>CM077666.1:465902616-466502616 GCA_039707655.1 Elymus sibiricus | reverse complement strand
GGTATGCATTTAAGACAATGTGAAATTGTTTCACAGCTCACGCCACCTGGAACACCACAGCATAATGGTGTGTCCGAACATCGTAATCATACTCTATTGGATATGGTGCGTTCTATGATGTCTCTTACTGATTTGCCACTATCGTTTTGGGGTTATGCATTAGAGATAGCCGCATTCACTTTAAATAGGGCACCGTCAAAATCCTTTGAGACGACACCGTATGAGTTATGGTTTGGCAAGAAACCTAAGATGTCATTTCTTAAAGTTTGGGGATGCGACGCTTATGTCAAGAGACTTCAGCCTGATAAGCTCGAACCCAAAGCGGAGAAGTGCGTCTTCATAGGATACCCTAAAGAGACCATTGGGTATACCTTCTACCACAGATCTGAGGGCAAGATCTTTGTTGCCAAGAATGGGTCCTTTCTAGAGAAGGAGTTTCTCTCGAGAGAAGTGAGTGGGAGGAAAGTAGAACTTGATGAGGTAATCGTACCTTCTCTCGAATTGGAAGGTGGCGCATCACAGAAAGCAGTTCCCGTGATGCCTACACCAACCGGAGAAGAAGCTAATGATGGTGATCATGAAACTTCGGATCAAGTTACTACTGAACTTCGTAGGACGACCAGGGTACGTTCCGCACCAGAGTGGTATGGTAGTCCAGTCCTGGAAGTCATGTTGTTGGACAACAGCGAACCTACGAACTATGAAGAAGCTATGATGAGCCTGGATTCTGACAAATGGCTTGAGGCCATGAAATCCGAGATAGGATCCAATGATGAGAACAAAGTATGGACTTTGGTGGACTTGCCCAATGATCGGCAAGCCATTGAGAATAAATGGATCTTTAAGAAGAAAACAGACGCTGATGGTAATATCACCGTCTATAAAGCTCGACTTGTCGCAAAGGGTTTCCGACAAGTTCAAGGGGTTGACTACGATGAGACTTTCTCACCCGTAGCGATGCTTAAGTCTGTTAGAATTATGTTAGCTGTTGCCGCATTTTATGATTACGAGATCTGGCAAATGGACATCAAAACGGCATTCCTTAACGGGTTTCTTAAAGGAAGAATTGTATATGATGCAACCAGAAGGTTTTGTCTATCCTAAGGATGCTAACAAAGTATGCAAGCTCCAGCGATCTATCTATGGACTGGTGCAAGCATCTCGGAGTTGGAATATACGCTTTGATGAGGTGATCAAAGCTTTTGGTTATATACAAACTTATGGAGAAGCTTGTATTTACAAGAAAGTGAGTGGGAGCTCTATAGCATTTCTGATAGTATATGTGGATGACAAATTGTTGATTGGAAATGATGTAGAATTTCTGGAAAGCATAAAGGGTTGTTTGAAAGGAGTTTTTCAAAAGGAAGACCTGAGTAAAGCTGCTTACATATTGGGCATCAAGATCTATAGAGATAGATCAAGACGCCTGATAAGACTTTCACAGAGCACATACCTTGACAAGAGTTTGAAGGAGTTCAAAATGGATCAGTCAAAGAAGGAGTTCTTTCCTGTATTGTAAGGTGTGAAGTTGAGTAAGACTCAAAGCCCGACCACGGCAGAAGAAAGAGAAAGGATGAAGGTCGTCCCCTATGCCTCAGCCATAGGCTCTATAATGTATGCCATACTGTGTACCATACCTATTGTGTACCTTGTCGTGTGTCTGGCAAGGAGGTACTAGAGTGATCCAGGAGTGGATCACTGGACAGCGGTCAAAAATTGTCCTTAAGTAACTTAAGGAAATGTTTCTCGGTTATGGAGGTGACGAAGAGCTCGTCGTAAAGGGTTACGTCGATGCAAGCTTTGACACCGATCCGGATGATTCTGAGTCGCAAACCGGATACGTATAGTGGAGCGGTCATTTGGAATAGCTCCAAGTGGAGCGTGGTAGCATCATCTACAGAATGACATCGAGATTTGCAAAGTACATACAAATCTGAATGTGGTAGACCCGTTGACTAAAACCTCTCTTACAAACAAAACATGATCAAACCACAGAACTCATTGGGTGTTAATCACATAGCGATGTGAACTAGATTATTGACTCTAGTGCAAGTGGGAGACTGTTGGAAATATACCCTAGAGGCAATAATAAATTGGTTATTATCATATTTCCTTGTTCATGATAAATGTTTATTATTCATGCTAGAATTGTATTGATCGGAAACTTAAATACATGTGTGAATACATAAACAACACCGTGTCCCTAGTAAGCCTCTACTAGACTAGCTCGTTGATCAAAGATGGTTAAGGTTTCCTAACCATAGACATGAGTTGTCATTTGATAACGGGATCACATCATTAGGAGAATGATGTGATGGATAAGACCCAACCGTAAGCTTAGCATCAGATCGTTTAGTTATTTGCTACAGCTTTCTTCATGTCAAGTATCTGTTCCTTCGACCATGAGATCATGCTACTCCCGGATACCGGAGGAATGCCTTGTGTGCTATCAAACGTCACCTCGTAACTGGGTGACGGGATCTTGTATTACGGAACGAGTAAAGAGACTTGCCGGTAACGAGATTGAACTAGGTATGGAGATACCGACGATCGAATCTCGGGCAAGTAACATATCGCCGGACAAAGGGAATTGCATACGGGATTAACCGAATCCTTGACATCGTGGTTCAACCGATAAAAGATCTCCGTGGAATATGTAAGAATCAATATGGGCATCCAGGTCCCGCTATTGGTTATTGACTGGAGAGGAATCTCGGTCATGTCTGCATGTTTCCCGAACCCGCAGGGTCGCACGCTTAACGTTCGTTGACGCTAGAGTAGTATTGGGATATTTGATGATTGGTAACCGAATGTTGTTCGGAGTCCCGGATGAGATCCGGGCATCACGAGGAGTCTCGGAATGGTCGAGAGGTAAAGATTTATATATGGAAAGTCATATTTTGGGTTCCGGAAAAAGGTGCAGTTTTTTCGGTATTGTACCGGGAAGCTTCCAGAAGGTTCCGGAGGATTCCGGAGGGGTCTGGAAGTCCACAAGTGGGTCCACCACGTCCCAAGGGCTGGCATGGGCTGAGGGAAGGCGCCCTGGCCTTATTGGGCTAGGCGCACCAAGTCCTCAAAAGCCCATGTGGCTAGGGAAGGGGGAAAAAGGGGAGTCCTAGTAGGAATAGGATTGGACTTGGAGTCCAAGTCCTCCCCCCCCCCCTTGGCTTCACGATCCGACAGCGCTTCGCGGTCCAGAGCTTGACGTCGCCAGAGAATTAGAGGAGGGAGAAGAGAACCTCACGGGGCTTCTCTATTATGAGGATTAGAGAAAAACTAGAACTAGCTCTAATCTATAAAGAGAACTAAAGGAGGCTCTAAACAATAGAACTTGTGTGTTGCTTTGGGGCAAAATCCTCTAGTATATATTATATAAGTGTAGGGAGAGGGGAGTGTAGGTTAACGCAGCAGGAAAAAAAATTGTACTACGTACACGCCTAGGACCACTATGAAGATGCATACAAGGTTTGATCTGATCATTACCAACTCGTAGTGTAGCGGAAGGAGAGTCGGTGAAGACCGTCGGTGCAGATCCCCGCAGCTAGGATTTTACAACCTCCCAACAGCGAGGATGTTCTCCCTCGAACAGAAGATCAAACCTATGATCTCTCTACCGGGTTGCACACATCTGGTGTCACCTATCCGACAGGGCTTCGCCGTTCAGAACTAATTCCTACCGGAGACTAGACAATCTTGCGACAGTACGAAACTATTTCGTGGAGGGAGAGAAAGAGAGGCAGATCATTGGATGCCTTTGTGGTGAGAAACTTGAGAGACTTGAGTGAGTTTGAGAGCTCCTCTCCTCTCCTCCTCCTTTTATAGTGTGAGCAAGGGGTGGAGTGTTGGGAAACGTAGTAGAAAACAAAAAACATTCGTCGTATGAACACCCAGGAACAATATGAAGATGCATAAACGGTTTGGATCACGATCGTTACCGACTCCGGAGTGCAGCGGAAGTAGACGAGTAGGTGTAGATCGTACTTGGAGTCCCTCGAACCGTTGATGACGATCCCGCGAACCGCCCTCGAACGATCCCACGAACGGAAGACCGAAAGCACGACCTCTCTACTTGGTTGCAAGCGTACGGTCTTCACGATCCGGCAACGCTTCGTCGTTCAGAGCTAATCGCCGCCGGAGAATTAGATGGAGGAGATTAGAACCACACTGGGCTTCTAATTATGAGGATTAGATGAACTAGGTCTAGCTCTAATTAGATCAACTAGGATCAACTAAAATTAGAACTAGATGAATTAGAGGAGGCTCCAAAACTTATGTACCAATTGTGGCCAAAACCTCTAGTATATATAGGTTGGAGGGGAGAAGGAGGGGCGCCACAATGGGGGAAGGAATCCTCCCTCGGCCGGCCAAGAGGAGGGGGATTCGGCCTCCCCTCCCTCCTTTCCATGGAGAGGGAGGCGCCACCCCTATTGGGCCCTTGTGACCCAATTCTTTTTTCACTACTTGGCCTTTTAAGGCCTGTTGATATTAAATTAAATATTAAAGCCTCCTAACAATTATTAGAGCCTTTTATTATTAATTTAACATCATTGGATACATTTTTTTTCACCTATATATTATTTATCGGTAATACCCGGTAATGCCCGATAATCTCCGAAACCCTTCTGGTGACCCCGAAACGCTTCCAGTTCCTCTCGAAACTATTCTGAATATTAATGAAACAATATTTTTTGGATAAATAAGAAAAGGGTGCATGATCTCGATGAATTACTTCTGAATGAATTCAGAAATCATATGGAAGAACCATAGCATTTGGCACTCATTGGTAAATCGATTTTGATTCCCTATAAACCAAATAGACTTAACCAAAGATGAGTAGAACCTGTCCGTAAGTCTAGGATTTTCATTAACCAAAATATAAAAATAAGTAGAAACCTAACAACTAACATGCACAACAGAGAAGAAAATTAGCAGTCAAAAAAATGATGGAAGCCGAGAAGAAAATCATTCGCCTAGTGATAGCAATTCTAAAAAGAAAACAACACGGCAAGGGGCGCCTCCTCCGTGTAGTAGAAGAGCTAATTTGTCGAGGAGAGACGAACATCCTCATTAGGCATATAAATGCTAAGTGGCTCCATCGTCTTGACGTAGGGCAATGTCTGGCACCATTCGTCATTTAGCTCCACTTTCGCTGCCCCTTGTCCAGAACCCACACCTCTGTCGTTCTCGAAAGGCCACGGACAACAATGCCCAGCCTCCCGTGCACCTCCGTCAGGTGATAGTGTTCAGGCCCGGCCGGATGCCCGGGCAGCCCCTTGACACGGGTGACCGCCTCGTTGTCGAGGTCAAATGACACGACCCAGCTCGTTCCGGCACTCTCTATGACCCAGTAAGTCACGCCGTCGACGCTGACTATGCCGGCGCCGAGGTTGCACCTCGCTCCCTCCGCAGGGCCAGCCGGAACCTCCCGCCACGACGCCTCCCCTAGTGTGAGCACCTGCAGGGCGTCGAACTTGTATGCCTCGCTGATGCTGCATGGGATGTGCACCACCTTGTACTGCCCGGACGTAGGGTGGTACGCGAAGCTGTACGCCTTGTGCCAGTTCTCCCAGCAGGCGTATCTCTCCACAGACGGGACAAACGGGCGTGCGCAAGGCAGCGGCGGGACGGGCAGCTCCTCGTCGGTTGCCGGGTTGACCAGGGTGACGGCGCCGCCGGGTGCCTCCTTGTTGTCGCACAGGCAGAGAAGACCATTGCACGTGCCGATCAGCTGCAGGCTACTGCGGGTGAGGAAGTATGGTCCCGCTGTGTCCCGAGGCCACAACTCTGTGCAGCGCCCCGTCGATGACTTGGACAGGTCGTCGACGACGTAGGCTACCGCATCCCAGGTATCCCAGAGGAGGGCCGTGGCGCGGCTCTGCATCTCGGTGGTGTGCTCGTCGATGGTGTCGCGCCAGAGCCTGCAGACGAGGCGGACCCGACGCCGGGCGACCGGCGGCAGCCGCAGCAGGATCTCCACCAGGACGTCCGTGGGCAAGTCCGAGCGTCCCGCGTCGTCCATGGCCATGGGTGCAATCTATTTTCCCTTCTTCCTTTTCACTTTCTCCCGGTTGTTCACCACGATACGTTGCATTTAAGATCGCCACGATTTGGTTTGAGTCCGACTTGGTTACCGGCTTTTCTTTAGTTGTAGTGCTATTTGGAAAGTTTCTTTGGTGGGAATATATGAGAACCTGATGAAATCGGAACAGGTTTGACACAACACGCACAGAAGATTTCGAAATTTCAACGGCTATGCGTAGCAACTAGCAATACAAGTTCATGACAACGCAATTTCGTTCATAGAGCAGTTCAAATA
Source organism: Elymus sibiricus (assembly GCA_039707655.1). Lineage (NCBI taxonomy): Eukaryota > Viridiplantae > Streptophyta > Magnoliopsida > Poales > Poaceae > Elymus > Elymus sibiricus. Next base: position 466,496,300 of record CM077666.1, on the reverse strand, counting down.
CAGCTGAACAAGTACACTGAAGCTCTGTACACAAGGACTACACGCTGACAGTATTAACTAGATCGGAGAAAATCAAAGCCCAATGACGGTCCGAATCATAATATGCTCAAAGCGCACGCAGAAGATGTGCTGTTTTCAGGATTCCGGGTTGTTGATGTTGCTTCCCAGGTGTCCTCGGAGCATCGACATGAGCCCTCCACCGTGCACCCTTCCCTCCGGCACGACGAACCCAAAGCTCTGGTTCCGGCTACCACCACCTTCTTGGCCATTGCCCGCCAGGTTAAACGAAGACGATGGTTTCAGGGAGCCAGGAACCAGCAGCTGTGGCGGTACGAGCCTGCCACTCTGCATGTGTTCCAACGACTCACCGCAGCAATCTGACGAGGCGACAGGGTGAGAAGAAGAGATCACATGGTCCATGCCGCAGCCCACCGCCGAGGAAGAAGAGACGATCCCGCTGAAGAGGCCATGCCCGATCATGCTTCGGCCCTGCCCACATTCCAGCTCCTGCTTTGAGGCCATCATGTTTGCATGTGCAGAGCATAGACCGCTCCTCCCCCTGGCAAACTTCTCACAGCCGGCGCTCCAGGCGCACCGCTTGCCCCCGCCGTGCGCCTTGCAGAAGTCCGTGCTCCCTTGCGCGCTCTTGCCGCACCCATCTGATTTGCAGTGCTTGCCACCGCCATGCCTCACACAGCAATCAGTGCGACCGCGAGCGCTCTTGGTGCACCCTGGTGCAGTGCAGCGCTTGCCCCCTCCGTGCACCACGCAGAAGCTGGTCCCGCCGTGAACACTCTTAGGACACGCCGCGTCTCCCTCGAAGAGGCACCTCTTCCCACCGCCATGCCCTTTGCATAACAATGTGCTGCCCTCGGCCCCTTTAGTGCAACCTTCAGATATGCACCGTTTGCCTCCACCATGGGACTTGCAGAACAGGGTGCCTCCCTGTGCTCCCTTGCTGCAGTCTGGGTACTGACACCGGCGACCACCTCCGTGTGCGATGCACACCCCGGGAAATCCTTCAGCACTCCGGGTGCAGCCCTCCATCATGCACCTCTTCCCTCCACCGTGTTTTATGCAAAATCCTGATCTTCCTCGTGCTGCTTTGGAGCACTCCTGAACCCCGCACCGGTGCCCACCGCCGTGAGCGATACAAAATTCTGTCTTCCCTTCGGCGCTTTTGGTGCAGCCTAGCTCTTGGCACCGCTTTCCTCCTCCGTGAGATTTGCAGTACGCTGTTCGGCTCTCGGCCCCTTTATTGCAACCTGGCTTTTGGCACCGGTGACCGCCGCCATGGGAAATGCAGAGTCCTGATGCACCCCTTCCACCCTTGGAACACCCATTGAACCTACACTTCTTAAGATGGCGTTGATAACTTTTCTGTTCCCCATTATCAGTGCTATCTATTGTATCTGAAGTTACAGCAAAAGAACAACCAGTTGTTTCTGAAGGCTCAAGCTGAACCTCGTGCTGATCAAGAGATATATCATGATCGGCCTCATATCCGGTTCCAAGGTGTTGCTGGACATCAGTCTCTGTCGTTATTCTATCAATAAAAAAATCATTTGATCTTGGAGCAAACAGAAGTGGCGGCTCATAATCACCTGATTTCCTTTTGGCTGAAGTTGATCCCTTGCCAATATGTGGGAAGACAATACCATTTTTTCTTTTATGTGAATGCCCCTTGCGGCCAGGCACTGTTGTGGACTGTAACTTTCTTGAGCTGCCTCTTGAAGTCCCCACCTGTAACCCAGGATCACTTGCAGTACAATGTTGGGTGAACAAAACTCCAGATAATTTAACTTTGTTCCCACCGGATGATTGACTATCAACAGAATACAGATTTGGCATTGGTCCAAGTCCTAGGACCAGCCTGCAGTCATCATCAGGAACAGGGGAACTTCGACTCCTCTGCCCAAATGATTTTCTAGAAGTCTCAACTGCTTCTGAGCTCTGTTCAGCTTGAGAGAATGAAGCGGCTATATGTTCCTTCCCATGAAACCAAAGATTTGTCATATTAAGGTCCATCCCAGTAAATATATATGTGTATAAGGTAGGAATTAGGACAGAGAAAGACTAGAGCGCTGTCCAGTGGCCAATAGCTTCTGCCGAACAATCAAAACCCCAGTTTAACAACTTCACCACCAAGAAAGTATATAGTATACACAAAATGGAAGTACACGTCAATGTTCTTGCAATGTGAGCCACTACTGAGAAAGCCTGAAGTATCAGCTCTGTCCATGAGCATTAGGCTTACTGGTCCCGAACGAGAAAGGGTGATGTTGCAGCACTACGGGCAAAAATCATGTGCACTGCATCCTATGCATAAAACAGAATCCACAAACAAACTTCATATCACACAATTAAATGTCCTCTGAGATCTGCAAGAAAGTCAAGTAGCAGGCAAAATTTAGCTACACAAAATAAGAACTAATCAAAAGAAAACAACTCACTGAAGCTAATGTTTCTTAAATATGATGGAGAACCCAAAAGATTAAATACCAAGCCTACTCATCCACAACCAACTTAATGTTTCTGAAACAGAACAAGAACAACAGGTGAAAATAATAAAGTGATTCAAGAGCCTGTAAAGAAATCGAGAAGTATGAGATTAACAACGGTTCATATGACCTTGCATAGAAATGCTAACAAGAAATACATCAAACATATATCTGATCAGCCGGTGAATGCTTCTTTTTCAGTTCATTAATGTACATGAGGAATTGGTGAATCATGATTAGAATTGGCACTTTGGTGTTTGCTTGATATGAACATGAATTAGAGCTTAGTACCTAGTAGTGCTACTTGAAAACCAGTACAGCTGATTTCACCACCTATACTGTAAATTTGAGTTGCAGTCATACATGTTAAAACTTCCAGGTACAGTCTAGTGGGACAAGTGGAAGAAGACTTCGTATGACAATATTGTATTGTTTTTTTTTCTCAACATCTAGAGCTTCGACTTCTTAGGGAAACGAAGGATTTATTATATATATTTATATGCTGGGTTAAATTGAGAAACTAGGATATAGATACATATGGTGATAAGTTGGTAGTTATGTCTGGATGCGTTCTTCTCGTACTAGGATTTACTCAACCCAAAAATACTAATGAAAGGGGCCACAAGAAAAAATATTTTCAGCTGACTCTAGAGGCAAAAATTACAAGCATCATGTGTAGAACACCGGCAGCCAAATCCCAGAAACAACCTACTCCCTCCGTCCCATAATATAAGAGCGTTTTTGACACTACAAGAGCGTTTTTGACACTAGTGTAGTGTCAAAAACGCTCTTATATTATGTGACGGATGGAGTATCTCAGAATGCAAATTTGATCCAAATCTATATCCATGCCAAATTGAATCTACCATGCCTGACAACATCAACATGACTCGATTATTTCCAGCTATTGCAAGCGCGGCAGCAGACTTCCTTTAATTTTCTTATTAGGAACTCCAAGGACTTAAAAGATAAAAAAATCTTGGTTTAAAACCTCAACTAATATGAAGTACAGAACTGCCGAAATAAGATAAATAAAGCAGCTTACAGTATGCATCATGGATTATGGATAATAGAAGTTAAACATGTTTTACTGCAAAGACATCAATCTGCCTGCCAACTTCGCGACTAAATTCACAAATGTTTCAGTTAGCCAATTTACCACTAAAATCCATTCATTTAGCCAGTAGAGCCAGTAAATCAAGACAAAGCATCCTGCAACCTCAAGGTTCTACACACACACACACACACACACACACACACACACACACATGGTTCCTATCGCCTTCAGGCTTCAGACTATTATCCAGCAGAGCCCAAACAGAGCCAAAAACAACTCCATCGGCCAAGCACAAAGAAACTCTGCTCCTCACATCTCCACAGCCCACAGGAAAATAAGTATAGCGAGTGAAAAATGTTACAGAGCTGGGCATTAAAGCAAGAACCAGTGAGGGGCGCAGATCCGTACCGCGGGACTGGAGGGAGGCTGGAGAACCCGGCGGCGCCGAGGCGAATGGTTGGAGGAGGGACAGGCCAGTGAGGCGGAGAGGTGAGGGGAGGTGGGAAATAAAGAGGCGTGGAGAGGAAAAGGAGGGAGCTTTTCGCCATGGGGGCATGGAATTTGGCCCTTCGGGCTTCCAGAGGAGCGACGGATGAAATCGACTCGTCATCAAATCATATGATTAGGGGATCCCGACGCTCGGCTCAGCTCGGCGCCAGCCCAGCCGCAGCCAACGGCTCGGCTTTTGGCCCTATCAGTATCAGGTAAGCCAGAGGTCCTCACTCCCCGTGTTGGTCAGCGCCCTCTTGGCCGTCCGATTGGCCATCACCATGGATCATGTAATATATATTTTTTTTTTATGTTTGTAGATTTAGAAAAAAATATGAGAATGGTATATATTTGGAAAGCACAATACTAGGAAAGATATTTTATTTTGACAAATCATATTCCAATTTAAAAAATGCCTAAATGTTAACGCCCACACGTATGGCACGAAGCAACATGACCCAAACGCCTCCGTTACCATCCATTTTGTCACGTCAAAACAGATGACATCAGCGAGAATCTTTTTGGTTTTCAGACGTAAAAATGTTTTATCTCCTAATTAAAAAAATCCAATTAAAAATCCGTTTTCACCATTAAATCCGTCTCGACGAGATCTTCAAAACTAGATCCCATGCTGATATGTTTCGACGAAATTTTTTTTTGGCCAAAAGTTGCCATTATGTTTACACTATAGTTGTCATAGTGTTTACGCTAAACTTGCCATGACATGTTTTATCTATTTTTTTCTTCTAGATTTAAAGCTACCGTTGTATTTCAACTACTTTTTACGATAATTTTTATTAATTGATCATGGCAATTTTTAGTAATTAACCACGGCAAATTTAATGCATGGATCATGGCAATTTTTAGTAATTCATCATGGCAAATTTAGTTTATAGATCATGGCAATTTTAGTTTTTTGACCATGGCAATTCCAGTATTTTGACCATGAAAATTATTTTTTGTATGAACCATGGCAAATTTTAGTGCATGTATCATGGCAAATTTAAGTAATTCACCATGGCAATTTTAGTTTATGGTTCATGGCAAGTTTGAGTCATTGATCATGTTTTTTTAAAGTAATTGACGACGGATTTTCTTTTTAATTATGAACCATGGCAATTTTAGTTTATGGTTCATGGCAAGTCTAGTTTCTTAATTCCTCATTTTATAATATGTCAAAATTTACTTTAAACGTAGAAAAAAATAGCTGAAACATATCATGGCAAGTTCAGTGTAAACATCATGGCAATTTATGTGCAATAGACATGGAAATTAACCAAAAAAATAGTCGTCGAAACATATCGATATGAGATCTAGTTTCGAAGATCTCGTCGTGACGGATTTAATGGTGAAAACGGATCTTTAATCGGATTTTTCATTTAAGAGATAAAACATTTTAAAAACTGGAAATCCAAAAAGATTCCCACATACATGCATGCGGTGACGTGGCGCAATCTGTGGTTATATGGCGTGTGGTCGGGCGTTGCTCCCACCACACGTGTGGTGGTTATCAGCGTCCAAAAAATGAGCTTGGCCACCGCGTGCAGAAGCGTCCATAGTTTGCAGAGGACCTCACCGAGCACCCATGCTTAGAGACGGTACAATCTCGGGATTGCTCTCAAAATTGCCGGAGCAGCATCTCGGGCGCGTTAGAAAAATCAAGGTCGAAGACCCGTGCTTCTTGCTTATTACCTTATTCTTGCTTTCATGTCGAGAAGACCTGAAGTGTGCGGCGAGGTGATCCTCCCGAGATCCAAACCACTCGAATAGATCAGTACATATTTCATCGTCGAGAGCCAAAAGGTGGGACGAGACGGTCCACCTGAAACACGACTCGCCCAAAGAGATCATACATGTTTGATCGTCGAGAAGAGTTGAAGTGCGGGACGAGACGGGCCACACCGAGCACAATTCACTCGAATAGATCCATAACGTTTCATCATTGAAGAAGAGCCAAAGCACGGGGCGGGAGATAGACCGCATGAAACACGACTAGCTCGAAGAGATGGCACAGAGGCAGACATGAGATTCGTACTTTCTACGTTGTCGCTTCCCCCCGCCGTGGAGACACCACAAAAGACACAGATACCCACAACTACAACTTAATACCAAAACTACACACTAAACAGTTTGATCCATGATGTCCCCCTCGGAGAGAAAAAACCCACCAAAGTCAAGAGTGACCAATGGATGCAATGCAACGCTATAACGGTGTTGCAGCTACATTGTTAATGAAAGAGTAAGTTGAACATGTTTTGTTTTTGTTTGGACATAATAGATCACATTTTTTCGTGTAGATGCTCATGCTACAACTTCCTTTAAATTTCGAATTTTCTTACTTAAATAAGTAGGACAATCCCAAACCAAGTAACTAAAAACTAATCACTTCGTATTATAGAAGGATTGGTTAGGGCGCAGGGGGTATGATCTTGAATCTTGACTCGATTTCGGCTTTGTGAAACGGTGATGGTGTGAGGTTGTTGATAGAACACATGAGGGCTATTGAAGACTACGGTGATGGTGTCCATGTTCGTCTCTTGTGAAATTTGGCAAGAACGAAACGTGAGTCTTTCGAAAGATTTCCACCATGCCTACTATTATCTTCACCAATGTGAAGCTGAGTGGTGAGTTTATGAATTGCCGGGACAAAACATTAGGGGCCTGAATGATGGGAACGTAGTGGTTGTATTCTCGCTTCGGCGTACCCTCATACATACTTTTCTATCTGAATAATGAAATATGTCAAACCTTTTGCCATTGTTTCAAAATCGAAATATACTATTTTTGCGGGAAAACTTTCGATCTATTCGTCTTTCATCATGACAGAACAACGAACACAAAAAAAACATAAATTACATCCAGATCTGTAAACCACCAAAGAAATCCACTGCGTATGAAAAAAGCATGAAAGCTGAACCAAACCTTTGATGATTTATAATAAACTAGCAAAAGAGCCCGTGCGTTGCAACGGGAGAAAAAAATACCACACTTCTAACCCAATAAATTAAATCAGTGACGTTGCAATAATTTATATACCAGAAAAGGTGTAACCAAAAGGATAATTTATAAGGTCGGACGTGAAACACATTTATTTAGTTCGCCGTGTGCGCCCTAACCTGTGTATATATATTAGTACAACATTGCCTAATCCTTATCTAGCTATGGATGGTGTTCGTCTTCTTTTCAGTTTTCACGTCCTAGAGGCGAGTGCTCCCCCTCGTGCGGGATAAAACAGGACGCGAGCAAGATGCACCGTTGTCGCACTCTCTCTACTCTTCACCCCTCCTCTCTCCTTCCTAGCTCACCAACGACATCGATGACATCCAGAGTTGACGAATATCTTGATGGTCAGCAAGTACCAGTGAGCACCAAATATCTTCTCCCTTAAATATTTCTTCCCAATATTTCCCTAACTTTTAATTATTATATCTGATAATGTATTCGTAAGATGGGGTATGCATGAATATTAAACTATGACAGTAACAACAAACAACAGCAAGTAATTATAATTGATGCTCATTCGGAAAAAAAATGTAATCGGTGCTAGAAACAACAATTGATTTTAAAAAAGCATCCAACAGCTTCCGGTCGGTGCAGCACAACAACAATTGATTAAAAAAAGCAATAGCAACTGGCACCCCCACCGAGAGCTATCTCACACCCCCCTATCCACACATCGCCATTCCTCCTCCTCACCACCCAGCGCCGCTCAGCTCCATCTTCCTCTTCCTCCTACCTCAACCCCACCCAGCGCTGCTCCGATTATTTCAATTATTATTATAATATTGTTTGTTCTATGTTATTTTTGCATTGCATCATGCCATCATGCGATCATGTTATTATATAATTCAGACCATTCTAAAAACTATGAACATTTTCAGAATTTAATTTGAGGCCTCCTATTTTATTTTTATTGTTTTTCTCAATTCCATTCCAACCTTCCCCAAAATCCCATGCCTTTTCTATTTCAATCTTGGCCTCCAAAATTTGCCACAAATTATTTCATCATTTAATGATTTTTGGGCACTTCTAACTCATACCTCTGGTTCAAATCCATTTGAATTAAATTCAAATGAATTTGAATTCCAATTTGGGTGAAACTCCTTTTGTTGGGCTAAGTATAAATCTTAGGCTCTACATTTTCCAAACACCCTGGCTATTTCTTTTCTTCTATTTTTCCTACTCTCTATTTTCTGTAAATGGGATAGAGAAAAAAAAACAAAGAAGGAGAGAGAGGCCAGCAGGCCAACCGCAGGCAGCCCAACCTGCAAGGCCGGCGGCCTACCTAAGGCCCAGAGTCGGGCGCCTCCTTAACCCTAGTCGCTCGCACCCGATCCCCCACTCCTCTCGATATCTCCCTCGTCTCCCTCACATAGCGCCGCCAGGGGAGAGAGGAGCACCGTGCCCTCCTCGCGGGCCACCCTCCCGGACCCCCGCTCGACCCCGGCCGCCGCGTGGTTCCCACCGCGCCTTCCTCCCCGACTGCCAAAGCCACGACGGACAACGGAGACCCCCGCCCTCGTCCCGAGCGGCTGTGGCGGGCCAGAGCCAGCCCCCGGCTGCCAAAGGTGGCGTCTGGCAGCGCCGGCCTGCTCGTCGGCCTACGGGGCCAGGGCGGAGTCCCCCGTGCTGTGGTGGAGCCCCTCTCCAGGTGGGTTGCTGGTGGCTGGGGGCGACCGGGTCTGCGGGGCCGGTGTGCCGGTGGCGCGCAAGGATTCTGGGGCGGCTTGGATGGTGGTCGCGGATGTGGGAGCCTTTTTCTGTTAGATTGGCTCTCTCCTTCCTCAGATCGGCTCAAATTGCCATTTTTTCCATCTTAGTAGATATCAGCTCTATCCTTCTTCTTCAGAAGGGCTCAAATGGCCATTTTTTCTATATCAGGCTCCTTTCTTCATTTTTCTGGCTCTGGCTACAGATGAACCATACTCATCCTCTTTTTGTTGGCTTGTTGATTTTGTAACTCGTGAACCTACATAAGTTGGTAGGATTTGATGTAAACAAGCAGGGTGGGACTATTAACTGGAATCTGGAATTTTAGCAAACGGACGAAGCCCAGGAAGGAGCGCCTAGCGACCAGAAGACAAGCGGGCAACGTAGGAAAAACAATCGAATCGTTTTTTCTCACTTATTTTTGGACTGCGGGTTCAATACCTAAAAACACAAGGACCTTTTTGCAAAAATGCCACGACGGGTATACGAACAGAAGCACTGCGTGCTTTATTATTATTAGGTAAAGATAAAGTAGAGCGTTCCGTACAGAGTGTAGTACTACATCCGATGGTACATTCTACATTGATGCTTCTTGTTGGGATCTTATTTTTTTAGAAGAATCGTCTTGTTTGGATCGACATCGCCAGGCCTGTGGAGCCCCCCCTCCCCTCCCGTTTGACCACCATGTGTGGTTTTCCTAAGCGATCTCGGGCCGATCGCGCGCGACGAGATGCCCGTCGACACGTACGAAGTTGGAGCCGGTCTGGCTCAGTGGCGGTTGGCGGGCGTTTTTCAGCGGAGAGCGACCGTCGCCGCGCTGCGTCCCTCTCGCAGGCGCCGCAACGCTTTGTCCTGACAAGTGACAAGTGACAAGCAAGAAGCCGTCCTGGTTGGCACGGGCACCGCAATGCACGCGGACGCGGAGGCGGCCACGTGCAGGTGCAGGACATCGACGAAACATTATCTGCTGGTGCGAATCCCGCTGCCGCTCCGGCAACGGAATCGCCGCTTCCACTGCCGAGCAGCCGCACAGGACGGGGCTGCAGAGTCAAACGACGCGACGGAGGAAAAGGGCGCGGAGAGAGCAAGGAAGGAGCAGCGGGGAATCCAGTCACTACTGGCGACTGCTCAGTCCAGCCCACCTCCTCGGGTCGGCTGGCTAGCTCGGCGCGCTTGCCTTTGCCGCCGCGCCCGATTCGCTGCGCCCCTCCGCTCAGCTTCAGCTGGTCTATGCGGCGCGGGGCGCTCGCGCGTGCGGTGACCTTGGAGTTTGTACCCCACCGTGAGTACTACGTGGAAGCAGGACCAGGACGCGGCCACGACGTGTCGTCGGCGTTTACCTCGGCCCGTCCAACGTCGAGACGCCACAACTGGATCGACCGGCTAAAGTCGTACTCTACGTGGAGAAACCGTGGCGCCACGCATCTTCTTTCTGTACTTTTCTTCGGATTAAAACGTTGACAAAGATGGTGCAGTAGTAGACGAACGCTCAAGGCAACCGCTGATTCACCCCCCGCGCGCCAACTGGTGCCGACGGCTAGTTAATCCCGATCGGACCCTTCTCGTCCACGTGTCCTCATCAATCCAACACACCAAGCTACACATCAAGGGCGACCGCTGGCGATAGCCACGTCGATTTTACTGTGCCGAGAGAAAAAACGCGAGAGAAAAGAAAGGAAGAAAGGGGTCGGGGTTTGTGCCGCTCAGTTAACACCTCCCCAGGGCGATTGGGGTTTGTCCCTTTCTTCCCCACGCACGGGACCTGCTCTCTCTATCGTTCCCTCTCCCACACGCCTCCTCACACAACCCCACCTCGCGCCCCCGATGCTGCGCCGACACCTCCTCCCCTTCTCTCACGGCCTCTACGAGCATCTGCAAATCCTCCCTCTCCCCTAATCTCCTGCCTTTTGCCTCTCAATCACGAATCAAGATCCATGGAGGTGTCCGACAAGTGCTACTCGATCTGCTATACGGCAGCGGCGGGGATCGCCGGCCGTGGGTCTGCGTCTCGCTGCTCATCCTTCGGGAGGCTGCGCGCGGAGGGAACTCGCTATTGGCGAGGTTCAGCGGAGTGCCAAGCGGGTGCTCTTCGCCGGCAGGGACGAGCATGACCTTCTCTTCCCCGGCCTCTTCACCCCCAAGGGCACCGACCCCAGGTCCCTAGGTCGCCCTACAACACGTTGACGGGGATCGAAGCGCCGGTGCTCCAATCCGGTGGAGGGGTGGCGCCGGAGGTGCAGGCCCAAAACACTACCCAGAAGGAGGCGCCCCGGATGAGCAACACACGTCGTGTTCCTCCCGCTCATGGAGGACGCGTTCCGGGCCAGCCTCGATGGCCGCAGTGCGGCCGGAGACGAGCTCCAGCGACGCCGACAAGCGCGCCAGTTCTTTGCTCCTCTCGGCCGCCGATGGTTTCGTTCTGTCTACGGCGATGGGTTGCTTCCTCTTCTCCGTTCGTGTGGTCAGGTTTGTTCTTCTTCCATCATGTTCCTTCTTTTGCCTCGTCACAAGCACAGGCCACAGAGGCTAAAGAAAAATCAGCTGGAGGAGAGCTTCATTAGATCTGTCTACTCCTGTATTTTCAGTTACCTGTGTGACTGGAAAAAAAATACACTATACGTTACTATGCTAAATTTCTTAAGTTATGTATTGAACCTCTGCCTATATACTTGGATCACCGGATTGTTCAATTCTTTTTATGCAACAAAACTACAGAATTACTACTTATCATTGCAGTGTCGTGTTCTGTGTATACCAATATCTCTACCACTATAATACACCAGTTTTGAATTTGGATTTACCACCCCACTTGTTTTTTAGTCTTCTTGGGTACTGATCACCTGAACTAATGAACTAATAGCCAAGATACAGTGCAGAGAGTAAACTTGCAGGGTGATACATGAGAGCATTTATATAATGGTTGGTTCTATCAAGTTTTTTACCGATTTATACTGAATTAAACTTCTTGATATGGCGATAGGGTCTCCAGTGTACATGATTATCGATTAAATTTGTATATGAACTTCTTCCAATTTGTTCAATTGTAAGCCTAGTCAATGTTTCTAAGGCATTAAGGCGAGGCAAGGCGTTGGGGGCGCCTCACTGCCTAAGCGATAAGGCATAAGGCAAGGCGGACGCCTTAGAGAGTTCTAAGCAGCAGAATAGAGTAGAATTTGGTTGGTAGGCAACTAGGCATACTGGCATACACACCTTGTAGTTGCTGCTGGTTGTAGAACCCATATAACATCCATCCTCTTTGCACTTTCTCTGGGAGGAGGAGCTACTGGACAGGAGGAGAATGAGGAGCTGCTGGAGAGGAGGAGGAGCCGTTGGAGAGGAGGAGGGGGAGGAGCTGCCGGAAGGGATCTGCTGCAGAGGAGAAAGCAGATCTGCTGGAGAGGAGCCACTAGAGAGAAGGAGGGGGATGAGTATGTGGATTGGGGGCTATTTCTCTCCCCCCCCCTCTTACCTGTTGGCGCCAACAACCTTTCTGTTTCCCACCAAAACTTAGTTTCCAGCCTAAAACAGCTCCCCTGCCTGCCTGCAAGCTAAGGCGTCCAAAATGGACTAAGGCAACAACCTGGACGCCTAAGCAGACGCCTAGGACGCTCTAAAGCTTAAGGCGGACGCCTTACACAGGTACATAAGGCAAGCTGGACGCTTCAAGCTCGCAGGGCGCCTTGACGCCTAAGCGTCGCCTAGGCGACGCCTTAGGGACGCCTTAAAAACAATGAGCCTAGTGATGTAACAATGAACGTTGATTGTATTGTTCTACTCTTGGTTAGTACAAGAAATGCTTGAGTTGTCAATCAGGAAGAACTTCAATTCTTCAAGCAAGAACTCTAGACTTGGCTTTCAAATAACTACAATGTAATAATGAAACATCGCCGGCTTGCACTATTGCTTATGCAAGATCACCTTCCAGTTTACACCACTGTAAGTACATCACAGCTGACCAACCAGTAAGTAAATCATAGATTGTTGTTAAGAGCTCCATTCTACGTACATATGAGTTATGTATGATCAGTTGTTGTGGTTTTGTTTCCAACACATGTTCGTATTGCTAAAACCTCATTTTGTTCAGCTCCTGAAGCCTGAAGTATTCAAGTTCATCGAGAGGCACAGTTTGCATGATGTTATTCATGATAATGTATGGTGTAGGTATTCCCAATTCGATTATAAAATTATCAAAAGCATTTTACTTTGTTCATGATTTGGTACATGCCTCTCTTATCTTACTTTCTACATTGATTGTGCGGCCATTGGTGATGGTGACCTCGATTGATCTTTCTCCCATTATCAAGTTGTTTCTTGTCTTAGATTGAACTGATGAAATTTCAGGTTTCTTCTCAAAGTTCCTTCCTTCTTGGTTGAGTTCATTACTCCAATTTTCAAGGTAGGCAACTCTCTGGATCATTTGTCATATTTTTTTCTGAAGATACACGGTTATTCGTATTCCGTATTAAATTGTCACTGTGTTATTTATTTCTCTCTGCCACATCAAATATGTTTTATAACTCCTATGAAAATTACTTTTGTTTATTCGTCCAGGCAACCAATAACCAGACTATAGCTGTCAAGTCCTTTTATTCATTACCAGACTATGGAGCATGGAAAGAGCAGCCATGAGGAAATATAAGTTGTTGTTTTATGAAGTACTATAGGGTGTGCTTTTGTGTTTGCTTATTAAGTTCTTCCAGTATTCTATGATCTCTATATGCAAACATATTGTCATGTTTTCATCCCTTCTGATTAGTTTGTGGGTTGCTTTTCTCTAATATAACATTGTGGGATCTTGCTTCACGGTAGCAACCTAATGATTAAGATTTCCAAGATGAACAGTTAGGTTTTGAAAATTATTATATATATGTGCATTGTGATGAGCTACTGGTGCAAGAGAAAAATAATACCCTAATTAGTTGTACATTTTATAATTTAATTCATCTAGACCTATCATTAGCTGTTTAAGTTGACGGCATTTAAAAAATATCAGTTTCTACTTGCTGGACCTTGGAAATTGGTGTGCTTGTTTGAATCATTTAGTAGAAGTGATAGATGGTCGAGTGTCAGACTTGAGTACCTAACAGTGCACATGAGCATAATACTATTAGCAGTATCTTGCCAATACGTGGTTGATGTCACATTTCAGTGCAATGTTCCATGCTTATATTTGTTCTCATGACAACTTAGTTATGGATTTTCACAGATAATGAAATGGTACAATATCCTAAAGGAGCATTTCATTATAACTCATGCAGATTATTAATGGACCCCGAGGAGCTGTCGAGCCTGTAGATGACAAATTTGAAGTATTCTTCATCGATTTTGGTAACCAAGGAGTGGTTCCTTACAGTAGCATATGACCAGTATCCTCTTCTGCTCTTGCTTAGTTGTGTAGACAGCCTTTGCAGTCGTACCCTTTCTGAAGCTGGTGACGTTGAGTCATTAGAAAAGATAGTTGATGATTCTGACTTTGAACATGGTACCCCATCATCATATTGAAGTATGCTGGTGGTTGGGTACCGAGCATCTTTTATGATAGAAGCTTGGCATGCGTTTCTTCAATTGTTGAAGAAGAGAGGATTGTCTGCATGTTTTCTAAATCTACCTTCTACTAGGATTGTCCTGGATAGTCAACTGTTGAAGAAGACATTTGTCTAATCACTTTTGTTGTACATAAGTGTCATCAAGGATTAGCCTAGGCCGGCGAACGTGTGTAAGCAAGAAAGGTGCGCACATGAACGCTCAGGAGGCGTGCCAATGGCACGCCCCAACCACTAGTACATTATTACAGCAAGCGAAGGGATGCATTGGCCGACGTGTACCAAGATTATTGGGTGGTGAACCGTGAGCTGTATATATCTAGCATCTTCGTACGTAGGGATCCTCCTAACCCTAATCAAACGGGGAGCACATGGCAGCACCATTGATCATACATCATTATCTGCAAACAGACGCGGAATCGTTTATTTCCAGGTGGTATGGCATGCATGATCAGCATTTTAAAGACCATACTGCAAAGTAAGCATGCAGCATCGGCGTCGGTGTGGTTGTAAAGTTGAGAATAATACGTACCATGGACAAATTATGTAGCTTATCATGGATTATGAGTATCACCGGCACGGCTTAAGTATCACTCAAATCAAATGGGCGTCCTTTAATTAATAAGTAGAGTACTATTGGTGCTTCAGCTCCTACTGATAAATCTCTCGAGCTAATCTGGAGAAGGTTCTGGAGGAGGGGTCCAGGCATGGACGGCATTGGATGATTGGTATCGACATTCGAGAAAGCAATCCAAGGCCACACTCTCGAATGAATCAAGCGCTCAGTACTGGCTTTCTGTTGATCGGAAGAGACAGCTGAAAGAGCGGCGCGAGCTTAAAACAAGCACAACTCTACCCACTTAGTCGTGTGTATTTTTTTTATCATGCATATACTCCAAAAGCTAGAGGGTGACTCGCACGTTTTATTTCCGTGTCAAAAGTGATTATGTTTTGAATAGTGCCAGGTGTTGTCTTTTTGTATGGTGCTAAAAATTGACGTATACTGTCTTCTGTGCACCTCTCTCTTGTCCTGTAAAAATAAAATGTAGTAATAGGGTAAAGCGTTGTGAACCCTGTGATGGTTGATTTGTGGCAGCTACTTTGGTTATCGCCGAGCGCTGCTAAACAGTCTGTTTGCCATGTTTTAGCCTTGGCTTAATAAAGTTGGGGCTGGGGGAAACCCCTTTCATTTCAAAAAAAAAAAAAAAAACGTATGCTGAATATATCAGAGCCATGCCTCGACCGGCCATGGTCACCACCTCTGCCATCCGCCGGCAGCTCGGCCTCCTGTCGGCTTCCTCTGTCCTCGTGCCACTCGCCGTCCATGGGAGCTCGGCCACCGACCGCGGCTTGCAGCTCCTGCTCCGGCTAGCCGGCGACCCACCGGCCCCCTCTGCCCCTGGCGGCCACCTTGGCCCTCTCCTGCTCGCAGGCAGCCACGCCTCTGCCTCCTGCACGAACTCCGGCAGCCCTGCCCGAGATCTGCGGGGAGCACGGATCTGCTCATCACGGGCCCGCTGCCCGAATCCACCTGCCGTGGACGTCGACCACCGCACGCCGTCGAGGACCTTGGTCGTGTACCTTGTCGCTGAAGACCGTCATTGCCATGGATCCCGATCTGTACGTGTTGTATCAAACCTGTTTGGATTTCATCACGTTCTCATATTCCCACCAAAGTAACTTTCCAAATAGTAGTTCAGCATAAACGAAGAGGCCTGTAACCAACTCGGAATCAAACTGCATCGTGGTGATGTTAAAAGCAAACGAAAACGACGTCTGTGCAAGGGCAACGCATCGTGTGGACATGTGGTGAACAACGGGGAGATTTTTTTTTTTTTTGAAACCACAACCGGGAGAAAGTGAAAAAGGAAGAACAAGGGAAATAAATTGCAGCCCATGGCCATGGACGACGCGGGACGCCGGGACTTGCCCATGGACGTCCTGGTGGAGATCTTGCTGCGGCTGCCCCCGAGCTCCCGGCGCCGGGTCCGTCTCGTCTGCAGGCTCTGGCGCGACATCATCGGCGAGCGCACCACGGAGATGCGGAGCTGCGCCACGGCGCTTCTCTGGGACACCTGGGACCGCACCGCCTACGTCGTCGACGACCTGTCCAAGTCATCGACGGAGAAGTGCAGAAAGTTGTGGAGGCGGAGCAAATACGGACAACTTGTCGGCACGTGCAACGGCCTGCTCTGCCTGTGCGACATGGGGACACCAGGCGGCGCCGTCACCTTGGTCAACCCGGCCACCGGTGAGACGTTGCATGTTCCGCCGCTGCCGTGTGCAGACCAGTCGAGACGCGTCTGGAAGAAATGGTATGAGGCGTACAGCTTCGGATACCACCCTACGTCCGGTCAGTATAAGGTGGTGCATGTCCCCTGCAGCTTCGACTTGCCGCACGTGTTCGACACCGTACATGTGCTCACACTCGGGGAGGCGTCGTGGCGGGAGGTTCCTACCGGCCCCGAGTACGGCGGGTGGTGCAAATGCGACCTCAACGCCGGCATCGTCAGCGTCGATGGCACTACATATTGGGTCATGAGCTACGGCGCTGCAGCACGGGTCGTGTCGTTTGATCTCGAGCAAGAGCGTGTCACCTTCGTCAAGGGGCTGCCGGCGCATATAGCTAACTACCACCTAACTGAGGTGCACGGGAGGCTGGGCCTCGTGACCCGTGAGGCCGTGACCTTTCAATGACGACCGAGGTGCTGGTTCTTGATAAGGGGCGGAAGTGGACGTGCCGGTACAGGCTCAGGCGGCAGGATCTCCCGGGGCCACAGTTCGTGTGTGGCGAATACGTCTTGACAAAGAAGAGGGGATGGATATGCGGGCACTATAGGCGGAAAGGCATGTGGTCATCCAACAAGGCGGTGCCGGTGCGGGTCAGCCAGAGGGCTAAGGGGACGCTGCTCGCGAAGATAAAGGATGGCTGGTACCAGACATTCCACTACGTCGAGACGATGGAACAACTTAGCATTTATTCGCCGATTCTTGATGCCTAATGACAAATTAGTTCTCTGCTAGAAGCAAGAGACGCCCCTTGTCCTGTTGGTTTCCATTTAGAATTGCTATCTTTAGGCGAATCCTCGGCTTCCAGCATTTTTCGACTATCATGTTATTCTCCTGCTATGCATGTTAGTTGTTAGATTTTTATTTACTTTTATATTTTGGTTAATAAATTTTCTAGTAGGCCTGTTTTTTTCGAAAAGGAGGAGAACCCCCGGCCTCTGCATCTCTTGATGCACACAGCCATTTCTAGTAACCTAATTCTTTCTTTAGGATAATAGACTTTTGGCGTGGACGGTAATTTTTACTTATAGTTGAATTCTGGTTTCATTTTGTTTCTTTTAATTTTTGCTGCTTTCACTTCATGCATATTTGTATGTTGCTAATTTTTATATTTCCAAGTAACATAGTTACACTATATATTACATGCTTGTTTACCATAACTAGCAAATATGTCCATGCATTGCAATGGGAGAGAAAATAACACATGGTTCAAGGCTTGAGAATCAGTCTGTGGAGATGTGGTAGAAATAAAAACAACTTTTGGACATATGTGAGACTAAGATCCAGGTAATGCAATGGGTGATGACTTGTGTCTGATCGGTTACCTTCTCGAGTGAAATGCAATGGGTCCTTCCTTGAAGCTTTTGCTCCTACTAGAGGCTTACGACAAGGAGATCCTCTGACCCCATACCTATTTTTATTTGTGGCAGATGGACTCTCTACCCTCCTTAACAGAGAAGTGGTGAGTGGAAATATTTCTCCAATAAAGATTGCTCGAGGAAGCCCAGGCATATCCAACCTGCTATTTGCAGATGACAGTCTTCTCTTCTTCAAGGCTACCGCTGAGCAAGCTAGCAGAGTAAAGGAAGTGTTGGATATATTTCAGAATTGTACATGACAACTTCTAAGCCAAAGCAAATGTTCTCTGCTGTTCAGTGAAGCATGCAGTGATAATGTGAGGAAGGACATCATGAGTATTTTGGGCGTGGCCTCATACTCTTTTGAGAGCAAATATTTGGGCCTTCCAACCCCAGAAGGAAGAATGAAAAATGATAATTTTCAGCCTATCATGGAGAGGTTCGGGAAGAGATGTAATGAATGGAATGAACGTTTCATGTCCCAAGCGGCGAAGGAAGTGCATATAAAATCAGTTGTGCAAGCCCTGCCAACTTATGTTATGGGAGTTTTCAAACTCAACCAAAGCTTTTGCGAGAGTTATGAGAAAACCATAAGGGATTTCTGGTGGGGAGATAAAGATGAGCACCGGAAAGTGCATTGGATGTCATGGGAAAATATGACGAAGCCAAAAAGAGATGGAGGTATTGGTTTTCGTGACATGCACCTTTTCAACCAAGCGCTCCTAGCAAGACAGGGATGGAGGTTACTACAAAACCCAAACAGTCTGTGTGCAAGGGTTTTAAAATCAAAGTATTACCCAAATGGTGACTTGATCAACACGGTCTTTGCCACGGACGCCTCGCCGGTGTGGAGGGGAATCGAATTTGGTCTCGAGTTACTCAAAGAAGGACTGATTTGGCGTGTAGGTAATGGAAGGAAAATCCAGATTACAAGAGATCAATGGATCCCAAGGAAGGAAGGCCTCAGAACTGCAAATTTTATCCGGAGAACCCGACTAAGATGGGTCAATCAATCAATTGTTGTCCCATGACTCAAATGAGTGGAACTCGGACCTCATCAGACAAATATTCCATTCTTTTGATGCGGACGAAATCTGCAAGATCCGTTTGCCTTCGGAACAGGTGGAGGATTGTGTGCCATGGCACTATGAGAAAAACGGTATCTTCAACGTCAAAAGCGCCTATAAGTTAGCAGACTCTCTGAAAAGAAAGGGTACTATGCAGCCGACCAGCTCAACCAGTGACCCGGGCGATAGGAAAATATGGGATGTGATTTGGAAGGCAAACATCCCGGAAAGGATAAAAGTTTTTGGTTGGAGAGTGGCTACCCAGTCCCTTGCTACAAAACATAATACCTTCAGGAGAACCATAGTGAGAGGACATATGTGATATTTGTGGAAGGGAGAGGGAGGATGAATTTCATGCTGTCATTTCATGTACTCGCAACAAAGCTTTGAGGTGTGCTATGAGGGCAAACTGGGTAATCCCAAAAGAATCAGCATTCAGAATGTTAGGCAGGGATTGGTTGCAGATGCTACTTACTCCACACCCCGAGCCTGTCAGAAACAATATCCTCATGATTCTGTGGAAAGCCTGGCAGTTAAGAAATAATGTGATTCATGGTGATGGGAAAGAAACTGTCTCTGGAGCCCTGCATCAACTAATTAGATTGGGTGAGGATCTTGAACTAGCTGCGCAGGCGACAGTCAAATCTGCTAGTCAGTATACTATTCAAACGCAAGCGGACCGATCTCCGGTCCCTGTGAGACCTGTATCCAATCAATGGAAACCACCTCCATTGGGATCAGTCAAACTGAATTGCGATGCAGCTTTTCTACAGGATACAGGTAGTACATGGGGTAGGGCTGTCGCTCGGGACCATAGGGGTCTTCCCCTTTTCTCTGCTGGACGACAATTGTGTCAATGCAGATCCCCTGATGAAGCAGAAGCTTCGGCTGTCCTGATGGGACTTACTGACTTAGCCAAGTTTTTTAATGGGCATGTTGTTGTGGAGGTGGACAGCTCCACAATTGCACGAGAGGTATCTTCGAAGGAAATATGCAGATCACCCTGGTTTGCTGTGATGATGGACATTAAAAAACAGCTGGAGGCTTTCCTCAGTGTGGAGGTCAGTACTGTTGGAAGGGTTAGGAACAAGCTGGCCCATGAAATTGCAGCGACGGCAAGGGAGTCAGGTGATCACTACCTGACAGCAGATGTGCATGCAAATGTGAGGAAAACAATGTTGTTGGAATGTACCAATACCAACGCATAAATTGTGTGTTGTTGGTTCTAAAAAAAAAAAAGATCCCAGGATCAATATACAAAATGGAAATGGTGCTGCCTCCCAAAATTCATTTTCTGAATACAATAAACAAAGCAGAAATTTGGCATTAGATCTTTTATCATAAGTGATCCAAGTTTTTCTGCATATGATTTGCAAATAATCTAATTATTCTTAATCACAGCAAAAACTGCTTATTTCAAGGTATAAGATGAGAGAACCATTTTTTTCCTCACTGTCAAATACCTAGAACTGAAGAACCACATCCTGAAAGCGAGCATTTTCTTAAGATTCTGTAAAAGACCGCACGCACACACACACCATAAACGTGAAGACGTTGATCTGAATTTCTACTAAAGCTGCAAAGACCACAAAAATAGTGAATATGAAAGGAAGTACTAATAGCTTGAATGGGAAATCAAGCTACTGATTTCCATCATATGGCAACTGAAAAAACAAACATATTTTGGCCATGTACTTATTATATCCTAATTGACTTTGAACCAATAAAGTCACATCAGATAGATCAATTCTCTCATCGAGAACTTGTCGTGAACTCACGTCAATCAGCTTTGTACGTTGCAACTGCGCATCCTGAATCCATCAGGAAAATAATCGGCCGATAGTTGCAAGCTAGCTTTTTGAAGAATCATCAGAACTTTGCTTTTTGATTTGCTGGTTTCGCGGAGGCTCTCTGCCCCTCACGTGCAGGTTCACGCCCTCCCACCGATGGTGCACGGTGCGCAGTCATGTGTGGCTCGTGTGCTTCTTGCCCTCTCGCGGAGCAATAGCTAACAGCGACGAGCATCGCCGATGCGCTCCGGCTGTGGAGCTACTCTACTCAGCTCGCAATCAATCCTTCCTTTAATTACCCCCCCTCATTTAAATGTATTATATTTGCCCACGATCCCTCCTTCAGTTTTGTCATCCGTTCAGGTATTCTAGACACAGCCACAAGCTCACAATCCTTTCTTTAATTAGTCCATCCGCTTAATTAGCTCGCCCCAAACATAAGTTGTGCTCTCCTTTGTTCTTACCATGTGTTTGTTGATTCCCAGGGTCGCTGGTATATTAACCGGTTGAAATAAGCTTAAAAGAGCAAGGTGGGACTATTCAACATCAAATATGCTAGCTCAGTTGGTAGGTGCAGCTCTAGAGAGTCTCGGTCGTCCTGAGTTTGAGCCCAAATTTCCTCAGCGGTAATTTATTTTTTGCTGGGCTCTAGAAAGCCCATAAAACAGCTAGTTGGCAGGGTTGGCTGCTGCCTATGAAACTTTAGCATGTGGGTGACTTACGAAATTTTTGGTGCGTGGGTTGACCAAAAATTTGGGAAAACCCACCGTTCTTTATTATTATTATTATTATTATTAGGTAGGTATAGATACAGACACAAACACTCATATATAAGTACTACACTCATCCCTATAAACGCACGCACACCTTACCCCTAGAAACACCTCAGAGAGACTGAGCCGACACAACATCTTGAGATTGATGAAGCACCATAGACGCCTCGTAGTCGACGTGAACGTCTTCTCTCACTGAACGAATATCGTCGGAAAGTCTGAAATGAATCCTGGAAAATGCGAGCACCTGTGCCAAATCTAGTACTGACCCTAGTGGGTTGGTTTCACCATAAAAAACCTAACCATCTAAGCTAAGCTTAGTTCGCATATGTATTACATGACATCTTGGTGCTCAGAGGGTGTAAATTTTAATAATAGCATAAATATAAACTCCCTTGTTCTTGGAATAGTTTTTGGTGAATGGTAATTATCAAGTAAGGTAGGAACTAATTTTAGTTAAGTTAGACCCACCTAAAAAACATACACGTGTATCACAACTCACCAGAATCTTGAAGCAACTCGGAACTTTCTTTCCCTCCGAGTCTATGGCAAACCAATCTCATCTTGGAGCCCAAGTACCTTCGAGGCCAAGCTGGCACGTCCTGGGAGAATACACCAAGCATCTTATGGAGGAAGATACTTGTGGGGGTTGGACCTAGGGCATTCCCTACCCGGCCTCCTGCCATAGCTACATATGGCTGGCTTAGAAACCATCCGAGTAGGAAACCCATTACACTGACAGGAAGACCCGGACAACAGCTCGCCGCTAGCAACGACCAGGTGAATCAGAAAAGAGTACAAAAAAAGGCACGGGCAACTGATACGTCTCCGTCGTATCTATAATTTTTGATTGTTTCATGCCATTATCCTATAATTTCCACTTACTTTTGGCAACATTTTATATGATTTCTTGGACTAACATATTGATCCAGTGCCCAGTGCCAGTTCCTATTTGTTGCATGTTTTTTGTTTCGCAAAAAATCCATATCAATCGAAGTCCAAACGCGATAAAAATTTACGGAGATTTATTTTGGAATATATGTGATTTTTGGGAAAAGAATCAACGCGAGACGATGCCCGAGGGGGCCACAAGCTCAGAGGGCGCGCCCCCCTACCCTGGGCGAGCCCAGCAGGCTTGTGGCGTCCTTGTAAGGCGGTTGGGGCCCTTCTTCTGCCGCAAGAAAGATAATATCCGGAAGAAAATCCCCTCAAAATTTCAGCCCAATCGGAGTTACGGATCTCCAGGAATATAAGAAACGGTGAAAGGTCAGAAAACAGGAACGCGAAACAGAAGAGAACAGAGAGAGAGATCCAATCTCGGAGGGGCTCCTGCCCTCCGGGAGCCATGGCGGCCATGGACCAGAGGGGAAACTCTCCTCCCATCTAGGGGGGAGGCCAAGGAAGAAGAAGAAGGAGGGGCCTCTCTCCCCCTCTCTCCCGGTGGCGCCGGAACGCCGCCGGGGCAATCATCGTGACGGCGATCTACACCAACAACTTCGTCGCCGTCAACACCAACTCTCTCCCCCTCTATGCAGCGATGTAACACCTCTTCTCCCCGCTGTAATCTCTACTTAAACATGGTGCTTAACGCTACATATTATTATCCAATGATGTGTGCCAATCCTATGATGTTTGAGTAGATTCGTTTTGTCCTATGGGTTGATTGATGATCGTGATTGGTTTGAGTTGTATGTTTTATTTTGGTGCTGTCCTATGGTGCCCGCCGTGTCGCGCAAGCGTATGGGATTCCCACTGTAGGGTTTGCAATACGTTCATAATTCTCTTATAGTGGGCGGCTAGAGTGACAGAAGCTTACACCCGAGTAAGGGGGTTGTTGCGTATGGGAGTAAAGAGGACTTGTTACTTAATGCTATGATTGGGCTTTACCTTAATGATCTTTGGTAGTTGCGGATGCTTGCTAGAGTTCCAATCATAAGTGCATATGATCCGAGTACGGAAAGTATGTTAGCTCATGCCTCTGCCTCATATAAAATTGCAATAATGATTACCGGTCTAGTTATCGATTGCCTAGGGACAAATCTTTTTCTTGTTCTACAAAAACTTTCTACTAAACAACTAACTTTTATTATCTTGCAAATTACTAATAGTTTTATTCTCGTTAAGTACTCCTAATTTTATTCTTGCAAAGTAGTTCTAGCATTACACCTACAAAGTAGTTTCATTCTTGTTCTAGGTAAAGCGAATGTTAAGTGTGCGTAGAGTTGTATCGATGGTCGATAGAACTTGAAGAGAATATTGATTCTACCTTTAGCTCCTCGTTGGGTTCGACACTCTTATTTATCGAGAAAGGCTACAACTGATCCCCTATACTTGTGGGTTATCAAGACCTTTTTCTGGCGCTGTTGCCGGGGAGCAATAGCGTGGGGTTGATATTCTCGTGTGCTTGTTTACTTTATCACTAAGTAGTTTTTATTTTCTGTTCTAAGTTGTTCTCTATCTTTAGTTATGGATATGGAACACGAAACACCAAAAAAATTAGTTGTACTTGCTACTCATGGAGATGGGGAACCTCCTAAAACCCTCGATGATGGTTATGTGGAAAACATTAAGTACTACTTTGATAATCCTGATAAATCTCCATTCAACTTGATAATGGGAGATACTTTGGATCAACTGGAATACTTGAGGGATTATCGCTTGTTTCAAAAAGTGAAACTCTTATGGGATCAAATTAAAATGCTGCGTTGGTATGCTTGGAATTTATGCTTAAGGTGTGATTATACTTGTTGCTCTAAGATGAAGGCTCCACACCTTTCCTTTCAATGTGAATTTAATGATAATGAAACCTTGGCTTCTTATGCTAATGGTATATATGATTACTATGATGTGGAACTAATAGAAGAATTTGTTGCTTTTATGGGTGCTTATGAAATTAAATCTTTGTTTAAAAAGTATGAAGATTGTGATGCTGCTATTTACAGATCTGAAAATTATGCTATACTTAAATATTGCCATGAGAATTATGAATATAATGCCTATATTGATGAATTTATTGAGAAAATCTCCGTTGTCCAAAAAGAGACTAATATTTTGCAGGCTCCTATGGAAGAAGAAATTGATGACACTGTGAGCTCATTAGATGAAAAAGATGACGAGGAGAGCGAAGAACAAAAGGAGGATGAGCGGATTAGCTACCCGTGCCCACCTTCTAATGAGAGTAACTTTTCAACTCATACATTGTTTAATTTCCCTTCGTGCTTACCGAAGGATGAATGCTATGATAATTGCTATGATCCCTTGGATTCGTTTGAAATATCTCTTTTTGATGAAATTGATGCTTGCTATGCTTGTGGCTTTGATGCCAATATGAATGATGCTTATGGAGATGAACTTGCTATAGTTCCTTATGTTAAGTATAAACAGTTTCTTGCAATTTTATCGTATTGGAAACATAGAGAGGTGGAGATATAGTTCCTCTCTCATAATAATTGCAAGTAGGAGCAGCAAGCACATGCATATCATATTCATCAAAATCATCATGTGTAACGGTAAAACGCAACCCATCAATATAATCCTTAATAAGCACAAACTTCTTAGATGCATTGGCCTTTACTTGATGTGCATGAATTGTTCTTTTATGACATGCCGATGCATAGGAAGAGAGTTAGACTTCGTCATTGCATGATATATGTTGCTTTGTGCTCACTACTAAATTACAAATCATTGTTAATTAAAATTGGCTTTGATATACCTTGGGATCCGGGTGGATCGATTACTTGAGCACTTTATGCCTAGCTTAATGGTTTTAAAGAAAGCCCTGCCTGGGAGACAACCCAGAAGTTTTTAGAGAGTCATTTTATTCTGTTGTGTGCTTTTAAAAAAAGTTTAAAAACAAAAAAATATAGAGGGGAACCTAAAACTTTTCATAAAGAAAAGTGAAAGTGAGAAAGACGAACACCATTGAAGTGGGGACGTCCTTGAACTTTGTTCATGCCCATGGAAACTTTGTGAATCTTGATTACAGAAACTTTTCAACAAAAATAATTATCCCCTTGTGCAAATCCATTGTATTATAAAAATAATGTGCCGAGATTTACCTTTAGGATGTTTAAATTGCTTGTTTGGTGTGTGCTGTGAAAAAAACAGAAACTTTTGCTGTAGTGTTTGAATTTCTATATTTTACTGGAACATGAAAAAATTCTGAAATTTTTACACAGTACTGCTATGCAATTTTTTTATCACGTCCTAATTTTTCAGAATTTTTTGAGTTACAGAAGTATATGTTTCATTTGTATCTTTACATACTGTCCTGTTTTCACAGATTGCTGTTATAGTTTCTTTATTTGCGCATGTTTGAAATATTGTTGAGCCCCATTGATTTGGGAGCCATAGAATTGTGATAACATACAGTGGGTAATGTTTGATTATAATTATACAATAATGTTACAGCAGAACATGATGGGATTTGATGTTATATGTACTAACCCCTGTAATAAAAAGTTCGGTTAAGTTTTGTGTGGATGAAGTGTTCGTAGATCGAGGATGTATCAATATGAGGAGAATAATGAGAGGCAAGAGCTCAAGCTTGGGGATGCCCAAGGCACTACTACTTGTGAGCTGCGTTGGGATTTCCCCGAAGAGGAGGGGATGATGCAGTACAGTAGAGATAAGTATTTCCCCCAGTTATGAAACCAAGGTTATCAATCCAGTAGGAGAATCACGCAACAACTCGTTAGCAGTACCTGCACACAAAACAACAAATCCTCGCACCCAACGCGAAAAAGGGGTTGTCAATCCCTTGGCGGTTAATTGCAAGATTAAATTGTATGGTGATAGATAGATAGATCAAACAAAAATATAAAATAAAATAAATAAAGTAAAATTGCAGCAAGGTATTTTTAGGATTTTTAATATATGATTAAGATAGACCCGGGGGCCATAGTTTTCACTATAGGCTTCTCTCTTGAAAATAGCATACGGTGGGTGAACAAATTACTGTTGGGCAATTGATAGAAAAGCAAATAATCATGACGATATCCAAGGCAATGATCATGTATATAGGCATCACGTCCGAGACAAGTAGACCGACTCCTGCCTGCATCTACTACTATTACTCCACACATCGACCGCTATCCAGCATGCATCTAGTGTATTAAGTTCATAAAGAACGGAGTAACGCCTAAAGCAAGATGACATGATGTAGACAAAGTAAACTCACGCATGAATAAACCCCATCTTTTTTACCCTTAATAGCAACGATACGTATGTGTCATGTCCCTTTCTATCACTGGGATTGAGCACCGCAAGATCAAACCCATTACAAAGCACCTCTCCCATTGCAAGATAAATCAATCTAGTTGGCCAAACCAAATCAATAGATCGGAGAGAAATATGAAGCTATAATAATCATGCATAAAAGAGTTCAGAGAAAACTCAAATAATATTCATGGATAATCTGATCATAAACTCACAATTCATTGGATCCCAACAAACACACCGCAAAAAGTGATTACATCGGATAGAACTCCAAGAACATTGAGGAGAACATTGTATTGAAGATGAAAAAGAGAGAAGAAGCCATCTAGCTACTAACTATGGACCCGAAGGTCTGTGGTAAACTACTCACGCATCATCGGAAGGGCAGCAAGGTTGATGGAGAGCCCCTCCGTGATCGATTCCCCCTCCGGCAGAGTGCCGGAAAAGGCCTCCAGATGGGATATCTCGAGAACAGGAACTTGCGGCGGCGGAAAAAATATTTTGTGGACTCCTCTGTTGGTTTCCCGATTTTAGAGAATTTATAGAGGTGAAATTAGGTCAAACGGAGTAGAGGTGGGCCCACGAGGCACCAGGGCGCGCCACCCCCCTGGGGCACGCCCTAGTGGCTCGTGGCCACCTCCTCTGTCTTCTGGCCCTCTCCCGAAACTTCTAGTGTCTCTTATGTCCAAAAAAATCTCCAAAAAGTTTCGTGGCATTTGGACTTCGTTTGGTACTGATATTCTGGAAAACCAAATACAGGCAAAAAACAGCAACTGGCACTGGGCACTAAGTTAATAGGTTAGTCCCAAAAAATGATATATAATTGCTTGTAAATGTACATAAAAACATCCAAGATTGATATTATAATAGCATGGAACAATCAAAAATTATAGATACGTTGGAGACGTATCAAGCATCCCCAAGCTTAATTCCTGCTCGTCCTCGAGTAGGTAAATGATAAAAACAGAATTTTTGATGTGGAATGCTACCTATCATATTCATCATATATTCTTTTCTTTGTACTATGGACATTTGGACTTGAATGATTCAAAGCAATAGTCTATAGTTTGACATGAAGATATAAATACTCAAGCATATTAACAAGCAACCATGTCTTTCAAAATATCAATGCTAAAGAAAGTTATCCCTAGCCCATTATGCTCAATCATCGATCCATTCATGAAACACACTCAATATTAGCTACACACAATGCACAAGTATGACAAT
Source organism: Elymus sibiricus (assembly GCA_039707655.1). Taxonomy (NCBI): domain Eukaryota; kingdom Viridiplantae; phylum Streptophyta; class Magnoliopsida; order Poales; family Poaceae; genus Elymus; species Elymus sibiricus. The sequence goes on along the minus strand of CM077666.1, from coordinate 466,468,279 downwards.
AGTGCTCTCTAGTTGGTGCTTTGTAAGAGAAGATGGAGACTCAAATAAAAATAAAAAATGCATACAAGTAAATAGATAGGCCCTTCGCAGGGGGAAGCAAAGATTTGCAAATGTGCTAGAGCTCAAAGCTTAAATTAGAGAGATAAAATTATTTTGAGAGGTATGCTTTTCCTATCAACGAAAACGACCGAGAATTCCCAATATCTTCCATGCTAGACACATTATAGGCGGTTCCCAAATAGAAATTAAAGTTTATTTCCTTTCCACCATTCTTTCACAATCCATGGCTAGTCTTATCCACGGGTGCCCTCCATACCAACACTTTCCAAGGAATTTATTATTAACATCATATTAATTTTTTTTATTTCGGGACTGGGCATCCCTATTACCTGCCACTCACTACTAGGGAAAAGCCTAGTAGTAGCGCTGGAAATACCCATACCAGTAGCGCTGGCGGCAGCGGTACTGATAAGGCGCTACAACTAAGTTTTAGCAATAGCGATGTTTCAACTTGCGCTACTGGTAAGTATAGTTAGCAGTAGCGCTGTAGAGAACAGCGCTACTACTAACTATCTGTAGCGCTGTACCACAACAAACGCTGCTGCTAGACGCCCACCAGCGCTACTGCTAAGATTCCTGCTTTCACGTATTTATTTCCCCTCTACGTATTTGTGCTGTATTTGTGCATGCTCTATACAGTAGTTTCATCATATCATAATAAACATACAATATTCTCATCATATCATACACATACAGTAGTCTCGTCATATCATCATCATCATCATCATCATCCAACACAAATATCATCATCTCGAAAATAGCGATACACAAGTCATGTCTCGAATAAATGCAACTGCATGGTCATGGCACACACACAAGTTTCATCATCTCTATCTAAACCATGATGTAGAAGAGAAGAGCGATCAGTATGAGCAAGAGCGCGACTATGTAGTACTTCTTGAGGCACCGGTTTCGCTCCCTCTCTTGCCGGAGCGTCCACCTCAAGTAACTATTTTCCGCTTCGGCTCTGCTGTCGAACCCTCTGTGGCTAGCGCCCGGGTACCTGTCCACCTGGGCCTGAGCATCTGGCCAGTGGCCGTACACTCCTGGAACCCTCCCAATGAATACGGCGTAGCAGTCCTTTGCCATCTCTGATCTATGTACCTGCATCGTCAGTTGATGAATTCATCGATAATATGCAACATAATGTACTTGAGAAACATGAAGAGGCAGAGTTAGCAAAATACAAGCAACCTATAGTAAACATAAATAATGAAGTTCCTCGTACCCAAACTAATTAACTAGAGCGATCTACGCTAGTTCAGGAGGACGGTTTAATTACATCACAGAGTTTCGTCGTGCATAAATTCAAAGTTTTGTCATAGGAAGACAGTAGTGACTAAACAGACACATTGTCATCGTCAATCACTCCTCCATGTCGGCGTTCCAATCTTCATAGTCAGGGAGGAAGCACCCGAGCTTCATGAAAGGCTTCAGGTCCAGACGCTGAGCGACTAGCAGTGCTCGGACATCATCCCGCGTCATTGGCCCATGGTAGAACATCCCTGTTTGTTCGAGGACCACCTTCATGATCACTTGGGCAAGTTCACACTGTACGTGATAAAACTCAGCTCGGATTCGATGATCCGGTGTCCTTCCTATGCTTGTGGCCCAGTTGACAATCTCGGCATCGTTGGAAGTAGGTGACATGCGAAGGCGTTGATTATCCCTTCTGTAGTCCAGCATGTGATGCATGAGGTAGAATCCATCAGCCTTACTATCCTTCGGTTGCTGGATGCAGCAGAAGTCGGTCTTATGGCCGAAACCCAACCCATTCTTCCTGCGCTTTTTCACCTTGACATATCCACCAGACAGGCTGAAGGTTATCATGGCACTATCGAGAACACTCCTTATGTGCGTGTAATCCTTTTTCTTGATGTTCCTCGATGAGTCCAAGTATAGAGCATGGGAGTATTCTGGGTACAGAATGATGAGGACGGCGCCCCCCCCCCCGCTGCGCAAAATAAGTACACCTCAAATTAGCCTCCATGCGTGCAAAGGAAAGATTAAAACTTACGAAAGGATATCCGCGGATGACTTACGTGGGATGATAAGGCAGGAGAATCGTTTCCTTGTCCTTATTGGCGACCATGAACTCGCCGATGTACTTGCTTGCATAGTCACGGTGCTCTTTGCAGACTGCCAAGAAGCTCTCGTGCATATAGTACGGGTCCGCGACGCAGATATATTTTATGTTCTCGCGCCTGATAATGTAGTTCAGATACAGCGCATACATGCGGATGAACTGAAAATCCAGCTTGGTCATGTGGAACATGTCGTAGATGTAGTCAAGTCACAGGATGAACTTATCCGCGGGCCATCTCTCGACGTACAACTTCCCACCCGGCACCTGAGCCACGTAAAGCGGGTATCCTGGATTTTTCGAGACGAGAAGGCTTTTCTCTCTCACCAGCACATCTTCATGAAGTCTCCTTAGATCATTGTTCAGTATGTCCTCTAGCGCTTTCCGAGGTAAGATCGGGTGGCCGGCGACATGGAACTGCTCCGCACCTTCGACAGGTATTATGTCTACCTTCCGGGGCTGCAGAGGCGGCTAGCTGCTTGAAGCAGCTCTGGCGCCTTTAGAGCCTTTCCTGTCCGGTCTCCTCCTTTGCTTCTTGGCGGGTGGCGGTAGTGAGCCCACCATACCTTCCCTGACCACCATCCCCAGTGTCGTCGGGCTCAGCAGTGCACGACCCTCGCGTTGTTGTTGCTGGGTAGAGGCGGCATCAGGAGGCGTCTCCTGCGAGGATCGCATGAAGAGAGACTTCTTGCAATCAGCCTTAGGGCGTTCCGGCTCCGGCAAATCAGGCAGCATCAAGTCATCTCCACGCTCATAGCCTGATTCATAGTCCCGAGCCATCAATCCTCCATCGTCATAGCCGGTATTGATATACTTGAGAGGGTCATCATCATCCTCCATGACATCATCAGCATTTGCTTCTTCGACGGGGGCGACGTCATCAGGCACTAATGGAGGGTCTCCCTCGCGTCGTCCGCTATCACCCGGCACGACAGGTGCAGGTAATTGGGTAGGTGGGGTGGTGTTCATACCTTGTTGAGGCGTTGTCGTTGGTGTGCTCCCGGGCGCCTCCACACCAAGAAGAGTCTTCGACCAAGGCAGGAACCAACTCTTGCATGCGACAATCCATTTACGGGTCTCGTCGTCTCCCTCGAGTGGTACCGGAGGAGGCAAATCCTCGAAGCCCGCTTTGACACTGGCCACGCAAACCTTGAAGACGCCATCGGGCATCTGTCGGTTGTGCAACATGCGGTCCTTCGGCTTCATGATCGTTGCCTTTCCCACGTCCACCTTCTGGCCGTTGATGTCGTACAGTATGGTGCATGGGGTTTCATCGGCCTGCGAAGACATGTCTGCGACGTCAGACATCCGAAAGGCAACTGAAATGGAAGACTATAGATATGCTGGTGAACAGGGTGTGACGCGTAATTACCGTGAGGGCGTCGAGCTCAGCCAAAGACGAAGCCCCGCCAAGCACGCCAGTGACGGAGGACGGGCTGCTATGAACAGGAGCGGGACCAGGTACGGGAGCATGTGCGGTTGCGTGAGCAGGTGCTGGTGGTGCGATGTTCACCGAATTGCTCCCGACGTAGCTGGGAAGGGGAAAGTCCGCTGGCCCTTTATCTGGATTTTTCTTCGTCCAATCGATAACTGCCGGAATCAAGCTGCTAATGGAAGATGCGACGTCAACCCTGACGGCAGCTACCGCTGCACTGACCGCTGCATCGACTACTTTGACCAACTCTTCTTTGGTCTCAGCTTTGGTCTTATCGACCGCAAGCGCGACCTTCTCGTCGATGGTCTGTTGAGTAAGCATCCGTCTCTGCCTTTTTTCCTCCGGCTTCTCGTGGTAGTACGTCTTCCACGAGGCGCCATCTCCGGCGCCGTGCACACGTCCATACGACGGTGGTTTGTCCTCCGAGTCCCTTTTCTGTATGTTCAGGGCCCGATTGAAAGGGGTGTCCCACTTGGGCCTCGCCGACGACTGAGATGACTCGTCGCTTTCGGACGCCTTTTGGTGCTGCTCTTTCTGCAAAAGGAACGTGGATGATTTACAAATGTGACAAAACTTGTAGTTGAATTGATTAGAAGCTAATATAAGGTGGTAATATAACAATTACCAGTAGTCTCATGAACTCCCTCGTGTTCGGGTCCGTGTAAAAGATCTTATTGACGGGGTCCCACTTGTACCGGGCCCTGATCCAGTCATGCTCCTGCAGCTTGGTGAACTCCGCCAAGGGGTCAGGGATTCCGTGACTTTCACGTTCGGCGTCCTCCTTGGCCCATACGTGCCTCTTCCCCTCGTAACCACGGCTTCTGAGGCGGTGGGGAGGCGTGTTCCTGGCCTGGAGCGCCTTCATTTTCTCCGACTTTTCCTTGACTTCTTCTTTAGCGCAAGTCTCCTTGAATTTTTCGAAGTCCTCTTCCTGTAGTGTCGGATTGTCATCATGAATCTTGGACCACGGTTCATTCTTCGCAATCGCTTTTTTCACCCTTACGTTCCAGGCGGCCAAGTCGTTGCTGAATGTCCCCATCGCCTTGTTGTTTATCTTTCTCATGGGTTCGTCCTGCCACGGAAGTTTGCTTTCATCCCGGCTGGGGAACAGGAACCTATTGTGCAACTTCGTTAGGAGCATGTGCTCCATATGTGGTATCTTCCTTAACTTTTCGTCGTTGATGTTGGTGGTTTCCCTGAGGATGCATCCTACTTGATTGCCGTAGCACGCGCGCGCTTCCTCCGGCGCCGTTGGCTCTAATTTGCCGGGGTGCATCGCCGTGACCACAATTTTTCCGATGCCGAGCTCGTTTGGTTTTCGTGCCCTCTTCGGCTTCGGTCCTTTACCGGCTTTGCCAGCATCGTTGCCGGTCTTGGGGGTGGTGTCGGTGTCGGGGTTGGTGCCACTGCCACCCTGCACCCGCAACCGGTGTTCGTCCAGGTATTCGAAATAATGATTTGCTGCCTCGACGGGGTCTTGTTCGGGGTGACCAGAACCCCCGGCTTCCTCGTGGCTAGACATGTTTCCTACGATTAATTAAGTATGCTAGTTTAATTCTTGACCGAATAAAATGAATAATGAAGAAAAAAAGGGCCTAGGTTTTGCCGGAATGTTGGGAGGGGGGGTCGGCCAGTCGGTACCTGAAGGGAGGCAGAAGGGGACGCTGGCTACCGGGGGTGAGGTCGACGACGACGGCGCAGACGAGGAGGCCGGAGCGGCGGCGGCGCGGACGAGGAGGAGGTCGGAGCGGCGGCGCAGACGAGGAGGAGGCCGGATCGGCGGTGCAGACGAGGAGGAGGCCGGATCGGCGGCGCGGACGAGGAGGAGGCCGGAACGGCGGCGCAGACGAGGAGGAGGCCGGAGCGGCGGCAGAGGGCGGCGGGGGCGTCGAAGGAGGGAGCAAGGGGGCGCGGGAGGAGAATGGGGAATTTTGGGGGAGGAGGGCGGGCGCGAGGGGGTAAATCAAAATAGCAGTAGCGCTGGGCACAGACCCGCGCTATAGCTAACTTAGCTATAGCGCGGATCTGTACCCAGCGCTACTGCTAACTCTTCCATTTTTTGTTTTTTTTAATTCTAAAATACACATAGCAGTAGCGTGGGATTAAGACCCAGCGCTATAGCTAACTTAGCTATAGCGCTGGTACTAATCCCGCGCTACTGCTAACTCTTATATTTTCTTTCCCTGTTTTCTTTTCTTTTTATTATTTTCCTTTCCTTTTATGTTTACTTTTCTTTTTCTTTTGTATTGCTTTTCATTTTCTTTCTCCTTTTTTGTTTTTGTTTTTGTTTTTCTCCCGACGGCCTCGCACGCAGTCGACGAAAACGTCTCCTCCCACACTGCGCGAATATCATCGGAACCATGGTGGTAATTGAAGGGGATACGATGTATACATCATTTGACCGATAACGGTTACTTAAGTGCGTACACAAAATAGATACATATATATAAATGATGGTTTCTCAGCTGCGTCGACGATGTTTCACATTGAGCTTCTTTCCTTTCTTGTTCGTTGTCGAATAATTGAGCCCCTCGTTGTGACTTTTCCGGAACCATGGAGTACGATCTTTCTTACGTAATGTAGTCTTGATTCTTGTTTTGACGTATGCTTCATCGTCATCGTCATCTTCCCTCACCGGGTTGCCGTATTGGTCGTAGTCTTCCTCGTTGGCGACTCCATCCATTCCGACGATGCTCCTTTTGCCTCTCCTCACGACAACACAGCTGGGATTGGTCGGGTCGGTTATGAAGAAGCATGGTGTCACGTGCTTAGCATGTACCCATGGCTCAGTTTTGGCGATGACGTTAACGTTCACGGTAGCGCTCTTCGCGTCGGGTATAGACATGGTAGTGAAATACTTGTTTTCTCTTACGACGGCCTTAGCCCATCTGACACGGAACATCATCGCATCGTGCAGTCCAGCGTAGTCAAGATCCCAGATCTCTTCGACCCTTCCGTAGAATCTTTCAGTTGTGCCGTTGGCGTCGGTCATGCATTCAATCGTCACCCCTGAGTTCTGGTAATCACTGTTCATGTCTTTGGCCTCCGTGTAGAACGTGTACCCGTTGATATCGTATGCCTGATAGGTCGCGAGGTTGGGTGCGGGGCCATGTGCTAAGGCGTATATGAGCAATCCGTCCGCACTGCCCTCTTCCGGGGGATTAGGAAGAACTTGCTCTTTGAACCAACGCAAGAAAGTGGAGTTGTGCTCTACAGTAACTTCGGCGTCCGTCTTGCGCATCCCCTGATCACGATACTTCTTTGTGATGGTTTCTTTGTGCAGTGTCACATAATCTTCTACCGCATCTAGGTGTTGTAGCACTACTAAGTTAGCCCTGTCAAAGTCGTTCCGTCGACCCGAGTAGTCCACGTGCAATTCCCTCTGGCCGTTGTTGTGACCTTCTCCTCCGAGCCTCCCATGGTGCTTCTTGACGGGCAAACCAACAACAGGGTCTCCGACGCCTAGATAATTCTCGCAAAAGGAGATGCACTCTTGGGTCAGATACCCCTGGACGATGCTCCCATCGGGACGGGACATGTTACGAACGAATCCTTTGATGACCCCATTCATCCTCTCGAACGGCATCATGCTATGAAGGAATGTCGGCCCGAGGTCGATGATGTCGTCCACGATGTGGACACACAGATGCACCATGACGTCAAAGAACGCGGGCGGGAAGTACATCTCAAGCTCACATAGTATGACAACGATCTCTTCCTGTAGCCTTCGCAGCTGCTTCACATTGATGGACTTTCGAGAGATAACGTCGAAGAAGTTGCAGAGACCAGTAAGCATGTCACAGACGTGCTTGTCCATTATCCCTCTAATGGAAACCGGGAGTATCTGCGTCATCATCACGTGACAGTCATGAGACTTCATCCCGCTAAACCTTTTCTTCTTGGTGTCTAGAAATCTGCTTATCTTCCCACAGTAACCGGAGCTGACTTTGATTCCCATAAGGCACTTGATGAATTGATCGATCTTCTTCGCACTTAAGGTGAAGCAAGAAGGGGGGCAATAATTCTCCTCCTTCTTGTTGACTTTTCTGCCCCTTTCCCCCGCCTCCGTCTCCGTCTCCATCTCCTCTGTTGACTTTTTACGGGGCGGCATGTGGAGATCTCCCCTGATCTCCAAATCTTCCAAGTCTTTCCTTGCCCTCGGCCCATCCTTGGTCTTCTCCGGCATGTTCATCAGTGTGCCAAGCAAGCTCTCGAGGACATTCTTCGTGATATGCATTTGATCAAGGCAATGAGGCATGTCGTGATTGGGCCAGTAGTCCAAGTCCCAGAAAACAGACCTCGTTTTCCATACCTTCAGCAGCGGCTCCGGCGCCTTTTTCATCTTTCCCGGCACGGGGCACTGTTCCCAGTTTTTCAACAGCTCGTTGATTTCGGCGCCGCTCCTCTTACATGGAGGTCCTCAATGCTCAGCCAAACCATTGAATAGATATCCACGTTTTCTCCATGGGCCATCCTTCTCGAGCCATCTACGATGCCCCATGTACATGATTTTCCCAGACCCGCCATCTTTCATTAACGTAAGCTGCTGAGACGTTGTATCATCCATGCACCTCATGCATCCGCAGTATCCGTGGCACACCTGGCCTGAGACATACCCGTAACTGAGATAGTCGTGCACCGTCGTCATCAGCGCGGCTCTCATATAGAAATAATCTCCTGTGCTGGCGTCCCATGTCTTGACCGGTGATTTCCATAACGTGTGTAGCTCCTCTTTCAGTAGCCCCAAATACAGGTTAATATCATTTCCCGGTTGTTTTGGCCCTTGAATCAGCATGCTCATGTGTATGTACTTTGTCTTCATGCACTTCCATGGGGGGAGGTTGTACATCCATACAAAGACGGGCCATGTGCTGTGGTTGGTGTTCTGGTTTCCAAACAGATTCATGCCATCGGTATTCGCGCCAAGCACGATGTTCCTTGCATCTTCTGCGAAAAATTGATATTCGGCGTTGAATGCTCTCCACTGGCTAGCATCTGCGATGTGTCTCAGCTTCGGATCATCTCCATCGTCGGGCTTCTTCCTCTCCGCGTGCCAGCGCATGAGCTTTGCTTCCTTAGGATCTACGAAATACCGCTGCAGACGGGGAGTGATCGGAAAGTACCATACAACTTTCTGAGGAGCTTTCTTTTTGACCTTCTTGTATCGAGAAGCATTGCACACTGGACAGCTGGTTTTTTCCGCGTGCTCCTCCCGATAAATGATGTAATCGTTGATGCATGCGTGGTATCTCATGTGCGGTAGATCAAGAGGGCAAACGATTTTCTTGGCCTCCTCGACACTAGTAGGACACACGTTCCCCGCGGGAAGAACTTTATTATGTAGATGCTTCAAATGCTCATCAAGGCTTGCGTCTGTCCATTTGTTTTTGGCCTTCGTCTTTAGAAGTTCGAGCGTGAAACTCAAGCGGGTCACCTCGGGATCGCAACCGTCATACAATGGAGTCTTCGAGTCTACTTCCAGTTGTGCCAGCTTGGCCTCCTCTCTAGAAGCAGCTCTGTCGCTAGTCATATTGTTGCGAAGTAGGTCTCGAACATGAGGGTCCTGCACGACTGAACTTAGTAGCGTCGAAGACTGCGGCATGTCCGCCGCCTCTTCTCCGCCATGTCCGGACTCTTCTTCGCCGTTTCCGGAATCTTCTCTGCCACCATGTCCGGACTCTTCCCCGCCGCCATGTCCGGCGCCATCGTCTTCGGGTCGATCGGTCATCTCTTCGTCTAGCCCCATGTCGTTATTGCCTGCCATGTGGACGTCCTCATCATCATCTTCACTTATCCACCGAGTATTGCCATCCATGAAACCATTCATGAGCAGGTGCGCCTTCAAACTGCCACGATCAAAGGGGTCCAAAATGACTCCTTCTTTGCATCTTGTACACGGACATCTAATCCCAGTCCGATTATTTGCATACATGTCCATCACCGTGGATTGCATGTATCGCTCCACCTTCCTTCCACTCACCTTCATGACCGACTGCGCGGTATAACAAGCAAAAGGATTATAAACAAAATGCATGCATGCATCAAAGTCATACAAAAATTTGGCATGACCTTGCCTAAAAATAGGACATATCGAGTTTGCTCGAAATTCGCCGAAACGGAAATAAATCGACATTTCGGCAAAACATAAGCAACTCAGGGGGCATGTCACTCGCACAAATCCCTTCATATGGCAAACACACATATTCCCATTCTTGAAATGCACAACTTTTTACTTACCTATCTCTCGAGAGAGATTGAGCACGGTTAGATGAGGCCTTCGCTACCTATAGGGATCGAAAGTGGATGGCTAGCTAGCTAGATCTAGTTGTTGGGAGGAGAGATGACTCTAGCTAACTAATGGAGAGGGAGAGAGATGAGCTAGGTAGCTATGAGAGAAATCTAGGAGTGGGAAAGAGATATATATGTATGGAAGGAGGGAGAGCCAAATAAATGAGGAAGATAGATAAAAGAGGCCATTTATGGAGGAGAATTATGGTGGAGGGGGCATTAATGGGGAGAGAAGAGAGGTAGAAGGAAGAGAGAAGAAGGGCAATAATGGTGGAGAAGTAACTTAGAGAGGGGAGAGGGGAAAGGAGGGGAGAGGGCAAAGGGGGGAGGAAGGGAGGAGAGGGGGTGGGTGAAAAGGTGGCACCAGCCACGCCTAGCAGTAGCGCTGTATTTTTGCCGGCGCTACTGCTAAGGTGCATAGTAGTAGCGCTCGTTCGGCGCAGCGCTACTACTAAGTGGGGCCCAATAGTAGTAGCGGTTTTGTCAGAGCCCGCGCTACTGCTAAAATCTTAGCAGTAGCGCTGTATTTTGGAGGGCGCTACTACTACAGCTAGCGTTGGTGGGCACGTTGGGGCCCACTTAGCAGTAGCGCGGCAAGTATTTCCAGCGCTACTGCTAAGGCCTTACTTGTAGCGTTGTCCAAACCCAACGTTACTGCTAATTAGCAGCAGCGCTGCATATTTTCCCGCGCTACTACTAATGTTCTACCTATAAGCTTTTCCCTAGTAGTGACTCTCTCGTGCAATGACAAGTGAATAAATAATCATCGTGAGAATAACACACATAGCATGGAAAATATTGGCCACCCCTGCCGCTTCATGAGCGGTACGGGCACACAAAACGGAAAATTACTTTGAAAAATTAGAGTTGGCACATGCAAATTTACTTGGAACAACATGGAAATACCGCATATAGGTAGATATGGTGGACTCATTTGGCACAACTTGGGTTTAAGGAGTTGGATGCACAAGCAGTATTCCCGCTTAGTACAAATGAAGGCTAGCAAATAGATTGAGAAGCGACCAACCAAAAAGCGAAAACGGTCATAAACATGCATTGAACATAACTAACACCGAATAATGCACCATAAGTAGGATATAATTTCGTTGCATAACTATTGACTTTATGTGCATGCATAGGGAATCACAAACCTTAACACTAATATTCTTACTAAATCACAATTACTCACTAACATAACTCACATATTATCATCTCCATATCGCAAAACTATTGCAAGGAATCAAACTTATCATATCCAATGATCTTTCATGAAAGTTTTTATTATATCCGTCTTGAATATTCATCACTTTGGGACCAAATTCATATCTTGTGCAAATTACCATTATTATTATCAACTCTCAAAAAGATATAAGAGAAGTATGAGAGTGCACATATTTCTTCAAAATTTTAATCTTATCAACTCTCAAAATAATATAAGTGAAGCATGAGAGCTCAAATATTTCTTCAAAATATAGCCACCGCCGTGCTCAAAAAGATTTAAGTGAAGCACTAGAGCAACAGCCTAGCTCAAAAGATTTAAGTGAAGCACATAGAGAATTCTAACAAATCATGATAAACGTGTGGCTCTCTCAAATAGGTGTGTCCAGTAAAGATGATTGTGACAAACTAGAAAGCAAACAAAGCAAAGACTCATATAATACACGACGCTCCAAGTAAAACACATATCATGTGATGAATAAAAATATAGCTTCAAGTAAAATTACCGATAGTTGGTAGAAGAAAGAGGGGATGCCTTCCGGGGCATCCCCAAGCTTAGACGCTTGAGTCTTCCTTGAATATTACCTTTGGGTGCCTTGGGCATGTTGGGGAACGTTGCATGGAAAACAAAAAAAATTCTACGCACACGCAAGATCTATCCATTGAGATGCATAGCTACGAGAGGGGGAGTGTGTCTACGTACCCTCATAGACCGTAAGTGGAAGCGTTAGAACAACGCGGTTGATGTGGTCGAACAACTTCACGATCAAACCGACCGAGTACCGAACGTACGTCACCTCCGCGTTCAGCACACGTTCAGCTTGGTGACGTCCTCGACTTCTTGATCCAGCAAGACGGCGAGGTAGTGGATGAGTTCTGGCAGCACGACGGCGTGGTGACGGTGATGGTAATGCTATCTCCGCAGGGCTTCGCCCAAGCACTGCGAAAATATGACCGAGGGACGGAACTGTGGAGGGGGGCGCCGCACACGGCTAAGACAATATTGTGTCTCCTTTGGGGCGCCCCCTCTCCTCTATTTATATATGTGTAGGGGCTTGGAGTAGAAGGAATAGTGCCACGTGAACAGTAACCATGAATAGTACACACGTGGACTTGGACTCCAAAGTCCAATCCTATTCCTACGAGGACTCTCCCTTTTTTTCCTTCCCTAGCTGCGTGGGCTTTTGAGGACTTGGTGTGCCTGGCCCAATAAGGCCAGGGTGCCTCCCCTTAGCCCATGCCAGCCCTTGGGACGTGGTGGACCCACTTGTGGACTTCTGGACCCCTCCGGAATCCTCCGGAACCTTCTGGAAGCTTCCCGGTACAATACCGAAAAAACTGCACTTTTTTCCGGAACCCAAAATATGACTTCCCATATATAAATCTTTACCTCTTGACCATTCCGAGACTCCTCGCGACGTCCGGGATCTCATCCGGGACTCCGAACAATATTCGGTTACCAATTCACATCACTCATATAACACTATGTCGTTAACGAACGTTAAGCGTGCGGACCCTACGGGTTCGGGAATGATGTAGACATGACCGAGACGCCTCTCCGGTCAATAACCAATAGTGGAACATGGATGCCCATATTGGTTCCTACATATTCCACGAAGATCTTATCGGTCGAACCGCAATGACAACATACGTAATTCCCTTTGTCCGTCGGTATGTTACTTGCCCGAGATTCGATCGTCGGTATCTCCATACCTAGTTCAATCTCGTTACCGGCAAGTCTCTTTACTCATTCCGTAATACATCATCCCATAACTAACTCCTTAGTCACTTTGCTTGCAAGCTTCTTATGATGTGCATTACTGAGAGGGCCCGGAGATACCTCTCCGAAACTCGGAGTGACAAATCCCAGTCTCGATCCATGCCAACTCAACGGACACCTTCGGAGATACCTGTAGAGCATCTTTATGATCACCCAGTTACGTTGTGACGTTTGATAGCACACAAGGTATTCCTCCGGTATCCGGGAGTTACATGATCTCATGGTCTGAGGAACATGTAATTGACATTCAAGAAAGTAGTAGCAATAAACAGAACGATCATATGCTAAGCTAACGGATGGGTCTTGTCCATCACATCATTCTCCTAATGATGTGATCCCATTATCAAATGACAACTCATGTCTATGGTTAGGAAACCTTAGCCATCTTTGATCAACGAGCTAGTCTAGTAGAGGCTCACTAGGGACACGGTATTTGTTTATGTATTCACACATGTATTTAAGTTTCCGGTCAATACAATTCTAGCATGAAGAATAAACCTTTATCATGAACAAGGAAATATAAAATAATAACAACTTTATTATTGCCTCTAGGGCATATTTCCATCAGGGCATCCCCAAGCTTAGGCTCTTGCCACTCCTTATTCCTTCATCTATCGTGATCTCACCCAAAACTTGAAAACTTCAATCACACAAAACTAAACAAAACCTTCGTGAGATCCGTTAGTATAACAAAATAAATCTTTAACTTTAAGTACTGCAGTAAATTGATTCATATTTAATATTGGCATAATGCTACTGTACTCCAACTTCTCCATAACTCATACCCCCCGATACGATCCATAGATTCATCAAAATAAGCAAACTATGCAACAAAAACAGAATCTGTCTAAAACAGAAAAGTCTGTAAAGATCTATTTAAAAGATATACTTATGTAACTCCAAAAATTCTTAAAAATTAGGACAACGTGGGAAATTCATATACCAATACTGTGTAAAAATTTCAGATTTTTCTCACGCTCTGGTACAGAATTAAAATTCCAGCACTGGACGCAAAACTTTCTGTTTTGCGTACATCATCAATTATACTATCTTCCAAGTCATCCCAAAGGCATTACTTGGCACAAACACTAATTAAAACATAAAAACACAATCATAACAGTAGCATATTTGTGCAAACACACAATAACAGAAATAAAAAAGTTTATTGGGTTGTCTCCCAACAAGCTCTTTCTTTATAGCCATTAAGATAGGCTTGAGATTTCAATGATGCTCACATAAAAGATAAGAATTGAAACACAAAGAGAGCATCATGTAGCATGTGAAAAATACATTTAAGTCTAACATACTTCCTATGCATAGGCATTTTATAAGAAAACAAATTATCAAGACAAGCAATATCTAGCATATGCAAATAGGAAGAATGGAGCATCAATAATTTTAGCACATAGAGAGGTAATTTAGTGACATGAAAGTTTCTACAACCATATTTTCCTCTCTCATAATAATTACATGTAGGATCATAATAAAATTCAATGATATAGCTATCATATAAAATTTTATCTTCATGATCCACATGCATAAAAGTTTTATAATCTTCCAAGATAGTGGAATTAACATCAACTAAAGTCATGACCTCTCCAAACACACTTTTATCAAAAATTTCATAAGATTGAACACTCTCCAAAGTAGTGCGATCATCATTACCTAATGTTGACGCTCTTCCAAACCCACTTTTAATAGTATTGCAAATTTTATTATCAATAACATATTCATCATGAGGCTTAAATAAATTTTCAAGATCATAAGAAACATCATCACCCCAATCATGATCATTGCAATAACTAGTGCACATAACAAAATTTTCATCCCCAAGCTTGTAGCTTTGCATATCATTAGCACAATTGACATTAATAGAATTTATAATAATATCATTGCAATCATGCTTTTCATTCAAGGAGCTATCAAGTATGGGTGCTATAGCAATAATTTCATTTTGAACATAAGGAACTATAGCAAATTCATCTCTATAAGCATCATTAATATTGGCCTCATGGCCATAAGAATAGCAAGCATCACATTCATCAACAAGGGATATTTTAATCGAATCAACGGAATCATAATTATCTATGGATTCATACATATCATTATTTTCTTCCAAAGTAGCAGACATTCTCTCAATAAATTCATTAACATAGGCATTATGAGCATAGTTTTCATAGCAATATTTAAGTATGTCAAAATTTTCAGATTTGTAGAGAGTAATATCATACTTTTCAATCAAAGAAGCAACTTCATAAGCACCCTTAAAAGCAACAAATTCTTCAATTTGTTCGGTGTCATAGTAACTATAAACACCCTTGGCATAAGAAGATAAGATTTCATTATCATTAAACTCACATAGGCAGGGAAGGTGTTTTTTAGGGTTCTCAGAATAACAAGTAAAATCATAAATTTCACATAAATTCCAGGCATAACATAGCAAACAATTTATTTGACACCATAAGAGTCTCCCTTTTTCAGACAAACGGTGACGCACAAAATGAGCATGCTCATCTAATGATTTTCCCTCAACTAAACTAGTTGGGGTTTCAGCACGAGCACAAATGGATCGAAGATGATCCAAGTAGAAAACTTTAAGTGGATCCATAGTATCTTATATTTTTTCTTTTATTTTCTGTTCTTGTGTGTTCGACATGAAGGCAATAAAAGCAACCAAGCAAGTAAAAATATTTTTGTGTTTTTGCGATAAAAAAATTTAGAAGTGGGGGAGATGAAAACGAGAGGCAAAGGAAAATAAAATAAATGCAAGGGGATGAAAGTTTATGCGTAGGTACTTGATAGATGTTGATGATGTCTCCCCGGCAACGGCGCCAGAAATTCTTCCTGCTACTTGTGAGTTGCGTTGGGATTTCCCCGAAGAGGAGGGGATGATGCAGTACAGTAGAGATAAATATTTCCCTCAGTTATGAAACCAAGGTCATCAATCCAGTAGGAGAATCACGCAACAACGCGTTAGCAGTACCTGCACACAAAACAACAAATCCTCGCACCCAACGCGAACAAGGGGTTGTCAATCCCTTGGCGGTTAATTGCAAGATTAAATTGTATGGTGATAGATAGATAGATCAAACAAAAATACAAAATAAAATAAAAGAAAGTAAAATTGCAGCAAGGTATTTTTAGGATTTTTAATATATGATTAAGGTAAACCCGGGGGCCATAGTTTTCACTAGACGCTTCTCTCTTGAAAATAGCATACGGTGGGTGAACAAATTACTGTTGGGCAATTGATAGAAAAGCAAATAATCATGACGATATCCAAGGCAATGATCATGTATATAGGCATCATGTCCGAGACAAGTAGACCGACTCCTGCCTGGATCTACTACTATTACTCCACACATCGACCGCTATCCAGCATGCATCTAGTGTATTAAGTTCATAAAGAACGGAGTAACGCCTTAAGCAAGATGACATGATGTAGACAAAGTAAACTCACGCATGAATAAACCCCATCTTTTTACCCTTAATAGCAACGATACATACGTGTCATGTCCCTTTCTGTCACTGGGATTGAGCACCACAAGATCGAACCCATTACAAAGCACCTCTCCCATTGCAAGATAAATCAATCTAGTTGGCCAAACCAAATCAATAGATCGGAGAGAAATATGAAGCTATAATAATCATGCATAAAAGAGTTCAGAGAAAACTCAAATAATATTCATGGATAATCTGATCATAAACTCACAATTCATCGGATCCCAACAAACACACCGCAAAAAGTGATTACATCGGATAGAACTCCAAGAACATCGAGGAGAACATTGTATTGAAGATCAAAAAGAGAGAAGAAGCCATCTATCTACTAACTATGGACCCGAAGGTCTGTGGTAAACTACTCACGCATCATCGGAAGGGCAGCAAGGTTGATGGAGAGCCCCTTCGTGATTGATTCCCCCTCCGGCAGAGTGCCGGAAAAGGCCTCTAGATGGGATCTCTCGAGAACAGGAACTTGCGGTGGCGGAAAAAGTATTTCATGGACTCCTCTATTGGTTTCCCGATTTTAGAAAATTTATAGAGGTGGAATTAGGTTAAACGGAGCAGAGGTGGGCCCACGAGGCACCAGGGCGCGCCACCCCCCTGGGGCGCGCCCTAGTGGCTCGTGGCCACCTCCTCTGTCTTATGGCCCTCTCTCGAAGCTTCTAGTGTCTCTTATGTCTAGAAAAAAATCTCCAAAAAGTTTCGTGGCATTTGGACTTCGTTTGGTACTGATATTCTGGAAAACCAAAAACAGGCAAAAAACAGCAACTGGCACTGGGCACTAAGTTAATAGGTTAGTCCCAAAAAATGATATATAATTGCTTGTAAATGTATATAAAAACATCCAAGATTGATATTATAATAGCATGGAACAATAAAAAATTATAGATACGTTGGAGACGTATCAGGCACCCCAAGTAAATATTTAAGGAGACTCAAGCGTCTAAGCTTGGGGATGCCCCGGAAGGCATCCCATCTTTTTTCGACAATTATCGGTATGTCTCGGTTTTTGTTTTGTTCACATGATATGCGTAAATGCTTGGAGTGTCGTGTGCTTTTTCTTTTCTTTTAATAATGCGCCATGTGTAGGAGATATGCCCTAGAGGCAATAATAAATGTTATTATTTATCTCTATGTTTGTAGTTAAGTTTATATTCTGTGCTATAACTGCTATGGTTCTCGAGTCTGCAATAACCACGAGGCTCGGAGGAAGACTCATATGCACGTGTGGAATAATAAACGGTAAAATGTATTCCTAGTCTGGCCTCTAAGACTAGCTCAAGTGTTGCATGATGGTTCTATTTTCCTGATCATGGGCATGCCTATGCTGGCAACTTTGAGAGCACAATATTAGGAGAACACTTGTGTTGAATCGACCTGAATTGATGTTATGCTATGAGATACCTTCGTCACAAGTTAATGGTTAATAACACAGAGATGGTTTACGTTTGCATAATTCCTGAGACCATGAGAGTATCGAGTTTCTTCATGCTTGCTTCATGAACTTTGGGGTTTGTTAAACGTCATCCGTAAATGGGTGGCTATTACGGCGGCTTACGGGTTCATGGAAAAGTATGTCAAGTAACTTGATAGCTCAAGATTGGGATTTGCTCCTCCGACGATGGAGAGATATCTCTGGGCCCTCTCGGTGTTACGGTATCCACCATCGTCTGGCCAGACACATTGTGATTTGATCACAGGGATGCCGGAACACAGAAACGAGAAAAGAGAACAAAACCGGTAACGAGGAAACTGGCATTGTGGACAAGTGTTGATCCACGGGGATGCCGATGATTCTCACCTCGGGTATTTGTAACATATCACGAAGCAACAGGAATAGCACACGGCAACTGGAGGTTCACTCGAATATTCATTCGTGTGGGTATAGGGGTCAATATGGGTGTCCACGGCTCCGATGTTGATCATTGATCGGAAAGAGTTCCGGTCATGTCTATACTTCACCGAACCTATAGGGTCACACGCTTAAGGGTCATCTATCAGCTGAATACTAGACAGGGAGTCTGAGAGAAAGTCACCGGAAAAGTTTTGGAGACAACGGAAAAGTTCCGGAGAGAGCACCAGAATAGTTTCGGTAAAACTGAAAAGTTGTTTGAGGGTATTCCATTAAGTCATATTGGTTTCGGCACACGCCTAGAAATTCTTGGAGGGTGCCAGAATTGTTCTGGTAACTTCTGGAATTTTTTCGGACAGAAAAACCGGAAATGTTCTGGAGCAGCCGGAACCGCTATGGTAGCTTTTCGCTGAAGAAAAACATTGTTCCGGAATTGTTTTAGAATGCGTTCAAAATTGTTTTAGTGGGTACTGGAATTATTCTAGGCACACAGAAATAATTTGGGATTTATCGGACGCAGAAAAATGTCTTCGTGAATAGTGAAAGTGCTTTTTGGTTTACTTTATGGAAAGCCACCTTTTAGGGCTTTTACCAAAAGGCTTCTAGAAGGCTTGGGGGCTAAGAAACACCCCTTGGGGGGCCCCCAAGAGGGTTGGCCGGCCACATGAGGGGCTCCTCCAAGGGGCCCCACTTGCTCCATTACTTCCCTTTTATGCCCTTGTGGAAGTCTTCTTTCATGGGCATTTTGGTTTTTTTGGAAGTGCCCATCCTACCCCTTGGTTTTTCTATAAATAGAGGTGGAGAGGTGCTCTCCAGACTCACTCCTTTCTCACATACAAGTGCCATGCATGATCTGGCTTCTTCTCTCCCTCCCCACAAAATAGTTTTGTAGAGCCGAAAGGCTGTCTGGGTTCCGGTGGGAACTAGTTCTGGACGGCGAAGCCCTGCCGGATAGATGACACCTTATGTGTGCAACTCTGTAGAGAGATCGTAGTTTCGGTCTTAGTTCGAGAGTGCCTCCCGAAGGGCTATCCGAGTGACCGTCCGAGTTTCGAGGGTCCTCCCGAAGGGCTGTCCGAGTGACCGTCCGAGTTTCGAAGGTCCTCCCGGAGGGCTGTCCGTGACACCGTCCGAAGGACTGTCTGACCGCCTCCCGGAGGGCTGTTCGAGGGGCAGACGAGGGAGTACATCCTCGCGGTTGGGAGGTTGTATATCCTAGCTGCGGGGATCTGCACCGCCGATCGTCATCGACTCTACTTCCGCTGCGCTACGAGTCGGTAACGAAAAAGATCAAACCTTTTATGCAGTCTCCATAGTGGTCCTGGGCTGGTGCATAGGTCGGAATTTTTTTGTTTTCTGCTGCCTTACCCTACAGTGGCATCATGAGCCGTGCTATGCGTAGATGCATGTTACGATCTAGAATACAAAGAGATGTATGGGTGTTGCACAATATAATTTGTAGTAGATGAGATCTATTGCTGAAAATTATTTGTGCGGGTAGCAGATGAAATCTGTTACCCGATGTTCTTGTTGCTTCCCTAGAATTTGCATATTTCTGATCTTGATAATGGCATGGTGGAGTTTCAAAGTTCTGGCAATCCGCGATCCTGATTGATCAAGGAAGTGCTAACAGTTCATTGAATTCCACCATAGTTAAAAAGAAAGATGAAATTTCGCAGACGAAAGGGCAATGCAGATATGATCTGCACGGGGGTCATGCGTATGACGAAGTTAAGTATGGGGATCGAGATTTTATTATCTCGTGTTTCATACACCCCGTAAAGTTAATCTAGCAACTTGAATAATCATACTTGATGATGGACGTTGGTAGTTGCGGTTTATTCGAAACCTTACAAGCCACGTAAAATGAAAATTTGCATAAACCGATTAGAGGCGTCTAACTTGGTTTTGCAGGATGGTTTGCATGTGCATGTGATGTGGTATAGCAGTGCTCATATTAATTTGATTATGTATGAGATGACTATATGATGTAAAAATTAACATGACCTGCGTGTCATGATTCAGCATGATGGCTGGAGCCATATGATTGTCACTTTAATGACCTGCGTGTCAACCTTAAGTAATGCACTTATTTTATTAGCTATAGAGATAGCAATATTATCTGGTGCATCGACAAGGTGGTGGCAATCTTCGCAAAGGTGAACACCGACGCGAATGCCGAAGACGAAGAAAATAAAGACTTCTCCGTCAGAAAGGGCTATACCATATCATGCTATTATGAATTGCCTGAGATGTTTATCCCTTATGATGCACCCTTTTTGATTGCGCGGTAGTCGCTTTTTATTTGGGTGATCTCTCACTTAAAATATCAAGTAGTTAGTGTTCTCCCAAGTGTAGCACCGTCACAGCATCTTTCCTTTCGGGGTGCGCCATGATCTACATGGGTACGAACGATTGTACGGGTGTAAGGCGGGTGAGGTCAGACCTCGCAGCAAGATCACTTGGTTGTCTTGACGTTCATGGCAGGATCGTCCTGAGCTCGGAACACACGCATCGAAAGATGAACAAAAGTCACATGGAGATGTGATCGGCAAGTTTGCCTACCTATTAAAGTTCGCACCATCAGTGTTCATCTCGAACAATGACGTTGAATTACAATTTGGGTCTTGAATCACTCACAGTCAATTATGAGAGATATTGATTTGAGTGGGAGCGCACTGTAGAATTAACTTATTTAATTCTCTGTGCAATTAATTATTAACTTTGTCTAAGTGAAATTTGCATAATAGTTGTAGAATAATGGCTCGCCTTTCCACCTTCCCTATTAAAATTGAATAGCTGTTATATATCTGGTTAAAACTTTACGGTTGGTAACGTAATGTTAGGATTGTCCTCAAGAGTGCCGAGAAGGACTTTGTCCTATCGCATGCTTTCGGTATCCTCCCGCTAATGCTATGGATAATGTGACTCCCGTCCTTCGATCCAAAAGCTAGAATTCCGTTACGGTCAAGTGCAATATGTTTGCTTCCATGAGACCCGAACTTCAAAAGTTTGGGATAGCTATGTGATATTCATGGAACTGAAAATTAGTTTCAGATACAAACAAAGGCTAGAAGATATGGGATATCCAAAGCAATGTTTGTTTTGCGAATTATTAGTAAAGTGTTTACTATGCATTAGACTGATATAAGAGAGGGATCTAGAAGAACGCCTGTCATATGATGAAAGGTGAATAAAACAACAACTTAAAGAGAAAGGAAATGTCCAAAGGGTGTTAGTGTGACTTACACACCTAGGAAGTCTGGGGCTAACGCCACTCTTAAGTTGGGTGCTTCTTCTGAGAATAGGGAAAATACTAAAAGTTAAACTGTTAGAAGTATAAAGGCAAAAAGAGAGAAGACTGGAATATCCAGCTCATGTATGAATGTCATACAAGCTATTGATGTATAGAAAGGCTGGTCAAAAGAAATAGTTCTTGGGAATTATGATTAAACATGTTAATCAGTGATTCTTGGGTATTGTGAGTTGATCACAGAAATACCCGCTCGATTGCATTCTGTTGCGACTCGATGCAAGAACTACTACGGCCTAAAAGACTTGCCGGAGTGAGGTTCAGATACGCGCTGGGAACATAGTAAATGTTACTATACCTTATATCGGTGTATTACCTATGTATTTATTTTCATAATTCATTTTAGAGTTTTTATACACTCTAGCCCATTGCATAAAGTATCTTGCAAGAAGGTTGTTCATAAGAGAACTTTTGATGTTTGGTGTTATGAATAACATAAGGGCCATGCTTCCATCATGGATGGGATGTATGTTATGAATATTGATAATAATATATTACCTCCGTATTTACTGTCATAATTCATTTTAGAGTCTTACACACTCTAGCCCATTGCATAATGTTTGTTACAAAAGGGTTGTTCATAAAAGAACAATTGTTGTTCAGTGTTATGAATAACATAAGGGCCATACTTCCATCATGAATGGGATGTATGTTATGAATATTGATGGCAATATGATACATCCATAACACTGACGCTAAATGTCGCAAGACTAAGAGAATACCACACATGTGTGGCACTGCATTTGGTCACATTGGAGAAACCCGCATGGAGAAATTCCATAATGATGGATTTTGAAGTCGTTTGATTATGAATCATCTGACACTTGCAACTTTCCTCTGAAAAGTGAAGTGACTAAAATACCGTTCACAGGCCATAAGGAATGAGCAACGAACTTATTGGTGATCATACATTTTGATGTATGTAGTCCGATAAATGTTGTTGCTAGCAGTGGATTTATCTATCTTCAGAAATGACTCAAGTAGATATAATGGATATTTACTTAATGAGACGTAAGTCTGGATCTTTTGAAATCATTCATAAGGTTTTCAATATGAAGTAGAAATTATTGTAACAAGAAAATTATGTTTCTGCAATTTGATTGCGGAAAGGAATATTTGAGTTACAAGTTTAGCGAATGTCTGATGAGTTGTGAAGGGAGTTTCATAACTTACACCTCCTGGAACACCACTATGAGTGGAATGTCCGTGAAGATGTAATCAAGCCATTTATGACATGGTAAGATCAAAGATGACATAAATCAATTTGGCATTATCCCTTTTAAAAGTAATGCTTTAGAGACTACGGCTTTTACACTGAAAAGAGCACCATCAGATCTGTTGAAACGACGCCATGGTATGGTACGCCCAACCATGCTTTGTCTTTTCTTAACATTTGGAATATGGGGCTTGTGTAAAACATTTACAAACCTATTCCAAATCAGACAAGTACTACTTTGTAGGTTATCCCAAGTAATTGGGAATTCCTCCACCACTATACCGAGGCAAAAAGGTTTGCCACAAAGAACGGTATGCTTTTGAAGAAAATGGTTCTTGCAAAAATGTGAGTGGGAGAACAGTGCAACTCGACGAGATAACAGTATCTTCGTCATCAGATCAAAGGAAAGGAACCTTGGAAGTGATTCCAGAGTTTCCTACTGCGACTGATACGGAAGCCTCTACATGAGATGTATGGACTTCGATCGAACTTGCAGCTGAACCACGTAGGCAAAACTCGTGCAAACCTCTCAGGTGCGCAAGCGAGATATTGTTGTTAGACAACAGTATACCTACGACACACAAGGAAGCGTTGATGGGCCCTGACTCCGGAATTGGCTAAATGCCAATATAATCCGAGATAGTTTCCGTATAAATGATTCAAGATTATATCTTGATAAACCCTTCGGAAGACTTAGAGTCTAACGAACATTAATGGAACTATAAACTGATGTGGATAAAATGTTTTATCCATAAAGCTCGACTTGTTGCACTAACAAATTCAAGGAGTTGACTACGACGAGATTGTCTCACCGTAGCGATGCTTAAAGTCAGATCGGGTTAAACTAGCAATTAATACATATTTCAATCTTGAGATATGATACATGGATGCGAAAAGGATTTCCATGAAATGGAAATACAACCTAGGACTTGCATGTGATACAGTCCGAAGTATTTTGTCAATCCAGAGGATGCTAGTAAGTATGCAAACTTCAGAGTTCCAGCAATGGACAAAAGAGAGCAAAATGGAGTTGGAATCTTCATTTTGATGAAATAGTCAAAAGAGTTTGATTTCATCAATGGATAACGAAGATGCTTGTGGTTTCAAGAAAGTAAGTGGGAGCATAATAATATTTCTAAAAACCTTGTGTGCTTAACACATTGTTGATTGGAAATAATATAAATTTCTTGACACGAATTAGGACTTCATTGAAAATAGTTTTTGATTAAGTGCTTGGGCTAAATAGCCTTGATATTAGGCATATTTATCTACGAGATAGAATTGCCTAATAGGCTAAAGCCAAAACTACATATTGACAAGATGCTAAAACAGTTTAGCATTAAAATGCAAAGGAGTGATTCTTGCCGAAGTCACATGGAAAGGGTTTTTGCAAGACTCGGTGTCCCAAAACACGGATGAGCAAAATACATGATGGAGATTCCACACACTCTTGTGTTTGGATTAATCATGTATTCCATGGTATATAAAACAACCAGATATGTCCAATACTCCCAAGCTGTTGCGAGTATAGATACCAAAGTGATCAAAGTACTGATCATGGGACAACAGTGAAAAATGTCATTGAGTACTAAAGTAACACTGATGACATGTTTTCTTGCAAGCAGAGATTATGAAGTGCTCGTTTTAAGTAATTACTTCGATACAGTCTTCATCAATGCTCCATGTGATTTTCGATTTAAGTTAAGGGTTTTGTGTAATACACAATATGGTGGCACGGTGTTTGGAAATCGTTCCAAACAGGTTACTGTGGCGAATTCTATAACAAAGGCTAAGTATGTTGCCGCTTTCAAAGCGACATAGAAGATGTTGAATCATACAGTTCGTTCATGAACTTAGTATGATTCCAAGATGGCTTTGGTCAATGGAACACTATTGAAGATAGTTGCTCCATAGCTCAGTCTGAGGAATCAAGGTTTGACCAGTGATTCACATATATACAAAGCCAAGTCCACACAAAATATGAATTTTGTGAAAGCATGAAAATGCGAGGATATGCAGAGATACACACGGAACTGAAGTTGTCAGATCCGTTGGACATCAGACTATACCACAAGCGAAGCATGTTTTACACTGGTATGCCATAGGTGTAAAGTGTTTTAGCATTGACTAGATTATTGACTCTAGTGCAAGTGGGAGTCTGTAGGAGATATGCCCTAGAGGAAATAATAAATGTTATTATTTATCTCCATGTTTGTAGTTAAGTTTATATTCCGTGCTATAACTGCTATGGTTCTCGAGTCTGCAATAACCACGAGGCTCGGAGGAAGACTCATATGCACGTGTGGAATAATAAACGGTAAAATGTATTCCTAGTCTGGCCTCTAAGACTAGCTCAAGTGTTGCATGATGGTTCTGTTTTCCTGATCATGGGCATGACTATGCTGGCAACTTTGAGGGCACAATGTTAGGAGAACACTTGTGTTGAATCGACCCGAATTAATGTTATGCTATGAGATACCTTCGTCACAAGTTAATGGTTAATAACGCAGAGATGGTTTACGATTGCATAATTCCTTAGACCATGAGAGTATCGAGTTTCTTCATGCTTGCTTCATGAACTTTGGCGTTTGTTAAACGTCATCTGTAAATGGGTGGCTATTACGGCGGCTTACGGGTTCATGGAAAAGTATGTCAAGTAACTTGATAGCTCAAGATTGGGATTTGCTCCTCCGACGATGGAGAGATATCTCTGGGCCCTCTCGGTGTTACGGTATCCACCATCGTCTGGCCAGACACATTGTGATTTGATCACAGGGATGCCGGAACACAGAAACGAGAAAAGAGAACAAAACCGGTAACGAGGTAACTGGCATTGTGGACAAGTGTTGATCCACGGGGATGCCGATGATTCTCACCTCGGGTATTTGTAACATATCATGAAGCAACAGGAATAGCACACGGCAACTGGAGGTTCACTCGAATATTCATTCGTGTGGGTATAGGGGTCAATATGGGTGTCCACGGCTCCGATGTTGATCATTGATCGGAAAGAGTTCCGGTCATGTCTATACTTCACCGAACCTATAGGGTCACACGCTTAAGGGTCGTCTATCTGCTGAATAATAGACAGGGAGTCTGAGAGAAAGTCACCGTAAAAGTTTCGGAGACAACGGAAAAGTTCCGGAGAGAGCACGGGAATAGTTTCGGTAAAACTGAAAAGTTGTTTCAGGGTATTCCATTAAGTCATATTGGTTTCGGCACACGCCTGGAAATTCTTGGAGGGTGCCAGAATTGTTCTGGTAACTTCTGGAATTTTTCCGGACAGAAAAATCGGAAATGTTCTGGAGCAGCCGGAACCGCTATGGTAGCTTTTCGCTGAAGAAAAACATTGTTCCGGAATTATTTCGGAATGCGTTCAAAATTGTTTTAGTGGGTACTAGAATTATTCTAGGCACACAGAAATAATTTGGGATTTATCGGACGCAGAAAAATGTCTTCGTGAATAGTGAAAGTGCTTTTTGGTTTACTTTATGGAAAGCCACCTTTTAGGGCTTTTACCAAAAGGCTTCTAGAAGGCTTGGGGGCTAAGAAACCCCCGTTGGGGGCCCCCAAGAGGGTTGGCCGGCCACATGAGGGGCTCCTCCATGGGGCCCCACTTGCTCCATTACTTCCCCTTTATGCCCTTGTGGAAGTCTTCTTTCATGGGCATTTTGGGTTTTTTGGAAGTGCCCATCCTACCCCTTGGTTTTCCTATAAATAGTGGTGGAGAGGTGCTCTCCACACTCACTCCTTTCTCACATACAAGTGCCATGCATGATCTGGCTTCTTCTCTCCCTCCCCGCAAAATAGTTTTGTAGAGCCGAAAGGCTGTCTGGGTTCCGGTGGGAACTAGTTCTGGACGGCGAAGCCCTGCGGGATAGATGACACCGTATGTGTGCAACTCTATAGAGAGATCGTAGTTTCGGTCTTAGTTCGAGAGTGCCTCCCGAAGGGCTGCCCGAGTGACCGTCCGAGTTTCGAGGGTCCTTCTGAAGGGCTGTCCGAGTGACCGTCCGAGTTTCGAAGGTCCTCCCGGAGGGCTGTCCGTGACACCGTCCGAGGGACTGTCCGACCGCCTCCCGGAGGGCTGTCCGAGGGGCAGACTAGGGAGTACATCCTCGCGGTTGGGAGGTTGTATATCCTAGCTGCGGGGATCTGCACCGCCGATCATCATCGACTCTACTTCCGCTGTGCTACGAGTCGGTAACGAAAAAGATCAAACCTTGTATGCAGTCTCCATAGTGGTCCTGGGCTGGTGCGTAGGTCAGAATTTTTTTGTTTTCTGCTGCGTTACCCTACACCATGCTGGTATGAGATAGTCCTTGGTTGATTTATAGAATTCTCTATGCACTTCACTTATATCTTTTGAGTATGGCTTTATAGAATGCTTCATGTGCTTCACTTATATCATTTGAAGTTTGGATGTCTGTTTCTCTACATATAGAAAACCATTATTTGTAGAATGCTCTTTTCCTTCACTTATATTTATTAGAGCGTGGGCAAGTCTTTTGTAGAAAGAATTAAACTCTCATGCTTCACTTATATCTATTTAGAGAGTCAACAGGAATTGGTCATTCACATGGTTAGTCATAAAATCCTACATAAAACTTGTAGATCACTGAATATGATAAGTTTGATTCCTTGCAATAGTTTTGCGATATTAAGATGGTGATATGTGGGAGGTACTAGTGAATAATTGTGGTTTAGTAAGAATATTGGTGTTAAGGTTTGTGATTCCCGAAGCATGCACGTATAGTCTTTAGTTATGCTAAGAAGTTTGAGCATGATTTATTATTGAGTGTCTTCCTTTGTGTGGAGGTCAGGGGCGCGCGATGGTTAACTCCTACCAACCTCCCCCCTAGGGGCATGCGTAGTAGTACTTTGCTTCGAGGGCTAATAGACTTTCGCAATAAGTATGTGAGTTCTTTATGACTAATGTGAGTCCATGGATTATATGCACTCTCACCTTCGCAATTTGCTAGCCTCTTCGGTACCGTGCATTGCCCTTTCTCACCTCGAGAGTTGGTGCAAACTTCGCCGGTGCATCCAAACCCTGTGATATGATACACTCTATCACACATAAGCCTCTTTATATGTTCCTCAAAATAGCCACCATACCTATCTATTATGGCATTTCCATAGCCTATCCAAGATATATTGCCATGCAACTTCCATCATCATCAACTGAAATTAGAAAAACTCCAAATTCATTGTCATATTGCTTTGCATGATCGTAAGATAGCTAGCATGATATTTTCATGGCTTGTCCATTTTTTAATATCTTTGCTACGCTAGATCATTGCACATCCTGGTACACTGCCAGAGGCATTCATATAGAGTCATATGTTTCAGTTTTATCGAGTTGTAATATCTAGTTGTAAGTAAATAGAAGTGTGACGATCATCATTATTAGAATATTGTCCCAGTGAGGAAATTAAAAAAAGAGGCCAAAAAGAGCCCAACAAAAAAAAGAAAAAAAAAGAGGCCAAAAAGAGCCCACTAAAAAGAAAAAAAAAGAAAAAAAAAGAAAATGAGAGAAAAAGAGAGAAGGGGCAATGCTACTATCCTTTACCACACTTGTGCTTCAGAGTAGCACCATATTTTTCATATAGAGAGTCTCCTATGTTGTCACTTTCATATACTGGTGGGAATTTTTCATTATAGAACTTGGCTTGTATATTCCGATGATGGGCTTCCTCAAATGCCCGAGGTCTTCATGAGCAAGCAAGTTGGATGCACACCCACTTAGTTTTTAGTTCGAGCTTTCATACACTTATAGCTCTTAGTGCATCCGTTGCATGGCAATCCCTACTCCTCGCATTGATATCGATTGATGGGCATCTCCATAGCCCGTTGATCTGCCTAGTTGATGCGAGACTTTCTCCCTTTTTGACTTCTCCTTATTGATCCCTACCACCGCATTCTATTCCACCTATAATGCTATGTCCATGGCTCACACTCATGTATTGCGTGGGGGTTGAAAAAACTGAAGCGCGTTAAAAAGTATGAACCAATTGCTCGGCTGACATCGAGGTTGTACATGATTTATATTTTGTGTTAAGAAGATAGAGCATGACAAGGCTATATGATTTTGTAGGGATAGCGTTCTTTAGCATTTTTATTCTGAAAGACATGATTGTTTGTTGGTATGCCTGATTATTGATGTCTTCATATCAAATTATAGACTATTGCTTTGAATCACTCGTGTCTTAATATTCATGCCATGATTAGATTATATGATCAAGATTATGTTAGGTAGCATTCCACATCAAAAACTATCTTTTTATCATTTACCTACTCGAGGACGAGAAGGAATTAAGCTTGGGGATGCTGATACATCTCCGTCGTATCTATAATTTTTTATTGGTTCATGCCATTATCCTATAATTTCCATCTACTTTTGGCAACATTTTATATGATTTCTTGGACTAACATATTGATCCAGTGCCCAGTGCCAGTTCCTGTTTGTTGCATGTTTTTTGTTTGGCAAAAAATCCATATCAAACGAAGTCCAAACGCGATAAAAATTTACGGAGATTTATTTTGGAATATATGTGATTTTTGGGAAAAAGAATCAATGCGAGACGATGCCTGAGGGGGCCACAAGTTCAGAGGGCGCGCCCCCTACCCTGGGCACGCCCAGCAGGCTTGTGGCCCTGTAAGGCGGTTGGGCCCTTCTTCTGCTGCAAGAAAGATAATATCCGGAAGAAAATCCCTTCAAAATTTCAGCCCAATCGGAGTTACGGATCTCCGGGAATATAAGAAACGGTGAAAAGCCAGAAAACAGGAACGCGAAATAGAAGAGAACAGAGAGAGAGATCCAATCTCGGAGGGGCTCCTGCCCTCCGGGAGCCATGGCGGCCATGGACCAGAGGGGAAACTCTCCTCCCATCTAGGGGGAGGCCAAGGAATAAGAAGAAGGAGGGGGGCTCTCTCCCCCTCTCTCCCGGTGGCGCCGGAACGTCGTCGGGGCAATCATCGTGACGGCGATCTACACCAACAACTTCGTCGCCGTCAACACCAACTCTCTCCCACTCTATGCAGCGGTGTAACACCTCTTCTCCCCGATGTAATTTCTACTTAAACATGGTGCTTAACGCTACATATTATTATCCAATGATGTGTGGCAATCCTATGATGTTTGAGTAGATTCGTTTTGTCCTATGGGTTGATTGATGATCGTGATTGGTTTGAGTTGTATGTTTTATTTTGGTGTTGTCCTATGGTGCCCGCCGTGTCACGCAAGCGTGTGGGATTCCGGCTGTAGGGTTTGCAATACGTTCAGAATTCTCTTATAGTGGGCGGCTAGGGTGATAGAAGCTTACACCCGAGTAAGGGGGTTGTTGCGTGTGGGAGTAAAGAGGACTTGTTACTAATGCTATGGTTGGGTTTTACCTTAATGATCTTTGGTAGTTGCGGATGCTTGCTAGAGTTCCAATCATAAGTGCATATGATCCAAGTACGGAAATTATGTTAGCTCATGCCTCTCCCTCATATAAAATTGCAATAATGATTACAGGTCTAGTTATCGATTGCCTAGGGACAAATCCTTTTCTTGTTCTACAAAAGCTTTCTACTAAACAACTAACTTTTATTATCTTGCAAATTACTCGTAGTTTTATTCTCGCTAAGTACTCCTAGTTTTTTTCTTGCAAAGTAGTTCTAGCATTACACCTACAAAGTAGTTTCATTCTTGTTCTAGGTAAAGCGAACGTTAAGTGTGCGTAGAGTTGTATCGGTGGTCGATAGAACTTGAAGGGAATATTGATTCTACCTTTAGCTCCTCGTTTGGGTTCGACACTCTTATTTGTCGAGAAAGGCCACAACTGATCCCCTATACTTGTGGGTTATCAGCAACCGATGGTACATGTCCAGTCCCTGGACATCCGCTGAGTACAGAAACGGGGCGCAGTTAGCTGTCCCATCTCGCCAGACTCAAAAGGGTAAACGTCCAAAGGCTCACAATCGGAATCGGTCAGCTTCGGCATTTTTTCATTTTCAATGCAGTATGAACATTATGATTTGAAGACAGTTGAGGAAAAAAGTCCTTCAAATAGTATGATTAGCTTCCAGACTGCAGTTTGATCACTGCGCCAATTGGCGCAGCTGGTCATTTTGTAAAGAATTAAATGGTGTTCTTCGAGGGAGACACGACATGTCCTAAGAGTGTTCATGGGGGAACCAGCTTATGCGTGGTGCACAGAGGGGGCAAGCGTTGCGCCGCACCAGGGTGCACCAAGAGCGCTCGCGGTCGCACCGACTGCTGCGTGAGGCATGGCGGTGGCAAGCGCTACAAATCCAATGGGTGTGGCAAGAGCACGCAGGGGAGCACAGACTTCGCAAGGCGCACAACGGTGGGAGCAGTGCCAGTGATTGTCAGCCACAAGGCTCAGGGGACGTTTTTTGTTGTTGAGAAAGATAGTACTTCATAGATTAAGGAACATCATAATACAGTTCGTCCCGGATGCAATCCGGAGCCACACCACGGTAAAAGCAGTTTACAGCTAGCTCACAGCTCCGTGCTAATTTATGTGCCGCTACATTCAGTCCATGCTTGACATGTAAGAAAGTACAGTGGGTAAAACTATCAGTCATAGACTTGATGTAGGAGACAACAGCACCCACAGTCAAACGATCTTGGACATGAGACCTGATCCTGTTCACCATAGAGAGGCAATCTGACAGTAGACTGATATGCATGAAGCCTTCAGCTTGGCAGATGTTCAAAGCATGCCGAATGGCAAGAGCCTCAGCAAGCTCCGGTTCAGTAATTCCAGGAAACACTTCATTGCAAGCAACAAGACAGTCCCCACTGTGATTTCGAATGACGAAACCAATACCCATCCGTCGAGTCGAGGGGAACAAGGTGGCGTCAACATTGACAGCAACCGTGCCCGCAAGTGGCGGAGTCCACTGGAGAGTTGAAGAAGAGGACTCACGCCTAGCAACAGGCCAAGGTTTTATGCAGTGTTGTCTCACCATTTCCACATAAGCTCATATTTTAGCAGCAACTCTCCAGGATGCAAAAAAATACCATTCTTACGAGCATCATTCCTCGCTTCCCAGATGTGCCAAAGGGTAATAGCCATAATGGTAGCATGAAGCGGGGATTCACGGGTGAGGAAATCAAACAACCATTGACGGGCATTCAGAAGGTCTTTCCTACATAGCCAGAGTCCAAAACTTTCTTTTACACAGCTCTAGATTGAACAAGCAAAAGGGCACATCAGAAAGAGGTGCTCGACACGCTCAGTTCGGTTGCAGAAAATACAACCGTCATCGGCTGGGATGTGGCGACGCACTAGCTGGTGCCCAGTAGGCAGACAATCATGCGCGACACGCCACAGAACAATCTTCATTTTATTTGGACAAGTGACACCCCAAAGGGCCTTCCAGTTTTTCTCTTGCAACTGAAGGTTGGAAGCCAACCCCTGGTCATGTCCACTTCTAGAGGAGAAGAACACCTCACTTCGAGCCAGATTATACCCAAATTTGACTGTGAAGATGCCGAATTTATCATGTGGCCAAGATAAAAAATCCTCTCCACCATGTCGGCTGATCGGGACTTGCAAGATTTGGTCAGTAACCGCTTCCGAAAAGAAACTTCACACGGTCTCCTCATCCCACGCCACCAAGGAGTCCGTCATAAGGAACTGAACTGTGGTAGTAGCAGTTAAAGGGAGTTTCCTACTGAAAGTTCCAGAGGGGAAGCCCGGAATCCAGTTGTCCTCCATGATCTTGATCCTGGCTCCATTGCCGACACCCCATCGAACCCCTTTCTGAACTAGCTCTCTCCCAAACAGTAAGCTCCGCCATGTGAAAGAGGAAGACCTCGGCTTGGTGGCCTCCCAGAAATCACCACCAGGGAAATAACGCCCCTTCAACAACCTTGAGCACAGAGATCCAGGTTCAGTGAGAAGATGCCAACACTGATGGGCTAACATTGCCTGGTTGAACAACACCGAGTCACAGAAGCCCATATCACCGAGGAACTTCGGAGTTGAGATCCAATCCCACGAACGCCAATGCATCTTCTTATGGCCATCTTCAACACCCCACCAGTGGTTGGCGATGCTGGTCTTCATTTGCTCACAAATGGAGACAGGAAGTTGGAAACAGCTCATAACATAGGTTGGAATAGCTCGAGCAACGGATTTCAGCAAAATTTCCTTTCCAGCACGTGACATTGGCCTATCATTGCAACCATTGATCCTCTTCCAAACCCGGCCAGGCAAGAAACTGAAAGAGTTGGTGGCTGCCCGACCAATCTCAGTGGGCATACTGAGGTATGAGTCATGCAGAATTTCATTGTCAACCCCAAGGTACCCCTTCACAGTTCCCTTGACACCATCAGGGCAATGCTTCCCAAAGAAAATCGAAGACTTCTGCAAATTGATCTTTTGCCCAGAAGCATCACAATATTGCCGGAGAGCAGATTTGAGAGCTTCCACACTTCTATTATCACTGCGTGCAAAGAAGATGCTGTCATCTGCAAAAAGCAAGTGAGAAATAGGGGGGCCTTGCATACCATTGCGGATCCCTTGTAGCTCGCCAAGGCTCCCCCTCTTTTGCAGTAAACTAGACAAACCTTCAGTACACAGTAAGAACATATATGGACTGATGGGGTCTCCTTGACGGATCCCCCGGGATGGCACCACAACAGATGTAAGCTCTCCATTTATCTTCACCGTGTATCTTGCCGAGATAACGCAGCGCATCACAGTTTGTATCCAAACAGGAGCAAAACCCAACTTTTGCAGACACCCATCGAGGTAGGACCACTCAATGCGATCATACGCCTTCATCATATCCAAAAAGGGCCTCTTGGAATGTTGCTTTCGAACCGTGTGCAAACATTCATACGCCACTAGAACACTGTCCATGATCAAGCGGCCGGGCACGAAAGCACTCTGAAACTCCGAGACAATAACAGTCAAAAAAACCTTCAACCTATTGGCAAGAACTTTAGATGCAAGTTTGTACAACACGTTGCACAAGCTAATAAGGCGGAACTTGGAGAGGTGCTGGGCATTTTGTACCTTAGGGATTAAGACAATGATAGAGTCGCATAGTCCTCCAGGTATAGCCTCGCCACTCAAGAAAGAGCAAATAGCATCGCAAATATCATGCTGGAGCAGATCCCAGTGAGTTTGATAGAACATAGCCGGTAGACAATCCGGTCCAGGAGCCTTTGTAGGCCCCATCTGAAAGAGAGCCACTCTGATCTCCTCATTGCTATAAGGTTTGCACAGCTCAGCATTCATGTTATCATCCACCTTCCTCGGGATAGCATCCAAAACCCTCTCCATAGAGAAGCGGTCCTCGGCGGAGAAGAGATTCTCATAAAACTCATGTACCATCTCTCTCATCCCATCCTGTGAGACACATTTTGAGCCGTCCTCCCACACAAGGGCCTTGATACGATTGGTGCGTCGTCGAGCAGAGGCCCGAGCGTGGAAGAATTCCGTATTACGATCTCCCGCTCGGAGCCAGTCGATCCGAGACCGTTGGCGAGCCATAATTTCCTCACGCTCAAACAATTCACATAGCTAACATCCCAGCTCGCGCTCTTCCTTCAGCACAGCCGCATTCACAGGTGACATGCGCAGAGTCTTGAGTCTCCTTTCGGTCCTCCGGATAGCACGGCGAACACAGCCAAAGGACACTTTGCTCCATTCCTTCAGAGCACCGGACACATAGTTCAACCCAGACCATGTCTCCCGTAGTGAGTGAGCTCCAGTAGCATGAGCCCTCCAAGCATTCTCCACCACCTCGGTGTAGTCTTCAGCCCGACGCCACATAGCCTCGTAGCGGAAACCATGCTACACAGGAGGCCGCTCCGCCAACGCACGTTGGGAGTCGAGGGAGATGGCCACCGCATAGTGGTCAGAGGTCGTAGTAATAATGTTCTCCACTTGATAAAACTCAAACCGTGCAGTAAAATCTCCATTAGCGACGGCGCGATCAAGTCTGACACGCACATTACATTGCATGTCCTGCCGATTTGTCTAGGTGAATTTCGGACCAGAAAAACCAAGGTCCACCAGCCCGCAGTCATCAAGACAGTTTTGAAAAAGCTCCATCTGAGCATCAGATCGATCACGAGCACCAAAGTGCTCATCATGGCAAAGAGCCTCATTGAAGTCACCGCAGCAAATCCACGGGCCCTTCCACTGCCGGGATAGCCTCCGCATCAAACTCCAAAAATCATGACGGAGCTCACGCTTTGGTTCCCCATAAACAAAGGTCAGCCGCCAAGGAGCCAGGTCATCCGATGAGACAATCACATCAATGCAGTGTGAGTTGAAACCCTTCAGCGAAACTGAATATGGCAAAGACCAGAAAAGAGCCAAGCCTCCGCTGAGGCCCTCAGAACTAACAGCAAAGAAACCAGAGTAGCCTAACGACCACATAAAATTCTTTGCTTTACGATCCACCATCTTGGTCTCCGACAAGAAGAGGATCGAGGGTCGATAAGTCTTCACTAACCAGCGAAGCTCGCCCACTGTCGCGTCCGACCCCAAGCCGCGGCAGTTCCAGCACAGAAGACTCATTGCGTCTGGCAGGGCTGCTCCGCAGCCGCCACCTGATCCGCCGATCGAGAGGGTGTGGGTCTCAGTTTCTTGTTGGTGTCACTGGCTTGGTTCTCCCTGGTGTCCAGAGTCCCATCAATTGCTTTGGCCGAGACCACCAAAGCAAGGGCATTAGCCACACTAGGCAGCTGCTCATCTGCCCCAGAAGTGGACGGCTGGTCCTTCGCCTTCTTTCTTTTCTGTCCGCTCATCCCTTTCTTGGATTTCGGCCCCGGAAACAACTCCTTTCCCGGGCCATCAGAACGGCCCCTGCCCCGGCCACGATTGGAGCGTCCCCAACCCTGGTTGGACATTCGACCGCCTTTGACGGGGGAGGAGACCTCCCCCTCCTCATCCCCCCTAGTGGTCGTACCAAAGTCCTTGGCTTTACTTCCAGCCGCAGAAGAACGAGAGCCCCTGAAGGGACCCTGTGCCTAGGAGGCTGGGAATCAAAACCAGCCGACAAGGAGGCATTGCCTAACTTTGCTCCGCTTGACTTTCGTAGCTGGTCATCGATAGCACACAGTTTCTTTGCCGCATAGGGCAGCTCACCATTAGCATCACGTTCCGCGGGGGTAGGGCACAAGATTGAGGAGTGCCCGAGCAGCCCACATAAGAAACAGTAGAAAGGAAGGCGCTCATACATCACGGCATAGGTTTCAGTTGTCTTGAGCTTAGCTGAAGTTAGTGTCACATAGCGCACCAAAGGTTCCTGCACCACCAATTCAGCTCTGACCCGCATAAAGGCACCCCAACAGCGCCCACCTGAGTCAGCCTCGACCCGGAGGATAGTTCCGATTGGCTTGGCAAACTCCATGCCCAACTTTGAGTTCATCAGTCTTGGTGGGAGTGCCATAATCCTAGCCCATATGGCCAGCCGATCAAAATTAACCTGCATCGGCTGGATGTCCGCATTGTAAAGTTTGAGCAGGACGGCGTGCTTGCCGACCACCCATGGTGAGTTTTCCATCACACGCACACGGTCCTCTCTTGTACCAAATTCTGCAACGAATAGATTGTCCCCCGCAGGGTGGAATAGCAGCCCTTTGGGATTGCCCCAAGCCGGCCTCATCGCCGACGTGATCGTCTGAATGTGAAGAACACCAGGAGAAAGTACCTTCCCCACCAACGCACAATCGGAGTCAACCAGATCGGCGTCGTCTTCATCGTCCAGCAACACAGGTTTTGCCTCGACTGCTGTCAGCCGCAAGCGCTCCAACATGTCTTCTACAGGTGCACCAGAGCCGGAGCCACCTGTCTCCCGCACAGGTTCAAAGAGCACCGCCGCCTTCCCTGAGCTAGAAAGCAGCGGCCCCGACGGGGCACCGCCGCTGCACGGGGTCAATCGGGTGGCCGCCTCACCACTCTTCCCCTTCTCCCCTGTAGCCCCCGCCATGAGCACGCCGGCAGATCCCAGTCAGCAATGGCCAAGGGTGGGTAGCAATGCAAGGATTGCCCCGTAATCACCCCGAACGACAACCAGCTAGAAATCCAGCCGCCGCACCGACCAGCGAGAGAAATAACAGGAGGAGGTGGGGGAGAAAAGAAAGAGATTGCAGACCTTGTGCAATCCCAGACGGAGATCACTTCCAGGGGGCGCTAATCGCCGGCGCGCAGCGACCCTAGGAGAGCCATCAGATCCATCCGCCGCCCAAGCACGAACGCCGGCGGGGATCGAGGATTCGCCCCCAAAATCGCCTCACAGTACTGTAGGCTCAGGGGACGTTGCTCGCGAAGACAATGGGCAACTGGTGCCGGATATTTCCCTATG
Organism: Elymus sibiricus; assembly: GCA_039707655.1. Classification (NCBI taxonomy): domain Eukaryota; kingdom Viridiplantae; phylum Streptophyta; class Magnoliopsida; order Poales; family Poaceae; genus Elymus; species Elymus sibiricus. Next base: position 466,431,187 of record CM077666.1, on the reverse strand, counting down.
CCGAGACGATGGAGCCACTTAGCATTTATGTTGCTAATTGTTAATGTCTAATGAGAATATTGTAAATATGGAAATTACCGTGTTGTTTTCTTTCCTTTTTCTTTTCTTAAACACAGTACAGACGGAGACGCTCATACACACGCACATATACTCATCCCTATGAACACACACACACACACTCTATCCGTATGAGCACCTCCGAGAGACTGAGCCGGCACATCATCTTGAGATTGACGAAGTCGCCATAGACACCTTTGTAGTCGACGGGAACTTCTCCTCCCACTGAATGCACATCGCCGGAAGGCCTGGAATAAATGCAAGAAAGTATGAGCACCAATGTCAAATCTGGGACTTGAACTCTGGTGGCAAGGGGATACCACTATCCTCCTGACCATTGAGAACTAAGTAAGTGCCCGTGCGTTGCAACGGAAGACGTTATTTTTTCATGTTTACAATATAGTAGGTTGGGTTAAACTAATAATAATATTGTAATTTTCACCTTAATATTTAGTAGATTCATGCATGAAAGCATCGTCAGTTCTTGGATTTGCACTTGCCTCCATCCAACGCCTTCGAAAGAGAGCAGAACCGCCGCTTGCACTCCATTTTTATTTTTATTTATGAACAAGAAGAACGCCCCAACTTGTTGCTGACTTGTTTCCATGCCAAATAAAATGCCTTATATTTCTTATATTTTTTGTCAATCTAAGTGTTCCATGCATTCCGTTTCATTCCATCTACTTCCTCTGTACCTAAATATATGTCGTTTTGGTAGGCTAAACTAGCCTACCAAATCGACTTATATTTAGGTACGGAGGGAGTATAACAGAACAATATGTTTGGGACAGAACTCTTCAATTGCAGCAATGCGAGTATGATACATTGATGAATGAACAGAGTAGTACAATGGAATCAAGTAAATTGCAGAAAACCACCACTTTGAAGGCTAGGTTAGCAGAAAACACTACGTTACATTTTTGTTGTAGAAAACACCACGTCTTGTGTAATTGTTTTGCAAAAACTACTGATCGGCGGATCTGGCTCTGTTAAGTAAGATTATGACAGGTGGGTCCCTTTTTTGCATACGTGGCGTAACGGCTACAGCCAGACGGCGTTCGATGATGGATTTGTCTAGATTTACAAACCAGTCCCTGTAATTTTACAGGGACACCCTTCAATCAGAACCAAAAAAGCAATCAGCTCCATGGATCTGGCCTGCCCAAGCACGCGAGCAGAGAAGCAGTACGACGTCCATGTGTCTCCTCGCCGGCGAGGGGGCGCGCCGTCGCGATCTGGGAGGAGTGGCTGCGGCGCAGCAAGCCGTGGATGCTTGGGGCGGTGGCCAGGGAGATGGTCGTCGGCGGGCGGCGTGGCCGCACGGGCAAGGCGGCGGCGTCCATGGCGCTTGCTTGTGGCATTGTCGTACGGGCAGCTACGACTCAGGGCCGGCCGGGAGGAGTAGAGGGAGGGGAGAGGAGCCGCAGGGGCCGCTGGGCGCGCCGGTGACGCCGGCGGGCAGCGTGGCCGCGCGGGCAAGGCAGCGTCGTCCATGGCGCTCGCCTTTGGCGTTGTGGTTCGGGCGGCTGCGACTCGAGGGCGATCCGGCCGGCCGGGAGGAGTAGAGGGAGGGGAGAGGAACCACAGGGGCCGCCGGGCACGCCGGTGACACCGGTGGTCATGATGCAGTCCACAATGAGAAAGGGGAACAAGAAAGTGGAGGACCTTTCATTATTTTTTTGACAGAAAAGACTTTTCGGTGAGAGGAAGACAGAGGAATTGGAGGAGAAGACCCAACTGACAGGTGGGCCCCGTGTCCCGTCTAACGTCGTCTGGCTGAAGCCGTTACGCCACGTATGCAAAAAGGGGACCCACCTGTCATAATCTCACTTAACAGAGCCAGATCCGCCGATATGTGGTTTTTGCAAAACGATTACGCAAGACGTGGTGTTTTCTGTAACAAAAATGTAACGTAGTGTTTTCTGCTAACCTAGCCTTTAAAGTGGTGGTTTTCTGCAATTTACTCCAATGGAATCTGTAGTCTCCTCTTCACAAAACAATATTTGTAACAAGAATCGGGTGAGAGAAAAGAATGGTATTACTAATAATTATCAGACGGACTGAGCGCTAATTCAGGTCTTACAAACAAATGTAACACGATGTTGCAGGGGCAGCCGACTCCTCTAACTTAGCTCTTGCTAGGTCAGAAGCATAGGTTAGCCCATATCCACTACAGAGAACACATCTAATGGCTCTCATCTGCTCATATACTACTTTGTACAATTAAATGGTCTACATATGTTTAAAAAAAAGAAGAATCTTCTCCAAAGCTTCATGATTAGAATATATCTTCAGCACAGATCATTATAATGGTCAGCAAAAAACTTCGTTGGAGACATGTATGAAACTTGGATTGTACAAAGCTGTATGGGCCGGAAATCTGAAACTTTATTTGTGTGAACTTCTTCAGTTCCTGGCTGATTTCGGTTCAATGTAAAAGAGACAAACTTGCCATTTTGTGAACTTCTCTAGTTCTGGAAGATTACAGCTGAATGTAAACAAATCAGACCTGCTATTTTGTGACACTTCTTTCTTCTGACGTTCAAAACATAGCAGTAACATTCTTTTGTAGCAGCAGCAAGTACTGATATAGGGTATATATATGTCTCCCTTGACAATCACAATTTTTTGTAGCAGCACGTTCTTGTGTAAAGGGCGTGGCGGCGGGAAGAGGCGCCTCTTCGAGGGAGACGCGGCGTGTCCTATGAGTGTCCACGGCGGAACCAGCTTCTGCGTGGTGCACGGAGGGGGCAAGCGCTGTGCTGCAACAGGCCGGGTGCACCAAGAGCGCTCGCGGTCGCACCGATTGCTGCGTGAGGCATGCATGGCGGTGGCAAGCGCTGCAAATCCGATGGGTGCGGCAAGAGTGCGCAGGGGAGCACAGATTTCTGCAAGGCGCACGGCGGGGGAAAGCGGTGCGCCTGGAGCGCCGGCTGTGAGAAGTTTGCCAGGGCCATGGAAACCTGATGGCCTCAAAGCAGGAGCTGGAATGTGGGCAGGGCCGAAGCATGATCGGGCATGGCCTCTTCAGCGGGATCGTCTCTTCTTCCTCGACGGTGGGCAGCAGCTTTTTTTTTTTGAAAAGGAGAATAGCCCCGGCCTCTGCATCATCAGAATGCAGCCATTTTATTTAACAAAAGTACGAAAACAAAGCGTGAGGTCTAGTACTGGCTCACAAATGTAGCCAAGGCAAAGTAAATAAAGTAGAAAGTGCCACATCCGGCGAAAAAATTAGGCTACGATGACTAAACGCCTAGCCTATTATTGGCTCGCCATCCAAATCGGTTGAAGATAATCCGTGCTACCATCTCCCAACGGTTGCACCCAGTAACCAAAAGCTCGCTGGAGTCCGCATGAGTGAGTAACAACCACGTACGGATCCATGCAGTGGCCCTGTATATAACCTGCAAAAAGTTGGTAAAATTCTTCCTGTTAAAAATCATATCATTTCTGTAGTTCAATATAGCCCAAAATAATGCACATATCCCTATCCGAATATGTCTCGCAATATTTTATTCCACTCCGTTTAGCCACGTCCCAAATAACGTGTTGATGCTAGTCGGAGGATTAACGTTGAAGGCTATATGGATCGTTCGCCAAAGCAGTTTGGCCAGCGGACAATCGAGAAAGAGGTGCTGTATATTTTCATCCTGATCGCAAAAGCAACAAAGAGAACTACCCACCCATCTTCCCTTTAGTAAGAGCATCTCCAACAGGCGCGCTATCTTAGCTGCGCGCTGGAAAAAAGCGCTTTATTACGCGCGTGGGACAGAAACGGACGCTCCAGCAGCGCGCTGGAAAAAAGCGCTTTATTACGCGCGCGGGACCGAAACGGACGCTCCAGCAGCCGCGCTAAAATCGCGCACGCGGTAAAGTTGGTTCAGCGCGCGGAGGAAAACGGCATCGCGTGCTGCTTATTTGGTGCGCCCGCTCGCACGCGCTGCAAAATCTGAGCTGCTGCGGGTGGGGCCGCCGGATTGGGCGCCGTGTTTTTGCGCTTCTGATAAAGCAAAATACCAGCCCAGCGCGCTAAAACGCTATTTTGGCGCTGCAAAAAAACTTTAGCGCGCCGCGCAACCGCGCGTCTGTTGGAGATGCTCTAAGTTATATCCTTGGTCAAGATCACTTCCTTGTGGACAAACCACATGAAGATTTTGATTCTAAGCAGAACCTTAATTTTCCAGATATGATGTGATCTCGAGATTGGCCCAGAGTCAATTAAATCCAAGTACATAGATTTCACCGTGAAACTACCGTTCCTAGATAATTTCCACTGAAAAGCATCTGGTTGGTCCGAAAGTTGAACATTCATCAACCTGCGTACCAAGTGCAACCACGAGCTCCAACGTTCCCCAACCAGAGATCTTCTGAATTGGATATTAAGAGGGATCGTTTGTAATACTGTAGCGACATAAGCTTCCTTACGTTGCAGCATGGACCATGTGATCTCTTCTTCTCTCCCTGGCGCCTCGTCAGATTGTTGTGGCGAGTCGTTGGAACACATGCCGAGTGGCAGGCTCATACCGCCACAGCTGCTGGTTCCTGGCTCCCTGAAACCATCGTCTTCGTTTAACCTGGCGGGCAATGGCCAAGAAGGTGGTGGTAGCCGGAGCCGGAGCTTCGGGTTCGTCGTGCCGGAGGGAAGGGTGCACAGCTGAGGGCTCATGTCGATGCTCCGAGGAACACCTGGGAAGCAACATCAACAACCCGGAATCCTGAAAACAACACATCTTCTGTGCGCGCTTTGAGCATATTATGATTCTGCGCCTAGCAACACATCAACAACCCATATGATTGTTTTTGCAGCCAGCGTTCATTTGTCTTACTGGGCAGGGCTCCTGAAAGGTGTGGATCGAACGGACCTGGAGCGAGGCGCGGATCTGCTGAAGGAGAACGCTAGGAGCATGATGAGACTCTGCGCGACGGCTTACTCCGACGGCGTCCAATAGTGAAGCTTAGTTTCTTGTTTCTACGTTGTGCTGCATCTGTGCTGCGTCGCGGTTTTTGCCCTCCTGTGGGCTATCTAGAGCCTTTGGCTGACTTCTTTTGGTGCTGGAAGTTTGAGTAGTCTGCGTGTGATGGGTGGTCCAGGATTTTCGCCCCATGGTGGTCGTTTCGAGTCGAGCGACCGCAGTGGGTTTCCCTGGAACTGCTTTGAACTCGCTTTTTCCCTTTCCTTCTTTTATTTTGGACCTTGCTGAACTTGGTTGTATTTCCGTTATCTTGGTAATGGAAAGGGGATTAGCCCGGTTCAAAAAAAAAAAAAAAAGCAACCATATGATTCTTGACCAGCATTGGGCTTTGATGTAGTCCTTGTGTACAGAGCTTGAGTTACTTGTTCAGCTGTACTTGAACTGCTCCATAAACGAACCTGTATTAGTATGAATTTCTGTCCCTACCTGTGGCATCGTTCGAAATTTTGAAATCTTCTATACTTGTTTTTTTTTTTTGAACACAAATCTTCTATACTTGTTGTATCCAACTGTTTCGATTTCATCACGTTCTCGTATTCCCATCGAAGAGACTTTCCAAATAGCAGTACAATAAAGGAAGAAGTCGGTAACCAAGTCGGACTCAAACCGCATCGTGGTGATGTTAAATACTGGGCAACCGGAAGAAAAGAAGGCGGAAGAAGGGAAATACTCTAGACTGCGCCCATGGCCATGGATGACGCGGGACGCCGAGACTTGCCCACGGAAGTCGTGGTGGAGATCCTGCTGCGGCAGCCGCCGATCTCCCGGCGCCGGGTCCGCCTCGTCTGCAGGCTCTGGCGCGACTTCATCGACGAGCACACCACGGAGATGCAGAGCCGCGCCACGGCCCTCCTCTGGGATACCTGGGATGCCGTCACCTACGTCTTGGACGACCTGTCCAAGTCGTCCACGGGGAGCTACACAGAGCTGTGGCGTCGGGACAGAGTGGCGGCCTACTTCCGGTTCCAGGTCGGCTGTAGCCTGCAGCTGATCGGCACGTGCAATGGTCTTCTCTGCCTGTGCGACAACAAGGAGGCACCCGGCGGCGCCGTCACCCTGGTCAACCCGGCCACCGACGAGGTGCTGCCCGTCCCGCCGCTGCCTTGCGCACGCCCGTTTGTCCCGTCCGAGTACAAACACGCCCGCTGGGAGAACTGGCACGAGGCGTACAGCTTCGCGTACCACCCTGTGTCCGGGCAGTACAAGGTGGTGCACGTCCCATGCAGCATCAACCAGGTATACAAGTTCGACGCCGTGCAGGTGCTCACGCTAGGGGAGGCGTCGTGACGAGAGGTTTCGGCTGGCCCTGCAGAGGGGGCGAGGTGCAACCTTGGCGCCGGCATAGTCAGCGTTCTGACACGAGAGGAGTCATCATTGTATGGGCACTACAGAACGAAAGGCCCATCATTGTCCGGCGAAGTGGTGCAAGTCGGCCACCGGGATCAGGGGACGCTGGCATAGTTTTAAATAGCCGGCTATAGCTTTATAGCGAAGCTATAGCCCGCTATAGCCTTTTCAGCAGGGTGCCGTTAAATGGTCGCCTTCACAAATAGCCCGCTATAGCTGATTGGAGGCTCGCCGCTATTTTCCATAGCCCGCTATTTAAAACATTGGACGCTGGTCGCGGAGATAGAGGGCAACTATTCCCACAGTCAGTATAGGACATTCGCCTATGTCGAAACAACCGAACCGCTAAGGCCGTGTTTGATAGCAAAGTATTTTATAAGTACTCTCATAATACTGCAGTTTTTTTACTTACCATGGTTTTATTTACAGTGACCTGTTTGGCTAGCACTAAAAACTGTATTATTAAAACCAGAGTATTTCCAATACTGTGGTAAATTCTCTGTATAAAAAAAAGAACCTTGAACCTCTTTTTTTAAAACAGAGCAAGCGAAAGAAAAGAGCCCGTCGCTAGGGGTAGCTATTCTCAACAGACTCGTCTCGCTATCAAGCCGTAGCCTCCGCCGCCGTCGCCGCCCCAACAAACTCCTCTCGCTCACGCCATCGCCTTCGCCGCTGCTGCCGCCACCCTGTCGTCTAGATCCGTTGGCGGCCATGGGGAAACGAAGAGACGAGGACGAAGATAACAAAGGTCACTCCGCTGTCCTTCATCTTCCCTCTTCCTCTCCTCTTGCATCTACGCGCCGGCCGTCAGCCCTTGCCTCTGAGCGGCCGTGCCAATCCCCCGTCCCACCTGTTTCCTTATGCGTACGAGATAGCTTGGCTGGGTACGTATTTTGGATCTGTGTAAAAAAAATACAAGAAAGTTGTTCCGTCGTTTGTGCATGCTTCTGTTCTTATGGACGCTAATGGCAATGGCTAGCCAAGTTGGACTGCAGCGGAGAACTACTTTTAGTTTCCTTTTTCTTATTGATTGAAGACAACGGCGACCTACTAGGCAACGTCAACCCATCGTGGTGGTGGGCAGACGGGACAAACGGATCCAAGAAGAGGAGAAATAGCTCCCGCGGCCAATGGCCATTGGCGACTCTAGATGGTGGGACTTCTCCACGGACGTCCTGGTGGAGATCCTGCTGCGGCTGCCCCCAAGCTCCCGGCGCCGATTCTGCCTCGTCTGTCGGCTCTGGCGCGACCTCATCAGCGAGCGCACGACCGAGATGCAGAGCCGTGCCATGGCCCTCATTTGGAACCCCTATGACACCATCGCCTATGTCGTCGATGACCTGTCGTCGTCGTCCACGGGGAGCTCCAGAGTGGTGTGGAGCGCCGGCAGCGACAACGAGAGAGGCGTGCAGCTGGTCGGCACGTGCAATGGCCTGCTCTGCCTGTGCAACAACCAGGAGAGGCTCGGTGGCGCTCTCACCCTGGTGAACCCGGCCACCGGCGAGGCGCTGTCACTTCCCCCGATGCCGTACGCCGGCCTGTTCTCTGAGAGCTCTCACTGGCGGAAATGGAACGAGACGTACACCTTCACGTGCCACCCGACGTCCGGGCAGTACACGTGTGTTTTCGACCGGGTGTTTGAGCGGGAAGCCGTGCACGTGCTCACGCTGGGCGAGGCGTCATGGCGGAAGGTGCCCACCGGCATCAAGGGCAGGGCGGGGTGCCGCCTCGGTCCGGGCATCGTCAGCGTCGACGGCACGACGTACTGGCGCGTGATGCTTTGCCGAGGGTCGTGTCGTTTGACCTTGAGCACGAGCGGATCACCTCCGCCACGCAGCTGCCCCAGCTGCCAGCGTGCCCCGACGAAGCTGCCCACTACCACCTGACGGAGGTGCACGGGAGTCTGGGCATTGCCGTCCGAGACCGTGACCTTCTAGGCATGGAGACGACTCATGTGTGGGTTCTGGACAAGGGGCGGCGGTGGAATCGCCGCTACAAATTCAGCCAGCGGAGCATCCCACGGCCCAATTTTGCGTACGGCAAGTACGTCCTGACGCTCAAGGATTCGTCGATCTACGGGCACTGCACGAGTACAGGCGAGTCGTCGTCCGACGTGGTGTGCGTCAGCCACATGGACCAGGGGACGCTGATCACCATGGTGGACAATTACATCGGCCGCCGGAACCAAACATTCGTCTACGTCGACACGACGGAGCCACTAGCCGCTTACATGACCACGTCTAATTAGCTCTTGTGTTTGTTCATGATGGTTTACGTATGAGACATAAACTAAACTAAGCAAGTAGGATTCCGTTTGTTAAAAATGTAGATATTTGATTATGGGAAAAAATGTAAGGATTTATAATACTGGCTAAAGAAAACTCATTATCTTCCCGCAAAAAAAAAAAAAACTCTTTATCACTCCTACACATGTAAGGGTGCCCCTAAAACATTCTTAACTTCCAAACCAAAACGTTTTCCTTAAAAAAAAACCTTTTTTGAGTTCCTAAAACCCCTTTAAATCCTAAATATTTGTGTCGCGAGTCAAAAATGGCCCCTCCGGCCAGAAAATATGGGTAAGACCGTGCCCACCCAGAAACCGTCGAATCTGCGGAATTAGGCAAAGTTAGTTTAAAAGGTTAGTAAACTGACAAACCTATTATGCGAAACAAATATGTTTCGAAAAAACCAAAATTGGATAGATAACAACTGTTTTGAAACAGGGGGTATACAATGGAGAGTTGAAGGCTTGAAGAAAAAAAATCAAACCAATATGAAATTGAAAAATTGAGGATGTGCTAGATTATTTAAAAAAAATGAGAACCTAGAAACAAATCAAATGTAAACAAAGAACTTTTCGGGTGGGTGTTAGGGGAGAGCGAGAGAGGTGGAGCGAGCAGGGAAATGAAGCCAGCAGTACTCAACTAGGGGAAACAATGTAGCAAGAGTATTTTAGTGGCTTAGGATATGTTTTTATCAGAATCATTGGATACACTAACCGATCAAGATAAGAAATTTATTTATGTGGTTGAGACAAAAAAAACTTAGAACATGTTACAAATTATTGAAGTAGGTTGAAAGTAAGAAACAACAGGCATAAGTAGTTTTATTGCAGACATGTGGAAAATGACCACCCAAAAAACTATTAGTGCATGTTCAAATTATTCAAGTAGGTCGTTGTCATAGCCAATTATTTATTGTTTGATATTATTTAACCAAACCCTACTTCAATAGTCAGTATAGATATGTGTTTATCAAAAACGACTCTGGTTATCATATGAACGCGCCCTTGTAATTGTATGACTCCGACAGTCAGTATATGTACTATTTATCAAAATTGACTACGATGAGGGTCTATGATAATAACTCAAACAATTTCAAGATGGAGCTAACCTTATTTTTTGCAAATATGGCATTGGAGTTATGTTAAAGACCATTAACGGTATAAGACATCCTAAAAACAAGGAAATTGCAATTAGGTCCTTAGAGAGCCAAACAAATTCAAACTCCAACATGAGTTGAATACGCGCCACCGTTGCCGCTCAATCACAAGAGCTGCCCTGACACTGTACCCTGCTGCCGAGAAGTCGTGTGCTAAGGTATAGTTGGACGAACGCACCAAAGAAGAAGCCATAAAAGCCATGTGCTGATAAAAAATCGTAGAGCCGAACCACCTCCTGAACAAACTTCTGCCAGATTCAGAATGGCGACAAAAAGGGAGCACGGATCACCAGAGAGTGATCTGTCACTCAGAGAGACAATCAACGTGAGAAGAAAGGCCACATCCACACCGCTAGCGCAAAAAACGTCAGGGAACATTACCCTAATCCCCAGGGGATGTCTTTCCACCATCGTCTTCGTTCGCTGTCGGCAGCACCACCACCATAAAGAGCAGGAAAAAGAGGATCATTACATACATAATCGGCCGATACGAGGACACATGAAGCGTCCGCCCAAATCCAAAGACCCGAGATGACGCTGCCTATCAGATCCAACACCGATAGCCGAGGGAACCGCTGCTTCGAGATGGGAATGACTACCGAGAGTCTAGCCTACGAGAGTAGATGAGAATGGCTACCCCTAGCCCCATCATATATAGGTGACGAGGGCTAGGGTTTACACGGAGCCTATCCGATCTCACACCGTCATCATCTTGGCTTGCACACCAAGATAGTCTTCTGGCTCTCAGCTGGGCCCCCGGGCTGCCTCCTGATGTTGGACCTCCTTCAGGGCTCCTGGGCCCTGAGACCATTCCACTGTCGGGCTTCCTAGCTGATGGGCCACCCTTTGTGTAGTACACCATTAGCTGGGATCCACCGCATCTCCATGGCCCTAAGGACACAAAAGACGAGGCAGATCGATGGCGGTGCCGATAGGAGGCAGCGAAAACCCTAACGCGTGGGTTACCTTGCATCACGTGCGAGCATTGTTTGATATTGTCTTCAATAGTCAGTATAGTTATATGTTTACCATAAATGTCTGTGTTTATCTTCCGAACATGCTCTAATAATTGTACGGTTGCTTTTCAAAATCAAAAACCCCCGATAGTCACATAGATACCACTTTATTACAACCTACTCCGATGGCCAGTATAGATATTGTTTATCAAAACTAACTACAAGGAGGGTCTATGATAATCACTCGAACACTAATTATACTTTTAGTTGCATTCTCATGCCAAGTTGGAGCTGATTTTTTTTATCTTTTTTGCAAATATGGCATTAGAATTGTTTTAAAGACTTTTAACGATAAGACATCCTAAAAAACAAGAAATTTACATTTAAGTCCTTAAAGAGCAAACAAACTTAAACTCCAACATGAGCTGAATGCGTGTCGGAGTTGGCCTGACATTGTATTCTACTGTTGGGAGGTAGTGTGCTAAGGTATAACTGGATAAACACACCAAAGAAGAAGCCGACATCATAATAGCCTTGTGTAGATAAAAAATCGCAGAGCTGAACCACCTCATAAACAAACTTTCACTAGATTCACAATGGGGATGGAGAGGAAGCACAAATCACCAGAGAGTGATCTATCGCGCCAGGGAGACAACCAACGTGAGAAGAAAAGGCTACAACCACGCCGCTGCCGCAAAAACTGTCAGGGAACATTACCTTGATCCCCGAGGGCCGGCCTTCCGCCATCGTCTTCGTTCGCTGTCAGCAACACCACCACCGCAAAGAGCAGGAAAAAGAGGACCATTACCAGCGTACTCGGCCGATACGAGGACACATGAAGCGTCCACCCAAATCGAACGGACCAGAGTTGACACCGCATATCAGATCCAACATCGATAGCCGAGGGAACCGCTGCTTCAACGGGAGATTCAGATTAAACTTATTAGCCGCCGCCATCGCCCCAACGAGAGCGGGAGCCATGAAAAGCCGGAAACCTAACTAAAACACCTAGATCGCTAAATGCACGTGAAATAAGGGCCCGAGTTCTACCCCCTTTCCTCTACCGCTGGAGCAGCCGACGGAGGTAAAGAAACCCCGATGATACCGGAGTCCGAGGCGCCTGCCCCCTCCACTCGTCGGGTCGCCTGCGTGGCTAGGGTTTCACTAGGCTGGGGCGAACCGACAAGAGCACCGACCTTTTTTTTTATGGTAAGTATTATTGGAGTACTCACCTTATTAAGTTGGTTGGAGATGAAGCCAACCTTCTTCTCTAAAAAGAAGATGGATCCAGCCCGTACGGGCCGTGACCCGCTGTGACCGAGTCGTGACTGCCGCTGCGCCTCCGTTGCACACATGTCCCGCCGCGGCACCACCTGTGTCGTGAGCCCGTTGCAACGAGACCTGGCGTGTCTACGCAGAAGATCCCGCGCCATCCCCTCGATCCACGAGAGGCAGCACCACCAGCCGTCGGATCTGGGGTTGAGCGCACTTTGGACGGCAGCCGTGCCTCCCTCCTCCCTCCCCGTCCCCGGACAGCAGCAGAATCCAGTCTCCACTGACACCGCACCGGCCTCGCCTCCCTCGACAGTCACTCCCCCTCCCCGTCCACCGGCACACTCTCCCCCATTTAAACCCCTCCGTCTCCGGCCAGGCCCCCCTCCACCGGCACCCATCCTCAGGAGCATCGACCGCCGGAACCCCCCTCGTCCAGGCGAGGCCACCGTGGTTTCCTCTGCCCCCCTCCTGGGGCCGCCTCCGCTCCACCCCACCCCGCCGCAGGTACGGTCCCACAGCGCCGCTCCCCCCACCCAACATTCGGGCTCGGACCCTGTAGCCCGGCGCCGTAGATCCTTCAGTTTACCCTCCCCCTGGCGGCGCCTCCAGGCCCGCCCTCCCTCAGCCCCGGTGCGGCACATCGAGGGGTTTCTCTCAACGTCGTCGTCGTCGCCCGCTTCTCCTTCGCTCCGCCGGGCTGGCGTGGGCTTCGGCGCTGGCCTACCCGGGCTGGATGGATTCGTTCTGTCGGCGACGAACCCTAGAAAAGTTTATTTCTCCCAAAAAGCTTGTTTTTTTTTCTTCAACGTGAAGACGGTAACTGACGAAAGTTTGGGGTTTCAGTCACCCACACGCATGCCAAAGGTCCCCCTTGTTAGATCTCCCCGTCTGTGATGTAGCACTGCTGCTTGCGTTGTATTATCGATTGATGGGATTCAGATCGTTGGGACACATAGACGGGAGGATCTGTCTGTATTTGTTTTGACAAACGTTCGTTGGCTTCCAATGCACCTCCTCGGCTCGCCAACGGTGATGATTGTGTTTGGTGTTAGGGTACCCGGCAACGTTATTGTTTTCTTCTTATGTAGCGGGGTTGGAGTAAGTCAGCTTAGGGTTTCTTTTTATTTGTGCAATCGGTTACTAGTCGTTTTGTGCTACTGTAAGCCACATAGATGGGTAGGATCTCTTTAGTTGTTTTGACAAATGTTGAGTGGCTTCCAATGCACTGCCCTCTGTTTGCGAATCGTGATGATTGTGAGCCAGGGGTGTCAACACTGTGACTTGTTTGGGTTAGGGTAGCCAACATCATTGTTTTCTGTTTACGTAGTGGCGTTGGAGTAAGTTAGGTTAGAGTTTCTTTTTATTTGTGCAATCGGTTACTAGTCGTTTTGTTCTATGTAGCGCACTGTAAGCCACATACTACCTCCGTGCCAAAATATAAGACGTTTTGGTAGGCTATAAACTGGTATGGAGGTAGTAGATGGGTAGGATCTCTGTTTGTAGTTGCTTTGACAAATGCTATTGAATGGCTTGCAGAGCACGCCATCTGTTCGTGAACGGTAATAATTGTGAGCCAGGGGTGTCAACACTGACTTGTTTGGTGTTAGGGTAGCCGACATCATCGTTTTCTACTTCTGTAGTGGCGTTGGAGTAAGTTACGGTAGGGTTTATTTTCATTTGTGCAAACCGTCACTGGACGTTTTGTGCTACGTAGTGCACTGTACGCCACATGCTTAATTTATTAACCTGCAGGGATTGAAGTATTCACCTTTTTGAGAGAACACTGCACACGTGCGTGTGTACATGTACCACGTGTATCATTTTGATAATTCAATTTGCAGTATTTAATGCTGTACCACATATGGCATTTATGTTGCCTTTTTTAATTCAAATTATCAATATCTAACCTGTTGTTTTATGACGGCGTTGCGAATCGCGATACTTGACAGGGTTTTAACTGCCCGTGCTTGCGTAATGGAAGATCCACCAAGCGATAGTGGGCAATCAGCAAACGGCGCTGAGCCTGAGCTGGACCCTATGCAATTGGATGACAATGAAGAGAGCATGTCCCATACCATGGATGATTCAAATGGACAGTCTTCTATGGATGTTGACAGAGAACAACTTTCTATGGATGCTGATATGAATGGGAAACCATCCTCGGATGGTGATGGTAAGGGAAAGTACTCTTCTGAGTCACATGCAGAAGTTCCAATTGACATGAGCTTGGGAAGCCTAGAGAAGTTTTGCAAGGAAGCATCAAGGTCATTTTTTGATGAGTTTGGTCTGATTAGCCATCAGATAAATTCATACAATGAGTTTGTCTCGCATGGGCTCCAAGAGCTTTTTGATTCGCTTGGAGAAGTGACTGTCGAGCCAGGTTATGATCCCTCGAAGAAAGGACCCGGTGGTTGGAGGCATGCCGTCATCAGGTTTGGTAGAGTGAAACTGGAAAAGCCTGTATTTTGGTCTTGCAGAGATGATATTGATGAGGAGTCACTTAAGCTCAAGCCTAGACATGCTCGCCTCCAAAATATGACATATTCCTCCAAAATGGAAGTAGAAGTGCATATTCAGGTCAGCAGTCTCCATGTTCTTTATTGCCAGTTACTTACTCTTTTATGCTGTTGTCTGTTATATGAAGTTTTGAACACATGCACGCAATCTTTAGAATCGATGCCCCTAAAATTACTTGAAACTGTAAAGTGCTGTGACATGCATGTCATGACCACCCTGTTTTTAAAATGCTGTTGACAACACACAATGTCAATCCTGTTCTTGTAAGCTAATCCTGTAAAAAGTCACGAGACCTTGGCTGTCTATTTACTGATCTTGTGAAGCTGATGTCGTCTTCATTTAATTAGGTTGTTGTTTTACCCCCTGGTACCCTAATTAATATAGCAAAATAGTCCATTGACAGAACATGAAATGGAGCAGTCAAGGAACAAATGGCTGCTTGATGTTCCCAGATTAGCTCAGCAGTCAGCAACATACATAGTTGTAGATATCACTCACGTGTGCTAATGCTTTATGCGCTTGATCTTATTGAACTGTTGTGTTGATATGTTAATTTACTTTAATAAACTATGTGCTAAGATGTCTCATGGTGTGTGCATTTTGAAACTACCTCATCAATATCGTGTATTCATATTTGTGCACTTAGGTGTTACAGTCACTGAGTCACTCAATTAACTGACGTGTTCTAAACTGTTAACAGATTTATTCTATGGAGAAAAGTGACAAGTCTAAAACAGAGAAAGATCCTTTTGGTCACAAGAGAGTTCTTATGGATGAAACTCATGTGGTGAATATTGGTCGCCTTCCAGTTATGGTTAATTCAAATTTATGCTGGTTGCATGAACTCAGGGAAAGTGACTGCCTTTTTGATTCTGGTGGATACTTTTTGATCAGGGGAATGGAGAAGGTATAATTCTATTGATCTCTCTTTGCTTATTTTAGTTGATGCATCATGCAGGGAGTGTTGTATTATCAAATGTTTTAAACACTTCTTTCGTCACTAAGACGGAGTACAGAGCTTGTGGGCTTTCTTAGTTTTTTATTATTAGATATGCCACTGAAATCATTCCGAGAAAAAAGAGTTTACATGAGTACCATGTGAATCTGTCTGTTTCCATATGTTGTCTCGTGTGTTAGCCCTGTTCGCAAATATGATCTCAATAAGCTACAATATGTTATTAGAACCGTATGATAAAATTCTGCCAAACTAGCTAAATAGCCATGCCTTGCTACGGATAAAATAATAATATGATCGATCATGTTAAGCCATTATTTACCGGCCTACTCTTACATACTTTAGGAACACCATCATGCCTACCCGAGTTCACCCTAGATCCGTGTCACGCCGGCACATTTGTGCTCCTTGTTACCTTTAGGTCTTTAAGAGGCGGTTACCTTAGTTTGTGTGGCAGTGTCTAGTTAGTTAGTTTGTTACATCTTGTTAGAGATCTTTTAGTAATGTGGGAAATTGAGGTAGGAGGCTTGGATGAACCGCGCGTCATCAGCTCCAGTTTATGCAACATACTAGTGAAGATTTTCCGAAGTTAGGTCGATGTTTTAAATGGAGATGAGCTTCTGCTGATAACATTGACATGTGTGGACTCATTTCGTGATCTTGTTAGGCAAGTTAGATATTCTCCTGGGGTGTGACTCTTAGAGTAGTAACTGTACTAAAAAAGGCATTTTTTCATAACATATGTGCTGTGCTTCTTGGATCTCACTATGGTCACTATGGTTCCATTGTTGAACACTGCAGATATTTATCGCCCAAGAGCAAAGATGCTTGACCAGGATTTGGATTGCTGACCGGCCTGTCTGGACTGTTTCTTATTTGTCTGAAATCAAACGAAGACGCATATATGTGAAGCTGATTGATTCTACAAAGAATAATGATTTCAGTGGCAGCAAAATCATTTCCATTTCCTTCTTGTATGCCAATCTGCCGATTTGGTTAATGTTTTTTGCGCTAGGCGTATCATCTGATAAGGAAGCATTTGATATGATAGATATGGGAGACTGTGATGCTTCTGTTATCAACGCGATATCTGCAACTATTAGTGAATCTGATGAACTGTGTGAAGGCTTTCGTAAGTCTGATAAAGCCCGCCTGTATGTTGATGATTTGGTCAAGAGTTCAAAATTTCCTCCAGGAGAGTCCTTTGATGATTATGTCGCTCAATATCTCTTTCCTGGTATAAAGGGGAATAGGAATAAGGCTTTTTTCTTAGGTTACATGGTCAAATGCCTTCTAATGGCCTTTACTGGGAAGCGCAGATGTGATAATAAGGATGATTTCAGGAACAAGAGGCTGGAGTTACCTGGTCAACTGCTTGGAAGAGAACTTCGGGCGCATCTTAGGCATGCAGAGAGGCTAATGGTTAAGGCCATGCAGAGAGATTTGAATAGTGATCGTGATCTAGAATTTCCAATGCGCTATCTTGATGCTTCAATTATTACTAATGGTATAAATCGTGCCTTCGCTACTGGTTCTTGGTGCCATCCCTACAAAAGAAATGAAAGATGCTCAGGAATCGTTGCAACGCTCAGGAGAACAAATCCTCTTCAAATGATGTCAGACTTGAGGAAAAGTCGCCAGCAGGTTGCTTATGCTGGAAAAGCTGGTGATGCAAGATATCCGTAAGTAATTTCTTAAACCAAGTGCTGCACACTTACATGCCCATTTTTTTTGTTGCCCTTATGCGAACTAACCTGAAGAAAAAACCTTGCAGCAATCCATCTTACTGGGGAAAGATGTGTTTTATGTCCACTCCTGATGGTGAAAACTGTGGACTTGTGAAAAATCTAGCTGTTACTGCTATTGTTAGCTCTAGAGTGGCACAGCCATTGATTGACAGATTTGTTTCTTGTGGAATGAATAAACTGAATGAAATTCCTGCTAAGAAGATTCCCAAAATGGACAAGATCTTCCTGAATGGTGATTGGGTAGGATCCTGTGCTGATCCAGCTTCATTTGTCATGCGTTTAAGGTGCATGAGACGTGGTGGTCTGATCGATCCACAGGTTTGTTCTCTTTCCCATGGTTAGAAGCATTTGGCCGAGACTATACATTGTCTTTTATCTAGATGTTTGGTGTCTAGGTTCAGGGATACATCATACATACCATGTTTAGTTTAACAAGAATTGCTAATGATGTGCCATAAGTCTTGGACAGGTCAAATTTGCATGTTTGGTAAATCATAGATCGATGCAAGTTAAATCCAATCTGCTTGAATATAACAACAGTTTTCATAGTGCATGCCTTGTTACTTCTACCATGCAATCTAGCATCATGATGCTCTGTTTTCTATATTTTGCACTTAACAAAACCAAAGTTATAATCGTTCTGTCAAGTTCTTGTAATTATTGTCAATTTATCGGTACTATCTCCCTAAATGTATTTTGCCTTCTGTAATTCCTAGTATGCATTTCTTTTGTGTTTCTTACCAAAATTTTGGTACTTGAGTAATGTAATTTTAGACTGCTTCCTTATCTGACGCACAATAGTGGAGATACCTGTTGCTACATATGCTTTCTACTTGTGCACTATGTGCTAATGTTTTACGCTGCAGTGTCAGTTGTCGTATTGCTTATGCTTCATGTTCCGTCTGATCAGGTTGAAATCAAAAGGGACAAGCACCAATCTCCTGGAGAAGTACGGGTGTTTTCTGATGCAGGGCGATTACTCAGACCTCTTCTTGTGGTTGAGAACCTAAATAAAATTACAAAACGGAAGGGCTGCCCGTACTCTTTTCAGGCACTAATGCAGCAAGAAATTATTGAATTCATTGGTGTTGAAGAGGAGGAAGATATACAATGTGCCTGGGGAATCAGGCACCTATTTCAGAGCAGTGGAGAGGAGGTTTCTGGTTATACTCACTGCGAGCTGGATCTTTCTTTTCTGTTGGGATTAAGCTGTAGTCTTATCCCTTTTGCAAATCATAATTTTGCTCGAAGGGTGCTGTACCAGGCAGAAAAACACTCACAGCAAGCTATTGGATACTCCACAACAAATCCACTTAACAGAGTTGATACTCTTTCCCATCAGCTTTACTACCCTCAGAGACCCCTTTTCAAAACAGTTTCAGCTGATTGTATCGGCAGATCAGATTATACTTTTGGAAGAAAAGATGACTTTGCCAGGCCTGAATATTTCAATGGACAAAATGCGATAGTGGCAGTCAATATTCATCAGGGATTTAACCAAGAGGACTCCCTGGTTATGAATAGAGCTTCTCTTGAACGTGGTATGTTTAGAACTGAGCTCATCCGGAGCTATAAGGCAGAAGTAGAGACCAAAGGGCCCAGCAAACGACTGAAAATGAAGGAGAAAGTAGACTTCGGCAAAATGGAAAGCAAGAGAGGACGAGTTGACAATCTTGATGATGATGGATTACCTTATGTGGGTTCAAGTCTTCAGATTGGTGACATTATAATTGGGAAAGTGTCAGAATCTGGTGAAGACCATAGTATTAAGCTGAAGCATACAGAGAAGGGAATGGTCCAGAGAGTGTTGCTCTCAGCCAATGATGAGGGGAAGCATTTTGCTGTTGTATCTTTAAGACAGGTAAACGTTCAGTAAAGAATAACTATTATCTAGCACATTACATGCACTGAACTTTACTAGCAATTGTATTCACCTTATAAATGTTTGCCTTGTGCTCTACACCAACAAAAGCCAACTGCAACTAAAATGCTTGTTAGTTGGGTTTGCTCTCCTTTCGTACGCCTAATAATATAGTATGATCTAGTGAACTAACAAATTGCTGCTTTTGGGCGGTTTAGTAGTCATCTAGGTCTCGAGAGAATATTGTTGTATATATTCATCCTCCCATTTGCGAAGCAGAATTGATTACCCTACTTTCCTACAATAAAAGAGGGAAACGGGATATTAGGAAGTTGATCATCAGTGTGCACTCATGATACCCGAGAGAAGTAGTTGGTGCAAAGCGACCTTATCATAATTAATATGCCCGTGCGTAAAATATGTAGTACTCCCTCTGTAAAGAGATATAAGACCGTTTAGATCACTTGATCTAAACGGTCTTATATTTCTTTACAGAGGGAGTAGTATACAATTACTCTTGTAAAAATTCAAAATTAGTTTAAGCAGAATGGTTACTGGTAAGAGAACACTAGTTATGTGTGGATTGGAGCTGAGCTGAATGACAGGTAATCCAACAAAACTCCTCTTTATATTTCAGGTAAGTTTCTTCCCAGTGCATTTATTTCTATCATAAATGTGTCAGTACTCGGTTTACAAAAAAGAACTTTTTGGGAATTTGCAAGCAAAATTTTCAACTTTACCTAGCAACGCAAGTGCATTTGTCGATATAGAGAAGGCATTACTAAATCTACCATGAATAAGATTCTCACGGCACTAACAGTTTTGTAGCGTTTACTGACATTTCATGACAGAAAGTACTCGTCATAGTTGCATCCAAACTCTTAAGCAAATATATGTGAATGGAGTTATGGAATATTAAAGTGCTGGAACCAATGCATATGGCCTTTAACTGTCTGGTGCATGGTCTTGACCTTTTCTGATTTAAGCAAGTGATAGATATACACAGATATAATTTCTCGCAAAAAATGTGTATTCATCGTGTGCTGTGCGAAACAAAAGGGCGAAGCTAATGTATCATCAACGTCATGTGTTCCCCATTTGTTTCTTCGACGATACAAAAATATATATTTTCACATAAAACTGAAAGTGCACATATTAATCCCAAAGGTACATCTAGTATCGTTTTTCGAAAACTTGAGGTGTTTCTTTTTTAAAACTGGGAGCATATGTTCCTGTAGTCATTTTGGCATTTTCTTGGTTGGTACATACTATTATTGAGTGTAGAACATTGTTCGGACATCGCCTGGCCTTTGCTAAGAGAAGAGAGGAGGGAAACCTTGTTGGGTTGATCTGCCTAGTCTTTGCCAAGAGAGAGGAGGGAAACCTTGGGAGGTTGATCTGGGCTTACGGTGTGCCTGACCGATGCCAGTGATACACTACCTCTTTGCTGCCGCCAACTTGCCGCCGGTAGTTTGAGTCGTTACCACTGGATGGAGCCACTTCTGTCTAGCAATATCAGTCAGTGGTGATGGTCAACCCGGGAGAGGGAGGGGAATTGTGACGGAGAGGAGAATGATTATATGAGGGGTAGCGGTAGACGGGCACAAATGGGCAATTGTGCTGCCCAAGTCTCATTTTTTTTTCCATTTTCGTAAATTTATTTTGCTGTTGAATATGTTATATAACATGGTCAATGTCAGCTAGGTGATACCCACTACCCAGACATCCAGCTGGCCACTGGCCTCATATCATATATTTCCCTATCCTTTTTTTTTTGAAATCTTGAATTTCCCCATCCTTTTTGCAATATCTTTGCATTGCAAGAGCATGTGTTTCCTTTTGATAGCCATAAACTTATGTTGCTGACATGAATTTTCAGATTCGATCACCTTGTGTTGGAGATAAATTTTCTGGCATGCATGGACAGAAAGGTGTTGTTGGTTTTCTAGAATCTCAGGAGAACTTCCCTTTTACCTGCCAAGGAATAGTTCCGGACATCGTGATAAATCCACACACCTTTCCTACCTGTCAAACTCCAGGCCAGCTGCTTGAAGCTGCTTTGGGGAAGGGAATCGCTCTTGGTGGTAAAATCAGATATGCAACACCATTCACCACAGCAACAGTTGAAGTGATCTCGGAACAGCTGCACAAGTAAGTGTCTCCTCCATTCAAAACCAGCCTCTTTTTGAACATGGATACACCAGAGTGAGGTATTTACTGATTCAATGTTTGAGCACAGGGGTGGAGCTATGTATTGCCCATTTTGGGCCATAGCGCCCCTCCCCCTTCCTTCAATATTGCAATCTATAGAAGGCAGTACCGCACACTAAGTCCGAATAAGTGCCTTGGCAAGAAAATGAGTACCCTCTTCGTATTTTAATCTTTTCTCCGGAAAGACAGCCACCTCTCCATTTTTGCTGTTAGTCTTTTTATTTACCTGTACAGACTAAGTAACATCTTTTGCAAATTTTTCTATATTATGGAGCAAATTAATGGCAGTGTAATGTTTCAAGTGGAACTAGCATAATGGCCTGCACAGTTGTGCTGATAGTTTTATTCCTGATGTATTGATCAGTAGGTCTAGTGGTTAGCCAACCACATACTTGAGGAAAGGGACGTGAGTTTGATTCCACACCAGAACCATATTTTAACTCCGCCTATGTTGTCTCAACATAGCCAGTCCCAAGCCCGGATAAAGGAGGAGGGTTGTGATAGGCTTGGCGAGCCAACGTCAAAACTTAGCCACTCTTATGGAGATGAAACCCAAAAGATTTTCGTTGGGGCGTAACCCTCTCAGCGACGCGCCACATCGGAACCCGGGTGTGGTGGAAAATGGGCAAGGGCCGGGCCGTCACCCCCCAGGTGGCGCGCCGTATCTTGATCTGGATACGGTGGCAAGTGAGCGAGGATCGGGTCGTCGCATCCTTAGTGGCGCGCTACATCGGCGCCCGGGTGTAGTGGAAATTGAGCAAGGGTCTTCGCATTTGACTCGACGAGTGCGAAGGGTAAGGAAGCTAGCCGAGCCTAGGAGGATTCGCTTAGGTAGCTGGAACGTAGGGTCTCTGACAGGTAAGCTTCGGGAGGTAGTTGATACCGCAGTGAGGAGAGGCGTTGATATCCTTTGCGTCCAAGAGACCAAATGGAGGGGACAAAAGGCGAAGGAGGTGGAGGGTACCGGCTTCAAGCTGTGGTACACGGGGTCGGTTGCAAACAGAAATGGAGTAGGCATCTTGATCAGCAAGAGCCTCAAGGATGGAGTGGTAGACGTCAAGAGACGTGGGGACCGGATTATCCTGGTCAATCTGGTAGTTGGGGACTTAGTTCTCAACGTTATCAGCGCGTATGCCCCGCAAGTAGGCCACAATGAGAACACCAAGAGGGAGTTCTGGGAAGGCCTAGAGGACATGGTTAGGAGTGTACCGATTGGCGAGAGACTCTTCATAGGAGGAGACCTCAATGGCCACGTGGGCACATCTAACACAGGTTTTGAAGGGGTGCATGGGGGTTTTGGCCATGGCATCAGGAACCAAGAAGGAGAAGATGTCTTAAGCTTTGCGCTAGCCTACAACATGATCATAGCTAACACCCTCTTTAAGAAGAGAGAATCGCATCTAGTGACTTACAGTAGTGGGCAACACTCTAGCCAGATTGATTTCATCCTCTCGAGAAGACAAGACAGGCGTGCATGCCTAGACTGTAAGGTGATACCTGGAGAGAGTGTTGTCCCTCAGCATAAGCTTGTGGTTGCTGACCTCCGCTTTCGGATTCGTGTCCAGCGGGACAAGCGTGCCAAAGTCGCTAGAACGAAGTGGTGGAAGCTCAAGGGGGAGGTAGCTCAGGCGTTCAAGGAGAGGGTCATTAAGGAGGGCCCTTGGGAGGAAGGAGGTGATGTAGACAACATGTGGATGAAGATGGCGACTTGCATTCGTAAGGTGGCCTCAGAGGAGTTTGGAGTGTCCAGGGGAAGTAGAAGAGAAGCTAAAGATACCTGGTGGTGGAACGATGATGTCCAGAAGGCAATTAAGGAGAAGAAAGAGTGTTTCAGACGCCTATATCTGGATAGGAGTGCAGACAACATAGAGAAGTACAAGATGGCAAAGAAGGCCGCAAAGCGAGCTGTGAGTGAAGCAAGGGGCCGGGCGTATGAGGATCTCTACCAACGGTTAGACACGAAGGAAGGAGAAAGGGAGATCTATAAGATGGCCAAGATCCGAGAGAGGAAGACGAGGGATGTTGACCAAATTAAGTGCATCAAGGATGGAGCAGATCAACTCCTGGTGAAGAACGAGGAGATTAAGCATAGATGGCGAGAGTACTTTGACAAGCTGTTCAATGGGGAGAGTGAGAGCTCTACCATTGATCTGGACGACTCCTTTGCTGATACTAGCAGGCTTTTTGTGCGGCGAATTCAGGAGTCGGAGGTCAAGGAGGCTTTGAAGAGGATGAAAGGAGGCAAGGCGATGGGCCCTGATTGTATCCCCATTGAGGTGTGGAGAGGCCTCGGGGACATAGCGATAGTATGGCTAACCAAACTTTTCAACCTCATTTTTCGGGCAAACAAGATGCCAGAAGAATGGAGACGGAGTATATTAGTACCAATCTTCAAGAACAAGGGGGATGTTCAGAGTTGTACTAATTACCGTGGAATTAAACTGATGAGCCATACAATGAAGCTATGGGAGAGAGTCATTGAGCACCGCTTAAGAAGAATGACAAGCGTGACCAAAAATCAGTTTGGTTTCATGCCTGGGAGGTCGACCATGGAAGCCATTTTCTTGGTACGACAACTTATGGAGAGATATAGGGAGCAAAAGAAGGACCTGCATATGGTGTTCATTGACTTGGAGAAGGCCTATGATAAGATACCGCGGAATGTTATGTGGTGGGCCTTGGAGAAACACAAAGTCCCAGCAAAGTACATTACCCTCATCAAGGACATGTACGATAATGTTGTGACAAGTGTTCGAACAAGTGATGGCGACACTGATGACTTCCCGATTAAGATAGGACTGCATCAAGGGTCAGCTTTGAGCCCTTATCTTTTTGCCTTGGTGATGGATGAGGTCACAAGGGATATACAAGGAGATATCCCATGGTGTATGCTCTTTGCGGATGATGTGGTGCTAGTCGATGAGAGTCGGACGGGGGTCAACATGAAGTTGGAGTTATGAAGGCAAACTTTGGAATCGAAAGGTTTTAGACTTAGTAGGACTAAAACCGAGTACATGAGGTGCGCTTTCGGTACTACTAGGCACGAGGAGGAGGAGGATGTTAGCCTTGATGGGCAGGTGGTGCCGCAGAAGGACACCTTTCGATATTTGGGGTCAATGTTGCAGAAGGATGGGGATATCGATGAAGATGTGAACCATCGAATTAAAGCCGGATGGATGAAGTGGCGCCAAGCTTCTAGCATTCTCTGTGACAAGAGGGTGCCACAAAAGCTAAAAGGCAAGTTCTATAGGACGGCGGTTCGACCCGCAATGTTGTATGGCGCTGAGTGTTGGCCGACTAAAAGGCGACATGTGCAACAGTTAGGTGTGGCGGAGATGCGCATGTTGAGATGGATGTGTGGCCACACAAGGAAGGACCGAATCCGGAATGATGATATACGAGATAGAGTTGGGGTAGCGCCAATTGAAGAGAAGTTTGTCCAACATCGTCTGAGATGGTTTGGACATATTCAGCGCAGGCCTCCAGAAGCCCCAGTACATAGCGGACGGCTAAAGATATTGTCAAAAGAGGCCGAGGTAGACCGAACTTGACATGGGAAGAGTCCGTAAAGAGAGACCTGAAGGATTGGAGCATCACCAAAGAACTAGCCATGGACATGGGTGTGTGGAAGCTTGCTATCCATGTGGCAGAACCATGAGTTGGTCACGAGATCTTATGGGTTTCACCTCTAGCCTATCCCAACTTGTTTGGGACTAAAGGCTTGTTTGTTGTTGTTGTTGTTGTTGTTGTTGTTGTTGTTGTTTTTGTTGTTGTATTGATCAATTGATGAAAACAGAGCAGCATATAATTTGACATTTGACAGATTTCCTATGGTTGCCATAGCCAGTTATATGTGATTATGCACTTGCGTAGTATGACTTTTTACATTGGCTGTTTACCTCTAATGATCATAGAACCGGTCGTTGGCAACAATAAAATCACATTTGCCTGTTCTTGTACCATAGAAGAACATCATCCAGTAATAAATGTAACAATTGGGCAGAACTTGAGCTGTTCAGCACAATAATCAGATATACATTGTTCTCTTCAATCTTGCCAGGTCTTCTCATATCTATATTACTCTCTTCACTACTAAAACTGAGCCATTCGTGCTTTCACTACTGGTTATGCTGGCCGTACCTTTTGAGTTTAGCTACCAGTTCAGGCTACATTCCTGCAAACGTTATTGCTTTGTTAAATGTCAAAATTGACACATCTTGTATTCCAGGCTTGGGTTTTCAAGAGGGGGAGCTGAAAGCGTTCTCAACGGCCAAACCGGCAAAAGGATGCAGCAACTGATCTTCGCGGGCCCCAACTTCTACCAGAGGCTGATACACATGGCAGAGGACAAGGTGAAGTTCCGCAACACTGGGCCGGTGCACCCGCTCACGAGGCAGCCCGTCGCGGACAGGAAGAGGTTCGGCGGGGTCAAGTTTGGGGAGATGGAGCGAGACTGCCTGCTCGCCCATGGCGCGGCCGCCAACCTCCACGAGCGGCTCTTCACGCTGAGTGACTTCTCAGAGATGCGCATCTGCCAGGCATGCGAGCGGGCGGCGAACGTCATCATGCGGCCCGTTAATGGCGGGCGGAAGATCCGGGGCCCCTACTGCGGGTTCTGCCGGTCCTCGGAGAGGATCGTCAAGATTGCCATCCCCTACGGCGCCAAGCTGCTCTACCAGGAGCTCTTCAGCATGGGCATCTGCCTCAAGTTCCAGACGGAGGTCTGCTAGACCGAGCTAAGCTTCGTCGTCGTTGGCTCGTGTTGTGTATATAGGTTATCTATATCTATCTATGGTTACTTATGGACATGTTAGTTAAGGTTAGTTATCTGTGGTTGTGGACATGGTAGTTGGTTAAGGTTGTCTGTGGTTATGGACATGTAGTGGCTATGTGAAACTCCTTGTGACCATGGCGCTCGCGTAGCCGGGACGGGTCTGCTCCTATGGAGCGAAGCTGCTCGTGCAGTGCAGGATATCTTGTGCCTCTGGCCTGAAGAAATTCTGTTGAGACATTGTAGTAGCTTAGCTAGTTGAACCTGCTGTTTCAGTCTGCCCCTGGAATGAACTTTATCCTGGTGAACAGAATTATCTTGTGCAGTGCATGCCT
The DNA here is from genome assembly GCA_039707655.1 of Elymus sibiricus. NCBI lineage: Eukaryota > Viridiplantae > Streptophyta > Magnoliopsida > Poales > Poaceae > Elymus > Elymus sibiricus. Next base: position 466,404,740 of record CM077666.1, on the reverse strand, counting down.
TGTTGGTTTGAGCTGGTCGTGTTTGCTGTGTAATGGGTGACCGAGTTGCAACCCGAATGTCACCGGCAATCACAGCATATGCCATTGCAACCTGAATGTCACCGGCAACGCCGTGGATCAGAGTACATTACTGTGGCGTGATCGGCCATTTGGGTCGAGACGCCCTGAAGTTCAGACAACGCAACCACGACCATCATAGATATTTGCATCCAGAAACAAGACCACACACTCATGCATTTCCGGAGGTCATCCGAACGAACACATGACGGAAGAAACACACAAAGTGGCCAAAAGAGACGAGATGCCCTGATAAGTGTGAATGGGGGGAACTCCATGCCAAGGCGACGACAGACGGCCTCTCCTCCTCCTCCTACGGCATGAGGAGGAAGAAGAAAAGCTCCCGCCGCACCGCCATCATCCCGCCTCTGCGAATGATGCTGCGCCAAAGATACTTGCACTTATACCCTAAGTATCTCCACCCATCTCCATGCCCTTTCCAAGTATCTCCTCTGCTTTGAAACTAGTCATCATCTGGGTTTCTCAACTTTGAACGACGGAAGGGATCGAGTGCATTGAACCTGGACACCTTCTTGTAGCAAGCTTTTCACTCTCTTGTTGTATGGCCTTTGGGATTTGGGAATATTAGTCATCGATTCTGTGAGTGTGTTGCCATCAGTGTCACAGCTTTTCTCCTCTCTCTTTATGCCGCGTGCCCATACTATACAGTCACGCATGCATAATGAGACCAACTAGCCAGCACATTGGATCAGAGTCAGTAGACAGGTTTTCTAATGGGAAATACCAGATTTGGTCCATGCGCTCTGGCGTCAGGGTTACCAAATGTGTCCTGCTAGCATTATTTGTGCATGTAACAGGCCAACAACCAGCTGGCTTTTACCAATAAACACCACTGACGAACATGCACGTTCCACCGGTTATGTGTGATGATCCCACACTCAGTTCACACTCCTAAGTCACTAGTACAAGATCATCTCCACACTCGCTCCGTTTATGTTGTCAACATGGATTCTCCTGCAGACTGACGGCACATTTCAAGAAGCCAATGTCTGTGAAAAGTAGTATTAGCACTAGTACATTAGTAGGTCATCAAGGTACTGAATCCACTGTTTAATACTCCCTCCGTCCCATAATGTAAGACGTTTTTTGACTCTAGTGTAGTGTCAAAAAACGTCTTACATTATGGGATGGAGGGAGTAAAACTGTGCATAAACACTGTGATTTGTATTTAAGTAGAGGTGACACCCTTGGTCTCTGCAGCATACTCCTCCGTCCCAAAAAGCTTGTCTTAGATTAGTCTAAATACGGATGTATCTGTGAAATGTTCAAAAAACACATTCTCTCTTCTTCTACCTAAGTCCTGATCACTTTATCTCTTCTAGATAATCCTTTTGAGATACTGACTTTATCAAGGTACTGCACCACATCCACCCATGAGATGTATGGAGCATTTTCCTGCGGCAAATTATTAGCAAAGACTGCACGGGATCCCCTGTCCTTGCAACTGGCCGGCTCAAGCTTTGCACCAGTTGCATGGGATGATAATGATGATTATAGCGGATCCCTGCACTGCACTCCCTTTGCATGGATGCGCTGACAGAAATGTCCGTGGACAGAAACTGCGCGAGTCGCCGACGACACTGATCTCTAGCAGGAGATAAGGAATTTGCAGGCTGGGCACGCATCTTTACACCATGAGCTTTTGCACGACATGGAGCTGCCAATCTTGTCCAGAAAAGGCCACATCTCACGAGATTCCCTTGGCTCTAGCAGCTACTTCCTCCTTCTAACCTAGGCAGCATCACGTCTAGGTGCACTGCCAGGTTCATCGACCCAGTACCAAGATCATGTACTGCATTGCATGCCGCAGTCCACAGGAGGCAACAAGTTTGCTGTTAGGTCTTTAGTCTCTCGTCTAGACTTATAAATAGCCGCCGCAGCAGGGCAGATTAAACAAGTCAGTGAAGTGTGGTCCATGGGAGATGAACAAGAGTTCTAGCTACCTAGTTTGGTTGGTTTTCACCTGGAGTTCTTCTCAAATCACTTCAGTAGCTAGCTCATACTGCCTCATTGTTGCATTGCCACCGTTTTAAAAGTGTGCATTGTGGGGATATAGAGCTTTGCATAGTGAAGTGTTTGGGGGACTCTGGGTGGCAACCAGCAGTATCAGTAGGATTTGAGAGTGTTTGCGCTTTGGAAATTATAGTGGTGCGTCCATATACATTACGATGCATGGGTGCGTGGGGATTAATCGAGTTTGGCCTCGTCGGGAGTTCGCTTCAAGCACTTCAGGACACGTCTTTTTGGGAACTTCTCTGAAGTGTTTGGGGGAACTCTCGGTGTCACCAAGCATTCAGTATACATTGGCCACATACCATGAGAGATGCACTAGTTGGATGAGAATCACGTTTTGTATTACCGGGACTTCCCTTCAAGGACTTTATGAAGCACCTTTTTCAGATATTATCTATGTGAAGTGTTCTGGGGAACTCTTGGTCCAACCAAGCACTTAGCAGATATTGCCGGTCATAAACCACACAAGATGTACTACAAATCACGTTTGGTATTACTAGGAGTTCCCTTCAAACACTTTACAAAGCACCTTTTTGAGAGCTTATGTGAAGTGTTTGGGGGAACTCTCAGTGTAATCAAGCATCTACCAGATACTGGTCGCGAACCACAAGAATTGCGCTAATGGTGAACCATGTTTGGTCTTACCATGGGTTCCTTGCAAGCACTTCACGAGCATTCTTTCAAATGCCATTGTGAAGTGTTTGGGGGAACTCTTGGTGATGCCAAGCTTTATTCAATTCCAGTCAAGAACCAAAGGAGACGTTCATCACAAAGCATGTTTGGTCTTACCGTGGGTTCCCTGCAAGCACTTCACGATGCATTATTACAAATGCCACTGTGAAGTGTTTGGGGGAACTCTTGGTGATGCCAAGCTTTACTCAATGCCGACCAAGAACCAGGAAATATGATCAATATAAAGCAAGTTTGGTCTTACCATGGGTTCCCTGCAAGCAGCACTTCACGAGGCATTATTCGAAAAGACCACTGTGAAGTGTTTGGGGGAACTCTTGTATCACGAAGCAATTGATGGACGTTGTTTCAGCTGATCCAACAAGATTTTGCATCGAAACCACGTTTAGGTATCAGCATGAGTTCCTTTCAATAACTTTACATCGCATCATCAAAATGTCACTCTCAATGATCTTTAGGTTTAATGTGAAATGCACCGGTGAGTGGATGGGCTCATATTTTGGTTTGTTTCTTTTTCTTTGTCACTCACATGTTTCAGGCCCAAATGAAGGAGTGTATGGAGAACTGGCCAATATACATGTGGGCACTTCGCGACAATGCATGCAAAATGATGCTTTGCATACAATCAACCACAACCCTTTCTTTTTTGCTGATAGTTTCAATCACAACATTTCAAGTTAAGTCCAACTATAGGTTGAGTGTTGGTACACAGATGATTAATGAAATCAATGAAGAAGTTGATAAATAAAATCCTTGCTATAGAATCTCATGAAATACAAAGTGACCCTGATAAACAGAATGAAATTCATGTGTGTCTGAATTCCACTATATTCGCTACACCATAGGGAGAGATATTTGTTAGAAAGCTCTCCAATGCTTAAGGGACTAAGGCTTGTTTTACAAGCTCCTCTACAAGATATTTTTTTTGGGAGGGGAGGGGGGGGGGGGGGGGTGGGAAATGTGATAATAAAATGAAGCTAGTTGATGTTGTTGCAAGAGTTCAAAAAAGCAAGGACAAAGCTGCTCTAGACGAAGCATCAAGAAGGAGTGGTATGAACAAAAAAGGGATGAAGGGAAAACTATGGATAAAGCTATTGAGAGGGCAATGAAGAAAAATTTGGAGAAAAGTCTATACCTGTTGTTCTAAATAATGTTCCTAGTTTTATTTCCCACACTGCTAGTAATATTGGTGTCAGCTTAGCTTGGGAACTTAATAAATATAGTACTCAATTTCTGTTATTATGGACATAAAAAAATCTAGAAGTGATTTATCTACTGCTAGATTGGAGAAACAGAGCAGAAAATATAATACCGAGCAAAGGCTAAATAGTTCATTGATTTCGTGTAGATGCTTGGTTGTAATGATCTCCCCTTTGTTATTGAGGAGATTTTAATATCGTTAGGAGAAGTAGAGATAAATATCAGTTGTAGTGGGAAACTTTTGGAACCACTTCCAGCATTTCTTTGATTTGATCTGATGACGAAGATTCTCGAATCTCGTCAAGGTGCACTGTCTTCCCACTTATTCTTTTGCAAGAAACATTTTCTTCAAAAACACATTATTCTTAGAGGCAAACATTTTGCCATGGTGCAGTGAGGAATACCCAATATTTTAGGATAACCTACAAAGTAGCACTTAACTGATTTAGGATAGACATGTAAACATTTTATATATGTCTTTATATTACCAAATTTAAGAAAATAAAAAAAATCATTTTTCTTACCATACCATATCTCATATGGTGTCATTTCAGCAGATTTGACGACACTCTTTTCAGTGTAGAAGTCGCTGTCTCTAAAGCATAACTCAAAAAGATAATGGAACATTGTTCTCCGAAAAGGCATTCACCCCGCTTATAGATAAAGCCACAATCCAACATACAACGACCATTATAATAGAAAGTAAAGAGAGGGCAAAGATACATGATACCGAATGAGCCACCAATGAGCTTCGAGTGCACCAAGAATAAGCTTGGGCTCGAGGCCCTCGACAAATCAAGATCCTTCTGTCGACACGACCAAGGCAAGGTAGCAGCCCGCCGTAGGAGGAAACCCGTGCTCCGTCAACTCCCATGAGGCCAACCTGTAGGGTAACGCAGCAGAAAACAAAAATTTTCCGACCTACGTACCAGCCCAGGATCACTATGGAGACTGCATACAAGGTTTGATCTGTTTCGTTACCGACTCGTAGCGCATCGGAAGTAGAGTCGATGACGATCGGCGGTGCAGATCCCCGCAGCTAGGATTTTCAACCTCCCAACCGCGAGGATGTATACCCTCATCCGCCCCCGGACAGCCCTCCGGGAGGCGGTCGGACAGTCCCCCGGACGGTGTCACGGACAGCCCTTTGGGAGGACCATCGAAACTCGGACAGTCACTCGGACAGCCCTTCGGGAGGACCATCGAAACTCGGACAGTCACTCGGACAGCCCTTCGGGAGGACCATCGAAACTCGGACAGTCACTCGGACAGCCCTCCGGGAGGCACTCTCAAACTAAGACCGAAACTACGATCTCTCTACAGAGTTGCACACATACGGTGTCATCTATCCGGCAGGGCTTCGCCGTCCAGAACTAGTTCCTGCCGGAACCCAGACAGCCTTTCGGCTCTACGAAACTATTTCGCTGGGAGGGAGAGAAGAAGCCAGATCATTGCAATGGCACTTGTATGTGAGAAAAGAGTGTGTGAGATGGCAGCCCACTCACCTCCTATTTATAGGAAAACCAAGGGGTAGGGTGGTTTTACAATAAAACCCAAAACCCACATGGATGAAGTCCTTCCACAAGGGCATAATGGTGAAACCAAGGAACAAGAGGGGCTCCAAGGAGGAGCCCCAAGTGTGGCCGGCCACCATCTCTTGGGGGCCCCCCCAAGGGGGTTTCTTAGCCCCCAAGCCTTCTAGAAACCTTTTGGGAAAATATCCCAAAAGGCACTTTTCCAAAAATATCCAAAAAGTGCTTTCACTATTCACGACGACATTTTTCAGCGTCTGATCGAACTGAAAATATTCATGTGGGCTTAGAACAATTCTAGTACCCACCAAAATAATTTTCAACGCGAGCCGGGAAAATTCCGGTTTAGTGATTTTCATCTGCGAAAAGCATCTGAAGCGGTTTCGGCAGCTCCGGAACATTTCCGGTTTTCATCCCGGAAAATTCCAAAAAGTTTCCAGAACGATTCTGGCATCCTCCAAGAATTATCAGGCATGTGCCAAAACCAATTTGAATTTTTGGTATCCCCTGAAACAACTTTTCAGTTTCACCGGAACTCATCCGGTGACCTCTCTGCGGAACTTTTCCGCTGTCCGGAACTTTTCCGGTGTCCGAAACTTTTTCGGTGTTTTTCTCTCAGACTCCCTGTCTAGTATTCAACAGATAGATGACCCTTAAGCGTGTGACCCTATAGGTTCGGTGAAGCATAGACATGACCCGGAACCCCTTCCGATCAATGATCAACATCGGAGCCGTGGACACCCATATTGACCCCTATACCCACACAAATGAATATTCGAGTGAACCTCCAGTTGCCGTGTGCTATTCCTGTTGCTTCGCGATATGTTACAAATACCCGAGGTGAGACATGTAGGCATCCCCGTGGATCAACAACTTGTCCACTATGCCAGTTACCTCGTTACCGGTATTGTTCTCTTTTCTCGTTCCCGTGTTCCGGCATCCCCGTGATCAAATCACAAAGTGTCTGGCCAGACGATGATGGATACCGTAACACCGAGAGGGCCCAGAGATATCTCTCCATCGTCGGAGGAGCAAATCCCAATCTTGAGCTATCAAGTTACTTGACATACTTTTCCATGAACCCGTAAGCCGCCGTAATAGCCACCCATTTACGGATGACGTTTAACAAACCCCAAAGTTCATGAAGCAAGCATGAAGAAACTCGATACTCTCATGGTCTAAGGAATCATGCAAACATTAACCATCTCTGTGTTATTAACCATTAACTAATGACGAATGTATCTCATAGCATAACATCAATTCGGGTCGATTCAACACAAGTGTTCTACCAACAATTGTGCCCTCAAAATTGCCGGCATAGTCATGCCCATGATCAGGAAAACAGGATCATCATGCAATACTTGAGCCAGTCATAGAGGCTTGACTAGGAATACTTTTTACCGTTTATTATCCCACACGTGCACATGAGTTTCCCTCCAAGCCTCGTTTTATTTGCAGACTCGAGAATCATTGCAGTTATAGCATGGAACATAAACATAATTATGAACAGGGAGATAATCAATAACATTTATTATTGCCTCTAGGGCATATCTCCTACAGACTCCCACTTGCACTAGAGTCAATAATCTAGTCAATGCTAATGCACTTTACACCTATGGCATACTGGTGTAAAATATGCTTCGCATGTGGTATAGCCTGATGTCCAACGGATCTGACGACTTCAGCTCCGTGTGTAACTTTTCATATCCCCGCGTTTTCACGCTTTCACAAAATTCATATTTTGTGTGGACTTGGCTTTGCATATGTGTGAATCATTGGTCGAAACCTGATTCCTCAGACTGAGCTATGGAGCAACTATCTGCAATAGTGTCCCATAGACCAAAGCCATCTTGGAACCATACTAAGTTCATGAATTAACTATATGATTCAACAACTTCTTTGTCACTTCTTAAGCGTCAACATACTTAGCCTTTGTTATAGAATTCGCCACAGTATCTCGTTTGGAACAATTTCCAACTACCGTGCCACCATATTGTGTATTACACAAAACCCTTAACTTAAATCGAAAATCGCATGGAGCATTGATGAAGACTGTATCGATGTAATTACTTACAACGAGTACTTCATAATCTCTGCTTGCGAGAAAACATGTCATCACTACTACTCTAGTACTCAATGACATCTTTCACTGTTGTCCTATGATCAGTACTTTGATCACTTTGGTATCTATACTCGCAACAACTTTGGAGTATTGGACATATCTGGTTGTTTTACATACCATGGAATACATGATTAATCCAAACACAAGAGTGTGTGGAATCACCATCATGTATTTTGCTCATCAGTGTTTTGGGACACCGAGTCTTGCAAAAACTCTTTCCATGTGACTTCGGCAAGAATCACTCCTTGACGGTTTTCAATGCTAAAAGGTTTTAGCATCTTGTCAATATGTATTCATAGCTTAGCCCCATTAGGTAAATCTATCTCCATAGATCATCATGCCTAATATTGAGGCTATTTAGCCTAAGCACTTCATCGAAAAACTATTTTCAAATGAAGTCCTAATTCGTGTCAAGAAATTTATTTCCAATTAACAATGTGTCAAGTACACAAGGTTTCTAGAAATATTATTATGCTCCCACTTACTTTCTTGAATCACAAGCATCTTCGATACCCATTTTATGAAGTCAAACCCCATTGACCATTCCATCAAAAACGAAGATTCCAACTCCACTTTGCTCTCTTCTGTCCATCGCTGGAACTCTGAAGTTTGCATACTTACTAGCATCCTCTGGATCGACAAATTACTTTGGACTGTATCACATACAAGTCCTAGGTTTCATTTCCATCAGATGGAAATCCTTTTGTCATCCATGTTTCATATCTCATGATTGAAATATGTATTAATTGCTAGTTCAACCCGAACCGACTTCAAGCATCGCTACGGTGAGACAATCTCATCGTAGTCAACTCCTTGAACTTGTTATTGCAACAAGTCGAGCTTTATGGATAAAACATTTTATCCATATCAGTTTTTAGTTCCATAAATATTCGTTAGACTCTAAGTCTTCCGAAAGGTGTATCAAGATTTTAATCTCGAATCACTTATATGGAAACTATCTCGGATTGTATTGGCATTTAGCCAATTTCGGAGTCAGGGCCCATCAACGCTTCCTTGTGTATTGTAGGTATACTGTTGTCTAACAACAATATCTCGTTTGCGCACCTGATAGGTTTGCACGAGCTTTGCCTACGTGGTTCAGCTGCAAGTTCGACCGAAGTCCATACATTTTATTGTAGAGACTTCCGTATCAGTCGCAGTAGGAAACTCCGGAATCACTTCCAAGGTTTCTTTCCTTTGATCTGATGACGAAGATACTGATTATCTCGTCGAGTTGCACTGTCCTCCCACTCACCTTTTGAAAGAACTATTCTCTTTAAAAGCATACCATTTTGCGGCAAAACCCTTTGCCTCGGTATAGTGGTGGGGGAATACCCAATGACTTGGGATAACCTTACAAAGTAGCACTTGTCTGATTTGGAATAGGTTTGTAACCTTTTACACAAGCCCCATATTCCAAATGTTAAGAAAAGATATAACATGGTTGGGCGTACCACACCATGGCGTCATTTCAACAGACCTGATGGAGCTCTTTTCAGTGTAAAAGCCGCAGTCTCTAAAGCATCACTCTATAAAAGGGATAATGGCAAATTTATTTATGTCATCTTTGCTCTTACCATGTCATAAATGGTTCGATTACATCTTCACGGACTTTTCACTTGCAGTGGTGTTCCGGGAGGTGCAAGTTATGAAACCCCTTTCATAACTCATCAGACATTCGCTAAACTTGTAACTCAAATATTCCTTTCTGCAATCGAATTGTAGAAACATAATTTTCTTGTTACAATAACTTCTACTTCATTTTTGAAAACCTTATGAATGAATTCAAAAGATCCAGACTTCGTCTCAACAAGTAAATATTCATATATCTACTTGAGTCATTTCTGAAGATAGATAAATCCACTACTTGCAACAACATTTATTGGACTACACACATCACAATGTATGATCACCAATATGTTCTTTATTCGTTCCTTATGGCCTATGAACGGTATTTCAGTCACTTCACTTTTCAGAGGAAAGTTGCAAGTGTCAGATGATTCAAAATCAAACGACTTCAAAATCCATCATAATGGAATCTTCCACGCGGGTTTCTACAATGTGACCAAATGCAGTGCCACACTTGTGTGGTATTCTTTTAGTCTTGCGACATTTAGCGTCAGTGTTATGGATGTATCATATTTTCCATCAATATTCATAACATACATCCCATCTAGGATGGAAGCATGGCCCTTCATGTTATTCATAATACTGAACAACAATTGTTGTTTTATGAACAACTCTTTTGCAACAAACATTGTGCAATGGGCTAGAGTGTATGAAACTCTAAAATGAATTATGAAAGTAAACCCAGAGGTAATGTATTATTATCAATATTCATAACACACGTCTCATTCATAATGAAAGTATGGCCCTTATGTTATTCATAACACCGAACATTAAAAGTTCTCTTATGAACAACCTTCTTGCAAGATACCTTATGCAAAGGGCTAGAGTGTGAAACTCTAAATGAATTATGAAAATAAATACATAGGTAATACACCGATGGAAGGCATAGTAACATTTACTATGTTCCCTGCGTGTATCTAAACCTCATTCCTGGCTAGTCTTTCAGGCCATAGTAGTTCTTACATCGAGTTGCAACAGAATGCAATCGAGCGGGTATCTTTGTGATTAACTCACAATACCCAAGAATTAGTGATTAACATGTTTAACCATAATTCCCAAGAACTATATCTTTGACCAGCCTTCTATACATCAAAAACTTGCATGACATTCATTCATGAGCTGGATATTCCAGTCTTCTTTCCTTTTGCCTTTATACTTCTAACAGTTTAACTTTCAGTATTTCTCCTACTCTCAGAAGAAGCACCCAACTTAAGAGTGGCGTTAGCCCTGGACTTCCTAGGCGTGAAGGTTTCACTAACCTCCTTCGGACACTTCCTTTCTCTTTAAGTTGTTGTTTTATTCACCTTTCATCATATGATAGGCGTTCTCCTGGATCCCTCTCTTATCAGTCTAATGCATAGTAAACTCCATTACTAACAGTTTGCAAACAAACATTGCTTTGGATATCTCATATCTTTTAGCCTTTGTCTGTCTCTGAAAATGAATTTCAGATTCCATGAATATCACATAACTATCCAAACTTTCGAAGTTCGGGTCTCATGGAAGCAAACATATTGCACTTGACTGAAACGGAATTCTAGCTTTTGGATCGATGGACGAGAGTCACATGATCCATAGCATTAGCGGGAGAATACCGAAAGCATGCGATAGGACAAAGTCCTTCTCGGCACTCTAGAGGACAATCCTCATATTACGTTACCAACCGTAAAGTTTTAACCAGATATTTAACAGCTATTCAATTTAAATAGGGAAGGTGGAAACGCGAGCCATTATTCTACAACTATTATGCAAATCACACTTAGACAGTGTTCAAAATTAATTGCACTGAGAATTAAACAAGTTAATTCAACAGTGCGCTCCCACTCAAATCAATATCTCTCATAATTGATTATGAATGATTCAAGACACGAATTTCAATTCAACGCCATTGATGGTGAGCATCACTGATGACGAGAACTTCAATCGTTAGGCAAACTTGCCGATCACATCTCTATGTGACTCTTGTTCATCTTTCGATGCGTGTGTTCCGAGCTCATGACTTTCATGCCTGAATGCCAAGACAACCAAGTGATCTCGCTGCGAGGTCTTAACTCACCCGCCTCACACATCCCTAATCGTTCGTACCCATGTCAGCATGGCGCACCCCGAAAAGTTAGGTGCCGTGACGGTGCTACACTTGGGAGAACACTAACTACTTGATATTTTTGTGAGAGATCACCCTAATAAAAAGCGACTACCGCGCAATCAAGAAGGGTGCATCATAAGGGATAAACATCTCAGGCAATTCATAATAGCAAGATATGGTATAGCCCTTTCTGACGGAGAAGTCTTTCATTTCTTCGTCTTCGGCATTCGTGTCGGTGTTCACCTTCGCGAAGATTGCCACCACCTAGTCGATGCACCAGATAATATTGCTATCTCTATAGCTTAATAAAATAAGTGCATTACATAAGGTTGACACGCAGGTCATTAAAGTGCAATCATATGGCTCCAACCATCATGCCGAATCATGACACGCAGGTCATGTTAATATTACATCATATAGTCATCTCATACATAATCAAATTAATATGAGCACTGCTATACCACATCATATGCACATGCAAACCATCCTGCAAAACCAAGTTAGACGCCTCTAATCGGTTCATGCGAAATTTTATTTTACGTGGCTTCTAAGGTTTCGAACAAACCGCAGCTACCAACGTTTTATCATCAAGTATGATAATTCAAGTCGCTAGATTAACATCGCGGGGTGTATGAAACACGAGATAATAAAATCTCGAGCCCCATACTAAACTTCGTCATACGCATGACCCCCGTGCAGATCATATCTGCATTGCCCTTTCGTCTGCGAAATTTCATCTTTCTTTTTAACTACGGTGGAATTCAAAGAACTGTTAGCACTTCGTTGATCAATCAGGATCGCGGATTGCCAGAACTTTGAAACTCCACCATACCGTTATCAAGATCAGAAATATGCAAATTCCAGGGAAGCAACAAGAACATCGGGTAACAGATTTCATCTGCTACCCGCACAAATAATTTTCAGCAATAGATCTCATCTACTACCTAATTATATTGTGCAACACCCATACATCTCTATGTATTCTAGATCGCAACCTGCATCTACGCATAGCACGGCTCTTGATGCCACTGTAGGGTAACGCAGCAGAAAATAAAAAATTTCCGACCTACGTACCAGCCCAGGATCACTATGGAGACTGCATACAAGGTTTGATCTGTTTCGTTACCGACTCGTAGCGCATCGGAAGTAGAGTCGATGACGATCGGCGGTGCAGATCCCCGCAGCTAGGATTTTCAACCTCCCAACCGCGAGGATGTATACCCTCATCCGCCCCCGGACAGCCCTCCGGGAGGCGGTCGGACAGTCCCCCGGACGGTGTCACGGACAGCCCTTTGGGAGGACCATCGAAACTCGGACAGTCACTCGGACAGCCCTCCGGGAGGCACTCTCAAACTAAGACCGAAACTACGATCTCTCTACAGAGTTGCACACATACGGTGTCATCTATCCGGCAGGGCTTCGCCGTCCAGAACTAGTTCCTGCCGGAACCCAGACAGCCTTTCGGCTCTACGAAACTATTTCGCTGGGAGGGAGAGAAGAAGCCAGATCATTGCAATGGCACTTGTATGTGAGAAAAGAGTGTGTGAGATGGCAGCCCACTCACCTCCTATTTATAGGAAAACCAAGGGGTAGGGTGGTTTTACAATAAAACCCAAAACCCACATGGATGAAGTCCTTCCACAAGGGCATAATGGTGAAACCAAGGAACAAGAGGGGCTCCAAGGAGGAGCCCCAAGTGTGGCCGGCCACCATCTCTTGGGGGGGCCCCCAAGGGGGTTTCTTAGCCCCCAAGCCTTCTAGAAACCTTTTGGGAAAATATCCCAAAAGGCACTTTTCCAAAAATATCCAAAAAGTGCTTTCACTATTCACGACGACATTTTTCAGCGTCTGATCGAACTGAAAATATTCATGTGGGCTTAGAACAATTCTAGTACCCACCAAAATAATTTTCAACGCGAGCCGGAACAATTCCGGTTTAGTGATTTTCATCTGCGAAAAGCATCTGAAGCGGTTTCGGCAGCTCCGGAACATTTCCGGTTTTCATCCCGGAAAATTCCAAAAAGTTTCCAGAACGATTCTGGCATCCTCCAAGAATTATCAGGCATGTGCCAAAACCAATTTGACTTTTTGGTATCCCCTGAAACAACTTTTCAGTTTCACCGGAATTCATCCGGTGACCTATCTGCGGAACTTTTCCGCTGTCCGAAACTTTTCCGGTGTCCGAAACTTTTTCGGTGTTTTTCTCTCATACTCCCTGTCTAGTATTCAACAGATAGATGACCCTTAAGCGTGTGACCCTATAGGTTCGGTGAAGCATAGACATGACCCGGAACCCCTTCCGATCAATGATCAACATCGGAGCCGTGGACACCCATATTGACCCCTATACCCACACGAATGAATATTCGAGTGAACCTCCAGTTGCCGTGTGCTATTCCTGTTGCTTCGCGATATGTTACAAATACCCGAGGTGAGACATGTAGGCATCCCCGTGGATCAACAACTTGTCCACTATGCCAGTTACCTCGTTACCGGTATTATTCTCTTTTCTCGTTCCCGTGTTCCGGCATCCCCGTGATCAAATCACAAAGTGTCTGGCCAGACGATGATGGATACCGTAACACCGAGAGGGCCCAGAGATATCTCTCCATCGTCGGAGGAGCAAATCCCAATCTTGAGCTATCAAGTTACTTGACATACTTTTCCATGAACCCGTAAGCCGCCGTAATAGCCACCCATTTACGGATGACGTTTAACAAACCCCAAAGTTCATGAAGCAAGCATGAAGAAACTCGATACTCTCATGGTCTAAGGAATCATGCAAACATTAACCATCTCTGTGTTATTAACCATTAACTAATGACGAATGTATCTCATAGCATAACATCAATTCGGGTCGATTCAACACAAGTGTTCTACCAACAATTGTGCCCTCAAAATTGCCGGCATAGTCATGCCCATGATCAGGAAAACAGGATCATCATGCAATACTTGAACCAGTCATAGAGGCTTGACTAGGAATACTTTTTACCGTTTATTATCCCACACGTGCACATGAGTTTCCCTCCAAGCCTCGTTTTATTTGCAGACTCGAGAATCATTGCAGTTATAGCATGGAACATAAACATAATTATGAACAGGGAGATAATCAATAACATTTATTATTGCCTCTAGGGCGTATCTCCTACACAACCATAGTTTGTCCACCATCTGTGTTTGCCTCCGAAGAAGGCCCCCTGCACTCTTATCCTGGATCGAAGGATGTCGCACCGTCAGCAGGCAGAGCCGCTCACCCCAAGCTCGTACGACTAGGACCAACAGGTTGTTCGGGAGAGGACGACCAACACAGCTACCTCACCTCGCAAAGCAACACCATGTACATCGCCACCACCTCTAGCAAGGATCAACGTCAACCACAAGCAGCAGAGGGGGAGCTCCTCTGTAGATCTAGGAAGTCAACCTCCAACTACGAAGCCTCGACCAGCACTCCACAGTCCCAAGGTGGCGCCTTCAAGAAGTACAATGTCGCCTGAGCGTAGTCGCCACACAATCTGGGGATTTTGGGGTTTCACCCGGGACTCGGAGGTGGAGGGCAAGGCCAGGATTTTGATGCCGCCAATAGGAAGGGGAACGACACCTGGAGCGTTACTGGCATCGCGGCCGTTGTAGCCGACCAAGGGATTCCCCCAATTCGTAGCCCCTAGCGCCACCAACCCCACCCAGCCACATGATCTGATCAACCGGAGGTCGCCAACATCGTGGGCCGGCAAGGCAGGAGGAGGATCAAGGGAGGAGACCACCTTCTCCAAATCAGCTTCAAGGATCGATGAGGAGGCCCCGAGAGCACGCTCCACGCGCGACACCGACCTGCCACCCACGCCGCCAAGGGTTTCCCCTCCGGGCCGCTCGCGGGAGCGACACGGGAGGGGAGGGGATTCCACTCGGTCGGGAGAAATTGATTGATGTCATCTTTGATCTTACCATGTAATACATGGTTTGATTACGTCAACAACTCTAGCTCTACGGATAAAATAATCAGATATACTCCATTGTTTTCTTCAATCTCGCCAGGTATTCTCATATCTACATCACTTTCTCTTTTTTTTGCGGGGTTACATCACTTTCTCTTTAGTACTACTACGAAACATCGTGTGCTTTGTTAAAACTAGATGACCCATTGTGCCAATGGTGCAAAGGGCAAGAGCAAGCCAAGTTTTCAAACCATGAACGCTAGAATATTTAGGCACAAAACATATGAAGTTGTTACATTACCGTTCTAAGAAAAGCATGAAATGAGCAGCAAGTTACATAGGTAGACCCATTGTGCTCATGGCGCAAAAGGCGAATGAGTAGCAAGCTACATAGGTAGACCCATTGTGCTGATGGCGCAAAAGGCGGATGAGTTTACAATAGCTTATTTACAGTACTGATGAACATAGGTAGAATAATCATCGACGCATGTGCCATCGGTGTTGAAAATGACTTCATCGTCTAAGCAACTCTTCATGGTTGGCAAAAGTTATATACATGGACGGCAGTAAAAGCCGCAGTAAAAGCCACCATGCAATAGAGGAGCATAATTTTGTTCTTCACTGGTCTTTGAAAAGCATGGCACATGCCAGAGGCAATGGATGGTGCAAGCCAGCTAACAAAAGGGCAAAAGAATATTACAGATGGAAGTTCTGTCAGGATAGTTATACGAACAAAGAGCTCTAAAAGGCTTGTGCTGATCAGCCTAAATGGGGTAGACAACCATATGTAGCCTGGTTGATGAGCATCTGAATACGAAAGCATAGACCCTGCCTTTCTTCATCTTTGCCTCATCGAAGAAATTGCTCCAGTTTTTAGTGATAGTAGCTCTCTTGTCCACATGGTTGATAAACCGGGCGACCACATGAGTAGGTCCAGCCTGAAACCTTATCGGTAGATCATCATGATCGCCATTTTATAATGGGATAGTATTACATGAAAGAGATGAAAGTTTCTGTGAGTTTATACCATTCTTTTCCTAGGAGTGACAAATGTTTTGTTCATGTGGCAGACATAGTAAAAGTCAGGTGTTTTCTTGTCTTTGATTAATCTGCGTAGGTTCTCAACATTGTGTTTGTACAGTCACTTTGTTTCCCCATTCACAATGGTTGGTGAATTCATCTATGTGCCGTATGGTAGGGCCTATATGAATTTATATCAGCTGCATGGTATTCAGTATGTTTATGAGAATGTACTTACTCTTGTTGTTGTTGCTTGAGCGAGCGTGGCTTCCTAACGCTTGCTTTGATTGGTGCTTTGCGGTTGATCTCTGTCATCAAAGAATAAACTAATAAGGTATGTATTTAGCACTGGTAGCACCTATAATTGGTGGATGACAAGTATCTGTGAATGCTGTTGGAAAGGAAACATGAACCTGGGATGATCGGCGCTGCTCTGAAACAGTTGTGTGCAGGCTGTCTTCATAGTCGAGCGACCTGTGATGCTTGCGACAAAGCAGCTGGTCTGTATGTGCTAATTAATAAGGGTTCGAAAGTTAGTGTCCACAACGCGTATAACACTAAAACTTAGACATATATTTATAATCGATATCTTCTGTGGTATCTGGTTCTTCTTCTTTGACTATTACTTCCTGATAACAAATAGACAAGTTACTAATTTGTTTGATTTGACTGTCTGAATTTTTTGATTAGACATAGAGAGACACACTTTTTTGTTTTGAGCACCCACATAAATCAAATACATGCATAAAATTCAATCAGATATATTTTGGGCATGCTTCTTCGGTTTCTGAGCACAGCTGTGCGTATATAGGAGATCAACAATTATAATGATGGACAAATGGTTATAGATATGACCTAATAGTTTTATGTCAAAAGCTATCATAAATTATTTCCAAGGTTAAAGAAGGCTAAAGGACAACATATTCACTTTTAGCTTCAGACAAACAAGAATAACAATGTTGATCTAAAATAGAATAATCAGGTCTTGCTATCTTGATAAAAGCACAACATATATAGAAAAGGTGTGTATGATTGATGGTAGAGTCATGGTGGCTTGTGTTGTAATAAGAAAGCAGGAAGAAGGAATGAATTAGAAATAACAAGCCTGGGTAGAAGTTGTTGTTTTGTAGATCAGAAACAGAGGCGCCATAAAATGATTTAAGCATTGCCAAGTGGGTCCTCTTCATGTAATAAGCACTTAATATTGCAGAACAGCAATTTAGTCTTCTTAAACTGAGTTGTGACAAATTCTTTCACTGTCAAATTCGTATTCTGCCTTACTTGAGGTAGTCACCACAAACATAAATCAATCTCTTATCCATTGGTTTTACGACTCCCGTCAAACTGCATTAGCATGATATCTATGTGAGGTTCACGCATTCAAAAATATGGCCAGCTATAATTCTATGGTCTGTAATTCTACAAAATCAGATAAATGTTTTGGAATGGCTAAAGATAACAAGAAAAACAAAATTAGTAACTTTCGGCCAACAAAGCAGAAGTCCAGGATTACTGATTTGGTGTCAGCCTATTTCTTAAAGCACAAAGTAGCATGGCTAGACAACCTTTCTTTGAGCAAAGTGAGCATAACAGCTACCCATTAAATGCAGTTATGAAGGAAAATTGGCAACCTAACTATAATTGCATAACAACTTATTTTCCAGCAGAAACTACATCATTTCATAGGCCAACCTGAATGCAAGGATTCACCTTAAATGAAGAAGGAAGCCGAACACACCCACATTATAGCAGCAACAAGAGAACTTCCAAGGATTTATAGACTACAAAAACTCACAGAAACTCCACTATGTGGGACAAACTCACAATTGGCGAGGTTGGTGAGCAATTGCACAGGGACACGGTTAAGCAAGCAAACTCAAGAACCTGATTCTAACAATTGGCAAGCGTGAAATACTACATGCTAAGCAGGCAAATTCAAGAAGTTGATTCTAACAACTACCTCTAGACAAGTAGTCTAGAATTCATGTGACGTGTTGTGTGCTCTGAATAACTGAGAAAAACAGAGGAAACAATAGAAGACGGTAAGAAATAATTTTATATTGCATAATAAGAATACTTAATGAAGCATTGGGGCATAAGAATACATAAATGACTCCATAGTTAACTCTTTAGCAAGATCTGCACTTCAATCCAAAAGTAAGAGATGCCTGTTGCTGATCACTTGCTACACGATGAAACATTCATACGGACATTATCACTCACTAACTGGTAAACTGGCACACACAAAATACACATGCACTAGGTAATGGCTCTATGGGCGTCAAAAACATCACCGATCCATACCTGCACACGAATTGATGAACAAAGGTGAGGACACGCATGGCTGGCAAGGCAGGAGGAAGCATTGGCAGGTATAAGGAGAGAACTACAACCAAGGGAACCATAGAGAACATCAGTGGCAGGCACAACAATGGAAGAAATTGAATAAGCTAATTCTTTTAGTGTTCAGAAGTACTGTACAAATAACCGAATGCCACCACTAATTCTTTAGCGTGTACCATAATCAAGCGTCATTGGAAATTTCATTTAGCAGGGAATCTAAAAGGAGAGAGATAAATATACCAATTGACATGGAACATCCTACTGTGCTTGTTTGCATTCTCAAATCACCGTGTTGATGTTAAATTTATTCCTGAAGATAGAACTAAGGCATCACAAAATATTTGAATGACTGGACATCAGTGTTCAGGTTCACTCATGAACCAAATGATATCACCCCCTACCAAATCCAGCAATAAGTTCAGTGCGGATGCACCAAACGCCAGAATCCGATCCTAGCCAAGCATAAATTTGCCATTCAACAAGAGAAAATTGAAATTATGGGCTGGAGGAAGTACGCACCGGGATGGTACTTCTCGACCGGCAGCATCACCATGCCATCCCCAGCTTATGCATTTTTTACAACGTCATCTTCAAACAGTAGCTAGCATGTGCAGTTTGGCAAGGAATGAATAGTCTGCGTGTGGTGATCTGCACATATTATGAACATTAGTTCAAATAAATTAGTCCTATTGAATCAGTACAATACTGAATAGTGATACAAGAAAAATTGATTTCCTCTGAAGTCCCCTTGCAGGACAGTACTGCATAGTGACTAATACAACAACAACAACAAAGCCTTTAGTCCCAAACAAGTTGGGGTAGGCTTGCATGGTGATTAATAGTCCTATTGAATTAGTAATGTACTGTGCTGATTATTAGTCCTACCATGCAAGTTCAAGAAAATCAGTACAGTACTGCAAGGTCATACAAGAAAATTGGTCCCAGAAAGCTAATTCTTTTAGCGTTCAGAATTTATTACCTCAAATTTGTTAGAACCGTACAGGCCAAAAACATTTTCTGCAAATACAATATATGCAGAACTTGGTTCCGTTTACAGTACACATGCCTGCAAGCTTAGCTGCTTCAGTTCGCTGGGAATTACCTAGTCACGACAGTCTGAAGCAAGATGACTATTTTGTATGGTTAATGAAAAAGTTGAATACTGAAATGTATCGAGAATTAAAGGATGTACTGCATGAATCAAGCTTTTGACCCAGAAAATAAAACCATACAATTCTGTGCTAACCTTTAGTTCTACAAAATTATAATATACTGAGATCTGTTCAAGCTCCTTCTTAAAAAATAGCTATATTAGACAGTGTCCCAAATTCAACAAAAGGTGCGTTCAGCCATGCCTACTATCAAAGACCTGACCACTTGAATTTAAAGCAAGATGACAGTTTTATGTACGACCAAACAAGGGCGCAGGTGACAAGATGTCTGCAAAAATCAAGCCATTCAAATGCATTTGAGATCAAAATACATCATGCACGAACAAATGGTATTAGCTACGCTGTCGTTATTCTATTTTGTTTCAGAGACACATATAAAGATGTTAACCAAGAATTTTTCATAATTCAGATCAGCAAAAACCTCAACTATATACATGCAAACAAACTACAAATACAAAAGAACATGTAACTATTGAATCTTTTAGAGCCCAGTTCTCTGCCACAGGTTAACATCTTTATATGCCTACACTATTTTCCTCAACAAATATTTTCATAAAGATTACCTCTCCCTCTGTAGAGAAATACTTCTCCAGATCTCGATCAGTTAGACGAGATGATAAAGCAATCACGAAGATATTGTTCCAAGGGTTCTCAACATCACTTGGTTGTTGGTTCCACGCTCCTATCACGGCATGCCTCCACGTGCGGGGAGAGGTGGCCTGCGCGCGGTGGCAAGACAGCCAGCTAGGTGGTCAGCTGTTATGCTGGACATATGTTTTGAGTTCATCTACCAGTTCAGTTCATGCTACATTCCTGTAACACGTTATTGCTTTATTAAATGTCTAAAACGTAACATGTTATTGCTTTATTAAATGTCTAAAACTGACTCATCTTTGTTTTATTCCAGGCTCGGATTTGCAAGAGGGGGAGGTGAAAGTGTTCTAAAAAAAATAAGATCCAGGCACTAGCATTCAGGACATATTTTTATAGAAGAAGCCCACCCGGGTGAGGCGTCAGAAATCCGCTCCCGACGGAGTCGAACCCTGATCGCAGGGTGCGCCACTACGACCCTTGCCACTAGGGTACTGCCTATTTCCCGGTGAAAGTGTTCTCAACGGCCGAACCGGCAAAAGGATGCAATCACTGATCTTCTCGGGCCCCACCTTTTACCAGAGGCTGATCAACATGGCAGAGGACAAGGAGAGGATCAGGAACACGGGGCCGGTGCACCCGCTCACGAGGCAGCCCGTCGCAGACCGAAAGAGGTTCGACGGTGTCAAGTTCGGGGAGATGGAGCGCGACTGCCTGCTCGCCCACGGTGCGGCCTCCAATCTCCACGAGCGGCTCTTCACACTGAGCGACTTCTCAGAGATGCGCATCTGCCAGATGTGCGAGCGTGCGGCCAACGTGATCATGCAGCCCGTCGCGGGCGGGCGGAAGATCCGGGACCCCTACTGCGGGTTCTGCCGGTCCTCGGAGAACATCGTCAAGATCGCCGTCCCCTATGGCGGCATGCTGCTCTACCAGGATCTCTTCAGCACGGGCATCTGCCTCAAGTTCCAGACGGAGGTCTGCTAGACCGAGCTCTGTCGTCCGCTCGTCGGGTGTGTACATCTTCTTTTTTTTTGAGGGCAAACGGCTAAGCTTTATTACTCAATAGACAAAGTTACAGGAATGATATTTGTATATCATGGGGCTGGCCCAACCAAGTGTGGCGCCCCTGTCTAAAGAGAGAGAGAACTTAGCCAAATTATGAGCTTCTAAATTACAATTTCTACTTTCAAAAACGAAAAAACAGGAGATAAAATAGTTCATCCAATCTCGAATTTCCTTGATGATTATTCCAAGCACAGCAACAGATCCTTCATATATCTCCTTGATTAAAGATTGCAAACCTTTGCAATCCGTAGCATTATGATAAGCGAGTTTCGTCCCTCCTCTGCCGTAGGCCTAGGCTGCAACAATTTTTTTCATCTGTTCCCTACTTGGGCCGAGCCGACCTGCTTGGCATATTTTTCTATGTGTCATGTGGGTAGAACTGGGCCATCTACGCAACCCTTTTTTTCTTGCGGCAGAGCAACACATCAAAAAGAGGCTCGTGCGGGTGTGTATATCTATATCTATACCTAATAATAATAATATATAATATAATAATAATAATAATAATAATAATAATAATAATAATAATAATAATAATATAATAATAATAATAATAATAATAATAATAATAAATAAAGCACGAATCGCTTCTTACCCCTGATTTTCGTCCGTTTCGTTCGTCCACCGTTTCTACTGTCGTTCGTACTTCAAGTTTCGTCCGTCACCCAAAAAGGCCAAGCGAACGAAACAACCCATCGAGAAAGGCCGAGCGAAAGAAACAGTCCATGATCTGTCCCTTGTTACCCACCTTTTTCTTTTAAAAAAGGATGATTTAGGCCCACCTTGCTACTTCGCACCCAATACCATCAACATTTATACGTTGTCGGCGCTGCTGCATCAGAAGTCAACGAACAGTGGACGGGACGGAACAAAGGAATTAATACCGGAAGTGGGAAGAGGAAGCAAAGGAATAAAAAAAGGTCCCCGATAGCAGTGCTACCACGAAGAGATCGGATGGTTCTGGCAACCGGCCTATGAAGGCCCGGACAGTCGATGGCATAGCGGAGCCGGTAGCAGGGGAGGCCGAAGGGCGCGGAGAAGCCAGATCCGTGGAGGACGGGCGCTAGCGGCTTGGAGGACACGGATCCCGCGGATCTGAGCGGGAGCGGCTGACGAACTCTGAGGCAGCGACGGCGCGACGACGTCCCTCCTGCTCATGGTCAAGGGAAAAAGAAAGAACTCAAGGGGATGGAGAGGAGGAGGGGAAAGGAGAGGTGCGCTGCGGTGGGTCAACGTGCGGAGATGGATAACGATGACGGCCGGCTGCGAAGATAAGGTTGGAAGGAGACAACGGTGCATCCGTGCATGGGGTCACACAACACGCGTTGCCCGAGCGATTATTATTTTTGAACGGGAGAAGCCTCCCGATTGCCTTAGATATTTCTCGTAGCAGTACAAGCCCGATCGATACAGAGCCGAATAAAGTTTGTCTTGCAACCGTGCAAACACTAGATTAACGCACAAGGAGTTATCTAGAATAGGAATAAATTGCTTGATTCTCGCCGTACATGCATTTGTTTGCTTCTCCAAATCTACATGCACACAATTGACCAGTCTGGTTTTACATTTTTTTTAAGTTGGATTTGAATCTGTTTATGTTTTTTGACGTATACTCATACTGACTACATAGGCCAGGACACACACGGAATGTTGCTAATCCTGGTTTATACGAATGCAAAATGAATCATCGACGCCAAAACAAAGGCATTTACCTTTCATGGCCGCAGAGTCATTTGGAAATGCGACCACAGAGTCTTTAATTATTCTCAATAAGATTGTGGTTCCGGATCAGAAAGAAGATGCCATGCTTGACGTCCCTGAAGATGGTCATGTTGAAGGTGGTATGGAGAAACGAGGCAACCACCTTATACATCCTTTCGACCTAAACAAATTTACCATGTTATATATGAAATTTAATTAAAGAATATGTAAAATTTGAATATGATATTATTTTTACCAATTAACCATTCAAAAAATGTTATTATGTCTTTCTGTCATACCATACTGGTGTCGATCCGGATCGGAAATGATCACCTCAGCAAACCAGGATTAGAGACGAAAGCAATCATCTATAACCACATATGTAAGCCTCATCAAAACCTCAGAGAAAAATAACTAGATTTCTCATCTTATTCTGAGAGAGACACCTTAGGATTGACAATATTCAAATGTATTGTAATTGTGTGAGCACCGAGGTCACTGTGAGCGAAGGTAGGGAGGAGGATAAGTAGCAACACAAATAAGATGCCATGCGTAGAAATAAAGGACAGACATATTATGGTCTTGAGTCATGATTATTGGGTTAGAAGAAAATGGTATTTTTTCCGTTGCAACGCACGGGCTTTTTTGCTATAATCTTTACCTAATAATAAAGCAGCTAACGCTTCTGGTCGTATGTCATCAAAACTGCCCTCAAAGTTGCAAAATATTACACCCAATACCACCTATAAGTGAAAAAAAACGGTTCGGTACATCAGCGTTGGTCTATGGTTCATAAAGGGCGACCTCCTCAAATATCACATGCGAACGCTTTGCCCGAGTGGCTAGAGCGACCGGATTCCAACTGGGACACCCGAGTTCGAGTCCCTCTACTCCCGTTTTTCTCTTTTTCCTCTCTAAATTTTCGTTGGCGTAGAATAGAGTTGCATCGCCCGAGCGTTGTTTAGTAGATGGGTTGCACCGTGTGCAATTTCGGACCTACTGTCTTTTTTAATTTTTTTGGCATATTTAAGTACTTTTCGAAATATTCATATCTTTTAAACCGTAACTTGAAATTAACAATGTTATATATGAAAATTGCTTAAAAATGTGTAAATAGTAAATATGCTATTATCATGCATGTTAATCATTTCTAATTTTTTCTTTAGGATGTACGCTTAAATAATACTTTTCTTTATACGATGTATTTTAAAAATGCCTATTATATATGTTTTCTACCCATTTAAATTGGCTAGATAGGATAGTTTGATGCCCTCAAAACATCTATTATTGGCACCATAGGGAATGTATATGCTAAAGGTTACCACATGCACATAATCATCTTCTCTATTTTGGCGAGTGCACAATAACCAACCCATATATATGATGTACACTAAACTACTCATGTGAGCTTTATGTAAACCAATGGCTTAATGCTGATTTCCAGAAATGGTGTATATAAAGATGTTTTAAGAAATATCAATGTTGACATGCAACCCTGAACATTCGTTATGCATGTCCTTATGAATTAATTGTTTTCGATGAAGATGTCTAATATGTGTTCTTATGCGCATGCCAGAATTGTGTACTAAAATGTATTGTGCTACTTTTAGCCTAATGCACTATTTGTTGGGCATCACTGAGGAGGAACTCCATCAAAGGCATGAATTGATACCGAAACCTAAGTACATATTTTTGTTGTCTAATAAATGGGACACACCTTCAGAACACTTAAAAAATCGCCCCAACTTTATGTCTTTGCACAACACCATTAATCATGTTATTTCTCGTACTACATCGTGCAATATTTGAAGGGATTTGCTGATGTCGTCTAATGTGTTTATGAGCAATGTTTTTTTCTTCCGTTGCAACGCACGGGCATATGTGCTAGTATATATATATATATATATATATATATATATA
The DNA here is from genome assembly GCA_039707655.1 of Elymus sibiricus. Taxonomy (NCBI): domain Eukaryota; kingdom Viridiplantae; phylum Streptophyta; class Magnoliopsida; order Poales; family Poaceae; genus Elymus; species Elymus sibiricus. The sequence continues at coordinate 466,379,643 of CM077666.1, read as the reverse complement.
TATATATATATATATATATATATATATATATATATACATCCCACCGAAAAATATGTGCACGCACGGGATCGAACTGCTGACCTTCAGTCCAGCGCCAACAGGGGAAACCAACTGACCTAGCTTGCACGACTCTGTCAAAATTTGGGTTCGACAACAAATTAAATAGTACCACATCGCTTATCTATACCAAGTCCAACCAGTTTTTATAGGTCCGCGAGTTGACTGCAAAAGAAGTTGCGTTGAGAAAAGAAAAGGAGGAGTCGGGTGGACTGAGGCCATCGGAAATCAGTAATAAGTGAGAAAGACATAATGAAGGAATAAGGACCGTGGCAAAGAGATTATAATAAGGAAAGAAAAATTAAGGCACTCCTTGCCCGCTCCAAGGAGGAGTGGCATGTACACGGATTAATATAGGAAGGAAATATGAAGGCATGAAAGGAGCGGCATCTACTAATACACGGGTTATATTGGAAGCAAAAAAAATGGAGAATCCCTGCCATGCTTCGAAAGAAAAGGAGCGGACTATTATGTGGTGGGATCCATAACATTAATGGGTGGGCTAATTATAACAATGGTTGCATGACCATAACATGCTAAATCTCTCTACGTGTGCTGTGCCTGCCTCTAAGAGAAAAACTGAAAGAGATTGGTTCTAGAGAAACAGAGACTGATATGGTAAATTCTCCCGCAAAAAAAAAGAGTGGTAAATTGTTTTTTTAGTTTTCTATAAAAAACATATGTTGTATGTAACACACATATTCTTTATGCTATGTCTCTACTTAATCCTTCCTAAATTATGAACGGTTTTGTACAACTTGGTTGTACTCACCAAAACCAAATGCCCAATGTTTCAATTTGTGATGTTAAGGTTCACAAAAGATGTACCTGCCTCTAAGAGAAAAACTGAAAGAGATTGGTTCTAGAGAAACAGAGACTGATATGGTAAATTCTCCCGCAAAAAAAAAGAGTGGTAAATTGTTTTTTTAGTTTTCTATAAAAAACATATGTTGTATGTAACACACATATTCTTTATGCTATGTCTCTACTTAATCCTTCCTAAATTATGAACGGTTTTGTACAACTTGGTTGTACTCACCAAAACCAAATGCCCAATGTTTCAATTTGTGATGTTAAGGTTCACAAAAGATGAATATACGAGTATATCATATTTAGACGGATGTGTCATTGGCGGTGGGATCCGCCATGCCTCCATGGCCACATGAAGAAGAGTGATTTTTTTTTTAAAAGGGAAAAAAACGACAATATGATGTGTTATTCATATGGATACTAAAAATATATGTTTACGACATTGATGTTAACCAGCTAATATATTTATGCACCCATTGCAACGCACGGGCCCTTTTCCTATAAGTGATAAAAAACATTTCACACAGGGCAATCCCCCAACTGGGCCTGCTCATGCAGTAGGACCTCCTATACTGTGCTCTGCGCGCTGGGAGAAGACGCAGTGCGCCCGTTTGGGCCGGCCCATGTCCCCTGTTTTTTAATTTCGTTTTTTATTTTTTTATTTTCTTTTCCATTTTCTTTTTTTCTACTTTAAATAATTTCGGACTTAAAAAAAGTTCCAAAATTAAAATAAATGAGAATTTTGAAATAATTTTTTTATTAAATCATAAAATGTTTGTGGATTCAAAAAATGTTCACGATTTTATATAAAAATGTTTGCTTATTCAAAAAATGTTCGAAAGTTTGAACATAAAAGTTCGGGAAATCAAAAAATGTTTATGATTTTTTTGAAAAGGTTGTGTATGAAAAAATGTTAATGAAATTGAACAAAATTTCGCCAATTCAAAAAACGTTCATGAATGGAAAAATATCCAAAAAATTCAAAAATTGTTCGTGACTTACAAAATAGTTTATTCATTCATAAAATGTCCGCTGATTCAAAAAAGATTATGCATTTCAGAAAAAGTTTATTAAATCATAAAAATGCTCGTGAATTTCAAAAATTGTTCCACCAATTTCCAAAACAATGTTCATCCATTCTAGGAATGTTCGCCGATTCAAGACAATTGTTAAAAAAAAATCACAATTTTTAAAAATGTTTGTGAATAGTATAAAATGTTCATGAATTCAAAAAATATTCTTGATTTTTGAAAATGTTCAAAAATTTGTAAAAGTGTTCATGAATTTGAAAAATGTTCACGGTTTCAAATATGTTCACAAGTTTAAAAAATGTTCATGATTTCACGAAATTGAGAGCGATAGTGTATCTCGGTGGTGCAGCAAAATGTGATCATGGCCATTGGAGATTATGATTTTTTTTCTCCCGTTGCAACGCACGGGCCCTTTTGCTAGTACCTACTAATAATGATAAGCGAGTTTCGTCCCTCCTCTGCCCTAGGCTAGACCTGGGCATATCCGGGCCAGGCCGGGTTTCAAAAAGCCCGACCTCAAAATCCCAAGCCCGGGCCCGGCCCGTAGCCCGGCAATATGCCTATTTTTCGCATTTAAAAATAACAATATAGCTATTTTTAGGGATAAATACTATAATACTATACCTATATTTATATAAAAAGCATCAAAAACATGTTTCGTCGGGCTTCAGGCCGGGCTGCGGGCTGAAAAGTGAGGCCCAAGCCCGGCCCAGATGTCGGGCCGGGCCACCCATGCCCAGGTCTACCCTAGGCCTAGGCCGCAACAATATTTTTTCATCTGTTCCCTACTTGGGCCGAGCCGACCTGCTTGGCATATTTTCCTGTGTGTCATGTGGGCTGAACTGGGCCATCTACGCAGCTTTTTTCTTCTTCTTGTGGCTCATGTGGGGTTTGAACTCGCAATCTCCCCTTCCGGAGAGAAGGCAACAACCAACTGAGGTAACATGCTATTGTGCCAGAGTACATGTTCTTTAGCCAATAGTCCCACCTCGATTCGTTGCATAAAATCCTACCAATTTATATACGTTTGTTAGTTCTGAAATATCAGCTAGTCACCAAAAGAACCAAGACACAGAGGGAAAAACAGAGAGAAAAAACAAATTAGCTCCACAAATCGTGGCTCAATAAAGGAGGAGAGACATGCATGCTGGTGTTGGTTCTAATCAAATGGATTGTGGGCTGGCTAATTTGGCTATGCAGGCATGACGCTATGATTATAATGGAATGATTGTGGGCTGGCTATAATTAAATGCGATGGAGATGGAGGAGGAACATGCCACACACGGCCCGCATGCTCTGATGGTAAAGATTGAGGATGGACCATATCAGTATAATGATGAATGTCAGGGATAAAAAGGAACTGAGGCTCTCTTGGGTATTTAAAATTAAAGGAAGGCGCTGGAAAATTAAAGGAAAGAGATGTTATTACGTGGGAAAGATGGATCTCCGGAGAAGAGAATTGTACATGCTGCAAATAGAAGGATGAATTTCAGGAGGCATATGACGCTGGATTTCATGAGGTATTATTAAATGGAAGGATAGATTTCAGGATTATGGACTACAAAATAATTTCTAGGTTCTTCGATGTAGCTCCGAGATTGCTTTTTTTATGCACTTCCGAATTTTATAGAGCAATTAGCAGGTACGGCTGCAGGTGCAATATATAACTAAAGATATGTTTATTCACCCGATGACTAGGAATCATGTCCCATGTCCGAATTAGCACCCCAAAAATCTCTACTGTCAATTCATCCGTCATTTCTTTCATCATCGAACTTATCCCCAATCCGGCTAACATGGTTCATGACAATTGGCGTTAACTTTGCAATAAAGCACATCATTTTTTTCTCCCGTTCCAACGCACGGGCATATGTGCTAGTAGGTTATCTATATATCTATCTATGGTTACTTATGGACATGTAGTTGGTTAAGATTATCTATGGTTATGGACATTTAGTAGCTATGTGAATCTCCTTGTGACGATGGCATTTGCGTAGCTTGGATGGGTGTGTTCTTGTGGAGTGAAGCTGCTCGTGCAGTGCAGGATATCTTGTGCCGTGGGGATCTGCCTCTGGCCTGAAGAAATTCTGTTGAAACACTGGAGGAGCTTAGCCCCCAAAATCGCCTCACAGTACTGTAGGCTCAGGGGACGTTGCTCGTGAAGACAATGGGCAACTGGTGCCGGATATTTCCCTATGCCGAGACGATGGAGCCACTTAGCATTTATGTTGCTAATTGTTAATGTCTAATGAGAATATTGTAAATATGGAAATTACCGTGTTGTTTTCTTTCCTTTTTCTTTTCTTAAACACAGTACAGACGGAGACGCTCATACACACGCACATATACTCATCCCTATGAACACACGCACGCACACTCTATCCGTATGAGCACCTCCGAGAGACTGAGCCGGCACATCATCTTGAGATTGACGAAGTCGCCATAGACGCCTTTGTAGTCGACGGGAACTTCTCCTCCCACTGAATGCACATCGCCGGAAGGCCTGGAATAAATGCAAGAAAGTATGAGCACCAATGTCAAATCTGGGACTTGAACTCTGGTGGCAAGGGGATACCACTGTCCTCCTGACCATTGAGAACTAAGTAAGTGCCCGTGCGTTGCAACGGAAGACGCTATTTTTTCATGTTTACAATATAGTAGGTTGGGTTAAACTAATAATAATATTGTAATTTTCACCTTAATATTTAGTAGATTCATGCATGAAACCATCGTCAGTTCTTGGATTTGCACTTGCCTCCATCCAACGCCTTCGAAAGAGAGCAGAACCGCCGCTTGCACTCCATTTTTATTTTTATTTATGAACAAGAAGAATGCCCCAACTTGTTGCTGACTTGTTTCCATGCCAAATAAAATGCCTTATATTTCTTATATTTTTTGTCAATCTAAGTGTTCCATGCATTCCGTTTCATTCCATCTACTTCCTCTGTACCTAAATATAAGTCGTTTTGGTAGGCTAAACTAGCCTACCAAAACGACATATATTTAGGTACGGAGGGAGTATAACAGAACAATATGTTTGGGACAGAACTCTTCAATTGCAGCAATGCGAGTATGATACATTGATGAATGAACAGAGTAGTACAATGGAATCAAGTAAATTGCAGAAAACCACCACTTTGAAGGCTAGGTTAGCAGAAAACACCATTTCAATTAGTTTGCATGGGCCTTAAAAATCAGCTAACTTTTACATGGTGAAAAATGTTTTCCAAAAATCTGGGCGTGCCATAGCACACCTGGCACACCCCCTGGGTACGCCACTGCTGCTCCCTACCTGATCGAATGAACAACGACGAACTAGAGATCCAAGAAGTGCGAATGGGGGAACTCCATGCCAAGACGATGACAGACGGCCTCTCCTCCTCCTACGGCAGCATGAGGAGGAAGAAGAAAAGCTCCCGCCGCATCGCCATCATCTCGCCTCTGCGAATGATGCTTCTCCAAAGATACTTATACCCTATGCATCTCCATCTCCATCTCCATGCCCTTTCCATGTATCTCCTCTGCTTTGAAACTAGCCATCATCTGGGTCTCTGAACTTTGAACGACGACAGGGATCGAGTGCATTGAACCTGGACACCTTCTTGTAGCTAGCTTTTCGCTCTGTTGTATGGCCTTTGGGATTTGGGAATACAAGTCATCGATTCTGTGGTGGCACCTCACAGTGTGTTGCCATCAGTGTCACAAGCTTTTCTCCCCCCGCTTTATGCCGCCTGCCAGCCCATACTATACAGTCACGCATGCACAATGAGACAACTAGCCAGCCTATTTGGACCAGAGAAGACAGGTTTTCTTAATGGAAAATACTAGGTTGGGTCCATGTTCTCTGTCATCAGGGCTACCAAATGTGTCCTAGTTCTAAGCATTATTTGTGTATGTAATAGCTGACCTTTAATCTTTTTGAAAGAGAAGTACTAGCTGGCCTTTAATTAACACTGATGAACATGAAGTCCCACCGACTGCAGACACGTACGCAACCGACAAGTGAAAATACTTTATCTTTTTTTTTTTAGAAAAGGAGGATGACCCCTGGCCTCTGCATCTGGTAGATGCATGCAACCGTCTTATTGATTATTCACGAGGACCTTACAAAGCAGTACATCAATATGCCTGAATCCGCCATCTTGGCAACATCGGTCGCTACTCTATCCAATTGATGAAGGGGTACATAAATGCTGGGCCAAATACCCAGACCTCTCACCTAAGCCTAACATCTAAAGCCGGAGGCCCCAACCGAGCCACATACCGGGACTAGGGCACAAACCGGTCCGACGCACTCTCATGTGTCGTCGCCGCCGTCTTCCACTGATCCGTCTTCAGAACAGATATTGAGGCGCCAACCTTGCCAGGTTCCTCTGTCATCGACGCCACCATGACGCCGGACAGCATCCTCCTCCTGCGCGAGTCCATCTCCAAGCATCGGACGCCGAGTCTCCACTGCACCACGCCGCCGAGATCCGCCGCCATTAATGTTTAAGATGAAGCACCGCTCCACCAAATAAGCCGACCACTGGTCCCTCGAGCCCGTGTACACCTCCAAGAATGATGCCCCCAAGGGGGAAACGACACAAGAGCACCGCCGTCATCCGATCTAGTGATCTAGGGTTTTCCCCGGAGGTAGCAGATAGTGGCCTTGAACTTCTCCTCGGCGATGCCTTCAAGAAGGGAATGCCGCAAAATAGCGCCGCCACCGCTGGCTTTGGCAGCTAGCCGAAAGCAAGTTTTCACCCGGATCTGTTCGAAGGGTCTCCATCAAGCATCTCGTGCATGGACCACCGCCATCTCTGCCGGGGACTGGACGATGGATCCAGGCCGCCGCCACCTGACCGGCCACGGCACCACCACGGTGCCTAAGCCGGCGCCGTCAGGCCCACCATGCCCGCCTGTAGACGCCCTCCAGATCTGCCGGCCCGCCGAAGCCCATCTGGGCAAGGCGAGGCCCGCGATCTGGGCCGCTGCCATAGGTGCTCCTCAGCCGCGGGGAGAACGCGCCTGCGCTGCCGCCGCCGTCACACTTGCCGCCGGGCACCCGCTGCTCCTTGCCGCCGGTGCACCGCCGAGCCATGCGCTGCCGCCGCCGCCAGGAGATCGCCACCACCGCGCGAGGGGGAAGGCCCCGCCGCCGCCGTCACTGGCCAGGCTACGCCGGCTTGGCCTCGGGCGGCGGCAGGAGGGAGGAGAGTAGGGCGGAGGCCTAGGGCCGGTGGCGGTGGATCGCCCCCCGTGTCGCCAAGGGTTGGCGACGCGGGGGTCGGGGTCCCGACCAAACTAATTCATATCTCAAGCTTAGTTCTCCGCTTCTGTTTTCAAAGAAGCCACTGTCTGTGAAAAGTAGTACTAGCACTAGTACATTAGTAAGCCATCAAGGTACTGAATCCACTGCTTAATAAACTGTACAAAAACGCTTGACCTCTGCTGGATAACGGTGCCAAATGTTCAACATTTCACACACGAAAGCGCATTTTCTCTTCTTCTTCTACCTAAGTTCCTGATTACTTTTCTTCTACCTAATTAAGTTCTTTATGAGCTATATATACTGACTTTATCAAGATACTGCACCACATCACTACTGCAACGAAAACATTCAACCATGAGATCTATGGAGCATTTTCCTGCAGCAAATTATTACGTACTAGCAAAGATTGCCTGGCATCCTATCTCACATGTCTGGTCCCATTCTTGCAACTGGCCGGCTCAAGCTTTGCAACAGTTGCATTTTTTTTTTGAAAAGGAGGAAAGATCCCCGGCCTCTGCATCAGAACGATGCATGCGGCCATTTTATTAAAAGTGTAGCAAACCAAGGTCCACAGTGCAGTACATCTCGCAGAAGGAGCATAAAAAGTAAAATAAATAAACAAAGCCACAACCGGCAATGAAATAGGACAAGACGACTAAACATCTATCCTATTAGTGAACCGTCATCCAAACCGGTTGTAGATAGCCCGTGCTACCGTCTCCCATCGGTTGCACCCAGTAACCAAAAGCTCACTGGAGTCCGTATGAGTGAATAACGACCACATACGGATCCAAGCAGACGCTCTGTAGATAACCTGCAAGAAATTTAAAAGATTTTGTCTGTTAAAGATCATATCATTCCTACAATTCCATATAGCCCAAAGAAGTGCACATATTCCTATCCGAATACGTCCCGCAGTAACTGGTTCCACTCCGGTAAGCCATGTCCCAAATAACATGTCGATGCTGACTGGAGGGCTTATATTAAAGGCTATATGAATCGTACGCCAAAGAAGCTTAGCGAGAGGGCAATCGATAAAAAGATGTTGTATTGTTTCATCCCTATCACAGAAACAACAACGTGCACTGCCTACCCAACTGCGCTTAAGCAGATTATCTTTGGTGAGAATTACGGACACAAACTGAGCGTGACCTCTGCACTCCTTTGCATGGAAGTGCTGACAGAAATGTTCGTGGACACAAACTGAGCGACGCCGACGCCACCGACGACACTGATCTCTTGCTAGCTGCTTGAGGAGATAAGGAATTTGCAGGTTGAGCACGCACCTTTACACCATGAGCTTTTGCACGATTCGGAGCTACCAATCTTGGCCAGAAAAGGCCACATCTCACGAGATTCCCTTGGCTCTAGCAGCTACTTCCTCCTCCTAACCAAGGCAGCATCACGTCTAGGTGCACTGCCAGGTTCATCGACCCAGCACCAAGATCATGTACTGCATTGCACGCCGCAGTCCACAGGAGGCAACAGGTTTGCTATTAGGTCTTTAGTCTCTCGTCTAGACTTATAAATAGCCGCCGCAGCAGGGCAGATTAAACAAGTCAGGGAAGTGTGGCCCATGGGACATGAACACGAGTTCTAGCTACCTAGTTTGGTTGGTTGTCACCTGGAGTTCTTCTCAACTCACTTCAGTAGCTAGCTCATACTGCCTCATTGTTGCATTGCCACCGTTTTAAAAGTGTGCATTGCAGGGATATAGAGCTTTGCATAGTGAAGTGTTTGGGGGAACTCTGGGGGGCAACCAGCAGTATCAGTAGGATTTGAGAGTGTTTGCGCTTCGGAAACTATAGTGGTGGGTCCATATACATTATGATGCATGGGTGCGTGGGGATTAATCGAGTTTGGCCTCGTCGGGAGTTCTCTTCAAGCACTTCAGGACGCGTCTTTTCGAGAACTTCTCTGAAGTGTTTGGGGGAACTCTCGGTGTCACCAAGCATTCAGTAGACATTGGCCACATACCATGAGAGATGCACTAGTTGGCTGAGAATCACCTTTTGAATTACCGGGAGTTCCCTTCAAGCACTTTATGAAGCACCTTTTTCAGGTATTATGTGAAGTGTTTTGGGGAACTGTTGGTCCAACCAAGCACTTAGCAGATATTGCAAGTCATAAACCACACAAGATGCACTACAAGTCATGTTTGGTATTACTAGGAGTTCTCTTCAAACACTTTATGAAGCACCTTTTTGAGAGCTTATGTGAAGTGTTTGGGGGAATTTACTAGATACTGGTCGCGAACCACAAGAGTTGCCCTAATGTTGAACCATGTTTGGTCTTACCGTGGGTTCCTTGCAAGCACTTCACAAGCATTCTTTCAAATGCCATTGTGAAGTGTTTGGGGGAACTCTTGGTGATGCCAAGCTTTATTCAATGCCAGTCAAGAACCAAAGGAGATGATCATCACAAAGCATGCTTGGTCTTACCGTGGGTTCCCTACAAGCACTTCATGAGGCATTATTACAAATGCCACTGTGAAGTGTTTGGGGGAACTCTTGGTGATGCCAAGCTTTACTCATTGCCGGCTAAGAACCAGGAGATATGATCAATATAAAGCAAGTTTGTTCTTACCATGGGTTCCCTGCAAGCACTTCATGGGGCATTATTCGAAAGACCACTGTGAAGTGTTTGGGGGAACTCTTGGTATCACGAAGCAATTGATGGGCGTTGTTTCAGCTGATTCAACAAGATTTTGCATCGAAACCACGTTTAGGTATCAATATGAGTTCCTTTCAATAACTTTACATCGCATCATCAAAATGTCGCTCTCAATGATCTTAAGGTTTAATGTGAAGTGTTTTTGTCGAATAGGGAAGGGGTGGGAGGATATCATTTTGTAGCGTCCATGCACACCTCCTTGTTGAAATGCACTATGAGTGGATGGGCTCCTATTTTGGTTTGTTTCTTTTTCTTTGTCACTCACATGTTTCAGGCCCAAATGAAGGAGTGTATGGATAACTGGCCAATATATATGTGGGCCCTTCGTGACAATGCATGCAGGATGACGCTTTGTATACAATCAACCACAACCCTTTCTTTTTGCTGATAGTCTCAATCACAACATTTCAAGTTAAGTCCAGCTATAGACTGAGTGTTGGTACACAGAGGATTGATGAAATCAATGAGGAAGTTGATAAATAAAATGCTTGCTTTAGAATCTCATGAAATACAAAGTGACACTGATAAAGAGAATGAAATTCATGTGTGTCTGAATTCCACTATATTTGCTACACCATAGGGAGAGATATTTTATTACAAAAAGCTCTCCAATGCTGAAGGGACTACAACTTTTTTTACAAGCTCCTCTACAAGATATTGGGGTGGGAAATGATGATAATAAAATGAAGCTAGTTGATGTTGTTGCAAGAGTTGAAAAACCAAGGACAAAGCTGCTCTAGACGAAGCATCAAGAAGGAGTGGAATGACCAAAAAAGGGATGAAGGGAAAACTATGGATACATCTATTGAGAGGGCAATGAAGAAAAATCCGGAGAAAAGTCTATACGTGTTGTTCTAAATAATGTTCCTAGTTTTATTTCCCATGCTACTAGTAATATTGGTGTCAGCTTAGGTTGGGAACTTAATAAATATAGTACTCTATTTCTATTATTAAGGACCTAAAAAATCGATAAGTGATTTGTTTACTGCTAGATTGGGGAAACAGAGCAGAAAATATAATACCGAGCAAAAGCTAAATAGCTTTGACCCTGATGCTATTACAAATTTAATTTCTGATTCCGATTCCGAAGTGGATGATGATCTAAGTGATGAGATAGTGATATTATCTTCCTTATTTAAACCTAAGCCAAAAAAAGGCTTCCTCTGGTGATTTTACTGTTAAACCAAAGGTACATTGTAGTTCCAGTAATGCTACTTACAAAAAAGTTTAAATGGATGGTGTTCTTTTGAACAGTATGAGTTTAGGGGAATAAAAGAGAAGATTTCTTAAAGAAACTATCTATGAGTAAAAGTTGGAATTTATACGTATCAAGAGATAAAAAAGTGCTTTCACTCCCGCCTAAGTGGTTGGGATTAGTGGCCATTTTACCCTTATATGGCTTTGGCAACTAGCTGTTGTTGCTTTGGTTGACTTGATTATGGGGGTTAGTGACAGTTCGTTTGAAGCTGATCCATGTGTAGCTAGTAACTACATGACTAGAATGACACTTATGGATAATATGACATGGTTCAAATGGAACATGGACAATGTTTATGCGGTTGCTCAAAAGGTGGCCTTCCTCATTGATTTCGTGAAGATGCTTGGTTGTAATGATCTCCCCTTTGTTATTGAGGAGGTTTTAATATCGTTAGGAGAAGTAGAGATAAATATCAGTTGTAGTGGGAAACTTTTGGAACCACTTCCGACATTTCTTTGATTTGATCTGATGATGAAGATTCTCTAATCTCGTTAAGCTGCACTGTCTTCCAACTTATTCTTTTGCAAGAAACATTTTCTTCAAAAACACATTGTTCTTAGTGGCAAACATTTTGCCATGGTGCAGGGAGGAATACCTAATATTTTGGGATAACCTAAAAAGTAGCACTTAACTAATTTGGGATAGACATGTAAACATTTTACATATGTCTTATATTACCAATTTTAAGAAAAGACAAAATCGTTTGTCTTACCATACCATTTCTCATATGGTGTCATTTCAACAGATTAGACGACAATCTTTTCAGTGTAGAAGTCGCAATCTCGAAAGCATAACTCCAAAGATAATGGAACATTGTTCTCCAAAAAAGACATTCACCCTGCTTATAGATAAATCCACAACTCAACATACAATGACCATTACAATAGAAAGTAAAAAGGGCAAAGATACTTGATACCGAATGAGCCACTAACGAGCTTTGAGATCACCAAGAACAAGCTTGGGGTCGAGGCCCTCGACAAACCAAGATCCTTCTGTCGACATGACTGAGACAAGGTAGCAGCCCGCCGTCGGAGGAAACCCATGCTCCGTCAACTCCCATGAGTCCAACCATAGTTTGCCCGCCATTTGTGTTTGCCTCCGAAGAAGGCCCCCCTGCACTCTTGTCCTGGATCGGAGGACGTCGCACCATCGGCAGGTAGTGCCGCTCACCCCAAGCTCTTACGACAAGGTAGCACAACAACCTCACCTCGCAAAGCAACACCCTGTACATCGCCACCGCCTCTAGCAAGGATCAACGTCAATCACAAGCAGCCGAGCGGGAGCACCTCTGTAGATCCAGCCATTCAACCTCCAACTAAGAAGCCTCGACCAACACTCCATAGTCCCAAGTCGACGCCTTCAAGAAGTACAATGACGCCTGAGCGTAGTCGCCACACAATCCGGGGATTTTGGGTTTCACCCGGGACTCGGAGGTGGAGGGCAGGGGCAGAATTTCGATGACTCCTACAGGAAGGGGAACGACACCCAAAGCGTCGCTGGCATCGCGGTCGTTGCAGCCGACCAAGGGATTCCCCCAATCCATAGCCCCCAGCACCACCAACCCCACCCAACCACCGGATCTGACCAGTCGGAGGTAGCCAACATTGCGGGCCAGCAGGACAGGAAAAGGATCGAGGGAGGAGAGCACCTTCTCCAGATCAGCTCCAAGGACGGACAAGGAGGCCTCGAGAGCACACTCCATGCGCGACGCCGACCTGCCACCGACGCGGCCAAGGGAGGTGCACCCCCGCATCCACGCCCACCACCCACCACCCACCGTTGGGTAGAAGACGCCACCCGACCGTGGCCGCCACAACGTCTTTGGGTAATCCACACGCAGACCCCTACAACCACGAAGCCCTTCACACTGCCGCCATTGCCCGCCGCATCGTCGCCAAGCCCTCTACCAACACAGCGCCACCCAATGTCACCAGCCCGCGCCGGCCGCCATCGGGAAGGGGAAGAGAGGCCCCGACGCCGACTGGGCTTTGCTCGTCAGCGTGAACTGGCAGTGTCAAGGGAAGGGAGGGGATGGGGCGAGCTACGCTGGCGGCTAGGGTTTCCCCTCCGGGTCACTCGTGGGGGCGACACGGGAGGGGATGGGAGGGGATTCGACTCGGTCGGGAGAATTGATCAATCTAATCTTTGATCTTACCATGTAATACATGGTTTGATTACGCCGACAACTTGAGCTCTATGAATAAAATAATCAGATATACTCCATTGTTTTCATCAATCTCGCCAGGTGTTCTCATATCTACATCACTTTCTCTTTAGTACTACTATGCAATATCATGTGATTTGTTAAACTGAGCCCTTCGTACTTCCACTACCTATGTAACATCACACTGCATTGTTAGGGCATCTCCAACGCTTACCCTAAACCGGACGCTGCATCCGTTCATGGACAGGGAGGGACCAGTTCGCGGGCACGGATGCGAGAGCCGGCCATCCAACCGTAGCCGCATACATTAAAACCAGACAGGACCCTGCTCCCGTAACGCTCCTGGCGGCACCGGGGCGCCAAACCTAGCCGCCAGAGGAGGGGCCAAATCGAGCTACCTTGCCGTCGCTGCCGCCGGCGCTTGTCGCGGTGGCGGCGGGCCCCTGCTTCGAAGGTGCCAGGGCACCCGTGTGTCGTTCCGAGGGCGATGCTGGGAGCTCAGGGTGACGGCCCCGGGGATGGTCGCGACGCTGGTCCGGTCGGCGCGGCTGCGGATGCGGTGGTTCCTTTCGGGTGCGTGGGCGGCGACGAGACATCTAGGAGATTGGCTTCCTTGTTCCGGTGGTTTTGGGAGCGGCCTTGGGCCATCTCCATGAGATCTGGAAGGGACGGCTTGGAGGTTGGCGATGCTCCGGCGGCTCCTGGCGTGTGGATCCGGCGGGTGGTGATGCGGTCGGTGGCTCCTGGCTGCTCGGCGGCGTCCCCCCGGCGGTGCTGCGGCTGCTGCGGGTTTCTCGGGCTTTGGCCCGGCAGTTGCGCCGCGGGATGGGGCGGGGTGGTGGCCCCCTTCCAGGCTTGGTGCGGCAGATCTAGCTGGCTTGCTAGCCCGGCGTGGCTGCCAGCGTGGTGGAGGCTGCCGGGGCGGCGGCCCCGGATTTGGTGGTAGCGAGTTCGGGGCTAGCCTCGTTAGGATGGGGTTCTTTGGCTGCGTAGGTGCAAACAGGTGGTGGTTGAGCATCTCCAGGAGAAATCCTATTTCCGGCCTTTGCTGGATTTGGCGACGGCGACGCCCATGGGCGTCGTGCTCTTTCTTGGAAGCGTTGCTGTCGTGTGGTGCTCCTCCGCCCTCCCCGCGGCCTTGGCTCCGGAGGGAAATCTTAGATCCTCGGGATCGGGCGATGAAGGTGCCTTCACGTCTTCTTCCTCCTTGGGGCATCGTCTCGGAGCCAGCGACAACCTGGAGACCGGTGGATGGCGGAATCTTCGCCGCGTGGTTTGCGGCATCTTCGCCGCGTAGTTTGCTGAGGTGGCCGTCTCGGGGGCGCTGATTTCTGTTTGGCAACGATGATGGCGTCGAGATGAGCTTCGGTCGCGGCTCGGGCTTCGGTAGTCGGATCTTCCCGGCGTGTCCGAGGTGCTCTTCCATGGGTTGCCTGGTTGCTTTGAAGTCGGAGCTGCGTTGGAGTGTGCCCATGTGGTGACGTATAGGCGCTCGGTGGTCGGTTGCGGAGGGCACGGTCGGCGCAAGTCCTGCATATTTTCCTTGTGATGCTCGTCATCAAAGTTGGAGCTGTCGGTTGTTCGCGCGTGTGGCCTTCTGTTGCCATGTGCCGTCATGGTTTCTATGCAGCTGTTTGTGGGTTGGCTTCGATATGGAGTTCTATGGTGAAGTCGGAGTCGCTCGTTCGGAGGTAACCGGTGATGACGATGACGCTTGCGACTCCTCGGCAGATGTCTTTTCTTCTTTGCAGCGTTGTGTTCCTTGTCGGTGGCCAGGTTGGCCGGTGATATCGGTTTTAGCCCAGTTTTCCGTTAATTAACCCGGCAATTCTCACCCTCTTCTTAATCAATGAAAATGGCAGTTTTGCCTCGTTTCAAATAAATAAATAAAAGCATACATTTCAAACTGGATTTCAACTAACCGGACGATTTTCATTAAACACGACAGAATTCATCAAGATCTAGGGCCCCTACTGCGGATTCTGCCGGTCCTCGGAGAACATCATCAAGATCGCCTTCCTCGCCAAGCTGCTCTACCATGAGCTCTTCAGCATGGCCAAGTTCCAGACGGACGTCTGCTAGACTGAGCTCCGTCGTCGGCTCATCGGGTGTGTATATGGTTTATCAATCTATGGTTATGGACATATGGTAAGTTTATCTGTGGTTATGGACATGGAGCTGGTCAAGTTTATCTGTGCTTGTGGACATGTAGTTGCTATGTGCAGGATATCTTGTGCCGTGGACCTGAGAAGAAATTCTGTTGAAACACTGTAGTAGCTTGGGGTTAGCTGAACCTGTTTCACTCTGCCCCCTGGAACGAACGGAATTAGCTTATGACATGCCTTGTTGGTTTGAGCTGGTCGTGTTTGTTGTGGAATGGGTGATCGAGTTGGTGCTGAGCTAATCGTGTCATGTGAATCAGAGCATTTGCCATTGCAACCTGAATGTCATCGACAACGCTGTGGATCAGAGTACATTCCTGTGATGCTCTGAAGTTCAGACACCGCAACTACAATCATCATCGCATCGAGAAAAACACACGCACGCATGCATTTCCGGAGGTCATCCAAACAAAACACCTGACGAAAGAAACACACAAAGTGGCCAAAAGCGACGAGATGCCCTGATACAACAAACATACAATCAAGCTGCAGCAACAACACGCGGCAAGAAGAGAAGGAGAAGATACAACCCCATCTCCACGAGGAACAACACAAGGGAATTACAGGAGCAAAACCCTCCCTACCTGAACGAACGAGGACGAACTAGAGAGCCAAGAAGTGTGAATGGGGGAACTCCAAGCGAGACGCCGACGGCCTCTCCTCTTCCTCCTACCGCATGAGGAAGAAGAAGAAAAGCTCCCGCCGCGTCGCCATCATCTCGCCTCTCCAAAGATACAGATACTTATACCCCAAGTATCTCCATCTTCATGCCCTTTCAGAGGCTCAGCAGCTCTAATCGTCTCACCTGCTTTGAAACTGGCCATCATCTGGGTCTCTCAACTTTGAACGATGTGGATCGATCGAGTGCATTGAACCTGGACACCTTCTTGTAGCTAGCTTTTCGCTCTGTTGTATGGCCTTTGGGATTTGGGAATATTAGTTATCGATCCTGTGGTGTCACCTCACATAGTGTGCTGCCTTTTCTCTCTCCTCTCTTTATGCCGCCTGCCCATATATTAATATACAGTATTATACAGTCACGCATGCACAATGAGACAATTGGCCAGCCCATTGGACCAGAGCAGACATGTTTTCTGATGGAAAATACCAGATTAGGTCCATGTGCTCCGGCATCAGGGTTACCAAATGTGTCCTGCTATCATTATTTGTGTATGTAACGGGCCAACAACTAGCTGGCTTTTAGTTCAATAAACACCACCGACGAACATGTACGTTCCGGTTACAGACACCGACACGCAAAAGACAACTGAAATACTTACTTTGTTTATGTGTGATGAACTGATGATCCCACTCTCAGTTCATACTCCAAAGTCACTAGTAGTAGTACAAGATCATCTCCACACTAGCTCCGTTTATGTTCTCAACATGGATTCTCCTGAGACTGACGGCACATTTCAAAGAAGCCACTGTCCGTGAAAAGTAGTACTAGCACTAATACATTAGTAGGTCATCAAGGTACTGAACCCATTGTTTATAAACTGTACGTAACCATTGTGATTTCTAATCAAATAGTGGTGTACATTTTTTTGTTTGAATTGCTTACCACACCTGTGTGTCACGTTGTTAAGTAGTGGTGCACATAACCCTTGCCCTCTGCTGCATAACAGTGTGAAATGTTCACACGAAAAAAAAATACATTTTCTCTTCTTCCACCTAAGTTACTGATCACTTTAATTTTCTTCTACCTAAGTTCCTTATGAGCTACTGACTTTATCAAGATACTGCACAACAGCACTACTGCAGCGAAAACATTCGATGAGCCAGCAGAAGTATGGAGCATTTTCCTGCAGAAAATTATTAGCAAAGATTGCCCGGGATCCCTCGGCCAGCACGTATGTCTGGCCCCTGTCCCTGCAACTGGCCAGCTCAAGCTTTGCACCAGTTGCATGGGATGATAATGATAATTATAACGTGATCCCTGCACTGCACCCCCTTTGCATGGATGTGCTGACAGAAATGTCCGTGGACAGAAACGGAGCGACGTCGCCGACGACGTTGATCTCTAGCTAGCTAGCTGCAGGAGATAAGGAATTTGCAGGCTGGGCAGGCATCTTTACTCCATGAGCTTTTGCACGATGCGGAGCTGCCAATCTTGGCCAGAAGAGGCCACATCTCTTGAGATTCCCTTGCCTCTAGCTAGTTAGTTCCTTCTAACCTAGGCTGCATCACGGCTAGGTGCATTGCCAGGTTCATCGATCCAACACCAAGACCATGTACTGCATTTGCACACCGCAGTCCACAGGAGGCAACAAACTTGCTACTAGATCTTTAGTCTTTCGTACACTTATAAATAGCAGCCAGGTATGCGCTCATCAGCAGAGCAGATTAAACAAGTGAAGTGTGGTCCATGAGATGAACATGAGTTCTCTCTAGCTAGTTTGGTTGGTTGTCACCTGGAGTTCTCCTCAAACAACTTCAGTTGCTAGCTAGCTTCTACCTCATTCTTGCATTGGCATTGTTTTATAAGTGTGCAATGCGGGGATATAGAGCTTTGTATAGTTAAGTGTTTGGGGGAACTCTGGGTGGCAACCAACAACATCGATAGGATTTGAGAGTGTTTGGGCTCTAGAAATTATAGTGGTAGGTCCATATACATTATGATGGGAGTGTGTGGGGATTAATCGAGTTTGGCCTCATCGGGAGTTCTCTTCAAGCACTTCAGGATGCGTCTTTTTGAGAACTTTCCTGAAGTGTTTGGGGGAACTCTCGGTGTCACCAAGCATTTAGTAGACATTGTCCACATACCATAAGAGAGATGCACCAATGGGCTGAGAACCACATTTGGTATATAGTACCGGGAGCTCCCTGCAAGCACTTTACGAATCACATTTTTCAAGTATTGTGTGAAGTATTTGGGGGAACTCTTGGTGCAACCAAGCATTTAGCAGATATTGCAAGTCATAAACCACACGAGATGTACTACAAATCACGTTTGGTATTACCAGGAGTTCCCTTCAAACACTTTACGAAGCACCTTTCTGAGAGCTTATGTGAAGTGTTTGGGGGAACTCTCGGTGTAATCAAGCATTTACTAGATACCGACATTAACCACAAGAGTTGCGCTAATGATGAATCATGTTTGGTCTTACCATGGGTTCCTTGCAATCACTTCATGAGGCATTATTTCAAACGCCACTATGGAGTGTTTGGGGGAACTCTTGGTGATGCCAAGCTTTATTCAGTGCCAGTCAAGAACCAAAGGGGATGGTCCTCAAAAAGCATGTCTGGTCTTACCGTGGGTTCCCTACAAGCACTTCACGATGCATTATTCCAAATGCCACTGTGAAGTGTTTGGGGGAACTCTTGGTGATGCCAGGCTTTATTCGATGCTGTCCAAGAACTAGAGGAGATGATCAATACAAGACATGTTTGTTATTACCATGGGTTCCCTGCAAGCACTTCACGAGGCATAGTTCCAAATGCCACTGTGAAGTGTTTGGGGGAACTCTTGGTGATGCCAAGCTTTACTTAATGACGGCTAATAACTAGGAGAGATGATCAATACGAAGCATGTTCGGTCTTACCTTGGGTTCCCGACAAGCACTTCATGAGGCATTATTTGAAATGCCATTGCGAAGTGTTTGGGGGAACTCTCGGTATCATGAAGAAATTGGTGGATGTTATTCGAGCTGATTCAACAAGATGTTCGATGGAAACCGCGCTTAGGTATCACCATGATTTCCTTTCAAGAACTATACATCGCATCATCAAAATGTTGCTCTCAATGATTTTCAGGTGCAATGTGAAGTGTTTTTTGTTGGATAGGGGAGGGGTGGGGGAGAGATCATTTTGTAACGTCAGTGCACATCTCCTGATTAAAATGCACCGGTGAGTGGGTGGGCTCCTATTTTGGTTTGTTTTTTCTTCTTTGTCACTCACATGTTGCATGCCCAAATGAAGGAGAGGCTCGAGAACTGTCCAGTATACATGTGGGCCCTTCACGACTCTGCATGTAGGTCGCTAAATTGCATACAATCAACCACAACCCTTTCTTTTTGCTGATAGTTTCAATCGCAACATTTCAAGTTAAATCTAGCTTCAGGCTGAGTGTTGGTACACAAAGGATTAATGAATCAATGACGATGCTGTTGCAGAATCTCATGAAAAACAAGTGACCGTGATAAAGAGACTGAAATTCATGTTGTCTGAATTCCACTATAGTTTCTATACCCTAGGGAAAGATCTTTTCAGAAAAATCTCTCCAATGCTGTTTGCAGAAGATTGAGAACCCGAACCCGTCATCGCCTTGAACTCGCAAAAAACCTGAACCCCTTGCCCTAACCGAAGAACCTAGGTCGGGTAGATAGGCTAGCTATCCCCTAAATTGGACCGAGCTCCAAGATCAGGTAGGAGTAGGAAGAATCCGAATTCTCGCGAGGGATCCCATGAGAGGAGTTGTAACCCAAGACGTCGCCGCTAGGGGAGTCTTCCCCTCCCTCTTGTCCCCACCGCTCTCCGTGTCGTGACTAATAGTATGCGTGTTATCTCACTCACAACCTTTTGGAGTGCTGGAGATATATGGTTATTATCATACCATGGAGTACATGATTAATCCAAACACAGATGCGTATAGAATCCGAATCATGTGTGTTTCTCATCAGTGTCTTAGGAAATCATGTCTTGCTGAAATTCTTTCAATGTGACCTAGGCAAGAACCTCTTCTTGGCATTTTTCATACTAAAAAGTTTAGTATCTTGTCAATATGTATTTTGGCTTAGCCCTATTAGGCATTTCTAGCTCCATAGATTTTATGCACAATATGTTTGTTTCCTAGCCCAAGTTCTTCACCGAGAAACTATTTTCAGTGAAGTCCTAATTCCTGTCAATAAATTTACAGCATTCCCAGTTAACAGTATGCTGTCTACATATAGTATTGAAAATATTATTACACTCCCACTTACTTTCTTGTAAATGCAAGCATCTTCGCTGTTCCTGATGAAATCAAATTCTTTGACGATTTCATCGAAACAAAGATTCCAACTCCATTATACTTACTTCAGTCCATTACTGTATCTCTGAAGTTTGCACACTTCCCAACATCATTTGGATCGAATAAACCCTTGGATTGTATCCTATATACGTCCTTGGTTATATTTCCATTTTAAAGAAATCATTTTAACGTCCATCTGCTATATCTCATAATCAAAATATGCAACAACTGCTAGTATATCCCGAACTGACTTAAACATCGCTACAGTGAGATGATCTCGTCGTAGTTAACACCTTGAACTTGTCATAGAACTGTTTGCAACAAGTCGAGCTCTATGGATAAAACAATTTTATCCGCGCTGGTTTATAGATTCATTCATATTCATTAGGCCTTTCGCTTTCCAGAGGGTCTACCAAGTTCTAAACTTGAATTGTATATACGAATACCATCTCTGATTACTTGGCATTTAGCCTATTCCCCGAGTAAGGGCCCCCCATTGCTTCTTTGTATGTTGCAGGTTTATTGTTGTCAAACAACAATATCTCTCCCGCACACCACACAGGTTTGCACGAGTCTTTCCTAACCTACATGGTTTAGCTGCTAGTTCGACCAAAGTCTCTATATCATATGTAGGGTTTCCGTATCAGTTGTAGTGGGAAAATTTTGGAACCACTTCCGACGTTTCTTTCATTTGAACTGATGATGAAGATTCTCTAATCTTATCAAGCTGCACTGTCTTCCCACTTATTCTTTTGCAAGAAACATTTTCTTCAAAAACACATTGTTCTTAGTGGTAAACATTTTGCCATGGTGCAGTGAGGAATACCCAATATTTTGGGATAACCTAGAAAGTAGCACTTAACAGATTTGGGATAGGCATGTAAATATTTTATATATGTCTTATATTTCAAAATTTTAATAAATAACAAAATCGTTTGGCTTATCATACCATATCTCACATGGTGTCATTTGTAAAGATTTGAGAACATTCTTTTCAGTGTAAAAGTCACAGTCTCTAAAACATAACTCAAAAGATAACGACAAATTGTTCTCTGAAAAAGGCATTTGCCTCTTTTTATAGATGAAGCCACAAACCCAACATACAACGACCATTACAATAGAAAGTAAAAAAGGGCAAACATACATGATACCGAATGAGCCACTAAGGAGCTCCAAGTGCACCAAGAACAAACCTGGGCATTGAGGCCCTCGACAAACCAAGATCCTTCTGTTGACATGACCAAAACAAGGTAGCAGCCCGCCGTCGGAGGAAGCCATGCTCCGTCAAGTCCCATGAGGCGAATCATAGTTTATCCGCCATCTTTGTTTGCCTCCGAAGAAGGTCCCCTGCCCTCTTGTCCTGGATCGGAGGACGTCGCATCGTCGGTAGGCAGGGCAGCTCACCCCTGAGCTCGTACGACCAGCACCAAGAGGTTGTCGGGGAGAGGACAACCAACACAGCTACCTCACCTCACAAAGCAACAACCTCTACATCGCCACCGCCTCTAGCAAGGATCAACGTCAACTGCAAGCAGCCGTGCGGGAGCACCTCTGTAGATCCAGGTAGTTAACCTCCAACTACGAAGCCTCGACCAACACTCCACAGTCCCAAGGTGTCGCCTTCAAGAAGTATAACGACGCCTGAGCGTAGTCGCCACGCAATCCGGGGATTTTGGGGTTTCGCCCAGGACTCAAAGGTGGAGGGCAGGGGCAAGATTTTGATGCCGCCTATAGGAAGGGGAACGACACCCAGAGCGTCGCTGGCATCGTGGCCGCTGCAGTCGGCCAAGGGATTCCCCCAATCCATAGCCCCCAGCACCACCAACCCAAACCAGCCACCGGATCTGACCAACCGAAGGTCGCCAGCATCATGGGCCGGCGGGGTAGGAAGAGGATGGAGGGAGGAGACCACCTTCTCCATATCAGCTCCAAGCACTAGTAGAAAACAGGGCTTTGGTCCAGGCCAGATAAGAGCATCAATCCCGGTTC
The DNA here is from genome assembly GCA_039707655.1 of Elymus sibiricus. Classification (NCBI taxonomy): domain Eukaryota; kingdom Viridiplantae; phylum Streptophyta; class Magnoliopsida; order Poales; family Poaceae; genus Elymus; species Elymus sibiricus. The sequence continues at coordinate 466,357,294 of CM077666.1, read as the reverse complement.
TATTACGAACCGGGACCAATGGGTGCATCAGTCCCGGTTCGTGAGGCCAGGGCGCCGGCCGGGCCACGGCAGGCACCAGTCCCGGTTCGTCTGACCCCTTTGGTCCCGGTTCCAGACACGAACCGGGACTAAAGAGCCTCGCTCCTGGCGCAGCCCCTTTAGTCCCGGTTGGTGGCTGGAACCGGGACTAAATGTGTGTCTTCCGTCCCGGTTCTAGCCACGAACCGGGACTAAAAAGATGCCTATATATATGCTCTCCCCTGCCCGCTCACTCCTCTGTTTTTTGGCCGGCCGGTGTGGGAGGTGTGTGCTGCTCTGCTCTCACCTCCTATGCACATGAGGTGTTCGATGAAATGCCCGAGTCACACTTAAGCTTTCTCCTCTCCAAGCTCGACCTCCAAGCTCCATTTTTCCCAAGATTTGTCTAGGTTTGGCGGTGCACCATTGTCCCCGTCCCCGTCCTCACCGCCGTCGATTGCCCGCGCCGATCTCGTCGCCGGCACCACCGTGGTGAGCCTCTTGTTCTTATCTTCTTTTTAAAAGAAAAAAATTCTTACTTGTATGATTTAGATAGATACTTGTATAATTTTCTTACTTTTATTATTGTTTGTTATTATATAGTGCCATGACTTTGGTATCCGCCCCCGTCGGCCCTCGTCCTGTCTATGATTCGGATGTGGTATATTATATTTTATTACTATTTGTTTTATTTAGTGTTTATGACAATTATGCCGACCAACGTGACATAGATGTTTTTATCTAGGAGGTATGTGAACCGGAAATTCCAACCGACCCTCTTGTCGAGCGGTTAAATTTAGTTGAAAAAGAAAACAATTACTTGAAGAAAAAATTGAAAAGAATTGAGGAGGAGAAGATGGAATTGGAGTTGCATGTTGCCGATGTCGTCGATGATCACAAGATCCAGATGGATGCAATGCGCTTGAAGATTAGAAAGATTAGAAAATATGCCATGGATAATGAGGCTTGGTATCATTATGCTGTTGGATCAATTGTTACCTTAGTTGCGATTATGATCGCATTTGTTGTTGCATTTAAATGTTTTACATAGTTGTATGTTAGTTTCAATGTATGTTTTAATTAGATGCTCTAAAGAGCTATATGTTGTTCTATATGTGAGAACTATGTATGAACTTTATGTATTTATTTTTTCAGTAATAACATTTGATCACTACAGTACTTTGGTTTTAATGTGATGATGAACTTGTATTAATTTGATCACTTCTCTATTCATGATGTTCTGTAATGGTTTTTGATACACTTAATTATATAATGCACGCAGATGAACCGACAATGGATGTACGGTGACCGACGCACCTCCGAGTACATTGATGGCATGCATAATTTTCTCGAAGTGGCTGAGGCAAACAAGCAGAATGGTTTTATGTATTGTCCATGTACTGTCTGTGGGAATACGAAGGATTACTCTGACTCGAAAACCCTTCACTTGCACCTGCTTGAGAAGGGTTTCATGCCACACTATAATGTTTGGACCAAGCACGGAGAAAGAGGGGTTATGATGGAAGACAACGAAGAAGAAGAGGATGATGACAACTATCCCCCTGAATACGGTGATACTGCAACGGGGGAAGCTGAAGATCAAGAGGCACCAGACGATGTGCCCGATGATGATCTTCGCCGGGTCATTGTTGATGCAAAGAGACAATGCCAAAGTGAAAGGGAGAAGTTGAAGTTCGAGCGCATGTTAGAGGATCACAAAAAAGGGTTGTACCCAAATTGCGAAGATGACAACACAAAGCTCGGTACCATACTGGAATTGCTGCAATGGAAGGCAGACAATGGTGTATCTGACAAGGGATTTGGAACGCTACTGAAAATAATGAAGAAGAAGCTTCCAAAGGATAACGAATTGCCCGACAGTACGTACGAAGCAAAGAAGGTTCTCTGCCCTCTAGGATTGGAGGTGCAGAAGATACATGCATGCCCTAATGACTGCATCCTCTACCGCGGTGAGTACGAGGATTTGAACGCATGCCCGGTATGCGGTGCATTGCGGTATAAGATCAGACGAGATGACCCTGGTGATGTTGAGGGTGAGCGCCCCAGGAAGAGGGTTCCTACCAAGGTGATGTGGTATGCTCCTATAATACCACGGCTGAAACGTCTGTTCAGAAACAAAGAGCATGCCAAGTTGATGCGATGGCACAAGGAAGACCGTAAGAAAGACGGGAAGTTGAGAGAACCCGCTGACGGGTCGCAGTGGAGAAAAATCGAGAGAAGGTGGGGGGACTTTGCAGGTGATGCAAGGAACATATGGTTTGGTTTAAGTGCAGATGGCATTAATCCTTTTGGGGAGCAGAGCAGCAATCATAGCACCTGGCACGTGACTCTATGTATCTATAACCTTCCTCCTTGGTTGTGCATGAAGCGGAAGTTCATTATGATGCCAGTGCTCATCCAAGGCCCTAAGCAACCCGGCAACAACATTGATGTGTACCTAAGGCCACTAGTTGAAGAACTTTTACAGCTGTGGAATAGAAAAGGTGTACGTGTGTGGGATGAGCACAAACAGGAGGAATTTGACCTACATGCGTTGCTGTTTGTAACCATCAATGATTGGCCTGCTCTTAGTAACCTTTCAGGACAGACAAACAAGGGATACCACGCATGCACGCACTATTTAGATGATACCGAAAGTATATATTTGGACAAATGCAGGAAGAATGTGTACCTGGGACATCGTCGATTTCTTTCGACCAACCATCTCTTAAGAAAGAAATGCAAGCATTTCAAAGGTGAGGCAGATCACCGGAAGAAGCCCGCCCTCCGTACTGGTGATGCCATACTTGATATGGTCAAGGATTTACAAGTAATCTATGGAAAGGGTCCTGGCGGACAATCTGTTCCGAATGACGCTGAGGGACGCGCACCCATGTGGAAGAAGAAATCTATATTTTAGGACCTACCCTATTGGAAAGACCTAGAGGTCCGCTCTGCAATCGACGTGATGCACGTGACGAAGAATCTTTGCGTGAACCTGCTAGGCTTCTTGGGCGTGTATGGGATGACAAAAGATACACCGGAGGCACGGGAGGACCAGCAACGTGTGCACGAAAAAGACGGCATGCATCCAAAGCAGTATGAAGGTCCTGCCAGCTACGCTCTTACCAAAGAAGAGAAGGAAATCTTCTTTGAATGCCTGCTCAGTATGAAGGTCCCGTCTGGCTTCTCGTCAAATATAAAGGCAATAATAAATATGGCAGAGAAAAAGTTCCAGAACCTAAAGTCTCATGACTGCCACGTGATTATGACGCAACTGCTTCCGGTTGCATTGATGGGGCTTCTACCGGAAAACGTTCGATTAGCCATTGTGAAGTTATGTGCATTCCTCAATGCAATCTCTCAGAAGGTAATCGATCCAGAAATCCTACCAAGGTTAAAGAATGATTTGGTGCAATGTCTTGTTAGTTTCGAACTGGTGTTCCCACCATCCTTCTTCAATATCATGACGCACGTCCTAGTTCATCTAGTCGACGAGATTGCCATTCTGGGTCCTGTATTTCTACACAATATGTTCCCCTTTGAGAGGTTCATGGGAGTCTTAAAGAAATATGTTCGTAACCGTGCTAGGCCAGAAGGAAGCATCTCCATGGGCCATCAAACAGAGGAGGTCATTGGGTTTTGTGTTGACTTTATTCCTGACCTTAAGCCGATTGGTCTCCCTCAATCGCGGTATGAGGGGAGACTGACTGGAAAACGCACGCTAGGAGTGGATTCAATAATATGTAGGGACGGGCATTCTTGGGCTCAAGCACACTACACAGTTCTACAGAATTCTACCTTGGTGACCCCGTATGTCAATGAACAGAAGAATTTTCTGCGCTCCAAACACCCGGAGCAGTCTGACGACTGGATTACATGTGAACACATCAGGACTTTCGGCAGTTGGTTGCAAACACATCTCATGGGGAACAACTTTGTTGGAGATGAGCTGTACTCGTTGGCCAGGGGACCATCTTCGACTCTGTTGACTTACCAAGGGTACGAGATAAATGGGAATACATTTTACACGATCACCCAAGATCAAAAGAGCACCAACCAAAACAGTGGTGTCCGCTTTGATGCAGCAACCAACAAGGGAAAGGACACATATTATGGTTACATAGTGGACATATGGGAACTTGACTATGGACATGATTTTAAGGTCCCTTTGTTTCGGTGCAAATGGGTCAATCTGTCAGGAGGCGGGGTACAGGTAGACCCGCAGTACGGAATGAAAACAGTGGATCTCAACAATCTTGGGTACACAGACGAACCATTCGTCCTAGCCAATGATGTGGCGTAGGTTTTTTATGTAAAGGACATGTCTACCAAACCGAGAAAAAGAAAAGATAAGGAATCGAATAGATCATACGATGAGCCAAAGCGCCACATAGTTCTTTCAGGGAAAAGAGACATCGTGGGAGTGGAGGGCAAGACAGACATGTCTGAAGATTATGAAAAGTTTCATGAAATTCCTCCCTTCAAAGTGAAGGCTGACCCAAGCACCCTGTTAAACGATGAAGATTATCCATGGTTACGTCGCAATAAGCAAGGGACATACGCGAAGAAAAAGTGAACACTTTCTCTCCACAACTATTCTGATGATGGCTTTGATCTAGAATATCACTGCAGTTACATGTCAAGAAAAAATGAAATGCCTTTGTAACATATGAGTATTCGTCTGAAACCGTGATACTTCGAAAGAGATTGTCCATTTTGTACCCGAAGTGCATTCAGTTTTTGCCATAACCCTCTCAACTTTTTAGCACATGCTATGTGGGTGAAATGATGATACCATGCCAACTTTCAACCTTTTCAGAGTTCATTTGTACTGCTTTTCAATTTCAGGGTCATTTAGCTAAAATAAATCAGTAAATGCATGAGAAATAGCAACTAAAATTATATAACTAAAAATAACATATGCAAAAAATAACATTAAAAATTTAAAAACATAACATAGCAAAAAGAATGAACTAAAAAGAATCAATTAAATATAATATTTTTCAATAGCAAAAAGAATGAACTAAAAATAATCAAAATAATATTAACTAGAATTATCAAAGTATTTATTTGTTAAAAACTTTAATAGTAAAAAGAATTTTCATAAAGTATTTTTTGTTACAAACTTTAATAGAAAACTAAAAATCTTTTATAAAACTGTAATAGCAAAAGGAATCAACTAAAAAGAATCAATAAAAAATAAAACTTATGCAACTAAAATTATATAAAATTTATGCAACTAAAATTATATAACTAAAAATAACATCTGCGAAAAATAACATTAAAAATTTAAAAACATAACATATGCAAAAAATAAAAAATAATAAAAACATAACATATGCAAAAAATAAAAAAAAGGCCCACCTACTAGCCACCACGGCCTGCATACGACTAGAAAGCCTACAAATGGGCCAGGATGCAGGCCCGCAGTGCTAGCAGGCCCAACAAGGCGTGAGATAGGCATGTACTGCCCACATTAGAGAGGAGCTCGAGAGGGCAGCGGCAGCAGCGCTTATAAACCACTCCGAGCCCCTCTCAACTAGCGAGGTGGGACTAAACTTTTGGCTGCGGCAGCACAGCGCTTTCGTCCCGGTTGGTGGCTCGAACCGGGACGAAAGGCCCCCCTTTCGTCCCGGTTGGAGCCACCAACCGGGACTAAAGGTCCACCAACCGGGACTAAAGGTCTCTGCTTCCCGCCCTTTGGGCTGCTGAAATTGACCTTTAGTCCCGGTTGGTGGCTCCAACCGGGACGAAAGGGGGGCCTTTCGTCCCGGTTCGAGCCACCAACCGGGACGAAAGGGCTGTGCTATATAAGCAGCACTTGGCAGTTTTCTCCAAATCTCAGTTCTTCTTCCCCGACGCCGCCAGGCTGCTCCTCCCCCGACCCCATCGCCGTCCCTGCCCTGACCCCAACGCCGGCCGCCGCTCCCTGCCCCGACGCCACCCCCAGTGAGCTTCGCCCCCCTTCTCCTGCGCTGCCGCCGCCGCCCCTGCCCTGCGCTGCCGCCGCCGCCGCCCCTGCCCTGCATTTTTTTTCTTAAATTTGTTTATGTTCATGTATGTAGGTATATATGTATGGATGGATGGATTGATGTATATAGAAAATGTTCATATGTTTGTAACAAAGTTAGAATTTTTTATGTTCATAGAATTTTTTTTCTTAAATTTTTTTATGTTCATGTATGTATGTATATATGTATGGATGGATGGATTGATGTATATAGAAAATGTTCATATGTTCATATGTTTGTAACAAAGTTAGAATTTTTTTGTCCATGTAAAACACTTATATGAAGTGTCTCCGTTAGAACTATAGATCAATGGCGATCATCTAACAAAGTTTGTAAAGCATAGCGAACCTTGCTCTGCCACTGCTCCATGGTCGCCCCGGCCCCGTTGCTAAAAATGTGTTTTTTTAGATGAATAGATAGATAGATAATGTTCATGTGGAGATGAGATGAGATGTATGGTGCTCTGTTTTTTTAGATAATGTTCATGTGGAGATGAGATGAGATGAGATGTATGAGATGTATGAGATGTTTTGTGGAGATGAGATGAGATGTTGTCATGTGGAATTTTTTTTGTTCATAGAAATTAGTGTGAATTTTTTGTTCATGATGATCTTGCTAAAACTCATATTAAGTTTGTTCGATGAATGTTTTCTGTTAAAACTCATATTAAGTTTGTTCGATGAATGTTTTCTGTTAAAACTCATATTCAAAATGAGTTAAAAGACTCATATATTCAAAATTTACTCCCGGTCCGCTCGCCCGACCAACTCTCGAGGCCACCCAAACCCTAGAAGAAAGAGCGTTGTCGATCTACCCCCTCCCGCCCCTACCCGTAATTGTTATGTATAATACTATATATTGGCGTCTAATTCACCGGTCTTACCTCAGTGAACCGAAGGGACTTTATTTATTCGGTAGGCGGCCGGCATAGGTCAATGTGCTAGAATGGATAGTTCGATCTCCTTCATAGCGATTATTTTTTGTAAAGTGTCCTCTCCTGAAAGTATAACCCCGATAACTTCGACATGAGGGGGGACGTCGGACATGCATGAGAGAGGCGGTCCGCAAAGTATCCTCTCTCGAAAGTATAACCCCCGATAACTTTGCATGATGTTTGCGACTAATCCATTGCTCATATATGCATATGATTCCTTGTTGTGATTAGCTAGGTCTATGTTTGCCACTAATCCATCTCTCATGGTTGTATATTGCCATGTTGTAATATTTGCAGAAACTATGGACAGAGACTTAGAAAAAGAAGAGTTGTTGGGGGATATAATCCGCGACGGAGGTGATATCACCTTGTCGTTTCTCAACGACACCGATGGTCAGGAAAGAGAGGATGACGGCTCCGGTGATCCAATGGATGAGGAAGGAGAACATGACGGCTCCGGTGACCGAATGGAGGAGGAAGGAGATCATGACGGCTCCGGTGACCGAACGGAGGAGGGAGCCTTAACTGTTGCAAAGTCCGGCGAGGTATATATACATATATTAATTAAGCCTCTGCTGACTTGATGCATTAATTGTTTTGTATGTACATATATTAACGCTTCTTTCTTCTTTTAATTAGCCCTCCGGATCGAGCCAAACTTCCGTAAGGAGACGAGGCCCGAAGAAAAGGTTGCGCCAGGATGAAAGGTTCACGATCGAAGAAGTCGGTCGAGATGGCCAACCGATTGCTCCCAAGCGGAGCAGGGACACATTTATACATCAGTGCGGAGTTATTGTTAGGGACAGCGTCCCGATCAGCATCAAAGAATGGAATAAGAAGAAGGACCCTGAAGTTTCTTATGTCCAGGATAGACAGAAAGATGATCTTTGGACCTCGCTGATGACAAATTTCAGCCTACCGCCAGAGGCGGATCCGAATAAGGTCAAGGCGTTTCCTCTTAAGAAGATGGCAGAACTATTCAAGAACTGGAAGAAAGATTTGAACAAAAAGTTTGTCGAGAAAGACAAGACTCCAGAATTCACCAGTCCATATGAGAAGATAAAAGATCACTGGCCCGCATTTGTGGCCTACAAGAAATCGGACAAGGGCAAGCAAAGGTCAGCGACAAATAAGCTAAATGCTGCAAAGCAGAAGTATCATCATGGTACGGGGTCAGGTGGCTACAGCAAAGCCCGGCCTACGTGGGACAAAGCTGAGCAAGACCTGCTTGCTAAAGGGGTCCAACCAGCGACATTGCACTGGCCAGATCGGTGAAGGACTTGGTTCTTCGGGGTTGGGGGAACTTTGGACCCAGACACAGGGAAGTGTGTTTGGACGAAAGCTCAACTTGCAATACCCGTCAAGAAGCTTGAGGAAGCAATCCAGGCAGCGCAGGAAGGGAGGTTACATCCTGATAGAGAGAATGACGAGCTGACACAGGCCCTTGGGAATCCTGAACACCCTGGACGAATACGAGGCACATCAGGCTCCGTTCCGTGGGTGCATGGGTTTCCCGACAGCGGTGGTTATAGAAGCCGAGAGAGAAATAAGAAAGAGGAAGCAAGCGAAATGCAGAAGCTCAGTGCAAGATTAGCGAAACTAGAGGAACTTGAGAGCCAGCGAGCTACCGGCCAACCATCTCAGCGGCACGAAGATCCTTCCTTCGACACTGCCCCAGAAGCTACCCCACCATCTCAGCGGAGAAGCAGCGTGGCTTCCATGGAGCTCGTTCAGCCTGATTTCACGGCTCCTCGCTACCCCGTGGATAGTATCACGGAGGCTGAACATTGTGTGCTAATGGCGAAATGCCAGAACGTGACCTTGAAGGCGGCGGTCGGCTTTGTTTTACCTCCTCGAGCTGAGGGAACTTTCCATTGCCGTCCGATTCCACATGGCTATGCTATTGTCACGGTGGATGAAATAATGGAGGGATTTGAGGGGCTGGAGCTTGACTACCCTACAGGTGAAGGGGATAATCTTCTGGAAAATGCCTTAAGGAGTACATGTCTATGGAGAAAGGAGAACATCAAGCTTCCAAACTGGACGCCGCCTCAGTAGACGCAGCCGGATGAGGCCCCTCAACAGACTCCTCACAGTCCAGCTCAGCCGGATGAGGCCCCTCAGCAGAGTCCTCTTCCGCCTCAGCTGTCTCCAGCGCGTCAGCGGACTCCGCCTCCTCTAGCGTGTCAGCGGACTCCGCCTCCTCCTCCGCCTCCTCTGGCGCGTCAGCGGACTCCGCCGCCTCAGCAACAGCGGAAGAGAGTCGCCGCCGCTCCGGCGGCTAGCAGTACAAAAGGCGGGAAGAAATTCAATTTTGGTCCAAGCCTCAGGGTTCCTCCAAAGTTACCATATGAGATGACTGACAAGGAAACCGATGACATCGTGAAAGCCGAATTGCAGGCCCATTTTGAACCGAAACGTCCACCTCCGAAGGAAACAATAGATCCGGTGAAAGCGAAGTGCACTCTGGATGCCCTTAAGCGACCACCACCGCCTCCGCCGCAATCCAACTATGACCGCTGTATTGAAAAGACATATGATGAAGCGCGGCAGTCGGGAAGTACTGTCAGTGCTTCAAGACGAAGAAGTGGGAAAACAATTCCCCAGCTCGGCGAACAGGAGAAGCAATCGTGCCCCCCGCTCAAGGTGTCTAGCGATATCGCTAATCATCCGGGGCTACTGCCCGGTACCACTCTTGGTGATTACGTGGGCGATGATGTACAGTTTGAAAAGGCTGAGGTAGTAGAGATCTTTAGATACGAGCACGGGAAGCCTCTCGTCAAACCTGATCATCCTCATCTAACAACGATGATGCGAAGATTGCATGAGTGGTACTTGGAAAGCTGTAGGAAGAATGGGTCCGATAGTTTGATGGTGAGAATTAAAGATGAGCACGACCTCATTGGAGTCGACCTGATGCCTGTTGAATTTGTGGAGTTATTTCAGTTATTCAATCAAGAGGCCCTCGACAAACAACTCATGACTTGCTACTGTCTGTAAGTATTACTTCTGTAATTAAGTCTCTAGCTCAGCTCGTTCATTGCATGTATATATAATTATCCTCACTATATTATGCAGATTGAAGATCGTCGAATGCCCAAAAAGACAAATCTATGACGTTGGATTCATTAGCCCAAATACCGTAAATGAATGGGCGGTACAAAACAGAGTTAAAGATACCGAGGAAAACTTGCTAAAAGCGTTCCTTCGACATCAAAACAAAAGGGAAATACTCTTTCCTTACAACTTCAAGTGAGTGTTACTGTCTTGTGCATATTCGGTTTCGCTTACTCGAGGTTAAGTACTGTAATTGATGAGTTATGCGTGCGCAAGTTCCACTTTATTCTGCTATCCATTAAGCTTGACGGGGGAGTAGTAACTGTCTTAGACTCGAGACGTAAAGATCCCAAGGATTATGCGGACATGACTTCAATGCTCCAGAAGTAAGTTCAATCAATACCGGGACCATATCGGCAACTTTCGTTCATTTCCTGATATCAAGTAATCATTTTCTTTGCCTGGCAGGGTTTGGAAACAGTTCACCGGAATGGTTCCGGGTCTGAAGAACGAGCTGCGATTTACACACCCCAAAGTAAGTAGTACTAGCTAGTTCCGTGCATCTCTCATTGATTCTAGTTTCATCAATACCATTATCATGCTTGATTATCAGTTTGATTGAACTCTATTCTCGTAAAGTGCTTATGGCAGGCAGGCGGGAATAATTTATGTGGATACTACGTTTGCGAGTTCATTCGCCAGTCGACCACTGAGCGGGGCTTCTTGTCTGACAAACAATTTGAAGTACGTAAACAATATTCACAATTTTATTTTATTACCATCAATTGTGTTGAGTTTCATTCATATATATGTATTGACCCCCTTCTTTAAATTAGATCTGGCAGATGCGGGATGAACTCCTACCACATGATCGCATACGAGCAATTCAAGAGGAATTGGCGGGATTCTTTCTTGACCACGTCATACATGAAAAGGGAGAATACCATACGGAAATGCAATGGGAGTTTGGCACTTGATGATGTCAGGGATGTTATATTGTATATATGTAGTAGCGTCGGATAGATATACGAAAACTTGTTGTTCGACCAAGCACGGAGAAAGAGAGGTCACTTCTCTCTATATATGTTCATGACGATCTTGTGTAATTAATGGTTTCCTTCATTTGCTTACTATCTAGCGTCGAGTTCTCTCTATATGTAGTAGCTAGCGTCGACCAAGCACGGAGAAAGAGAGGTCACTTCTCTCTATTAGCTAGCTAACACAATATGAAACCCCTAAACCCTCCAAAACCCCTAAAGCCCCCCTTTCAAAAAAAAAAAAACCAAGCGCCTGCGAGCTGCTGACGCGTGGCTACCTTTTAGTCCCGGTTGGTATTACCAACCGGGACTAAAGGTCCTCCTGCCTGAGCGCTGCGCAGCGGCCACGTGGAGACCCTTTAGTCCCGGTCGGTGTTACCAACCGGGACTAAAGGTCCTCCTGCCTGGGCGCCCCACAGCGTCCACATGGAGCACCTTTAGTCCCGGTTCGTAAGCCAACCGGGACTAAAAGTGATGGGCATTAGTCCCGATCGTTTTGTCCCGGTTCAAAGCCCATGTATATGCACGTAGTGTAGCAGGTCAAGGGCCCAAATATTAGGAGAAGAAAAATAAAAGAAAAACAGCCCACCGTGAAAGAGGACCCAGGCTCACGCGCGTCGCACGTACACGGTAGTTTTCTCTGGTCGCTTGTTTCCAATCTGCTAGTTCCTGGGATCGGAAAAACCTCCGCCGCCGCTGCCGCCTCCACCTAGTAGGCAGGCAGGCAAGCGCCGTCGCGCAGATCCACAGGCATATTCCGGCCGGCCGACAGCGACCAAGCGAGGAAAAAGGGTTAGTTTAATTTTTTTAGGATTAGATGAGTTTGTGTCTTATAATGTCATCGTAGAACTACATACAAGGAAAACTAATTAGAAAATTTTCGATTCTCTAATTGTGTTTGTGTAGACATGAAGATGAAGAGAGACGAATCAATTCATCATTTTTTTATGCCAATTGGTTCAAGCTGTCAGCCATGTGAACATGATAAAAACGCAAATGATCTGCAACCTAGCCAAGAGAACTACCCTAATCCTGCTGAAGATGATTATCAACCTGATCATTGTTTTAGCCAGCATAAAGTGGATTAGGGGAAGCACCATCACAAGGAGCCACCATGGACCTAACGATGCATGACTTCCTCTATGCCTCCATGGTACGACCCCTCTCATCAACTTCAAATCTTTTTTAAAAAATTGTCTAACATGAATGATCGTTGATTGATGGGCATGAAAATCAAATTGGAATCAATTATTTGTAGTACAGTGTACCAAATTTTGCTATATAAATTTAATAAAATTTGAAGTTGTCTTGTCAAAGATGGACAATTTGGTAGTCTTCTTCTAGTGTTTACATTTTTTTTGAACCGGGCTTTACCCCTTTCCATTGCAATGAACGGAAATACAACCAGTTCCAGAAGCTTATAGTGTTTACATCAATGAAAACATGGTTTCAGTTTTGGCCTTTTACACGGTCTTAATGTTTTTTGGCTGGGTCGAAGCTCATTATGTAAGAGCTCAAGTGAGGAACTCGCCCCCCCCCCCCCCCCCCCCCTACCAAATTCCTGGCTCCGTCTGCAACGTCTCCAGCTGATCCACACGCAGACCCCCACAACCACGGAGCCCTTCACACCGACACCACCGCCCGCCGCGCCCTTTGCCAGCACAGCGCCGCCCAATCTCACCAGCCCGCGTCAGCCGCCATCAGGAAGGGGAAGAGATGCCCCGTCAGCACGAGCCGACGGCGGCAAGGGAAGGGAGGAACGGGACGGGGAGAGCTACGCCGGCCGCTAGGTCTCCCCCTCCCTCTCCCACCCGGGTCGCTCGCGGGAGTGACACGGGAGGGGAGGGGATTCCACTCGGTCGGTAGAAATTTATCAATGTCGTAATACATGGTTTGATTACGTTAACAACTCAAGCTCTACGGATAAAATAATCAGATATACACTGTTTTCTTCAATCTCGCCAGGTGTTCTCATATCTATATTACCCTCTTTACTACTAAAACCCAGACATTCGTACTTTCGCTACTGGTTATGCTGGAAATACCTTTTGAGTTTATCTACCAGTTCAGTCTACATTCCTGTACACGTCATTGCTTTATTAAATGTCCAAAAGTGACGCATCTTGTTGTATTCCAGGCTTGGGTTTTCAAGAGGGGAAGCTGAAAGATACTCCCTCTGTCCTTTTTATTCTGCATATAAGTTTTGTCTGAAGCCAAAGCATTTCTATTTTGTCCAAATTTATAGAAAAAAGTATCAACATTCATAATGTCAAATCAATATTGTTAGGTTCATTATGAAATGTAGCTTCATAGTATATATATTTGGTACTGTAAATGTTGATACTTTTTAATATAATTTTGGTTAAACTTTGTAAAGTTTGACTTGACACATATCTAATATGCAGAGTAAAAAGGACCAGCGAAGGGAGTACTATTTTAGGACAAGGTGAAGTTCCGGAACACGGGGCCAGTGCACCCGCTCACGAGGCAGCCCGTCGCGGACAGGAAGAGGTTCTGCGGGGTCTAGTTCGGGGAGATGGAGCGCGACTGCCTGCTGGCCCACGACGTAGACGCCAACCTCCACGAGCGGCTCTTCACGCTGAGGGCATGGGCGCATGGCCAATGGGTAGCCTCAACCTGCTGCCCCGCAGGTCCACGTAGGCTCGGAGTTAGATTCGGACTAAAAGCTATAGCCTCACAGGGGCTAGTGCCTGCAGAAGAACCAGCCTCTTCGGATGTAAAAAGTGAGAGAAAGGAAGAAAGGTGAAGCTACGCTGATGTATGCAAGGAGAGAGGTAGAGAGAGATGAAAGGAAACACTATGCATGTGAAGAAAGGTGGGTCCGCTATAGAGTGTAGCCTTCATTGGCCAGAAATTTTCACAAACGGTGGTCTGGTTGCTGTTTGGTTAAATTGATAGCTGAGGTGTAATATGTAAACGGACCCTCCTCCTCTCTTTAATATAAAGTACGCACACTCGTGCGTATTCGAGAAAAAAAATTAATAGCTGAGGTAATACCAAGGTGATGTCCCCATTGTGCATGCCTTGAATGACTTCTTGCAGATGCGCATCTGCCAGACGTGCCAGCGTGCGGCGAACGTCATCATGCGGCCTGTCACGGGCGGGCGGAAGATCCGGGGCCCCTAGTGCGTGTTATACGGCTCCTCGGAGAACATCGTCAAGATCGCTGTGCCCTACGGCGCCAAGGGCATGGGCATCTGCCTCAAGTTCACGGAGGTCTGCTAGACTGAGCTCCGTCGTCGGCTCGTCGGATGTGTATATAGGTTATCTATAGCAAACATGCCCGTGCGTTGCAACGGGAGAAAAAAATATTATGTCCTAGCGAAATAAGTATGGCTCACTAACATCTGAGCGTCCTCTACTTTAGCATGGTGACCCACCATGTTGCCACTTATATTATTTCTCACCCTCCCCGTTGATGGCCGTGGTGTCCACGTAAAACAAATCTCGTTGACCACGAACTACTCCCAACGCCTAGACATATAAATACTTACCAAAAACTAATTAAATCCTAGACATAAAAGACTTAGCCACCCAAATTCTAGAGCTACCTAGAGCAATCTTATGGAGAACTACTAAAATAGAGCACATGATATTCTTAGAAAAAATCTTTCTAAGCATAATTTCAAACAATATGAAAATCAACATTAAGCCACTGGTTTAAATAAACTTCGTTTCAGCAGTTTATAGCACATTGGTTTTGGGAAATAAGCCTTTTTTGCCTGGTTTTTATTTTTATTATTTTATGTTATTGCCTTTTCTTTTTTGTTTCGATTTTTATTTTAAATTTTCTTTTGTTCGTTTAAGGGTTTTTTTTCAAGTTTGGTTTTCTTTTCATTTCTTTTTATTTTACATTTTCCTTTTCCTTTTTTATAAATTAATTTATCATTTTGCGAACAACTTCCAAATTCTTGAATATTATCTGAAATCCTAAACATTTTTGGAATTCAATTTTTTTTGAAGTCGTGAACATTTTTTAAAATCATAATTTTTCTTCAAACTCACGAACATTTTTTTACAAAGTCCTGAGCATTTTACGAAATCTTGAACATTTATTTGGAAAGTTTTGAATCGACAAACAAATTTTTGAGTCGACAAGCATATTGTTGAAATTTGGGAACAAATTTCCAAATTCACGAACAATTATTTTGTTTAGATGAACAATTTGTCAAATGAATGAAGAGTGTTCGAATTCATGAACAGTTTTGTATCTGCGAGCTTTTTTTGAATCAATGAACTATTTTTGAAATCTGGGAACTAATTTTAAAATTGTTGATTTATTTCGAATTTTTGTGAACATGTTATAAAATTTCATGGACATTTTTTTCAAATTAACGAATTTGTTGTGAGTACATGACATTTTTTTAAATCACGAACATTTTTTAATTTCTGAATATATTTTTCAAAATCATGAATTCTTTTATAATATGCAAAAAAATCACCAATATTTTTTGAATCCGGGAACTTTTATGATTTTTCAAATATTTTTTAAATTCATAAACATTTTATGATTTCACAACCTTTTTTTGCAAAACACGCAGCTCTTTGAAATTTAGAATATTGGGAAATCCTGAACTAATTTAAAGTTAAAAAAATAAAAACAGAAAAAATGAACAAAAAAATGGTGCGTCACATACATGGGCTGGCCCATGAACACAGGAGGTGTAGGCGTACGCTTTCTAAAAAGGGACAGAATTAGGTAGAGCCAGGGATCGAACCTGGGTCTATTGGCTAGATGAGGGACGCGTCTTTAATAGGGAAAAGTTGAAACGTTTTATTTATTTATAGGTGGCATAGTGTGTAATTGTTGCCAACTTCGGGGGTCAATATTATGACGGACGACCAGAAACCCTATTTGCTTTATATTATTATATATTATAGGTAGAGATATATCTATCGTTATGGACATATGGCAAGTTTATCTGTGGTTATGGACATGTGGACAGGTAGTAGTTGGTTAAGGTTATCTATGATTATGGACATGTAGTAGCTATGTGAAACCCCTTGTGACGATGGTGTTTGCGTAGCTAGGAATGGAGCGAGGCTGCTGGTGCAGGATGTCTTCGGCCGTGGGGATCTGCTTCTGGCCTGAAGAAATTCTGTTGAAACACTGTAGTAGCTTAGCTAGCTGAACCTGTTTCACTCTGTCCCTGGAATCAACTTTCTCCTAGTGCATGGAATTATCTTATGGCATGCCTCGTTGGTTTTGAGCTGTTCGTCTTTGCTGTGGAATGGGTGATCGAGTTCGCGCTGAGCTAATCGTGTCATGTCAATCACAGCATTTGCCATTGCAACCTGAAAATCACCGACAACGCTGTGGATCAGACTACATTCGTGTGGTGTGATCGTGCATTTGGATGAAGACGCCCTGAAGTTCAGACACCGCAACTACAATCATCATCGCATCGAGAAAAACTCACGCATGCATTTCCGGAGGTCATCCGAACAAAACACATGGTGAAAGAAACACACAAAGTGGCCAAAAGAGACGAGATGCCCTGATACAACAAACATACAATCAAGCTGCAACAGCAAGAGGAGAAGGAGAAGATACTATCCCATCACCCCTACCATACGATCATACAAAAATCACAAGGGAGATCACAGGAACAAAACCCTCCTCCCACCTGAACAAACAACGACGAACTAGAGAGCCAAGAAGTGTGAATGGGGGAACTCCATGCCAAGACGACGACAGACGGCCTCTCCTCCTCCTACGGCATGAGGAGGAAGAAGAAAAGCTCCCGCCGCATCGCCATCATCTCGCCTCTGCGAATGATGCTTCTCCAAAGATACTTATACCCTATGCATCTCCATCTCCATCTCCATGCCCTTTCCATGTATCTCCTCTGCTTTGAAACTAGCCATCATCTGGGTCTCTGAACTTTGAACGACGACAGGGATCGAGTGCATTCCAAAGATACTTGCACTTATACCCCAAGTATCTCCATCCATCTCCATGCCCTTTCCAAGTATCTCCTCTGCTTTGACTCTAGCCATCATCTGGGTCTCTCAACTTTGAACGACGGAAGGGATCGAGTGCTCATAGCTTTTTGATAGCTTTTTGTTGATAGCTTTTTGCTCTGTTGTTGTATGGCTTTTGGGATTTGGGAATATTAGTTATCGATCCTGTGGTGGCACCTCACATAGTGTGTTGCCATCAGTGTCACAGCGGCTTTTCTCTCTTTATGCCCCCTGCCCATACTATACAGTCACGCATGCATAACGAGACAACTAGCCAGCCCATTGGTTCAGAGTAGACGGATTTTCTAATTGAAAATACCAGATTAGGTCCATGTGCTCCGGCATCAGGTTATCAAATGTGTCCTGCTAGCATTAGTTGTGTATGTAGGTGGCCTTTGTTTGAGCTACAGCTACTAATTCTCGGATTCTAGGCCTCACAAAATCTCAACCTCAAACAAACACACAGATTATCACCACAGATTCCTAGAATCGCTTTTAGAAAATGAACTACCGTGGTCGTCCAAGCCGAAGCTGCGAATTTGGTGATTCTGGTGATTCCCGAGCTGCCACTTACGCAACTTGAAGTCCAGCCCAAGTTCTGCCCGTTATTACAACAGGAATGACACTCCACCCACGACCCAAGTCTCCCCACGACCTTGTTTCTCCTCCCCTTCGTTATTTTCAGCAGAACGAAAACAGAGAGGGGCGATGCGGGGCTCTCTCTAGGGTTCCGGCGCCGCCACGTTCGCCGGCAGCTCCAAAACGAGAGGATCCGGCGCTGCCACATTCGCCGGCAGCTCCAAAACGAGCGGATCCGGCGCTGCAAACTTCTCCCCTCCCCGTATTCCGGCCCGCGAGCCCCGCCGCTGCCGCTGTCCAGCAGCTCCGCCTGCGCCGCGCTGCCCCAGTCACCGCATACGCCGCCCCGAGGTCTCCCTGCACCGCGCGCGCCCGGCCACCATCATCCACATCCGGCGCCCGAGATCCAGCGGCGGCCGCCCCTGAGCTCGGCTGCGCCCTTCCCTGACCCGCGACGGTCTGACAGTGTTCTTTCCTGCAGCAGCACAGGGTAAACAAACGAACCGATTCTGATTCTTCAGAATCCACAGCTGCAGCGATTTTCTGGAATCCACGGCCGAATCGATTTTCACGAATCTCTAGCCCAAACAAAGGGGGCCGTAATAGCTAAGCTGGCTGTCAGTTTAGTTTAATATAAACACTGACGAACATGCACGTTCCACCGGCTAGCTACCGACACGCACAAGACAAGACAAGCCAAGTACTCCCTCCGTCCGAAAAAACTTGTGCCAATCTTGTCCCAAACTTTTTCGGACGAAGGGAGTACTTTGTTTTAATTGTTTATGTGTATGATGATCCCCCGCTCACAGTTCACAAGTCACCAGTACAAGATCATCTCCACGCTCTCTACTTTGTTTAACCAGATTGATTCATGGCACATTTCAATGAAGCCACTGTCTGTGAAAAGTAGTACTACCACCAGCACATTAGTAGGTCATCAAGTTACTGACTTCACTGTTAAATAAACTGTAGATTAGCGTAGTGATTTTATTTAAAAAGAAGTGTGGCACACTTGGCCTCTGCTGCATAGCAGCGGGAAATGTTCAACATTTCACCTCACAACTGATCACTTTGTTTCACAAACAAAAACATCCAGACCACTTTATTTTATTTCTTCCACTCCCTTCGATCCATCCGAGGGAGTACCTAAATTCCTTATGAGCTACTGACTTTATCAATGTACTGCACCACATCAGTACTGCAACGAGAACATCCACCCATGAGAAGTATGGAGCATTTTTCTGCAGCAAATTATTACTGGCAAAGATTGCACGGGATCCCTGTCCCTGCAACTGGATGGGATGATCCCTGCACAGCACCCCCTTTGCATGGACGCGCTGACAGAAATGTCCGTGGACACAAACCGAGCGACGTGGCCGACTCTGCTGATCTCTAGCTAGCTAGCTAGCTGCTGGAGATAAGGAATTTGCTGGCTGGGCACGCATCTTTACTCCATGAGCTTTTGCACGATACGGAGCTGCCAATCTTGGCCAGAAGGGGCCACATCTCACGAGATTCCATTGCCTCTAGCTGGTTAGTTCCTTGTAACCTAGGCTGCATCACGGCTAGGTGCATTGCCAGGTTCATCGATCCAACACCAAGACCATGTACTGCATTTGCAGTTTTGCACACCGCAGTCCACAGGAGGCAACAAACTTGCTACTAGATCTTTAGTCTTTCGTACACTTATAAATAGCAACCGCGTATGCGCTCATCAGCAGAGCAGATTAAACAAGCGAAGTGTGGTCTAGGAGATGAACATGAGTTCTGTCTAGCTAGTTTGGTTGTTTGTCACCTGGAGTTCTCCTCAAGCCACTTCAGTTGCTTGCTAGCTTCTGCCTCATTGTTGCATTGGCACTATTTTATAAGTGCGCAATGCGGGGATATAGAGCTTTGTATAGTGAAGTGTTTCGGGGAACTCTGGGTGGCAACCAACAACATCGATAGGATTTGAGAGTGATTGGGCTTTCGAAATTATAGTGGTAGGTCCATATACATTATGATAGATGTGTGGAGATTAATCGAGTTTGGCCTCGTCGGGAGTTCTCTTCAAGCACTTCAGGATGCGTCTTTTCGAGAACTTCCCTGAAGTGTTTGGGGGAACTCTCGGTGTCACCAAGCATTTAGTAGACATTGGCCACATACCATAAGAGAGATGCACCAATGGGCTCAGAACCACATTTGGTATTCCCGGGAGCTCCCTTCAAGCACTTTACAAATCACATTTTTCAAGTATTCTGTGAAGTATTTGGGGGAACTCTTGGGGCAACAAACCACTTAGCAGATATTGCAGCACACGAGATGTACTACAAATCACGTTTGGTATTGCCAAGAGTTCCCTTCAAACACTTTACGAAGCACCTTTCTGAGAGCTTATGTGAAGTGTTTGGGGGAACTCTCGGTGTATTCAAGCATTTACAAGATACCGGCATGAACCACAAGAGTTGTGCTAATGGTGAATCATGTTTGGTCTTACCATGGGTTCCTTGCAGGCACTTCATGAGGCATTATTTCAAATGCCACTATGAAATGTTTTGGGGAACTCTTGGTGATGCCAAGCTTTATTCAGTGCCAGTCAAGAACCAAAGGGGATGGTCCTCAGAAAGCATGTTTGGTCTTACTATGGGTTTCCTACAAGCACTTCACGATGCATTATTCGAAATGCCACTGTGAAGTGTTTGGGGGAACTCTTAGTGATGCCAGACTTTATTCGATGTTGTCCAAGAACTAGACGAGATGATCAACACGAGGCATGTTTGGTCTTAACGTGGGTTTCCCTGCCAGCACTTCAGGAGGCATTATTTCAAACGCCATTGTGAAGTGTTTGGGGAACCCTTGGTGATGCCAATACTTAATGTCAGCCAAGAACTAGGGAAGACGATCAACATGATACATGTTTGGTGGTACCGTGGGTTCCCTGCAAGCACTTCAAGAAGCATTATTTCAAGCGCCATTGTGAAGTGTTTGGGGGAACTCTTGGTGATGCCAAGCTCTAAGAAATAGGAGAGATGATCAATACGAAGCATGTTTGGTATTACCGTGGATTCCCTGCAAGCATTTCACGAGGCATTATTTCAAATGCCATTGTGAAGCGTTTGGGGGAACTCTTGGTGATGCGGAGCTTTACTCAATACTCGCCAAGAGTTAGAAGAGATGATCAACACAAAGTATGTTTGGTTTTACCATGGGTTCCCTACAAGCACTTCATGAGGCATTGAAATGCCAATGTGAAGTGTTTGGGGCAACTCTTGGTAGCATCAAGCTTTACTAAATGCTAGGAAAGAACTAGGAGATATGATCAACATGAAGCAAGTTTGGTCTTACCATGGGTTCCTAGCAAGCACTTCACGAGGCATCATTTTGAAAGACCACTACGAAGCAATTGGTGGACGTTGTTCGAGATGATCCAACGAGATTTTTCATCAAAACTGTGTTTAGGTATCATCCTGAGTTCCTTTCCACGGCTTTACATTGCATCATCAAAATGTTGCTCTCAATAATTTTTAGGTGCAATGTGAAGTGGCTTTTGTGGAGTAGGGGAGGGGGTTGGGGAGAGATCATTTTTAACATCCGTGTGCACCTCCTGGTTGAAATGCACTGGTGAGTGGGTGGGCTCCTATCTTGGATTATTTCTTCTTCTTTGTCACTGACATGTTTCAGGCCCAAATGAAGAAGAGGCTTGAGAACTGGCCAATATACATGTGGGCCCTTCAGGACAATGCATGCAGGCCGGGAGTGTTCTAGTATCGTCATGAGTTCATTTCAACCACTTCACGTCAAACCATCAAAATGCCCCCTTGATGAGTTTTAGGTGTAATGTGAAATGTTTGAGGGGAACTCAAGGTTCCATGCAACATCTTTGAAGCGTCCAAGTTTTTTAAGGGAATTTTGAAGCATCCAAGTGACCACTGGTACACGAACATGGTGAGTTGTTGGGCTTTATATTTTGGTCCATTTCCTCTTCTTCGCTCCTCACATGTTTCAGGCACAAATGGAGAGACTCGAGAACCGGCTAGTATGATGTGGGCCCTTCACGACAATGCATGCAGGCTAGCCCTTGGCATTTTCTTCCTGAAAAACCGCAACATTTTTTTTCTAGCAAAAAGTCTCAGTCGTAAATTTTTGATTGAACACCAGTTTATAGCACCAAGCGACCAACATAGATCAGGTGAAGCAGCAAGGCTCGCATTTTGTTTCGCTATGCTCTGATGCTTTCAGTCGGTGTTTCTCTGAAGATCGCCTGACCTGTATTACTGTATATGACTAAACCAGTAGAAATGCAGGGTGTACTACTGCTCGTCTTGTGCCGCATCTTACGTCTCCACTCTTCAGATCGATTCTGAACCTGCTAGACCATGGCGACCGGGCTTCCTGTGTAACGGCATGCACGTCTCGATATTCCGGCTTGATGTGGCAAGATTGTCAAAAAAAATGGGTTCATGATTCTGGGTGAATCTGGGGGGAGGTCCAATTCTTGAGATTCTGGCAGAATCGGCCAAAAGAGTTGGACCCTAGTAGTACACTACTTGATCGGCCCGGCCGCTATGGAGCACACGCGGGGTGGGTACATGCGCTCGCGATACCTGCCCCCACATTAACCATGTGTGACAGCTGACACGTCTCAAACATATCGATAATTTTTGTATGATGCTATAGTGCTATAAATTATAAACATTTCGGGCATAGTTTTTAGGGCCAAATGCAATTTTGCCCTTAGTCGGAACCACCCCACGGGTTTTGCCCTTACTTTTTGACTCTGCTCTGTTTTGCCCTTAGATTTGTCTCTGAGGTCGTCTGAGTGCCTGTAACACCCCCTTGTAATGTACTACAGTGATCCATCATGATCAATGCCAAGTCAGCATCTTTTGTAAAGCACAAGTGCCACTTGTCTTAGAATTCAAACTCAAAATCCAATTTGAATTGCAAGTCAAATGTTTACATTTTCAAACATGCAAACAAAATAGTTCTTTTTTGACGATAAAAGGCAGGCACTGCCAGATTTCATATAGATAGGAAAAATAAAAAGTGTACAAAAGATATTTACATGACCAAAAAGGCCCTAGAAATTACATGCCATATGCCATAGCTAAACCCAACTGGACAAGGTCCTCCCTGACGAGGTAAGCAACATCTAACACCTGTAAAAAGGCGTTCTGGAAAAAGCCTCCGATGCCTCTCCTTCCATACATGCCATAACACATAAATGAGCACCTTGCCAAAATGCTTCCGCCTCGACGAGTCCAGAGCCTCAATATTTCTATTCCACCAGTCCTCGAGCGTGGAAAAAACCGAGGCCGAGCTAGGCATGATCAAGGACCAGCCAGCAACGATACCCCAAACGCTCCGGACAAAAAGGCATCCTCGAGAGAGATGCTCGTTTGTTTCAAACTCCGTGTTGCACAGACTGCAAACCTCCTCATGAGGCCACCCACGGACAGCAAGCCGATCCGCGGTTAGCGCTTTCCGATGAAGGAGGAGCCAAACAAACAGCTTGCACTTTAGCTCAACTTTGGCCTCCCAAATCTTGTGTGCCTCAAAAGGAATCAACGCACCTTCAAATTGCAACCTATAAGCTGAAGCCGCGGAGTAGATACCATTCGCGGAAGCCATCCATGTGATGACATCAGGAGAAGCTGGCTCAAGATACACATCTTGAAGAGAAATCCATAGGCCGACAAACTAATGAATTTGGACGGTCAGAGAGAAAATTCCAAAGGTCCGTATCCAACGATTATCACGAAGAGCTTCAAAAACAGTGAGACGTTTGCGCCGAGTAATAGCAAACAGGGAGGGAGCGATCTCTCGAGGGGCGCAACCATGCAACCAACGATCAAACCAGAAACTTGTCTTCATCCCATCGCCCACCTCAATCTTCGTTGCTGCACGAAAAAGGTCCATGTCAATGGCATCACAAGGAAGCTCAAAACCATGCCAAGGCCAGTCCGGGGCAGTCCACTGTAACCATGGCCAACGGAGACGAAGGGCCCTCCCAAAGCGCTCGGAATCAAGGATGCCAAGGCCACCCAAATTCTTTGGCCGGCACACGACATCCCAATTAACAAGGGAATGGCCCCCAGCAGCATTGCCATCCCCATCTCCCGTCCAAACGAACGATCTTTGCAAACGACGGAGCTTGTTTTTCTCCCACTTTGGGAGAGGGAATATAGTCATGTGGAACACACCGATGGAGGTGAGGACCGACTTGGCGAGCTCAACTCTACCCGCGCGATTGAAAAGCCTACCCCTCCAACCTTTAAGCCTCGAGCCCTCCTTATCAATGAGAGGTTGGAAATCAACCCTTCTAAGTTTCCGATAATGCAGAGGCAGCCCCAAATATTTGCATGGGAAAGTACCAACCTTGGCTGGGAGGTGGTGCAGGACATCTGTTAAATCCACATCATCACAACGGATAGGGAAAATTTCTGTTTTTTCCATGTTACAGTGGAGTCCACTTGCATCGCCAAAGCATTTGAGGATCCCAGCAATCACTCGCAACTCCTCCTTGTCCGGGTTTGCAAAAAATTACAGCATCATCGGCGTACAGGGATAGGCGCAAGGATCCATTACGAGCACGAATAGGCCGAAGTAGACCATCCTCTGTGGCCCTCGCGAATAGCCTCTGGAGAGGGTCAATGGCCATGATGAATAGCATGGGGGACAAAGAATCCCCTTGACGGAGCCCCTGAGCGTGGCCAAAAGCGGTTCCCGGCCGTCCATTGACGAGCACACGCGAGGACGTGGAAGCTAGAGAAAAACTCAACCAGTCACGAAAACGTTGGCCAAAACCGAGGGCTGAGAGGACCTCCAGCATATAGGGCCAGCTAACTGAGTCAAACGCCTTAGAGATGTCGAGCTTAATGAATAACCCAGGGCGCTTCTTCCGGTGCAAATCCGTGAGCAAGTTTCTGATGTGCAAGAAGTTATCATGGATACAACGCCGTTTAATGAAGGCGCTCTGACTGACAGAGATGATCTCATTTAGGAACGGCGCCACACGCCGAGCAAGGAGCTTTGAGAAGATGCGAGCAAAACTATGAATAAGGCTAATCGGCCTAAAATGCTCGACGTGGTCAGCACCATCTCGCTTAGGCAGCAGAACAATATTAGCTGAGTTGAGAAGGTCAAGGCATGACCCCCTCAAATTAGTAACCTGGTGAATAGCCGCCACAATGTCGCCTTTTATAATATCCCAACAGACCCGGAATTTTTTTCCAATGAACCCATCTGGCCCAGGGGCCTTAACAGTGGGCATGTCAAAAATGGCCTCCTTAATCTCCTCCTCATCAAAGGGGTCCTCAATGGCGGATAGATCGACGGGAGCGTACCCAAGGGCCCCCGAATCCAGGCTGTGTAAGCGAGGCTTGGCCGTCCCAAGATTTGCACGAAAATGCTCAAGCACCAGACGCTCTTTGTCCTCTTTGGTGACTGCAATACCGCTGTCAGAAACCAAAGAGCTGATATATTTTTTTCGTCTCCTGCCGTTCGCCTTGAGATGGAAAAAATAGGTGTTTGCGTCGCCGGCTCGGATCCTCATGACTCGCGATCTTTGGCACAGCTGCACCTTCCGGACTACCACCAAACCCTCATACTTGCAACGAAGAGCACTCCGGAGCTCGAACTCCTCATCAGAGAGAATGCGGTACTCCTGACACACATCCAATCTGCCAATTACTTCCGAAGCGATGGCCATTTGCATGTCAATGTTCCCAAAGGATGTCCTATGCCATTTCCGCAAAGCCTTCGCGGTACGAGACAACTTGATGTGCAGCCGCCGGAGGCAATCGGTAGAGGTTACTGGCCGCCACCAAGCCTTTTCGACAACCTCAGAGAAACCCGGCATGGATGTCCAGAAAGCCTCAAAACGGAATGCCCTTGAGTGGTAGTGGTCAATGCACCCACGAAGAAGCAGGGGGCAGTGATCGGAGACAACCACTGGAAGGGCCGACAATGCGGAAGCAGGGAAAAGCACATCCCATGGCACATTACAGAAAAAACGGTCAATCTTCGTCATTGTTGAGTTTCTTTGCTCAGAGGACCAGGTGAAACGACGGCCCGACAAATGAATTTCCTTTAGCTCCAGAGCATCGAGGGCAGCCTTGAACTTGCCCATGAGCCTACGATTAAGATTTGCATTGCTTTTATCCGCAGCACGGTATATGAGGTTGAAATCTCCCAAGATGAGCCAGCTATCATGAGGCAAAGCTGCGAGGCCCCGGAGCTCCTCGATGAACTCCTTTGCAATGTCTCCCTGAGGTCCATAAACACCAGTAAGATTCATGTTGTAAATAATCCCAAAGCAATTATAAAAATAAAATCAACATTATTTGGATTTCAAAATTTACCCTAGCATCCAAAACAGGACCAAACAACACCCTTTTTAGCCATTAAATTACAAACAAAAATTCAAATGAATTCAATTGGACCCCAAACCTTTTTATGGCAGTGCTAAATATTGCAAAGTAATTATGTGGCACAACTCTATATTTTACAAAAGTCATTTTGGGGCCTAACAATTTGCAAAACAGAAATAAAAGGGGCAAAGCAGAAAAAGAAAAACCGAAACACTGCACTGTGCCTCTGGGCTTTAGTTCAACAGTACCCCGGCCCAGCCCGCTCAGGGTCATCCCCTTCCTTCGGCAGCTGTCGGCTGGCGCGCGCTCGTGGCCGTCGATCGCCACGCGCCGGCCATCCGAGCCTCCCCGGCGAGGATAAGGTCGTCCCCGACGCCCTAGGGTTCGCCCGCGCCCATTCTTCCTCGCTCTCCCCTCTCCCGTCGCCAACATCGCCCATTTCCCGAGCGTCGTCGTCGTCGTTGCCGCGTCGATCCCGCGGCCACCGACCTCCCCGCACCTCGCCAGCGTGTCCCCGCGCACCGTCGTCGACCTCTACATCACCTGGTGCCAGCCGTTCGAGCCGGGAGCCGCCACAGCCTCGACTACGTCGTCGTCTTCCTCCTCGGTACCGACGAGCCCCGCCGCCGATTCTGTTGCCCCTGCTGCTCCTAACCTCTCGACGGGCCTCCTTGTGCCTCCTAGGTGAGCCGCACATGACCTCCCCTCTGCTAGCTAGCCTCCGCGCCCCCTAGCACCTCTCCCCGTCACGGCCGTAGCTCGTCGCCGCCATTCGCCTCGCCACCGCGGCCAGCACACGCACAGCTCGTGTCCGAGCCCCACGACATGCTCAGCGCGCCTCCAGGAGGCCAACGCTACCCCCTGCGCCGCTTGTCGTGCCCCACAGTCTCGATCCCGAGCACCCCGTGCTCCAGCCGCCGCTGCAGCTCGTCGCCGGCACCGTTTCCGGCCATCTCCGGTCAAACCCGTAGCACCACGCGACGTCGCCAGCTTTCGAACGCGAGTAACCGCGCCCGATTTGGTCCACCGTAGCCGAATCCCGCCGCTAGCCCGTGCCCTCCGCCGCGTTCTGCGTCGCTGGCGTCTAAACGCCGGCCGCCGCCGACGTGGCACCGCTCGGGGCCCACCCTGGGCCACTGCAGGTGGGTCCCGTGGGCCCAGTTGACCCTGTTGACTAGGTCAACATTGCTGACTGGACAGGGTCCAGTCACCGACATGTGGCCCCCACTTGCTAATTAACTAAATTACTAATTTAATTAAGCGATTAATTTTAAATAATAATTAGTCTAACTAATGTATCAATGACAGGTGGGTCCCACTAACTAATTAACCTAATTAGTTAAACCTAAGCCCCTGTTAAACTACTCTGTCTATGACAGGTGGGCCCTCTGGTCAGTTTGACCAGTCAACAGTTGACTGTTGACTGCTGACTGGGCAGTTAACGGGGCCCACTGTCAGCCATAGATGCACATCTCTGGGTACACTCTCTGTGTACCCATAGCATTTACCTATTTTAATTTCGAATTTAAATTAAATTCCAGAAAATCAAGAAAATGATTAAAACTTTGAAAAATCATATAAAATAAACCGTAACTTGGATGAAAATAATTTATATATGAAAAATGATCAAAAAAATTCAATGAGTCCGAATATGTCACCTGCATGCATGTTAGAACCCTCTGCATAGGAGAACCTGTAACTTTTGGCCTGTTTTTGATAGATGAATAGTGCCTGACCTTCGGTAAATAATTCCAAATTAATTCCTAGATTAACTAAAATGGTTTAGTGATGTATTAGGTCACCCCTGCCTTGCATATTGCCATGTCATGCTTTGTGAGTGCATTTGTTTGCTATGTATTTATCTGTTTCCTTCCCCTCTTCTCTCCGGTAGATCCCGAGACCGACGTTGCCCCCGAGGACTACTACTCCACCGAAGACCCCTCTTTTACCGCACGGCCTCCAGGCAAGCAAACCCCCTTGATCATTCCTATATCACCTATTCCTTCTTCCCCGTGCTTGCATTAGAATTTGCTACTGTATTCGATTGCTCCTATTCTGATGCATAGCCTGATTTTGCAACTGTTGTTGATACCTTACCTGCTATCCTAAATGCTTAGTATAGGTAGATTAGTGATCCATCAGAGGCCCCACACCCTTGTCCGTGTTGCCAGGCTTTACTACCGGATGACTCGATCAGCGTGATCGATGTGCAGAGACCGAACACCGCACCGCACACCTCTTAGTTATACGACTCTGCAGAGCTACCATCGAGTGCCGAGGGTGATACCTCCTACCTCACTCCTGATGGTATCTCTGTAGCATAGCTAGTCGGTTGTGGGTTATCGAGGGTGATTCCTCTTTCACCACCTCCGACGATGCCTCTGTCGTGCAACCCCCTCAAGTGTGAACCCATCGAGGGTGATTCCTCCAAGTTCACCTTGACAGATACATTAAGTGGAATTCATCGAGGGTGATTTCTCGGATTTCCCCTTGATGTCGTGGTCACACGGTTACCTTGATATACCCCAGACCCTTGCTAAAGTCAGGTCGACCCTGAGGGGTACCCGCGAGAGGTGTAAAGTCGGGTTGGCCAGGAGGACACTCGCGAGAGATTATTATGGTGGAACGACAGGGCAGGCGGAGACTACCTAGGAGAGAGGTGGGCCTGGTCCCTAGTCGTTGGTCCGCGGGTTACCAAGTCGGTGCGGCAGGGTGTCGGAGGTGAGCCTTGAGCCCTGTTCGTGTCCGCGAGATACTAATAACACGCTTAACGGATTTGGGTATTTGATCTGAGTTGGCCACTGGCCTATACGCACTACCACCACGCGGGATAATGGTTTAATGGGGCCCTCGGCGCCGTATGTATCAGCCAAAAGCTCTGTCAGACGTCTAGTTCAGCATTGCGGCACGGCTGGGCCGGCGCCATCCAGGATAGAGGTGGTGCCTGTGTTCGCCCTGCACGCAACGAACCGGAGTGCAAAGGGCGATGGGCCCAAGACCCCTGAGCACTTAGGATGTAGACCGGTGGGGACCTCTCCGCGGAGCCTAGGTAGGACTACGTCGTGTCGATTAGCCAAGGCCGGGCATGACCGAGAAAAGTGTGTCCGGCCAGAGTTAATCGAGCGTGTTGGGTAACAATAGTGCACCCCTGCAGGGAAGTTATCTATTCGAATAGCCGTGTCCACGGTAACAGGACGCTCAGTGTAGTATCCCGACCTACTACAACTTGAACTGGATACATGTTAATTAATTGTAAGCTCCGGGATCGCTTTCTCGCAGGGAGTCGAGGAAGTATCTCTAGGCTTTGCTACTACATACTTATTACTTTGTTATATGCTAATCTACACTCTTCTAATGCTGCAAGACGCTGCAAGATGCTTGTCTTTGATAGGCTAGGCCTTTCCCTCTATTCTGGCATTTCTGCAGTCTAGTCCACAGATACAGCCCCTTCATTTGATACCGATGCATAAATAGAATAGATCTGATGTAAGTCTTGCGAGTACTTTGGATGAGTACTCACGGTTGTTTTGGTCCCCTTTTTCCCCATACCAGATTGCTGCGATCAGATGACGGAGCCCCGGAGCCAGCTGATCCCGTCGATGACTACTACTACCCCGACGAAGCCTACTACTACGTGGAGACCAACGACCAAGAGTAGTTTAGGAGGCTCCCAGGCAGCAGGCCTGCGCCTTTTCGATCTAGTTGTCGTTGTTTTGCTCAGCCTTTTTAAGGCAAACTTCTCTAATTATGTCTGTACTTAGATACTGATGCTTCCGCTGACTCTTGTGTAACTCAAGCTTATGTATTCGAACCCTCGAGGCCCCTGGCTTGTAATATAAAGCTTGTATTATTTTATTTTGTGTTTAGAGGTGTGTTGTGATATCTTCCTGTGAGTCCCTGGGCTTGATCTTGCGCATTTGCGTGTATGATTAGTGCACGGTCGAGTCAGGGGCGTCACAAGTTGGTATCAGAGCCGACTGCCTGTAGGAACCCCCTTCCAACTCCTTGGCCGAAGTTGAGTCTAGTTTTCGAAAAATGATTTTACTAACATGGCTGTGTGGCTTTTGGGCCTACGTCGCCAATGGGTGGTATTAGGATCTTTTACTCCTCTTCTTTACTCTGTGACTCTGATTTCTCTTCTATTTGGGTTAAAGGTTTTACTGACTCTAACTCTAGGTTCTCGTGATCACATCCACCCGGAGATTTTAATTAACCCTTCTTTGAATTGTGAGCTAGGTTCTGCTTCACAGTATTCACGGACCGTAGGATCCTTTTATCGAGGGCACCCTGCGTTGTCACTTGCAGATTCCTCGCTCTAGTAGTTTTCTCCGACGTGTTGTTGCCTTTGCTATGTCTCGTTGTTGTATCTCTCCACCGCGTGCTGTGTGCCGCCTAGTTTGTCTAGTTGCGAGTGTTTCCGAACTCGTGCTGTCCGTTTGTATCCAACTCAGTGCATAGATCTGTATGTCTTTAACGACTACTAATATGTATCTAATGCACTTCTTGCTCATTGCTCATGTTACATCATGATTGACTCCTTACACTTGCAGTTGTTCTTGCTAAACTGCCGCTGTTGATTTTAGCAGGATGGCTGACGATCCTCCACCTCCACCCTATATTGCCACAATGATGCAGCAGTTTGAGCTGAATCGTCAGTTTATGACTGGGGTAATGGCCCAGTTTCCAAACCAGAATGCTCAACAACAGCCTGTCCCAATAACACTACAAGAATTCGTGCGCCTCAACCCGTCCACCTTCCGTAACTCGACTGATCCAATGGATGCTGATGATTGGTTCCGTGACATCGCTTTTCAGATGGAGTCAGCTAATGTTGCCCCTGCCAGTTACGTCACCTATGTGACGTATCACCTGAGGGGTCCAGCTTCTCAATGGTGGGAAAGCCACAAGCGTATGCTGCTTGCTGGAACTGTAACCACTTGGCAGGAATTTCAGTCAGCCTTCCGTGCACGGCACATTCCTCAAGGTCTGATGGACCAGAAGAAGAAGGAGTTCCGCAAACTCACCCAAGGCAAAATGACTGTGGATGAATATCAGAGGAAATTCCTTGATTTATCCCGCTATGCTGAGGATGACGTCTGCACTGACGCTCGCAAGCAGGAGAAATTCCGTGAAGGGTTGCGTCCTGATATAAAGCTCGCACTTGTTGTCCATGATTACGCAGACTTTGCAACGCTTGTTAGCCAAGCTTTCCGAGCTGAAACTGGTCTGACTGAGTACCAGGAGTCGCTCAAGCGTACTTGAGATGTTGGCCCATCCTCGGGTCAGCCTGCTCAGAAACGTCAAGTCTGGATCCCGCACAATTTTTATCACCGACCGGCTCCAACACCAAGGCCGTCCTATGTTGCACCTCGTCTGCCTCCGCTGCCGAGACAGCTAATGATTCAAGGTGGAAAGCCCAATGCTATGGCTCCTCCTCATAATGATGGTTTATGCCGCAAGTGTGGACAGTCAGGGCACCTTACTATCAACTATCGTCAGGGTCAGCTGCAGAATGTATCACGTCCTCTTGTTGGCCGTAAGAAGGGCCGTCGAAACCATTCCGCCAGAAGAAGTAGTGCCAGACTACCTGCTATGAGTTGTGGTCAAGTCACCCATGTCAAGATTGAAGAAGCTCGTGAGGCCCCAAAAATCGTGATGGGTACGCTTCGTGTTAATTCAGTGCCTGCCTCTGTTCTCTTTGATTCAGGAGCATCGCATGCCTTTGTGTCCCAACAATTTACACAGTTACATGAGTTAGACATGGAAAAATTACCCATTCCTTTAGCGGTTCAATCCCCGGGATCCAAGTGGCAAACCACAATGGTAAGCTCTCCCAACCAAATTGAAATTGGAGGACTACTTTTTTCGGCTTCTCTCACTATGCTCGGACCTTCCAACATAGATATCATCATTGGTATAGAATGGTTGACAGCCCATAGTGCTTTGATTGACTGTGCCGCCAAGTCAGTCCAGCTCACACACCCTTCTGGCCAGGTGATCAACTACTCAGCCTAGATAATCCAGAATGCCGAGAGCCAGATATATGCTCTGAATGCATTGAATGCTTCACCTCTTGAAGGCATCGAGAACGTTCCAGTTGTTCGTGATTTTCAAGATGTCTTTCCAGAAGAACTCCCAGGTGTACCACCTGCTAGGGCTGTCGAATTCGTTATCGACCTGAAACCAGGCACCACTCCTATTGCCAAGCGCCCATACAAGATGCCGCCGCATGAACTCCTTGAACTGAAGGAGGAAATTGACAAGTCACTTTGTAAGGGTTTCATTCACCCCAGTTCTTCTGCTTGGGGAGCACCTTCTCTCTTTGTAAAGAAGAAGGATGGAACGAATCGGTTGGTTCAAGATTATCGACCTATCAACCAAGCAAGAATTCAGAACAAGTATCCGCTTCCCAGAATCAATGATCTGTATGATCAACTTGCTGGTTCCTCAGTATTCTCTAAGCTTGATTTGAGATTGGGATACCATCAGATCCGAGTTCGTGAAGAGGACATTCCGAAGACAGCCTTCGTTACTCGCTATGGTTCTTACGAGTACACTGTCATGTCTTTTGGCTTAACCAATGCTCCAGCATCCTTCTCCCGACTGATGAACTACATCTTCATGGATTACCTCGACAAATTCATCGTGGTTTATCTAGATGATATCCTTGTATATTCGAAGAATGAAGAAGAACATGCCGAACATCTTCGGCTTGTACTGGAGAAGCTGCATGAACATCAACTGTATGCCAAGTATTCAAAGTGCGAGTTCTAGCTATCTGAAGTGACATATCTCGGCCACGTGATTTCCAAAGATGGCATTGCTGTTAACCCAGAACGAGTTCAGGCTATTCTTGAGTGGACTCCCCCGAAGAATGTCAAGCAAGTCAGAAGTTTTCTCGGACTCGCAAGTTATTGCCGCCGTTTTGTCGAGAACTTCTCCAAGATTGCCAAGCCTTTGACTGATTTGCTTCACAAGGGCGTTAAGTTTGAGTGGACAGACAAATGTCAAGAAAGTTTTCAGACACTCAAAGACAAGCTGACATTTGTCCCAGTGCTTGCTCCTCCAGATTCTCGCAAGGACTTCGTGATTTATTGTGACGCATCCCGTCAAGGATTAGGCTGTGTCCTAATGCAAGAGCGCAAGGTGATTGCTTATGGCTCTCGACAGTTGCGTCCTCATGAAGAGAACTATCCAACACATGATCTCGAACTTGCAGCAGTTATTTATGCATTGAAGTTATGGCGACATTACCTACTTGGTAATCGTTGCGACATCTACACGGATCATGAAAGTCTGAAGTACTTGTTCACTCAGCCATCTCTGAACCTCCGTCAACAAAGATGGATGGAGGCCATTACAGACTATGACTTGGGTATTTCTTATACCCCTGGCAAGGCTAATGTAATGGCTGATGCCTTGAGCCATAAATCCTACTGTTGTGAACTTGAGGTTCAGCTACAACAACCACTCCTGTATGAAGAGCTTCGAAAGCTGAACATCGAGATAGTTCCTCAAGCATATCTAAATACCTTGGTTGTTGAACCAGATCTCGAGCACAACATCAAGACAAGGAAGAAGTATGATTCCGAAGTCGAGAAGATTAAGAGCTATCTCTCCAAAGGAAATTCATCGTTCTTCACTGTTGATGATGATGGTACCTTGTTCTTCAGAGGCCGCCTAGTGGTCCCCAGAAAGCAAAATCTGGACTCGCGCTCGGATGTCATGAAAGAAGCACATGACACACCTTTGTCTATTCATCCGGGTAGTACCAAGATGTACCAGGACATTCGTCAGCATTACTGGTGGCCTGATATGAAGCGAGACATTGCTCATTATGTTGCTGAGTTGACGTTTGCCGTCGCATCAAAGCAGAACATCAAAGATCTACTGGTACTCTGCAACCACTTGCTATTCCTGAATGGAAATGGGACAAAGTTGAAATGGACTTTATCACTGGATTTCCCAGGTCACAGAAGGGTCATGATGCTATTCTTGTCGTCATTGACCGATTCTCCAAGGTCGCTCATTTCCTGCCAGTCAAGGAGACAATCACTGCTAGTCAGTTAGCAGACTTGTATGTTTCCAGAATTGTGTCACTCCACGGTGTTCCGTTGGAGACCAGTTCAGACCATGGCAACCTCTTTACCTCAAGGTTCTAGGAAAGTTTCCAAGAAGCTATGGGAACTCATCTGTCCTTTAGCACCGCTTTTCACCCCCAATCCCAGGGTCAAGTTGAACGAGTCAACCAAGTGCTAGAAGATATGCTTCGCGCATGTGTCATCTCCTTTGGCAAGAAATGGGAGGAATCTCTCCCGTATGCTGAATTCTCTTACAACAATAGCTATCAAGCTAGTCTGAAGTTGGCACCATTTGAAGTTCTTTATGGACGTAAGTGTTGAACTCCTCTGAATTGGTCAGAAACTGGGGAACGGCCACTCTTCGGTCCGGATATTATCCAACACGCTGAAGAGCAAGTCCGTATTGTTCGTGAATATCTGAAGACTGCTCAGTCTCGTCAGAAGAGCAATTATGACCGTAAACACATGGTAATGGTCTATCAACCTGGCGAACAGGCTTATCTTCGTGTCACCCCGATGAAGGGCACTCACCGTTTTGGAATCAAGGGCAAGTTAGCTCCTCGCTACATTGGCCCATTCCGTATTCTCGAAAGACGTGGAGAAGTGGCCTATCAATTGGAACTACCACCGAACCTCTCTCAGGTTCATGATGTTTTCCATGTGTCGCAACTCTGCCGCTGTTTCAAGGATCCGATCCGAGCAGTGGATCATGAAGTGCTTGAATTGCAGGATGACTTGTCTTATAAGGAGCATCCGATCCGTATTCTTGATCAAGCTGAACGTCGAACCCGTCAGAAGGCAATCAAGTTCCTTAAAGTCCAATGGTCGAATCATTCTGAAGATGAGGCCACTTGGGAACGCGAGGGTCGTCTTCGTGATGAATACCCCGATCTCTTTCCTTCTACCTCCTGAATTCTCGGGACGAGAATTTCTTTTAGAGGAGGAGAATTGTAACACCACCTTGTAATGTACTACAGTGATCCATCATGATCAATGCCAAGTCATCATCTTTTGTAAAGCACTAGTGCCACTTGTCTTAGAATTCAAACTCAAAATCGAATTTGAATTGCAAGTCAAATGTTTACATTTTCAAACATGCAAACAAAATAGTTCATAATGTTGCAAATAATCCCAAAGCAATTATAAAAATAAAATCAACATTATTTGGATTTCAAAATTTACCCTAGCATCCAAAACAGGACCAAACAGCACCCTTTTTAGCCATTAAATTACAAACAAAAATTTAAATGAATTCAATTGGACCCCAAACCTTTTTATGGCAGTGCTAAATATTGCTAAGTAATTATGTGGCACAACTCTATATTTTACAAAAGTCATTTTGGTGCCTAACAATTTGCAAAACAGAAATAAAAGGGGCAAAGCAGAAAAAGAAAAGAAAAACCGAAACACTGCACTATGCCTCTGGGCTTTAGTTCAACAGTACCCCGGCCCAGCCCGCTCGGGGTCATCCCCTTCCTTCGGCAGCTGTCGGCTGGCGTGCGCTCGTGGCCGTCGATCGCCACGCGCCGGCCATCCGAGCCTCCCCGGCGAGGATAAGGTCGTCCCCGACGCCCTAGGGTTCGCCCGCGCCCATTCTTCCTCGCTCTCCCCTCTCCCCTCGCCAACATCGCCCATTTCCCGAGCGTCGTCGTCGTCGTTGCCGCGTCGATCCTGCGGCCACCGACCTCCCCGCACCTCGCCAGCGTGTCCCCACGCACCGTCGTCGACCTCTACATCACCTGGTGCCAGCCGTTCGAGCCGGGAGCCGCCGTAGCCTTGACTACGTCGTCGTCTTCCTTCTCGGTACTGACGAGCCCCGTAGCCGATTCCGTCGCCCCTGCTGCTCCTAACCTCTCGACGAGCCTCCTTGTGCCTCCTAGGTGAGCTGCACATCACCTCCCCTCTGCTAGCTAGCCTCCGCGCCCCCTAGCACCTCTCCCCGTCACGGCCGTAGCTCGTCGCCGCCGTTCGCCACGCCACCGTGGCCACCGCATGCACAGCTCGTGTCCGAGCCCTGCGACGTGCTCAGCGCGCCTCCAGGAGGCCAACGCTGCCCCCCTGCGTCGCTTGTCGTGCCTCACAGTCTCGATCCCGAGCACACCGTGCTCCAGCCGCCGTTTCTGGCCATCTCCGGTCAAATCCGTAGCACCACGCGATGCGCGACGTCGCCGACTTTCGAACGCGAGTAACCGCGCCCGATTTGGTCCACCGTAGCCGAATCCTGCCGCTAGCTCGTGCCCTCCGCCGCGTTCTGCGTCGCCGGCGTCTAAACGCCGTCCGCCACCGACGTGGCACCGCTCGGGGCCCACCCTGGGCCTCTGCAGGTGGGTCCCGTGGGCCCAGTTGACCCTATTGACTAGGTCAACATTGCTGACTGGACAGGGTCCAGTCACTGACATGTGGCCCCCACTTGCTAATTAACTAAATTACTAATTTAATTAAGCGATTAATTTTAAATAATAATTAGTCTAACTAATGTATCAATGACAGGTGGGTCTCACTAACTAATTAACCTAATTAGTTAAACCTAAGCCCCTGTTAAACTACTCTGTCTATGACAGGTGGGCCCCCCTATCAGTTTGACCAGTCAACAGTTAACTGTTGACTGCTGACTAGGCAGTCAACGGGGCCCACTGTCAGCCACAGATGCACATCTCTGGGTACACTCTCTATGTACCCATAGCATTTTCCTATTTTAATTTCGAATTTAAATTAAATTCCAGAAAATCCAGAAAATGGTTAAAACTTTGAAAAATCATATAAAATAAACCGTAACACGGATGAAAATAATTTATATATGAAAAATGATCAGAAAAATCCAACGAGTCCGAATATGTCACCTGCATGCATGTTAGAACCCTCTGCGTAGGAGAACCTGTAACTTTAGGCCTGTTTCTGATAGATGAATAGTGCCTGACCTCCGGTAAATAATTCCAAATTAATTCCTAGATTAACTAAAATGGTTTAGTGATGTATTAGCTCACCCCTGGCCCTGCCTTGCATATTGCCATGTCATGCTCTTTGAGTGCATTTGTTTGCTATGTATTTATCTGTTTCCTCCCCCTCTTCTCTCCGGTAGATCCCGAGACCGACGTTGCCCTCGAGGACTGCTACTCCACCGAAGACCCCTCTTTTACCGCAGAGCATCCAGGCAAGCAAACCCCCTTGATCATTCCTATATCCCCTATTCCTTCTTCCGCGTGCTTGCATTAGAATTTGCTACCGTATTCGATTGCTCCTATTCTGATGCATAGCCTGATTTTGCAACTGCTGTTGATACCTTACCTGCTATCCTAAATGCTTAGTATAGGTAGGTTAGTGATCCATCAGAGGCCCCACACCATTGTCCGTGTTGCCAGGCTTTACTACCGGATGACTCGATCAGCATGATCGATGTGCAGAGACCGAACACCGCACCGCACACCCCTTAGTTGTACGACTCTGCAGAGCTACCATCGAGTGCCGAGGGTGATACCTCCTACCTCACTCCTGATGATATCTCTGTAGCATAGCTAGTCGGTTGTGGGTTATCGAGAGTGATTCCTCTTTCACCACCTCCGACGATGCCTCTGTCGTGCAACCCCCTCAAGTGTGAACCCATCGAGGGTGATTCCTCCAAGTTCACCTTGACAGATACATCAAGTGGGAATCCATCGAGGGTGATTCCTCGGATTTCCCCCTTGATGTCGTGACCACACGGTTACCTAGACATATACCCCAGACCCTTGCTAAAGTCGGGTTGACCCTGAGGGGTACCCGCGAGAGGTGTGAAGTCGGGTTGGCCAGGAGGGCACCCGCGAGAGATTATTGTGGCAGAACGACAGGGTAGGCGGAGACTACCTAGGAGAGAGGTGGGCCTGGTCCCTGGTCGTTGGTCCGCGGGTTACCAAGTCGGTGCGGCAGGGTGTCGGAGGTGAGCCTTGAGCCCTGTTCGTGTCTGCGAGATACTAATAACACGCTTAACGGATTTGGGTATTTGATCTGAGTTGGCCACTGGCCTATACGCACTACGACCACGCGGGATAATGGTTTAGTGGGCCCCTCGGCGCTGTATGTATCAGCCGAAAGCTTTGTCTGACGTCCAGTTCAGCATTGCGGCACGGCTGGGCCGGCGCCATCCAGGAGAGAGGTGGTGCCTGGGTTCGCCCTGCATGCAACGACCCGGAGTGCAAAGGGCGATGGGCCCAAGACCAATGAGCACTTAGGATGTAGACCGGCGAGGACCTCTCTGCGGAGCCTAGGTAGCACTATGTCATGTCGATCAGCCGAGGCTGGGCATGACCGAGAAAAGTGTGTCCGGCCAGAGTTAATCGAGCGTGTTGGGTAACAGTAGTGCACCCCTACAGGGAAGTTATCTATTCGAATAACCGTGTCCACGGTAACAGGACGCTCAGTGTAGTATCCCGATCTACTACAACTTGAACTGGATACATGTTAATTAATTGTAACCTCCGGGATCGCTTTCTCGCAGGGAGTCGAGGAAGTATCTCTAGGCTTTGCTACTACATACTTATTACTTTGTTATATGCTAATCTACACTCTTCTAATGCTGCAAGATGCTAGTCTTCGATAGGCTAGGCCTTCCCCTCTATTCTGGCATTTCTGCAGTCTAGTCCACAGATACAGCCCCTTCATTTGATACCGATGCATAAATAGCATAGATCTGATGTAAGTCTTGCGAGTACTTTGGATGAGTACTCACGGTTGTTTTGGTCCCCTTTTTCCCCATACCCGATTGCTGCAACCAGATGACGGAGCCCCGGAGCCAGCTGATCCCGTCGATGACTACTACTACCCCGACGAAGCCTACTACTACGTGGAGACCGACGACCAGGAGTAGTTTAGGAGGCTCCCAGGCAGGAGGCCTGTGCCTTTTCGATCTAGTTGTCGTTTATTTTGCTCAGCCTTTTTAAGGCAAACTTGTCTAATTATGTCTGTACTCAGATACTGATTCTTCCGCTGACTCTTGTGTAACTCAAGCTTATGTATTCGAACCCTCGAGGCCCCTGGCTTGTAATATAAAGCTTGTATTATTTTATTTTGTGTCTAGAGTTGTGTTGTGATATCTTCCCGTGAGTCCCTGGACTTGATCGTGCGCATTTGCGTGTATGACTATTGCACGGTCGAGTCGAGGGCGTCACAGTGCCCTTTGATCGTTTGACCAATACTTTGAAAATTCATAACATATTCATATGAACTCATAAAAATGCAAAAACATTATCAAAATATTCAGAAAAAACATTACCTTTATGTGCATGTCATTTGCATTTAGTAAAAAGTATTGTTTAAACTACCCTAAGTTATTAATGTCATTAACATTATTAAATATAAAAAGGTAAAAACAATACTTTTTCATGAATAAAAATCACATGCAAATATAGATGATGTTTTCTCAACATTTTGATGATGTTTGAAAATTCATAACAAATTCATATGAACTCAGAAAAATGCAAATAAGATATCAGAATGTTCATAAAACATCACCTATATCCGCATGCGATTTTTCTTCATGAAAAATTATTGTTTATACCTTTTTATGTTTAATAATGTTAATAAAATTAATAACCTTGGGTAGTTTAGACAATAATTTTTTTCATGAATGCAAATGACATGCACATAAATGTAATGTTTTTCTGAAGATTTGGACATCTTATTTGCATTTTTTTAGTTCATATGAATATTTTATGAATTTTCAAAGTGTTGGTCAAACGGTCAAAGGGCACTCGGACGACCTCAAAGACAAATCTAAGGGCAAAACTGAGTAGAGCTGAAAAGTAAGGGCTAAACCCACGGGTTGGCACAACTAAGGGCAAAAGTGTAATTTTCTCTAGTATTTATTTACTAACATATTAATACAGTGCCCAATACGAGTTCCTGTTTTCTGCTGTTTTTGTATTTTCAAGAAAATACCCAGAAAAAGTGTTGAAAAAATCAACAAAAAATAGTTCGGGAGTTTGACAAACAGAGGGACCCCAGGGGACCTAGAGCAAGACCTAGTGGGGCACACAGGCCCTAGGCGCCCTAGGGTTGGAGGGCATAGGGCCGGCGCCTACTGCATGTTCCCCCCTTGGCTGGTCTCTGTTAATCTTGCCTTGTATATACCCCCAAACTCACCTCAGAATTATCGAGTATTTTTCCGTCGCCGCCACATCGCGTTTTCGAGGCGATCTTTGTTTCCAGCCCTGATCTGGAACTCTGCCGAAGGGGGAATTCATCTCCATCATCATCACCTTGATCATCATGCTCCAAGATGAGTTCATGTCTTGCTCCAAGATGGATTGACTCTATATGTTCGGATTTGTTTATGATTCATGCTTGATATATACATGCATAATTCTTTCCGGTTGCCTAACTTCCCTTGGCCAGTTTAGATCTGTCGCCAGTAGTGAAAGAGGTGTGCATTAGTTGAGTTCAAGTCCTGCAAGTAATCTACCATATGGATAGAAAATGTAAAAGGCTTGTTTGAATTGTTGACATTAAGGGTTAAGGGTCAGTAGAGGATGAATAATCCCCTAATCATAACAATATGTCATCGTTCTAAATGCAATTACCCATGTTTATACTTGATGTCTAGGTGGTGTAGAGTATCTCGGTCTATGGACGGGCTATTTAGCTAAAGATGCATGAGAATGTGTTGGTCTTTAGTATTATGGACGTACTGCCTATATATATTCTCACAATATTTACTTATCTTGCATAAACATGAGTGTTCCATATCGCACTTATACCCATGAGAAAGTCACCTGCCACACTTTTTATGCATTGGAGAGTTACACCTGGTGAACCTATGAACCCTAGTCCAATTTCCACCATAGGAATCATCTTTCAACAACATTTACACGCTGTTTTATTTTATTCCGAAAATACCAAAAATATTTATCACACATTATCTTTTAATAGCCTTGTTCAACTAGCAAGACTAGCAGGATTGATGCCCTGGTTAGAATTGTTGGGGACACAAGCAGAGTTTTATTTGTATTGCAGGACACATAACTGTTGCAAGTTCCTTCTACCTTCACGGATTGATAGCTTGGTTTCCCACTAATGGAAAGCTTACTGATTGCTACAAACTCCCACGCTCGGGAGCCCAACATGTGTAACAAGTAGACCGAGTCAACAGCCGAGCCTGCTAGCAGGAGAGATGGTCAAGGCAAGGAGGATATCATGCCTCCGAAGCTGGAGACCCACCCACACGTACGTTCTCTCAATTGCAGATACACATTTTGATGGTCTAAGTATTAAAACTTGCAGCCATAGACCCACTCACATGTACGTTCCCTCTGTTTCACTCTGTTTC
This sequence comes from Elymus sibiricus, assembly GCA_039707655.1. Lineage (NCBI taxonomy): Eukaryota > Viridiplantae > Streptophyta > Magnoliopsida > Poales > Poaceae > Elymus > Elymus sibiricus. The sequence continues at coordinate 466,315,941 of CM077666.1, read as the reverse complement.
AGAAACTCAAAGGTTGTGCGGCCCAGAGGGGCGTTGTATCTGCAATTGAGAGAACGTACGTGTGGGTGGTAAGACACTGAGCCCCAGCGCAAGTTTCCCCGACAGTACAAAAAAAGCTCTTCAAATTGCATAAATGGCTTTGAGGTTTTGTTTGTAGGCTGAAGAGCAACATGAAGTAGGTGGCGAGGAAGTCAGATGATGGAGGAGAATGGAGTTAACCTTGCACCCCTAGACATCAAGCTAGACATCAAGCGGGTAGCCCAGCCTGGGAGGTATTTGAAGAAGTTTTGAACGATGGGTTAGAAGGACGTAGTTTTATGTTGGAGAGAGGAATCCCTGGATGTTTGGGGGAAGGATGAGATCACACAGCCGATGTCGACAGAAATATCATTTGCATCTGTGGTATCGATGTGAAGGGGGCAAAAGTGGCGGCGCTTGGATGACTTGCAAGAGATGAAATGAGTGAATGGAATGACTTGTGATGGTATGAGATGACTGCAACCACGAAGGGGTATTGGTAGAGAATAAATGGAGAGAGTTCAAAATCTAATTGTTATTGAAAAAGTAACTAAGGCTAGGAAGCATGGATGGAAAACTAGCGAAACTATCAAGACAATACAAATACATTTGAATGGCCAGCTGAACACTCGAAAGTGAAGACGAAAGCAAGAGGTGTGGTTCTGAACACAACAATGTAGAACCTTCTCTACGAGAACAGAATGACTAGAAAGTACCGAGTACCAATAGCTCAGTATTATTGCTATAAATAGAGCATTTCTTAGAATGGGAATTTGCAACAAAAAGAGCTAAGTCATGGATCAAAAGATCCGGTTGAAAAGGAGCGGAGGCACTGAATGTTGTGGCTCGTATGCGAGTGGGGGACGTAAGAGCGGCAACCCCAAATCAAGGTGGGTGTTTTTTGTGTGACTGTTGCCTTGTTGTGTGGCTGCGGGTTCGAGCGCTGGTACAAGTGCGCCTGCTCGTACCAGACATCGTCTTCTCCTCCGTTTCCTCTGTAGCGCCTCTAATTGATTTGGCTTGATCTCCAAACTTCATATTTTCATATATAACTTCATTTCCTTCCCTCAAATGGTCCATTTCATGCGGACACAAATTAAACATAGGGGTTTGCAATCTTTTGCATTTATTAGTCATGAGTGATAAGATTAGAGTGATTTTCTTGGAATATCCGGGATTATGAAGTTTAAATAACAGTCGAGTGAGTGTAAAAAATACACTCATAGGTCATCGCAGTCAAACCGAAGAGATCAAACCACCCACGTGTTAAGGAGTCCATCCTATTATCTCCAATGCTCAAGCGGGGGAAGCTGATCACCAATGCCCACTGTGCCCCCCACCTTGTCAGATGACACACCTCGATGTGAATCCTGTCAGGGTAACACCAACACATCAATCGCAGCAATAGGAGGGGAAGGGAGCCACGGCGATCCCATCTTCTCATGTGAGACACCGACCGTGCTGAAATCCAACCGTCATCGCCCATAGTTGAGGATTGAAGGTCTAGGCCTCACGCTTCCCCACCCAGGTGTCTGTCCGCTGACCGAGGCAGTATATGGATCACACTCACCCACCTCCCGCAGCCTACACTAGAGGACGACATTGGTGCATCCGATTATCTATGGTTATGGACATGTAGGAGATAGGCAAAACCCCTTTGCGACGATGGCGTGTGCATAGCTAGGAATGAGGTGAAGCTTCTCGTGCACGACAACCGTGGGGATCTACAATAAGATGTACAAGAGAGTGTACACGTAGGGACGTCACTATCCTGGCCGTACGTGGGATACAGTCTGGACCGTTTAGCATCAGGGGCACCTGTGATACACCTACAATAGCACATGGGTACTGTTCTTTCTGTTTGTGTTCATTCAGAAGAAAACCAAGGGCCCCGACAACATTCAGTGGAGCAGAGTTACTGCTGCGCACAGGCTCTCTCTTGTTACTCTCTCTCTCTCTCTCTCTCTCTCTCTCTCTCTCTCTCTCTCTCCCTCTCTTTCTCTTTGTGCAGCCATATCCTTGGTAGCTGGCACCTTGTTGAAGCAATACGATAGTGGCGACGAGAGTGAGAGGATGAACGATCAGTGCGAGGAGAGATGGAGCTGCAAATCAATAGAAAATGGTCAATCGGTCGGGAGAGGAAGGCATCACGGTCCGGTTGATGTGCACCATGGATCCTAAGCAGTGAGCACCCTCTCACTCACGTAGCCGCATGACTGGGCTCCATCGCCTTTAGAGGCATGTTGTCTTCTTACTCTCTGTTCTCGGCCAATATAGCACGCACATTGCTGTTTGCCTTTGTGGGCATCTTTCATATGCGGGTTGCAGAAGAAAACAAAAGTCCACATAGCCTTTGGCCCTTATCAGTCACAAGGATGGACCTATGAAGCCCAGCACCTAGCTAGCTGCTTAATCCCATCAGGCCGAGCCAGTGCTATAACTCGCTTCTTGCGAGATATATGAAGCACTCTCGTACACTCACCGATTCGTGGGCCAGTTCATTTGTTTCTTTTCTTTTTTGCTTTAGTGTTTTCTTTTTTCCTTTTTTCTTTTACTTTTTCTTCTTCTTTTTGTGCTTAGTTTTTTTCGTTGTGTACTAAAAATGTTCACTATGTTTCTAAAAATGGTTAATCATGTATTTTGAAAAAGTATTCAACGCGTATTTAAATTATGTTCATCATGTATTTTTAAAACTCTATCGTTTATTAAAAATGTTCATCGTGCATAAAATAATTGTTCATAGTTTTTTTTTCAAATTATCGTGTATTTCAGAAACATTCATCGCCTGCTTCCAATAATGTTCATTGTGTATAAAAAACAGTTCTAGCGTTTTCAAAAAATGTTCGTTGTGTATTTCAGAAATGTTCTTTGATTATTTTAAAAAATATATATAATGTATTTTAAATATGGTCACTGTGTATGAAAAATGTTCCTAGTGTTTTAAAAAAAATGTTCATCGTGTTTTTTAGTGTGGCCTTTTTTCACTTTTCTCTTTTCATTTTTTATTGCTATTTGTTTATTATTACTATTATTATTATTATTATTTTACTGTTTCTTTGTTGGGAATATTTTCTAAATACACAACGAACATTTTTTAATACATGATGAACAACTTTTTATAAATGATGAACATTTTGATAATACATGATGGTTTGTTTATGGATTACATGATGAGCATTTTTCTTATGCATGATATATATTTTTGAAATACACCATTTTTTTTCAAAATATACGATGAGCAGTTTCTTAATGCACGATGAATAACTTTTCAAAACACATGATGAACTTTTTTAGATACACGATGAATGTTTTTGAAATTCATTTTAATACATGATTAATATCTTTTGAAAATGCATGATTAACATTTGTTAATACACAATAAACTTTGATGACAAAATTAGTAAAACACTTTTTTGTAGATATTTATATATTTAAACATTTTGAAATTTATAAAAAAGGATGAAATAAGAAAGAAAAACAGAAATATTGTACCTCACCTGCACCAAACTAGCGACATCACACGTTAGTTTTTCTACATTTTTTTTTAGTTGAACGTTAGTTTTTCTATACTAGAACGCGCACGTTAGATTAGGGCATGCTAGCGATTCCTGGGAGAAAACCAGTAGCCAGATTCAGTATGTGGGTGATGTTGTGGCCGTGTGGCTCCGAAGCAACGCGCGGGATAACATGATATGTACCTGGGAATCTACCTCCGGCCTGAAAGGAAATCCTGTTGAAACTGGAACACTATATACTAGCTCAGCTAGGTAGACCTATTTCACTCTACCCTTGGAATGAAGTTTCTCATGGTGTCTGGAACTCTCGTTTCCTTATGTCTACCCAAGATATGAGTTTGCTGTGGATAACGCTACAATAATGTACTGGATCAGCAACAGCTCATGCATTTCGAGCGTCTGCACCAAGATACCCTCAAGGTCAGAAACACAATGCATTTCCGGTGGTCATCCGAACAAACACAAAACGTAAGAAACACAAAGTGGCCAAAAGAGATGAGAAACAATCAAAGATGTATTTGCCTTGATGCAATGAACATACAATCAAGCTGCAACAACAACACGCAGCAAGGGGAGGAAAAGATACAACCCCATCTGATCTCCCCGAGGAACAACACAATGGAGATCACAGGAACAAAACCCTCCCTACCTGAACTGAACATCAGCAAACTAGAGAACCAAGAAGTGTGAATGGGGGAACTCCATGCGAGACGACGACGGCCTCTTCTCCTACCGCATGAAGAAAAAGGGCAGATCCTGGAGTATAAGTATCTGCGAATGATGCTTCTCCAAAGATACTTATACCCCAAGTATCTCCATCTCCATGCCCTTTCAGAGCCTCAGCAGCTCCAATCTCACCTGCTTTGAAACTAGCGTCCGTCCTCCTTGGGCCTCAACTTTGAATGATATCGTCCGGCGAATGCACTGAACCTGGACACCTTCTTCTAGCTTTTCAATCTGTTGTGTAGCTTTTCAGTCTGTCGTATGGCCTTGGGATTTGGAAATATTAGTCATCGATTCTGTGATTGCGGTATCACAAATTTTCTCCCTCTCTCTTTATTTCCCCTACCCATACTTTTTCGATAAATAAAGGGTGTTTTATATTGACTCATAGAGTAGCATCGAGGGATACAATCATAATGAGTACACACCCGGCCTCTGCATAACGAGGATGCACACAGCCAAACACACACGAATGATCACCCCGGCAAAGTGCAAAGTCATACAAAGACCAAAGCTATGCCTAGGCGGAGAAAAAAAAAACAAAGCAATGAAAACAACGATTGACGATATACAACGGTGACCATCGGCGCCAACCATGTCTTGACATCACAAGGACTGCGAGAAGGGTTCTCCAAAAGCGACGCCTCCAAGAAGGGAACGACGCACAAGCGTCGCCGACGGCGTCGCCAGATCCAACCACGCGGATTGTGGGTTTTCACCCTGGAGATCAAATCTGAGCAAACTCCGAGCAATGCCGTCAAGAACGCCGCCATTGCTAGGTATAACTAACTAGGTCACACCATAGTTTTCACCCCGGAGCTCAAGATCGACTAGCCAGCCCATTGGATCAGGGTAGACAGGTTTTCCAATGGAAAATACCAGATTAGGTCCATATGCTCTGGCATTAGGGTTACCAGATGTGTCCTGCTACCTGGCCTTTAGTTTAGTTTTATAAACACTGAAGAACATGCTGTTGGGTTCATCCCGGTCTCCCGGTAAGGGCAGCCCCGAGAAGGAGTATCCCGGGAAGACAGCCCACGTCAGGCCCCACGTGCACTTCACGTGGGATGGCCCCGGTGGGGCTCCATGTGTTTGACTGCACATGGGGTGGCCCATACCGCACGCACACACGTAGCATGTAGTGAATAGTGGTCCTCAACCACTCTCAACTACTCCCGTGGTGATGTCATGGAGTGGTCTTGTCTAGGTAGTCAAGTCGTAGAGTAGATAGTTGTTTTTCTGTTGCTTTGTACTACTATAAATGTCAATGGAACGCTCTCAGTGGAGAGTAGCGAAAGGGAACAAGTCCCAGAAAAATATCTTACACGCTCCTCCTCCTCCTCCATTGCTCGACACCAAGGTTCCTTTGGAACGCTCATTCCCGCGGAAAGCAATCGTTTCGGTTGGGCTAACACATGCAAGTTCCACCGTCTACCAAGCGACAAGACGATCAGTTCATAATTCACTAGCACAAGATCATCTTCACACCCTCTTCTGTTCTCAAAATGGATTAACCAGACTGATATCACATTTCAAAGAAACTGCGGCCTGTGGAAAATAGAAGTAGTACTAGCACTAATAGTACATTAGTAGGTCATCAAGGTATGGAATCCACTGTTTGATAAACTGCAGATTAGCATTGTGTTTTATTTAAAAGAAGTGACACCCTTGGCCTCTGCTGCATAACAGTGCGTAATGTTCAACATTTCACATACGGAAAATACATTTTCTCTTCTTCCACCTAAGTTACTGATCACTTTAATATTCTTCTACTAACTAAGTTCCTCATGAGCACCGCAGCACTATAGCAACGAAACATCCACCCATGAGATGTATGGAACATTTTCCTGCAACAAATTATTAGCAAAGAATGCCCGGGATCCCAGCAAATTATTAGCAAAGAATGCCCGGGATCCCAGCTCGCATGTCATGCAACTGGCGCGAGCTTTGCTTTGCACCATGGGATAATGATAATTATAGCGTGATCCCTGCACTGCTGCATGGACACGCTGACAGCGAAGTTCGTGGCCACAAACTGAACAACGCCAACGAACGACAATGATCTCTTGCAGGAGATAAGGAATTTGTAGGCTGAGCACGCACCTTTACTCCATTAGCTTTTGCACGATTCGGAGCTGCCAATCTTAGTCCGAAAAGGCCACACCAGATGAGATTCCCTTGGCTCTAGCTGCTAGTTTCCTTCTAATCTAGGTTGCATCACGGCTAGGTGCATTGCCTGGTTCATCCGTCCAGCACCAAGACCATGCATGTACTGCATTGCACACCGCAGTCCACAGGAGGCAACAAACTTGCTACACATCTTTAGTCTTTCATAGACTTATAAATAGCAGCAGCCTATGCGCTCATCAGCAGGCGCAAATTTAAAAAGTCAGTGAATTAGTGTGGTCCATGGGAGATGAACAAGAGTTCTAGCTAGCTAGTTTGGTTGGTTGTTACCTGGAGTACTCCTCAAATCACTTCAGTAGCTAGCTTCTGTCTCACTGTTGACACTATTTTATAAGTGTGCAGTGCCGCCAGAGCCGGGATATAGAGCTTTGTATAGGGAAGTGTTTGGGGGAACTCTGGGTGGCAAACAACAATATAGATAACATTTGAGAGTGCTTGCGCTTTAGAAATTAGAGTGGTAGGTCCATATACATGTTGATGGGTGTGTGGGGATTAATCAAGTTTGGCCTCGTCGGGAGTTCCCTCAAGCACTTCAGGATGCGTCTTTTCAAGAACTTCCCTGAAGTGTTTGGGGGAACTCTTGGTGTCACCAAGCATCTAGTAAACATTGGCTACATACCATAAGAGAGATGCACCAATGAGCTGAGAACCACGTTTGGTATATCTGGGAGTTCCCTTCAAGCACTTTACGAAGCACTTTTTTAAGGTATTATGTGAAGTGTTTGGGGAAACTCTTGGTGCAACCAAGCACTCAACAGATATTTTAAGTCATAAACCACACGAGATGTACTGCAAATCACGTTTGGTATTATCGGGAGTTCCTTTCAAACACTTTACGGATCACCTTTTTGAGGGCTCGCATTAAGTGTTTGGGGGAACTCTTGGTGTAACCAAGCATTTACTAGGTAGTGGTCATAAATCACAAGAGTTAAACCAATGGTGAATCACGTTTGGTATTACCATGAGCTCCCTGCAGGCACTTCATGAGGCACTATTTCAAACGCCACCGTGAAGTGTTTGGGGGAACTCTTGGTGCTAACAAGCTTTACTCAATGTCGGCCAAGAACCCAAAGAGCTGATCAATACAAGACATTTTTTGTATTACCATGGGTTCCCTCCAAGCACTTCACGATGCATTATTGAAAAATGCCACCGTGAAGTGTTTGGGGGGGGGGGGGGGGATTTTGGTGCAACCAAACTTTACTCACCGTCACCCAAGAACCCATAGAGATGATCAACACAATACATGTTTGGTACTACCATAGGTTCCATGCAAGCACTTCACGAGGCATTATTCGAAATGCCGACGTGTTTGGGGCAACTTTTGGTGCCACCATGCTTTACTCAATGCCAGCCAAGAAGAAAGATAAATGATCAAAACAACGCATGTTTGGTATTACCACAGGTTCCCTGAAAGCACTTCATGAAGCATTGTTCGAAATGCCGCCGTGAAGTGTTTGTGGGAACTATTGGTGTCACCAAGCTTACACAATACCAACCAAGAACCCGAAGAGAGATCAATACAAATCATGTTTGGTATTACCATGGGTTCCCTGCAAGCACTTCACGAAGGATTATTTAAAATACCACCGTGGGTGTTTGGGGGAACTCTTGGTGTCACCAAGCTTTGCACAATGCCGACCAAGAACCCGAAGAGAGATCGATTCAAAGCATGTTTGGTATTACCATGGGTTCCTTGCAAGCACTTCACGAGGCATCATTCCAAATGTCACTGCGAAGTGTTTGGCAGAGCTATTTGTGCCACTAAACTTTTCTCAATGCCAACAATTCCCGTGAAGCACTTCACGAGGCATCATTCCAAATGTCACTGTGAAGTACTCTTGGTGCCACCAAGCTTTACTCAATGCCAGCCAAGAACATAGTTTAAAAATCGGACCGAACCACCAGTCGAACCGGCGATCCCACCGGTATTTAAGCACAACGGACTGACCTGCAACCTGGTGAGAACCGGTCGGACAGGGCGTTTTGTGTGTGTGAAATGGGCTAATAAGCTGGGTGGTCGAATTGGTGTAGAGAGAAAATCAGAAAAATATTGTTGCAAGTAGTGGGATTCGATCCCAGGTTTGTCGGCATTGGCCTATCATTGGCCTGATAACCACTCTTTGTTGTCTAACGTAGGAAACCATTGCTATTTGACTCTATGTTAGTTTTATATTACTGCCTCTGATCCAAAATAAGTGTCACAGTTTTGAACTAAGGTTAGTTCAACCTTAGTTCAAAGCTGCGACACTTATTATGGATTGGAGGGAGTAGTATATATATTGTACAAATAAATATATTGTTTGATTGTAAAAAATGATACAGTGAACCAATGGTCCGACCAGTAAAAACGTGAACCGTAGGCCTTACCGGTCTGATTTTTTAAACTATGGCCAAGAACCATGAGAGATAATCAAATAAGCCATGTATGATATTACCATGGGTTCCCCGCAAGCACTTCACGAGGCATTATTCCAAATGCCACTTTGAAGTGTTTGGGGGAGCTTTTTGTGCCGCCAAGCTTTACCCAATGTTGGACAAGAACCCAAAGTGATGATCGATATGTACAAGCCATATTTGGTTTGACCAAGCATTCTTATCAAATACTTAAGAAGGCACTATTTCGAGCCTAGTGTGGAGCGTTTGGGAGAGGAATTCTCGATATCACCAAGCAATGGCCAGGTGTTGATCGAGCGGATCCAACGAGATATTCCGACAAACTTGTGTCTAGTATCGTCATGACTTCATTTTAACCACTTCACGTCCCACCATCAAAATGCCGTCCTTGATGAGTTTTAGGTGCAATGTGAAGTGCTTGGGTGGAACTCAAGGTGACATGCAACATCTTTGAAGCATACAAGTTTTTTTAAGGGAATTTTGAAGCATCCAAGTAACCACCGGTATGCACCAACGTGGTGAGTGGGTGGGATTTTATGTTTCGGTCCATTTCCTCTTCTTCGCCCCTCAAATGTTTCAGACCCAAATGGTGGAGAGACCCGAGACCGGCTAGTATGATGTGGGCCCTTCATGATAATGCATGCACGACAGCCATTGGTATTTGTTTCCTCACAAAAAACAACGCAACATTTTTTTCTTGCTGAAAGTCTGAGTCGCTTTATTCTGAATCAATACCAGTTTATAGCACCAAGCAACCAACATTGATCAGGTGAAGTAGTAAGGCTCACTTTTGTTTGGCTATGCTCTGATGCTCTCAGTCGGTGTTGCTCTGAAGACCGACCGACCTGTATATGACTTAACCAACAAAAATGCAGGGTGTACTACTGCTCACCTCGGTGCCGCATCGTACGTCTCCACTCTCCAGATCGACTCTCAACCTACTAGACCACGACGGTCGGGCTTCCCGCGTAACCGCGTGCACGCCTCAGCATTCCGCCCTTGATGCGACAAGATTGTAAAAAAAAATATGGCTCAGAAGCATGGATAGAAAACTAGCGAAACTATCGAGACAGTACAAATAAATCTGAGCGGCCAGGGCAATATTCAACACTCGAAAGCGCTGACGAAGGCAAGAAGAGTGGCCCTAAACACAACAATGTAGAACCTTTTCTAGGATAGAATGCCTCGGAAGTACCGTGTACCAATCGCTCGGTATTATCACCGTAAATAGAGCACTTCTTAGAATGAGAATTTGCAAAAAAGATCCAGGTCATGGATCGAAAGTTTCGGTCGAAAAGGAGCGGAGGCACCAATGTGAGAGTGGCAAGCCTGGCGGCGAGGAATATCGCAAAACTGGGCGACATGCTTTGGAAATTCAGGCGACATCACTTTGCAGGAGAGAAGGGAGGGGGGCTCCCAATTTCCTGAATCGCGCAATAACGAGCACGTTCACGAGGTGTATGCGCTCGCGCTCGCATGGGCGCTGCCCCGACAAACATCCGGCACGTGGAGCTATACGTCATGGCCGTGTCGGCCGCAGGCGCAGCATCAAGGTGGTGTGCGATAGCACTCATCATCCTCGCGGTACTGGGTGCGTTGAGCGTGGAGACTGCGGATGACGGGGAAGGCGGCGCGATGTACTTCTGTGGGCCGCGGCTCGGCGGCCAGCCGTGCGACGTGGTGTACATGGCCGGGGCAGGCAAGACGTTGCACACCATGAGCGACAAGTGCGGGAACCCGCAAGTTCACGACCTCTTTTTTGTGTGAAAGTTATACAGATCTATTATCAAAGTTCACTGCAAATACAAAGCACCTCAAACATAATAAAAATTAAATCGAGATTTCGAGATCACAACGACCAATGCCACTAACAGAATGAGCCGCCGACGCGCCGGCTCTCGCTGATCCACTACCGGAGCCGGCTTTGTTGGAAATATGCCCTAGACCGGCTGTCTGCCGCCACCAGGCCGTCCGGCGCCCTAATGACCGAGAAAATGAAACCCCAGCGCCATGAAACCTTTAGCTACCCTTGCTGGCGGCGAGGAATGTCGCAAAACCGGGCGATATTCCTCACTGCCATTTGTTGTAATATTTGTCATGAGTTTATGACCTCGAATATTGAGGCCCATCGTCTTGCAAAACATGCATTATCATTAGGGGTCGGCCGCCATGTTTGGCTCGGGCTACCTGGTGATCTTAACTTCGTCCTTGTTATTGTGACGGCTGATAAAGCATGTTTGCCTCAAAATAAAAAATAAAATAAGCTACGAGTTCTAGGCCAAGAGGACTCTACGTAACGTTGCCTATAGAATCTCCAAATTCACGCAGTAGGAGACATGTTGACGAGACCAGACGCCATGACGCGGGACTCAAACCCGATCAAGTCTAATCCCCGATGAAGATGAATACGACCCGAGTTCTACTTCTTGATGAATACGACCCGAGTCTACTATAGCAGCACTCCCCCAGCCCCAATAAATAGCCCCGGCCGGTTCCCAGCCCCAGCCCAAGACGCAAAAAAGCACCCATCTTCTTCTTCTCTCTTCTATCTTTTTATCCTTTTCCTTCTCATTCTTCTTCTTTTATTCTTTCTTTTTCTTCTCTTTCTTCTTCTTCTCCTTTTTTTACTTAGGTAATTATGCCATTTTTGAGCTAACTAAGCTTATTATGTCAATTTGGAGGAAAATAAGGTAAGTATAGGTCATTTTTGTGCTAACTTAGGTAATTATGCCATTTTTGAACTAACTAAGCTTATTATGACATTTTGGAGGAAAAGAAGGTAAGTATAGGTCATTATTGAGCTAACATAGGTAATTATGTCATTTTGGAGCTAACTAAGCTTAATATGTCATTTTGGAGGAAAATAAGGTAAGTATAGGTCATTATTGAGCTAACTTAGGTAATTATGCCATTTTTGAGCTAACTAAGCTTCTTATGTCATTTTGGAGGGAAAAAAGTTAAGTATAGGTCATTATTGAGCTAACTTAGGTAATTATGTCATTTTGGAGCTAACTAAGCTTATTATGTCATTTTGGAGGAAAATAAGGTAAGTATAGATCATTACTGAGCTAAACTAGGTAATTATGCCATTTTTGAGCTAACTAAGCTTATTATGTCATTTTGGAGGAAACGAAGCTATGTATAGGTCATTATTGAGCTAACTTAGGTAAGTATAGGTCATTATTGAGCTAACTTAGCTTATTATGTCATTTTGGAGAAAAATAAGCTAAGTATATGACATTTATGAGCTAACCAAGGTTATTTTGCCATTTTTGACCTAACTAAGCTAATTATGTCATAAATGAACTAAATAAGCTAATTATGTCATTTTGAAGGAAAATAAGCTAAGTATATGACATTTATGAGCTAACCAAGGTTATTATGCCACTTTTGACCTAACTAAGCTAATTATGTCATAAATGAACTAAATAAGCTAATTATGTCATTTTGGAGGATAATTAGCTAAGTATGTCTTTTTGGGGAAAATAAGCTAAGTATGTGGCATATTAGGGCTAACTAGCATGTACGAAGCTAAGTATGCATTTGTTAAGCAAAACACTAGAGAAAACTTACCGTCGTCGTCATCACGGAGGTCAAGCACCGGGGTTTCTCGGGCCGATTTCACCTGGAGAAGGTTGCCCTTCAGAAGGGTTGTGCGATGCGGCTCGGGAGTTATGCTGCACCAAAGATCATTTGCAATGTCTCGTTAGCATGATGACACTCAAATGTTAAGACTAGTAACTAATGACCATTCAAATGAAACTCACAGTTCCCACCGGAGTAATGACTGGCATCGGCGGAGGGGTCTGACCGGTCTTCTCGCACATAGACTGCACATTTGGTTTTGACGAGTCAGACATATTAGTTAGTAATGAAACGAACATTACGTGCATGATTTGGCTAATATGCAGAAGAAACTTACCACGAGGAGCTCGTACATGGCCCCGTGAGCCGCCTCATTCCGTGCCCTCTCCTCCTCCAACAACCTAGCCGTCTTCTCCTCCAAAAGCAGTTCCTTCTCCGCCGCCACCCGGTCCCTCACCTCCAGAAGCACCTGGGTTGTCGCTCTCTCTTTCTGAAGAGCAGCCTGCAACACCACTCCTAGTTAGCATTGTAATCATCGATGACCGCACACACAATGTGATGGAGGAAAGATATCTGAGTCCGTATAACTAACCTCGATGGCGAGATCGACTGGCCGTGGACGAGTCCTTATCTCAGGCGAGGAGCTCGTTTGGCGTGCCTTGATCTCCGGGAGAGTGAGAGGACAACGTATCAGTCCATCTCCAATGGCTATCGATCCATGGGGCCTCCCGCCACCAACTATCATCACCAGCTCTGGATCAATAGGATTCTGGCTCGGGTTATAGTCCTCCCCTTTCCTCGCCTTCGCCTCCTTGTTGTACATCACGAGCTTGTGGTGGGAGGAGATGTTGGTGAGCATTTCTGGATGATCGAGGTCAGACTCAGAGAATGCCTTGGCCTTCTTGTACGAGGCAGTATGGGCCATGGCATAGAGGTCGTACACCTCTGGCACCTCCGTCTTATTGTGTTGTGCCTAAAAGAGAGGAACAAAGTATTAGTAAAGGGCTCAAGCTAGCATGAAGAATGAATTGCATGAATCATGAAGCAAACCACATACCCAGTTCCGCCCGTACTGAAATAAGTTGGCGCTGCCTTGATGGTGTGGCACACCAACCATTTGGGCATGCCGGTCCTTGGCATTGTTGTGGACGGCTCGCCAGTGGTCTATGCACCACTCATCCACCAACGCCTCCCAACAATCCATCTTATCCGCACACCATCTCGGGGGCACCTAAGTTAGTAAAGAGAAATTTGAGCGCTACGCCTACGAATCAAATCAAGGAAACTAAGTACAAGGCCTTAAGAATAGGTAATTACCTTCATGTACTGATGCTTCTTCAGAAACTTTTCGCGGCACGACGGCTTGTCCTTCTTAATACCACACGTGGTGTAGTAGTCTCGAACAGCCTGCGGCCGAGCCTCGTGCCGTAAGTTTTGTAATAGGCGCTTGCACTCGGTATCGATAACCTTTGCCGCGTCCTCCTCGTATCCCTCCTCACACCTGTAGAAGGTCTGCAATCAAACGAGACAACACTGATTAGTACAATAACTAGCTATTGTTAATTTTTAATTGTGTAAAGGAGAAATTACCCAAAAGCTTCTGATCACCATCTAGGCCCTCGTGTGGCACAAGACACCGTCGATCATCTCCTCCGGCGGGGCCTGGGCAGCCAAGTAGTGCTCCCAGCTCAATCCTAGCTGTGGAAGCTGACCCTCACCGGGCAACATGACAAACCCCGGGAAATTTTGCCGGCAAAGCACACCAAGGACGATGTTGGGCCTGCGGACTCCACTGGCGTGTACCCAACCCCTGCAGTATGACAAGGCCAACGCATTAGATATTTGAAGAAACGTGAAGGCAAAAGGTACAAAAAGAGTAAATCCACTTACTTCTCCCCATCAGGCCTAATCACCGGCCTCTGCTCGCGGGTCGCCGGCAGGGGCGGGAGCCGTGTACTACCACGCTGGTACACGGTGCCCCCCTCAACCACCTCGCCCTCACTATCAGTAAACTGATCCCCGCCGCCATCAGCATGGCCACTCGGCCCCTGAGACGGATCCGGCCAGGTACCCCATCCGGACGTCTCCTGGGACGTAGCCCGATCCCTGTCCTGGTTCGGAGTCTCGTGGGCCGAAGCCTCTGGGACCGAAGGCTCGTGGTCCGGAGTCCCCGTAGCCTCCACCTCAGACGGCTCCACCCTAGCAGTCATGTGCTCGGGTGAATGAGCTGGGGGTGGCGGCGAGGAAGGCGTAGCAGTCTGCCTACCTCTCCCGCGGCCATGTCCTCCACCTCTCTTCTTCCCTCCCCGACCTCCTCTCCCGGTGGGCAATGACGCCGACGAAGAAGCGCCCGCCGGTGTACCCATACTCTCTATCAACGCTCTCCGGAGAGGTAGGGGTGGAATGGAAGTAGCCCTCCCGCGGGCCGCCGCCGAAGAAGTACCCGCGGAGCGCTCTCGACCCGCGCCCACCATCTTTCAACACCTGCCATGACAAAGGGTAAACGAAATTAGTACACCATAAAAAAATTGAATACCTGACATGAATAATAATATGTATATAATTTAAGTTGGGATGCATACAAACTAATAATAGTCTGGATCGTCTGGATCAATAAATTCATCATCATCATCACTATCACACGTGTCGTCATGAATGACGTGCTCATCGGGTTCAGCGGCATCAACATGTGGAAGGCCTTTCTGTAATCGGTCAAGCATTGATAGGTCATCCGCAGTAGTAACCTCTTCTTGTTCCAGCTCAGGGGTGAAGTCGGATTCACTGTCGCTGTCTACTTCCATGTTCTGGGGTGAAGTAGAGCGGTTCTTGAAACGTTTTTTGGAAAGACGTGTTTCTTGGAAGAATTCTCCTTCATATGTGTCTGGGTTAATGTGAAGTTCATAATCCTCTTCATTGGGGGAGGTGGTCTAGCACGTGGCAGCACTTCATAAACGACATCCCAACCATTCAGATTTGTAT
Organism: Elymus sibiricus; assembly: GCA_039707655.1. NCBI lineage: Eukaryota > Viridiplantae > Streptophyta > Magnoliopsida > Poales > Poaceae > Elymus > Elymus sibiricus. The sequence continues at coordinate 466,300,537 of CM077666.1, read as the reverse complement.
TAGTTTGGCAGGCCCACGGTAGATAGAAAACTTGGGTCGCCTGTTGAGCCATAATATAGACATCGGGAACATCTAAATGGGTGCTTTGTTTGATTTCGACTAGCCCTATATGTTCATGAGTCCTTCTAGTCTCCTTCGGCTGGAACCAATAACATTTGAAGACTACGACGTTCGGTGGGTTTTCATCATGGAATAGAAGTTCATAAATTGCTTCAACTCTTCCATAATACTCGGTACCTCCTTCGCCGATAACAGAGACACCACAATTTGTAGATTTTCGGTCAGCCATAGATAGCTCTTTGCCAAAGGTACGAAAGCGATACCCGTTGATGTCGTATTTCTCAAATGAACGGACCTTATAGTCAAAACCATTAGCGGCTTGTCTCAATTCGGCGTCCATAGACTCTGAATTAGCCTACAAGTTTAATACGAAAGGATTGTTGCATTAACCGCAAATTAGACGAAGAAATGAAATGGTCTATTAATGGTAATTACCGTTTGTTTGAACCAAGAGATGAAACCGGGATAGCCGCCTCCATGCTTTGCCAGAAGCTCATACTCTTCGATGGAATCCTTTTGGATCACCGCTCCATCCGAGAATTTGGCGACGTATCGACTGTATCAAATATCCGAGAATAAGAGCAGTTCAAAGGACGTAGAAGTTGCGAAACAATGTACCGAGAACTTACTCGATGTACGGCCGCACTTCTGCTAGGTTGTTGAAGATATACAACGAAATGGTCCGCCATTCTTCGACATCCAACGGTATTGGTTTCGAAGCACCGGCTGGTGCGAGCTTCCCTTTGAATAGGCTGAGGTTGGATCCACCTTTTTTAGGGTCGCCAGCATTGTACCGAGGCTTCGGATTATGCAAATGACGATTTTTGGCTTCGTAGTGTGCTGTCACGAAGTTTGCCGCCTCCTCAGTAATGAATGCATCGGCCATCGATGCTTCAATTCTACGTTTATTTTTACATTTTGCTCGAAGCGTCTTCTGCGTCCTCTCAGTTGCATAGCACCAACGATTTTGCACGCCCCCCCCCCAATCTTGCCTCGGTCGGGAGATGTAAAATCAAATGTTGCATTGGATTAAAGAAGCCCGGTGGAAAGATCTTCTCTAACTTGCAGAGCAACTCCGGCGCCAACTTTTCCATTTCATCTAGCACGCCAGGCGATAGTTCTTTCGCACAAAGAACACGGAAGAAATAGCTTAGCTCTGCCAGTACTAGCCATTCATCCTCAGGGATAAAGCAACGCAACATCACCGGCATTACCCGCTCAAGCCATATGTGCCAATCATGACTCTTGAGACCAAATATTTTCAATTTTTCAAGACTCGCTCCCCTCTTTAGATTCGCTGCATACCCATCGGGGAACATCAACTACATTTTCACCCACAAGATAATTTCCCTCATAGCTCCCCTTCCAAGATTGAACCAGGCCTTTGGCTTCGACCAGTTCTTCTTTCCTTTCGGTTGTCACATGCTTTGTAACGGTCTATCACATAGAGTCTGCTGCTCGACTCTAGCCTTAGGATTATCCTTTGACTTCCCCTCTATGCCGAACAATGTACCAAAAAGGGCTTCGCTGATATTCTTTTCAGTGTGCATCACATCGATGTTGTGTGGAAGAAGGAGGTCTTTGAAGTAAGGCAGATCCCACAAGCATGTCTTGTGAGTCCAGGCGTGTTCCGAATTATACCCCTTGAAATACCCTGGACGCTCTGGATCAGGCTCGAGAGCGTTTAACTGACCCAGGATCTGTTGGCCTGTCAACGCAGGTGGTGCAGAGTTTTTGACAACTCTACCTTTGATGAAGTTCTTCTTGTCTTTTCTGAACTTATGGCGAGGATCCATGAACGGTCTATGCAAGTCAAAGCAAGAATACTTGCGACCCGCCTCCAGCCAATGAAACTGAAGAGCTTCCTTGCATGTGGGGTACGGGAACCTTCCATGCACACACCAGCCAACGAATAGCGCATACACCGGCAAGTCATGCATCGAGTACATGTACCAGACATGCATTGTGAAGTTTGGTTTTCTAGCGGCGTCGTATGTCTTGAACCCATTATCCCAAGCTTCTTGCAATTCATCCTTAAGCGGCTGCATGTACACATTCATATTCTTCCCCGGATAGTTGGGCCCTGGAATTATCAACGTCGGGAAAATGTTCTTTCTTTGCATAATCTGTCCGGGGGGGAGATTGAGTGGAATGACAAATACAAGCCAACAACTGTATTGGGTTGCCGTCATACCAAACGGATTGAACCCATCCGTGCCGATGCAGACTCGAGGATGCCTTGGATCTGCTGCTTTTGTGACACCCTGGTTTTTGGCAACTTTTTCTTTTCAAAATCTTTCTGGCTTTATTTGCAATTTGGATGTTTTTGAATCTTTTTAGTTGACTTTGGACTTAGGAACTTTTGAATCTTTCTCTAAGTGATCCAAATCCCTCACCATCTTGCCAAAATCCTGCCACACATCTTCTGGATCAAATTTCAATTCTTAATCTTTCCCGATAATTCATTTTCTTCCTTTGGGAAAATCTGTCATCACTATGGGCTATGAAGCAACCTATAGTTCCGATGATCAGAAAAATCCCAAATTAATACCACACCTTCTTGTCATCATCTACTCCCACAATCTTCAAAAACATTTCATGGTCCAGTATAAAATTTTGTCCAGAAAACTCCATTTACCTTCTGGACAGTACTGGCCCTTTGTGAAGCAACTCATATTTTCCCAACTCAGAAAACTCTCAGAAAATTTCCTGAGATACTAGGGAACCTATCTTGCCACAATATCCGAAAATATCATCTTGTCCAGTACAAATTTTCAGCAGCAATATTCTGACAAGTTTCTGCTCAATTCAAACCTCTGTGAAGGAAGTACCAGCTAGAGGCATCCAATTGAGCTGAAATTTTTATGACATATTCTAACCACCAAATAACCCTCACACACCAAATTTCAGCTCCAGCAGATCAACCATATGAGTGCTACAAGCTCATCTTGTTTCTAGACCAGTAACAGCAGTTGTACATGAACCACATTCAAATCTTGATGAAAATCTCTCAAACTTGGCCAACTGGTAGTCCTTCCAAAGTAGATCATCCCAGACATCTCTTCTGGCTTCATCTCCAGCCCATCTCTCTTCTAGAGCTCTCCCAAAGTTTCTGTCAGAAACTGTAGTTGAAGCGACACTTCGAACCAGCCTGTATCTAGCCGAACCAGAGGCACAGGGGGACTAAGTGATCAAAGGAGAACGTGCTGGACACGATGCGCCAGACTTGCGTGGCCTCCAGGTGCCAGCCACCGTGGTGAGCACGGCATTGGCATGCCAATGCACGCGCTCTGCACCGCGCCTGTGTCTGATGTGATGCATCCGGCTGCCCCGTGTGGCCGTACCTTGTCTCAGCTCGCCGACAACCTCTCCTCCAACCACCTGGCCCTTTTGGAGTTCTCCCCTCGCCGGAATCACCCCGGCGGTCGCCACCGCACACGGGCACTGTGGCACCCGTGCGGGCACTGTGGCCCTGTTGGCCGTCGTCTTCCCCCGCAAGCTGCCACTACGCGCCTTAACTCCTCTGCCCTCTCCCATCCCGTCGCCCGCGCCAAGCCAGCCAGCGCGGCGTCCTTGCTCCGGCGATGTGGCCGCGGCGCCGCTCATTCCAGAGAACTCCATCCCGCCTATAAAAGGTCGCGCCCAGCCCTCCTAGCTTCTCATCGCACTCCACCCGCTCCCAATCGAGCTCCCGAGCAATGAGCCAAGGCCGAGAGGCCCTCTGGCCTCGCATCTCGCCGGCGATCCGCCGCCACCCGAGCTCTGCCACCTCGCCGTTTCACTCCACCCCAACCTCAACCGACTCCACCCGCGAGCTCCACACACTCTCCTGAACCCGCCTGAGCTCTTCCCTGGCCGAAACCTTGCCGGAAACGCTGTCTCCAGCGACACCCGAAAGCTGCCGCCGCCGGAGAGGAAGGGGACGACATCGTCCGGCCATCTCTCGCCAATCCACGGGTACGTACGGCTTTGTCTCCGTGAGCTCGACCCATCCCCGTAGTCGCCGGACCTCGCCGCCGTCTGCATCGCCGGTGACCATCGCCGGAGCTCCGCGGTGTTCTGTGCTCTCTCTCTCCCCTTTTAAATCTAACAGCGGGGCCCGCACGTCAGCGGCTCACCTGTGCGCGCCTTAGCGGTAAGTGGAGACGCCCCTCCACTTTACGCCTTCGACGTGGCCCTCTGTTAGTTTTTCTATTTTCTGTTTTTAAATTAGATTTGACCAGAAACTTTGACCCCTCATAACTTTTTATCCATAAGTCCAAATCAATTGATTCTTTTTGCATTGGGTTGGTCTTGAGCCCCTCTATTTTCTGGTAAATTTTGGTATTTTTCTCATGCTCATAGAATTTATGGTGAATAGAAATGTGTTATGTGACATTTTCCTTTGCCTTTTTAAAATATTTTCATAGGAAAATCCTTTTGGTTTTGAAGCCCAGGAGTTTGTGGACAACCCAACAGAGCAAGGCAAGCCACATCATCCATTGCATGGAGCATTTCAATAGTGTTGGTTATTTAATTGAATTATTTGCGTTATCTTAATATGTGATGATTCATAGTAGATTACTTGATGCATAGCTACTGCCATGTTAAGTTATTCATGATAAATAACTGTGCTTGTTAAGTACTTATCAAAACTAAACCTAATTGGTTGATCAAGTGCCACCGACCCGGACTTATCTGTGCAGCCACATTTGCCGGTATGGGACGGCCTTGACTTGGTCTGACTGCGTGCTCTTTTGTTGGTACCACCAAAAGAGGGAGGGTTATGCGTGCGTGCTGCCTTGATCAGGTAGACGACGATAATCCTGTGAGCCCAGTTGAGTTATTTTGCCGGCGTCCCCGTTTGGGACAGTTTAGTTGGCCACGACGGTGGCAGGTGTCACGGGGTGACACAGGGGCCACCCAAGACATGACCCTGGGAGGGTATGATTGTCGATGGTACGATGGAAGAGTCACGGGTTAGGCAGGTTTCGTTGGAGCAGCACCGGTCCACCCAAGAGGGAAGTGTACCGAGGTACGGGACAAGGAGCTCCATAGTGTGGGTAAAGTGCGCAACCTCTGCAGAGTGTAAGAATCTATTCGAATAGCCGCGTCCACGGTATTGGACAGACCGCACTAGGTCACACTGAGTGGTCAACCGCAATAATGATAATAATGATGGAAAAACTTGTCTTATGTTCGGAAGTACTCAATGGATCATGAGTATTTTGAGGGTTGTGGGACAACCCAGAAGAGAGTAAGTTGGTAACAGTAAGTAAGCAACTTAAACGCTTAACATGTTAATTGCCATGCTGTTGTTTGCTGCATTGTTATGGTTGCTGTGAGCTTGCGAGTACATTCCAAGTACTCACCTGGCGTATCATGCCAGATGCAGGAGAAGCCAAGGACGGAGGTCCCGAAGGTTCGTGCTACGCTAACTAGGCCGTGTCCCAGCAGTGTCCCTTGGGATGGAGTTTTCCACGCTATGTTTCGCTACGCCGTAGAGTCACCTAGTACTATCGAGGCCCTGTTGTGTTCCATAAATAATGTAGATATTGTCATAGCACGTGCAATGCTTTTGGCCTCGCTATCGATGTAAATTATGGGATTGTACTCTAGATATATCAATAAAGTTCAGTTCTATTCTGTTCCAAGTTGTTGTGTGTTTCCAAAAGACATGATCTCTGGTTTGGAAACACTGGGTAAACCGGTCCTCTGAGCCGGGGTGCCACAACGCTTGGTATCAGAGCGGCGCTGACTGTAGGACACCCTAGTTAACCCTGCGCTAGAACCACGATTAGTTTAGAGTCTTGGGGTGTGTCTTGCTTGTTGCATCTGATTGCTGCATGGCATATAGTTTATTATTGTGCTAACCGTTGGCCTTGTGAGTGTAGATGGCACCAGTTCCGTACCACTACAATCATGAGCCGGCACCGTTCACTTTTCCAGTACTGCTTCGTAGTGTTTGGCTTCGGCTGTATCCCAACGGCGAAGACCCAGTGTACCAGGTGTTCCGAGAGAAGCTTGCTGGTTCAGTATACGAGTATCACGCGGAGGCTTTTCTTACTGCGAGTTCAGATATTGGCAGCTACTCCCGTTCTTCCAAGGGCGGAACTGCTTCTACTCCGGAGCTGGCGATTCAGTTTGCTGCGATGGAGGCTCTCACTAACTTGCGCTTCCACGAGGTCGAGATGCAGACTCATCCAGGTTTCTTTCACTACCCCACCCTGTCGCCTACGACAGGGCGAGTCCTTTTCGCACCTGTTTGACCCGGCGAGTGATCGTGCTACTAGTGTGTTATCTCGTTATCTGAACGCCAGTTACCGTATGATCACTTCACTAGCTGAGGAGCTGACTCATTCCCGCGAGGCACTTGCAGCTGTTGCGGCAGCACAGTCTCCTCCTCCACCTCCGTTTTCACCGGTGTATACTCCGCATGCTCCACCTTCTGAGACTCCTTCTAGCTCGTTCGGACCGCCAGCTTTTCGTCTGGTAGCCGACGTGAGACCCCGACAGAATGGGCCTCACTCCTAGCTAGTCCAGCTGCTCCGATGCTGCGGCGTCGTGCTTCTTTCCTTCAGAGGGAGAACCTTCTCGTCAGCGTCGCCGTGTCTCCTTTGATCTGGAGGCCGAGATTCACATCATCAGATCAGATTCCGAGACAGGATCGGACGACGAGGAGTCTTCAGTTTGCCAGTGTCTGTGCCAACCGCGCTACTAGAGTGGAGGCTTGAGTTTCAGTGCATGCATCATAGCATCTCTGCATATGTCAACTGCCGTATGAGCAGTCCAGTCATGATAAATTCCCCCTACTAGCTTGTCATGTATGATGTTGGGTTGCCTTGTATAATTATGTTGTTCGCTTTATTCCCTCTTTTTATTTGGTTTTTTTTCTGGTGTCATACTACCATGCTTTCCCTTATGGATGTTGCTCATCGATTCGGTATTTTGCAATGGGAACAAATTTAGGATGAAGAGGTGTAGTAATCAAGGCGGCGATGGAACTCCCGTTCGTCGATCCGCCAGACAAGCAGGACAGTCACCAGAAGATTTGCCCCCTCCGCCACCACAGTCACCGACTACTGATCAGATCATGAGAATGTTTGAGGAGAAAAGAAATCATGATCTCATGGAATTTCTGAAAAGTATGCAGACCATGGTGGGTCAGAATCACAACAATGGGACACACTCTAAATTATCTGATTTTCAGCGGACCAAGCCACCCAGTTTTGGTCAAGCTGTGGATCCTATGGAAGCTGATGACTGGCTGAGGACCATGGAAAAGAAGCTGGACATAGCCCGCTGTGATGAGTCAGACAAGGTTCCTTTTGTTACTCACTACCTGGAGGGACCAGCAGCTATATGGTGGGATAATACAAAAATAATGTGGCCTTTTGGGGAAGATATTTCTTGGGAGAAGTTCAAAGAGGTATTCCGCAAGTATCATATTCCTACCGACATAATGAAGGTGAAGCAGAGGGAATTTTTGGCCCTTACTCAAGGGAATATGTCAGTGGGTGAGTATCTGAACAAGTTTAATAATCTGGCGCGGTACTCCACCCATGACGTGTCCACAGAAGAAAGGAAGATTGACTGATTCCTAGGAGGGCTGAATCATACCCTCAGCTGTCAGCTTTGTATGCTTGACTTTCCTGACTTCCAGACTTTGGTGAACAAGGCTTTCATAGTTGAACAAGAGCATAAGTCAGGATATGACGATCGCAAGCGGAAGTTTGAACCCAAGAGGGACAATCGTGAGCAGTTTGTGCAGAAGCCACGCATCTGGCAACCAGGGCCGTCTGAATACAAGCCTGCCTGGAACAATGGCAACAACAACAGTAAGCCCGTCAGCCAGGACAAGACCTTCGGCAAACAACCAGTGCTGGAGGACTGCCGCCGCAACAACACATGCTTTGCTTGTGGCCAGAGCGGGCATTACTCCAAGCAGTGCCCCGCAAGAAATGGGAAACCACCATCTGACTTCAAGCCACAAGTCAACAATGTTGGACGCCGCCCCAATCCAAACTTCTACCGCGGCCAAGTCCATCATATCTCCGCTGAGGAAGCCCGCGAAGCACCAGATGAGGTACTTGGTATGTTTTCTGTTAACGACATACCTGCAATAATTTTATTTGATTTTGGGGCTTCTCATTCGTTTATTTCGTGGAGTTTTGCCACCTTGCACAAACTTTCTCCTTCTCTTTTGGATAAAATCATGGTGGTGCAATCCCCTGGTTCCATGCTCAGAACGAATGTGATATACAAGGATCTGGAAATTGCGATACATGGCGTCAAGTTTCCAGCTACTCTTGTTGCCATTGAATCCCCTGGACTGGATATAATATTAGGAATGGATTGGTTGGTACCACATCAGGTGTGTATCAACTGTGCCACCAGGACGGTGTCACTGGTTAACCCGGCAGGCCAAACAGTGCAATTCACTGCTAGTAGAATGATGTCAAAGAAAGGAATGACATTCAAAGCCACAGCTACAGATATAAATTTGATTCCAGTAGTCAGTGAATTTTCGGACGTATTTCCGGAAGAATTACCGGGAATGCCACCTGATCGGGAACTAGAGTTCGCTATTGATGTTGTTCCCGGAACCGCTCCAATCTATAAGAAGTACTACCGTATGCCTTCCCCAGAGCTGATGGAACTAAAGAAACAGTTGGATGAATTATTGCAAAAAGGGTACATTCGTCCAAGCACTTCGCCATGGGGATCACCTGTGATGTTTGTTAAAAAGAAGGATGGCAGCCTACGTATGTGCGTGGACTACCGCCAGTTGAATGAGGTCACCATCAAAAATAAATATCCGCTCCCTCGCATTGATGATTTGTTCGACCAGTTGAATGGGGCCCGGGTATTCTCTAAGATTGATCTCAGAACGGGGTATCATCAGTTAAAAATCAGGAAGGAGGATATCCCCAAGACAGCTTTCACTACTAGATATGGTCTGTATGAATTTACAGTCATGTCATTTGGGCTGACAAATGCTCCAGCCTACTTCATGAGCATGATGAACAAAGTCTTCATGGACTTCTTGGACAAATTTGTGGTCGTCTTCATCCATGACATTCTTATCTATTCGAAAGATGAAGAAGAGCACATGCAACACCTCCGTACTGTCCTGGAAAGACTAAGGACCCATCGCTTGTATGCCAAATTCAGCAAATGCGAATTTTGGCTGAGAGAGGTGGAATTTCTGGGACATGTTCTGTCAGAACAGGGTGTGGTCGTTGACCCCAGCAAAGTGACTGTTGTATTAAACTGGAAGACACCAGCCACAGTAACTGAAGTCCGCAGTTTTCTGGGATTGGCAGGCTACTACCATCGCTTCATTGAAGGCTTCTCAAAAATAGCCAAGCCATTGACAGAGTTGCTGAAAAAGAACCACAAATTTGCCTGGACGGAAGAGTGCGATAGCAGTTTCATGGAATTAAAGACGAGGCTAACTACGGCCCCCGTCTTAGTTCTTCCAGACATCCACAGGAGCTTTGACATATATTGTGATGCTTCCAGGCGTGGAATCGGCTGCGTTCTAATGCAAGAAGGAAAGGTTGTAGCATATGCATCCAGACAGCTACGACCCCATGAAGAGAACTATCCCACTCATGATTTGGAATTGGCAGCCGTGATTCATGCATTAAAGATTTGGAGGCATTATCTCATTGGGCAGCGATGTGAAATATACACAGACCATAAGAGTCTCAAGTATATTTTCACCCAACCCGATCTTAATCTCAGGCAGAGAAGATGGCTTGAATTGGTCAAGGACTATGACATTGGAATTAATTATCATCCAGGAAAAGCCAATGTGGTCGCCGATGCTCTTAGCAGAAAACAAGGCATCGAGAATGCACTAATTGAGGGTATCCATCCAAGGCTACAAGAAGAGTTTGCCAAGCTGAATATGGTATTATGCGGCCCAATCAGCCCGGATACAATGGAAATTGTTCCAACACTTATAGAAGAAATCAAGGCAGCTCAGAAATCAGATGAAGGTATACAAGAGATCAAGGAGCACATTCCGCAAGGAAAGGCCAAGTCCTTCCGAATTGATGACCAGGGCACCTTATGGTTTGAGAACCGAATATGCGTGCCTAATCAAGAAAACCTGAGACAGCAAATACTCAGAGAGGCACATGAATCTGAATACTCTATCCATCCGGGAGGAACAAAAATGTACCAGGACTTAAGGGAAACCTTTTGGTGGCCAGGAATGCGAAGGTACATTGCGTACTATGTCGCCTGCTGTGACATCTGCAACAGAGTCAAGGCTGAACACCAGAAACCCGCTGGACTACTGCAACCTTTACCAGTTCCCCAGTGGAAATGGGATGACATATGCATGGATTTCATTGTTGGACTACCCAAGTCAACAAGAGGCCATGAAGCTATCTGGGTCATCGTGGATATACTTACAAAAGTGGCTCACTTTATTCCGGTAAAGACCACTTTCAAAGCTAATCAGCTAGCACAACTCTACATGTCCCGGATAGTCAGCCTTCACGGAGTACCCAAGTCTATCACATCGGATAGAGGCTCCTTGTTCACTTCAGCATTCTGGCTACGATTGCACCAAGCCCTGGGAACCGTGCTAAAACATAGTACGGCATATCATCCACAGACAGATGGACAGACCGAACGTGTGAACCAGATATTGGAAGATATGCTTCGGTCTTGTGCTCTCACCTATGGACCCAAATGGAGGATAGTCTACCCTATGCAGAATTCTCCTACAATAACAGTTATCAGTCGAGTCTCAAGATGTCACCATTTGAAGCTCTGTATGGACGAAAGTGTCGCACTCCTTTAAATTGGTCTCAGACAGGAGACAGCCGTATCTTCGGCACGGATTTGATGCTCGAGGCTGAGAAGCAAGTCAAGGATATTCAGGAATGTATTCGAGCAGCCAAGTCCCGTCAAAAGAGTTACTATGACCCTAAACACCGAGAAGTAACTTTTGATCCTAGAGAATATGCTTATCTCCGAGTCACACCCATGAAAGGAATAAAGAGGTTTCATACTCGAGGAAAGCTTGCACCGAGATATATCGGTCCCTTTCCAGTAATGGCTAGAAGAAGCAGAGTGGCATATCAGCTAGAATTACCACCGGAGTTGTCTGATGTTCACGACGTCTTCCACATATCACAGCTAAGAAAGTGCATTGCATCCCCGATCAAACAGGCAGATATGAGTGAGCTAGAGCTGACTAAAGATTTGACCTACAAAGAAAAACCTGTCAGAATATTGGATGAGATGGAAAGAACTACCAGGAGTAAGGTAATCAAATTTTACAAGGTATTATGGGAGCATCACACTGAGGAGGAAGCTACTTGGGAAAGAGAGGATTTTCTGAGATCAGCATATCCACACTTGTTCCCTGAGCAACCGAATCTCGAGGACGAGATTCATTCTAAGGGGGGTAGGTTTGTGACACCCTGGTTTTTGGCAACTTTTTCTTTTCAAAATCTTTCTGGCTTTATTTGCAATTTGGATGGTTTTTGAATCTTTTCAGTTGACTTTGGACTTAGGAACTTTTGAATCTTTCTCTAAGTGATCCAAAGCCCTCACCATCTTGCCAAAATCCTGCCACACATCTTCTGGATCAAATTTCAATTCTTAATCTTTCCCAATAATTCATTTTCTTCCTTTGGGAAAATCTGTCATCACTATGGGTTATGAAGCAACCTATAGTTCTGATGATCAGAAAAATCTCAAATTAATACCACACCTTCTTGTCATCATCTACTCCCATAATCTTCAAAAACATTTCATGGTCCAGTATAAAATTTTGTCCAGAAAACTCCACTTACCTTCTGGACAGTACTGGCCCTTTGTGAAGCAACTCATATTTTCCCAACTCAGAAAACTCTCAGAAAATTTCCTGAGATACTAGGGAACCTATCTTGCCACAATATCCAAAAATATCATCTTGTCCAGTACAAATTTTCAGCAGCAATATTCTGACATTTTTCTGCTCAATTCAAACCTCTGTGACGAAAGTACCAGCTAGAGGCATCCAATTGAGCTGAAATTTTTATGACATCTTCTACCCACCAAATAACCCTCGCACACCAAATTTCAGCTCCAGCAGATCAACCATATGAGTGCTACAAACTCATCTTGTTTCTGGACCAGTAACAGCAGTTGTACATGAACCACATTCAAATCTTGATGAAAATCTCTCAAACTTGGCCAGCTGGTAGTCCTTCCAAAGTAGATCATCCCAGACATCTCTTCTGGCTTCATCTCCAGCCCATCTCTCTTCTAGAGCTCTCCCAAAGTTTCTGTCAGAAACTGTAGTTAAAGCTACAATTCGAACCAGCCTGTATCTAGCCGAACCAGAGGCACAGGGGGACTAAGTGATCAAAGGAGAACCTGCTGGACACGATGCGCCAGACTTGCATGGCCTCCAGGTGCCAGCCATCGTGGTGAGCACGGCATTGGCATGCCAATGCATGCGCTCTGCACCGCGCCCGTGTCTGATGTGATGCATCCGGCTGCCCCGCGTGGCTGTACCTTGTCTCAGCTCGCCGACAACCTCTCCTCCAACCACCTGGCCCTTCTGGAGTTCTTCCCTCGCCGGAATCGCCCCGGCGGCCGCCACCGCACACGGGCACTGTGGCACCCGTGCGGGCACAGTGGCCCTGTTGGTCGTCGTCTTCCCCCGCAAGCTGCCACTGCGCGCCTTAACTCCTCTGCCCTCTCCCATCCCGTTGCCCGAGGCAAGCCAGCCAGCGCGGCGTCCTTGCTCCGGCGACGTGGCCGCGGCGCCGCTCGTTCCAGAGAGCTCCACCCTGCCTATAAAAGACCGCGCCCAGCCCTTCTAGCTTCTCATCGCACTCCACCCGCTCCCAATCGAGCTCCCGAGCAACGAGCCAAGGCCGAGAGGCCCTCTGGCCTCGCATCTCGCCGGCGATCCGCCGCCACCCGAGATCTGCCACCTCGCCGTTTCACTCCACCCCAGCCTCAACCGACTCCACCCGCGAGCTCCACACACTCTCCTGACCCAGCCCGAGCTCTTCCCTAGCCGAAACCTTGCCGGAAACGCCGTCTCCGGCGACACCCGAAAGCTGCCGCCGCCGGAGAGGAAGGGGACGACGTCGTCCGGCCATCTCTCGCCAATCCACGGGTACGTACGGCTTCGTCTTCGTGAGCCCTCTGTTAGTTTTTCTATTTTCTGTTTTTAAATTAGATTTGACCAGAAACTTTGACCCGTCATAACTTTTTATCCATAAGTCCAAATCAATTGATTCTTTTTGCATTGGGTTAGTCTTGAGCCCCTATATTTTCTGGTAAATTGTGGTATTTTTCTCATGCTCACAGAATTTCTGGTGAACAGAAATGTGTTATGTGACATTTTCCTTTGCCTTTTTAAAATATTTTCAGAGGAAAATCCTTTTGGGTTTGAAGCCCAGGAGTTTGTGGACAACCCAACAGAGCAAGGCAAGCCACATCATCCATTGCATGGAGCATTTCAATAGTGTTGGTTATTTAATTGAATTATTTGCATTATCTTAATATGTGATAATTCATACTAGATTACTTGATGCATAGCTACTGCCATGTTAAGTTATTCATGATAAATAACAATGCTTGTTAAGTACTTATCAAAACTAAACCTAATTGGTTGATCAAGTGCCACCGACCCGGACTTATCCGTGCAGCCACATTTGCCGGTATGGGACGGCCTTGACTTGGTCTGACTGCGTGCTCTTTTGTCGGTACCACCAAAAGAGGGAGGGTTATGCGTGCGTGCTGCCCTGATCAGGTAGACGACGATAATCCTGTGAGCCCAGTTGAGTTATTTTGTCGGCGTCTCCGTTTGGGACAGTTTAGTTGGCCACGACGGTGGCAGGTGTCACGGGGTGACACAGGGGCCACCCAAGACATGACCCTGGGAGGGTATGATTGTCGGTGGTACGATGGAAGAGTCACGGGTTAGGCAGGTTTTGTTGGAGCAGCACCGGTCCACCCAAGAGGGAAGTGTACCGAGGTACGGGACAAGGAGCTCCATAGTGTGGGTAAAGTGCGCAACCTCTGCAGAGTGTAAGAATCTATTCAAATAGCCGCGTCCACGGTATTGGACAGTCCGCACTAGGTCACACTAAGTGGTCAAAATAATGATGGAAAAACTTGTCTTATGTTCGGAAGTACTCAATGGATCATGAGTATTTTGAGGGTTGTGGGACAACCCAGAAGAGAGTAAGTTGGTAACAGTAAGTAAGCAACTTAAACGCTTAACATGTTAATTGCCATGCTGTTGTTTGCTGCATTGTTATGGTTGCTGTGAGCTTGCGAGTACATTCCAAGTACTCACCTGGCGTAGCATGCCAGATGCAGGAGAAGCCGAGGACGAAGGTCCCGAAGGTTCGTGCTACGCTAACTAGGCCGTGTCCCAGCAGTGTCCCTTGGGATGGAGTTTTCCATGCTATGTTTCGCTACGCCGTAGAGTCACCTAGTAGTATCGAGGCCCTGCTGTGTTCCATAAATAATGTAGATATTGTCATAGCACGTGCAGTGCTTTTGGCCTCGCTATCGATGTAAATTATGAGCTTGTACTCGAGATATATCAATAAAGTTCTGTTCTGTTCCAAGTTGTTGTTTGTTTCCAGAAGACATGATCTCTGGGTTGGAAACACTGGGTAAACCAGTCCTCTGAGCCGGGGTGCCACAGCTTTATCCTTATGTAATGCATCGAAGTGCTTCGACGCAAAAGCATCCGATGTGTGTACCAACATCTGATTCGCATCTGCATCTAGTTCGGTTCTTTTACCCAATTTGTGTTATGTCATCTGTCTGGCCGTCTCTTCAACCATGAAAAGACGTTGAAGTCTTGGTACGATTGGCGGATACCGAAGAACATTAACGGGGATTTTGGTCTGCCTCTTCTCACCCATACCGTTGTCTACCACAACATACCTGGAAGACTTGCAAATGGGACAATAGTTCAAGACCGCATACTCAAGCCTAAATAAGGCACATCCTTTCTCACAGGCATCTATCTTCTCATAGGGCATCTTAAGTACACGGAGGATTTTGTCCGACTGGTACAGGTTTGCAGGCATTACATGGCCTTTGGGTAGAAAGCGTCCAAATAGTGTCATCATCGCGTCGTAGCATTCTCTGCCCAAGTTGAATTGAGCCTTCAGAGCCATTACTTGTGCGATGGCATCCAGCTGACAAAGCTCAGTGTGCTCGTGGAGAGGACGTTTTGAAGACTCCAACATTTCATTGAAGGCCTTTGCAGATTCCTCCATCTCATCATCCGAATCCCGAGCATCATCAAAGTCTTGCACCATGTCTTCAATCCCGGTACCATGCTCGTCGGTGCGACGACGAACCACCTCAGCTCTAGTACGTTGGGTAGACTCACCATGAAATGTCCACATCGTATAATCAGGCGTAAAACCCCACTTCTGCAGGTGTTTACCCATTTCACCCTCTGTCCTCTGTGAAAAGTTGTCGTACCTAACACAGGGGCACCAGGTTTTTCTCTGGCCATTTGCAAATGCGGCTTTCACAAACCCCTTGGTTTTTGTTAACCATTCATTGGTCGTGTCTTTCTGACTAGTGTGACCGGTGTACATCCATGCACGATCACTCATCTTGCCTACCTACTAAACACACAAGAAATATATATATAATTCAGCATATATATTCATCAGTTAATCAAGTTTGTCAATTTTATTACGTCAATGCAACCTACACGCTAATAGGTAAAGATAGGTCCTAATCCCATCCGAGTATGTGTAAATTGGGTTCGTTTTCCCATGCTCTGCTCCGGATCCGACGCAAAATTTCGGCAGCACCTCCCCGCTGTTCTCCTGATACACGTCTCGGCAATAAACAGAGAGGATGTGTACCCGGAGAACAACAGGGAGGCACTGACGAAATTCTGCATCGGATCCGGAGCAGAGCATGGGAAAACGAACCCAGTCTACACATACTCGGGCTGTCCATGGATAACGTTGGACAATTCGAAAGAATCACGGTTATAAATATGCAAATGCATGCATATTTATAACTGTAACCCTTTCGAACGGGAGACGCATACTGGTCACGCATACTGATGATTGAATCTACCTATAGCTAGCAAGTATCATCGGCACGAAGACCGGAATAGAGCAAATGAAGGGGGGGAGGAGATGTCATTTGTGCTCACCCACGAACGCAGGGGAGCTCGTCGAACGCATGGGGAGGTCGTCGAACACCAGACCCTCGCAGCGACGAAACAACTGCACATTTAAATCCACCCGATCAACGCAAATATTCAATCCCGATAAAAAATCTCTCTATATATAACTACTTTTCCACTACTCTTTTATTCTTCTTCTTCCTTTTCTTCTTCTTCTTCTTCTTCTTCTTCTTCTTCTTCTTCTTTTCTTCTCCTCTTCTTCTTCTCCTCTTTTTCTTCTTCTTCTCCTCTTCTCCTGTTTTTCCTCTTCTTCTCCTCTTCTTCTTCTCCTCTTCTCCTCTTTTTCTTCTTCTTCTTCTTCTTCTTCTTCTTCTTCTTCTTCTTCTTCTCTTCTCCTCCTCTCCTTCTTCTTCTTCTTCTTCTTCTTCTTCTTCTTCTTCTTCTTCCTTTTTTTCCTTTTTCCTCTTCTTCTACTTATTCTTCTTTTCTTCTTCTTCTTCTTTTTTTCATCTTCTTCTTCTTCTTCTAATTTTGACTAACCTAAAATGTTCTTCTCCTAGTTCTTTTCTAACCTAACCTAGCACTAACCTAACAGTACCAATTAAATAAAAAAAAGAAAAAAAACAGAGAAGAAAAAAAACTCACCGGAGGGGGGCGGCGGGGGCGCCGGGGCCGTGGATGGTGGGGCGGCGGGGCGGCGGCAGCGGCGGGCGCGGCGGGGACGGTGGTGGGTCGTCGGGGCGGTGGGGCCGCGGATGATGGGGCGGCGGGGTGGCGGCAGCAACGGGCGCGGCGGGGACGGTGGTGGGTCGTCGGGGCGGCGGCTGCGCGGGAAAAAGAGAGAGAGAGAGAGAGAAAGAGAGAGAGAGAGGTAGGGGCGGGGCACGGCCGTTAGATACGTTAGGCAATACGAGCTTTGTCGTCTGCTTTTTGCGGTCTTTGCCGTCTGCTTCGCTTTGCCGTCTGCTAGCAGACGGCATCCAGGCCGTCCGTTTGACCTGATCAGCTCCGAGCTCCAGTGGGGCCCAGATGGGCTCTTTGCCGTCTGCTTTTAGGTTCTTTGCCGTCGGCTAGCAGACGGCAAAGAGTGTACTGACGGCAAATCCGATCTTTGCCATGAGGCCATTCTTTGCCGTCTGCTTTTGGGAAGCTGACGGCAAAGATCATCTTTGTCGTCGGCTAGCAGACGACAAAGAATGGACTGATGGCAAATTCTCTGATTCCTGTAGTGTTACTTCAAGTGGATGCTTTCTTCATATATTCAGACGCTTTATGTCGTGTGATTTGAGATTAAGAAAACAAAGGACATGATGTCATCATCGAGTCATAAACTCGACAGCTGCATTTTGGTACAGTGACCAGTTTTTTTAGAACCGGTAGACCTTCGAGGACACAGGATAGAAGAACATCCCAAGTTAAATCGCGGCATAAGCTTTAACATCCCAAGTTACAAAAGTCATTAAATCTCCTGACACGATATTACCCAATTTTGTTGCTCCCACAATAACCCAAAGTTTTGCTTCTCTATTGATCGCGCCAATCATGACAAGCGGTGGGGTGGACTTCTGTTGAAAGACCCATGCATTCCGCTCATTCCAAATTAGACCAAACCAACGAGCATGGTGAGAAGACCTCCATGGAGCACCTACGGGAATTTATTTCACTATCATGGTGCATTGAGGGCACCCACCTTCATGAGGGTGTGGATTATGACTTGGTGTGGAAGCATACGGAGAGCGGGCACTACTCATCGGCCTTGGCATATAACACCCAATTCATTGGGTCAACAAGCACAACTTTGTGATATACCATTTGGGGTTGGCTCCGCCAAATGCAAAAAAAATCACTTGGCTTGCAATCCAAGACCAAATTTGGACGGCCGATCGGCTTGCTAGGCGAGGTTGGCAAAAATTGTGGCCTTTTTCCACTTGCCAAAGAGTGCAAGAAAGTGGGGCTCGTCTATTCTCTAAATGTTGTTTCACGATTCAATTATGGAACCTCGTCAAGGATTGCTTTGGCCTCCATGTCTTTGACACGCTCACTTGTGCGGCAGAGCACTCGCTCAAGCAATGATGGAGCAAGATGGCCAACAACATTCCCAATAGAAAAGTGATGGTCTTCTCAACAAGGTTGCTTTTGAGAATCCAAGCGTCGTCCGCCAAAGCTTCTTTAAATTTCTAATTTTTACGCAAGGAGGCCATGTAGATGAGTGGGGCAATGTCCTTGGGCTTCTTCCCGTTGAGGCAAGGGGAGTTTCAAAATGGGGCATGGGCACCATTGCCAATGATGATAGTTAGCGTAATAAAATTTCGAGTCCACCTTGTCACATGGATTCCCCAAACCCATCCATAGTTTTCCGGGCTCCTTCCACTCATACCGAAGCCAACATAAGCGCGGGGCATGAGCCTATCTCTCGAGATCAAGCACACCAAATTCCCCAATGTCCTTTGGGTGGCATACAGTGACCCGACCTAATATTCGGGGTAGGTAATCTTGTCGGTACCTGACCATAAGAAGGCCCTCTCAATTTAGTTATTGCTCTTTAGGACGGGTGGTGGGATAATGAGGCGTGTAGGATGGTTGATCACTTGCTATGTAAGCACAGATTTGATAAGACATATATTTTGAATGAGAGGAAACTGCACAAGTACATGGCTAAGGTAACAAAAAACCACAACTGTAGGATTAATCGATGGCGAATACAAAATGCTTTAATTAGTAACCAAAAGAGAAATATGACAAGTGGGTCCTCTGTGTTAAGTGACTACAGGGACAGATCGGCTTAAGATGAGACAAGCCACCGAGCTGAGACAAGCTGAGATCTGAAAAAAATATCAAAGTTTTGAGGAATCTGTTTTCTTTAACAAAAATCAAACAATCTAAGAAATTCTAAATATATATATTCTATAGTTCAGTCCATAATTATTAATCAATTTGGAAAATTTTGACCGATTTTGCCTAGTAGTTTTAAAGTTTGTCTTTTTTTCTATGAACATTATGAATAGGCTAACTTAGTAAGGGCATCTCTAGTAGATCCCTTAAAAGTTATATTTGAGGGGAAGAAATCGTTTAGAGAATTAACCCCTAGCTAGCATATCCCCTAAACCTATAATTCCATAAACTTAGAACTTCTATCCTTTAAAGCTTTGCCTCGTTTCCCAATGTTTACTCCAACGGGGCAACTGTCAGGATAAATAAGCAAGCCTGTCAAACCACACCGCCACCACCGGCAGTCTGCCGCCCCGATGACCGAGAAAATGAAACCCCACCGCCATGGAACCTTTAGCTACCCTTGCTGGCAGCGAGGAATACCGCAAAACCGGGCGCATGCTTTGGAAATTCAGGTGACGTCACTTTGCGGGAGAGAAGGGAGGGGGTTCCCAATTTTTTTAATCAGGCAACTGATAGTCCCCACGTGCAAGGAATCATCGTAGCAATTTCCAAAGATGGAAGTGGTAAGTATGGAATGTCGAACCCACAAGGAGCTAAAGGTAAGATCAATATTCTCTCAAGTCTCATCTGCCACTGATACGACTCTACGTATACCGAGCGTTTGCTTTTATCTAGAAACGAGAAATAAAACAACGTTGTGGTATAAAGAGGATAGTTTTGCATGATATCGGAGAAGTAAAACATAAAAATAGGTGCTGCCTAAATAAAGTAAGAATATATTACAATATATTACATATATCGAGTGTGGAATAATGATGGTATGGTGTGCAGAATTGTCCTAGGCAATTGATAACAAGATCGGTAATCATTATTGCAATTTTATATGAGGGAGAGGCATGAGCTAACATACTTTCCGTACTTGGATCATATGAACTTATGATTGGACCTCTAGCAAGCATCCACAACTACTAGAAATTGTTAAGGTAAACCAAACCATAGCATTAAGTATCAAGTCCCCTTTACCCCCATACGCAACAACTCCCTTACTCGGGTTAGTGTTTCAGTCACTCACGCAACCCACTATAAGTGAATCATGAACGTATTGCAGCACCCTACAGCGGGAATCCCCCACGTGTGCGCGGCATGGAAGGCACCATAGGACAGCACCAAAATAAAACATACAACTCAAACCAATCAAGATCATCAATCAACCCAAAGGACAAAAGAAATCTACTCAAACATCATAGGATGGCAACACATCATTGGATAATATTATGTGGCATAAAGCACTATGTTCAAGTAGGGGATTACAGCGGGGTGCGGGAGAGTAGACCGCTGAAAAGAGATGAGGGACGTGATGAAGACGGTGATGTTGATGAAGACGATCACTGCGGCGCTGGTTCCCCCGGCGGCACTCCGACGCCACTGAGAGAGAGGGGAAGAGAGGCTTCCCCTCCGGCTTGCTCCTCCATGGCCTCCCCCCTAGATTGGGAGAGGTTCTCCCTCTGGTCCTTGGCCTCCATGGTGCCTGGAGGGGCGAGAGCCCCTCCGAGATTGGATCTTTCTCTCTGTTTCCTTCTGTTTCTACGTTCATGTTTCTCGCCGAAAACCGTTTCTTATATTCCCGGAGATCCGTAACTCCGATTGGGCTAAAATTTTGAGGGGATTTTCTTCCGGGTACTATCTTTCTTGCGGTAGAAGAACGCCCCAACCGCCTTACAGGGGCGCCACAAGCCTGCCAGGCGTGCCCTGGGTAGGGGGCGCGCCTCTCGAGCTTGTGGGCCCCTCGGGCATCGTCTCGCGTTGATTCTTTTTTCCAAAAATCACATATATTCCAAAATAAATCTCAGTAAATTTTTATCGCGTTTGGACTTCGTTTGGTATGGTTTTTCTGCGAAACAAAAAACATGTAGAAAACAGGAATTGGCACTGGGCACTGGATCATTAAGTTAGTCCATAAAAATCATATAAAAGTGCACCAAAACCATATAAAATTATTGTAAACATGGCATGAATACTTCATAAATTATAGATACGTTGGAGACGTATCAGCAACCACCAACACGTTCACGAGGTGTATGCCCTCGCGCTCGCATGGGCGCTCCCTCGACTGCGGACGACGAGGAAGGCGGCGCGATGTACTTCTGTGGGCCGCGGCTCGGCGGCCAGCCATGTGACATGGTGTACATGGCCGGGGAAGGCAAGACGCTGCACACCATGTGTGACAAGTGCAGGAACCCGCAAGTTCACGACTTCTTTTTTGTGAAAATTATAATGATCTATTATCAAAATTCACTGGAAGTACAAAGCACCTCAAACATAATAAAAAATACATCAAGATTCCGAGATCACAACGACCACTTCCACCACCAGAATGAGCTGTCAACACACCGCTGTCACCGCTCCGCTACCGGAGCCGGCTTGACCTTGTCGATGACAACCGAGAAATCTTCGTGCACGTGCCCCTAAGGACCAACGCCCTGGAGCTGCAGTCCTCGTCGTTGAACCCTTAAATATATCTGAAGCACCTGACATCAACTCTCGCCACATGACAAGAAACCCTAACCTCACCACTCCAAGGAGACGGCAGGAATACGCCGAAGCTTTGGTGACAACGTCTAGATGGACGAACTCGAGGAGGATCAGAGCCCGAAAGACAAACTCGAAGAAGAAGCGCTGCACCTGCGAGGTCTAAAAACCCTAACCTAAACTAGTAACCAGAGCGGAGGCACCCGGATTCCCCTTCCCGCCACCGGCCGCCAAAGCAGCAGGCAGAGGGGAGGCGAATCCACGGGCTCGTCGGCGAAGTCTGGAAGGTAGAGTTCCCTAGCCGCCAAGGGATAGGGGAGGGAAAGAGAAACCCTAGATTTGCGGTCCGTTGATTTTGATCGATGCAAGTGCACAACCTCGACGACATATTCCCCGGGCTCATCATCGTGCTCATCCCTACATCCATTTAATCCAATACTATAGATGGTTGAGACCCCACATGTCATTGTCAGTAGATTTTTTTAGGTTATTATGTTTTAGGGGATCTACTAGATGAAGAAACGTTTAACCCCCCAAAATATATGAGGAAAATAGATAAGAGATACGGTTTGGGCTTTGGGGATAGGGATGCCCTAACAACTTTCATACTTCAAAGCGGCCAAACAAAATATGCTTGAAATTTCCCATATTGGTTAGCAAGCATAGATTAAATTACTAGCATTTTTCAGATACTTGAGTTGTTTTAAAAAAATCAATATTTTTTAATATTTGGATATTTTAATTTTCTTTAAGAGAGCGAAACTTCGAGTCATCGCTCTAACTTAACACATGGGACCGCACCTCAAATTTTTATTAAGTGATTAATCAGAGCAATTTGTGTGTTTATTTACTCGTTAGTCCTAGAGTTGTGATTTTTTGTTAAAATCTCCTAGAGTTATGGTTTTTTGTTATCTCAGACCCAAATATCGTGTATTTGTGCAATTTACTCCTTGAATAATCATATATACATGTTGTAGTGGCCCTTATCTTTAAAGGAAAAAAGGGAACATAAATTTGTAAACCAAAATATAGGCAAATATTGAAAAGTGGAAAGTGAAACAAAAATAAAATTTGAAAACTCTCCGATGAAAATTTCAAAATATTGCTACGCTTTACTAGCTAATAGTGTTTTATTTTTTCCTTTATTTTTCCATTTTATTCGTATTGTTCCAATTTCCATATCCCCCCCCCCCCCCCCCCCCCCCTCTTTTATATCTTTCAACTCTGTTCCACCTTATAGTTAGTTTGTACCCGTTTACGTAAAGTTTCCATTATTTTTGTTTGAGGGAAACAGCATGACTCTGCTGCGTATTTTTATTTATTTTGTATATAAAGGTACAATGAGAAGGTCTTCAAACCAAAAGAACAAAAAGACTATACATCAACTATAAAAGAAATAAAAGAATAAGAGATACAACAACATACAAGTACAGAGGGTACAAAGCAGCCAAAGAGCGCTAACGGAAAGACTGAATCCAATCCTGGAATCCACTGTATTCTTGCCTTGTCGCTCTGAAGATGATCCATTTAAGCTCCTCCTTAAACTTCCTCCTGCAATTATATACACTAGGTGGCGTTCTTTTGAAGATAAAGTCATTCATTGTTGTCCAGATTGCCCACAAGACAAGTATGATGATCTCAAAGGGAATGGTACATTAAGTAGCTGCTTTAAGTTGTTCTGACATTATCTATTCCCCCTCAAATTCTGGCTATGGACATGTAGTAGCTATGTAAAACCCCTTGTGGCGATGACGTTTGCGTAGTTTGCTCGTGCAGGGTCTCCTCAGCCGAGGGGATCTACCTCTGGCCTGAGAGGAAATCCTTTTTGAAACATTATAGTAGCTTAGAGCAATTTTTTAATATAATCGTACTATGATCCTGATCGCCATAATCTATACCTACT
This sequence comes from Elymus sibiricus, assembly GCA_039707655.1. Taxonomy (NCBI): domain Eukaryota; kingdom Viridiplantae; phylum Streptophyta; class Magnoliopsida; order Poales; family Poaceae; genus Elymus; species Elymus sibiricus. The sequence goes on along the minus strand of CM077666.1, from coordinate 466,277,027 downwards.
AATAAAGCAAGGTGATATTCTTGGTTTCGTCCCGTTTAGATTATTTTTTTCAACGCACCGTTGATGATTTTTTAGATACGCAAGGTGGTACTAATTGATACAACGTCAATGCTTCTTGATTCCGTAATTTTCGTCCGTTCTTACGTTTCAAATTTCGTCCGTCATCAACCCTCGGTCGCATGGGCCTCAGCCCACCCACGTGATGCCCCAAGCAAACAGTACGGTTCAGGGAAGTAGAGAAAAAAAATATAGGTGTGGTGCTAGGAGTCGAACACACGACCTCTCGTTCAATTCTGCTGCACACGACCAACTGGCCACGTCGGAATTATGTACAGAAAACTAAGTCCGCTTGTTTTACATTGTCCCACCTCGCTTCTTTAGATAAAATCTCATCAACTTATATACGTACCAATTTATTATCAATAAGGAGCCTAGCAAATAACAAGCGGATCGGTCTCTCCACATGAATAAAATTGTGGAATTATTAAATGGGAGAGAAAGACAGATTTAAACCAGCTCATGTTGCAGCAATCCCCGCCCCGGTACTTAAGGAAAGTGTAATGAGCTAATTATAAGAGGGTATATATATGAGGAGATATTGATGTGAGAGAGAAGAGAGAGGAGCCCATCTGCTCATGCACGCTAATTAGACGGTATATAAGGCTAATTAAGCAGGTATATATTAAGGAGAGATTGATGAGGGAGAGAGAAGAGCCGATCCGCTCATGCATGCTAATTAGGCGGTATATAAGGAGAGTTTAATGAGCTAATTAAGCCGGTATATGTTAAGGAGAGATTAATGAGAGAGAGAGAAGAGCCGGTCTGCTCATGCACTCTAAACAGAATTCGCGGGGATGCAAATCAATCTGATAGCGTAAACAAGGCAGGCCGCTTTTAGTCTGAGGCACGTTTGACCCAGTCTGAATTATGTTGTACTTCTTGACAGGTATAGGAAGTCTCAAGAAAAACAGGCATATTTCAATCTCAACTTCAATCTGTACTGCTCATGCACTCTAAATCAATTAGTACCACCTTGCGTATCTAAAAAATCATCAACGGTGCGTTGAAAAAAATAATCTAAACGGGACGAAACCAAGAATATCACCTTGCTTTATTAGTAGGTATAGAGGTATAGATATAGATTCTTTAAAAAAATCCCCGTTGCAACGCACGGGCATGTTTCCTAGTAACTTTCAATATGACGTTTATGGCTCAAAATAGCACTCTAGCAAAGTCACCATATATATGCCTTCATATCGCCATAATTTATGGAGAGCTCATAGCCTACATATTTGGAGGCTGGGGAGGTTCAGTACGAAGCTCGCTCCATACCAAACCGTCAACTCGGGAGGAAGTTTCAACTTCCTCCTCCTTGCACGGCATGCGAGATTTGAAGCATCCCGGCCTCCCACGCACCACCGGCGACGGGCAGCCGGCCATTAATGCCACGACCATCACTCGGATTCCTATGGCAGCCCGTCGGATGGCCGCCACGCGACATCATCTCCTGGCTTGAGTGTCAGCAGGCCAGGAGGCGTCGTGAGAAGCTGCGGCAGTCTGAGCAGCTGGGAGGAGTGCGAGTAGGCCGTGGTAGCGTTTCTCTTCGGGAGGCGTGCCTTTTGACCACCCGTCACTGCCTACTTGCTGCCTCCTTAATGGTGCCCATGGCGGCCTATAAAAGGCTGTCGCCCTCCCCTCTCTCGCCTCATTTCACTTTTCGGCGCCTCCCATTCTCATCCCGTTTGCCTCTAATCCACCACCCTCGTCTTCAATGGTGCACCCGGAGGAGTTCCACCTCGTCTTCAGTTTCGGGGATGAGGAGAAGGAGTAGCCGAATCCCCACGCCGGAGAGTGGGGGCCACATGGAGGTTGCCAAAGATGCGTGGTGATAGGAGGAGGCGGAACGAGAGCGGCAGATTTTGGACTGCACGCCGCCTGTGTTGCCGATACCGACGCCGACAAATGGGTGGTGGTAGGAGGAGGCTGAGCATGCCATTGTAACCTGAATGTCACCGACAACGCCGTGGATTATGCCATAATTATGTACTGGATCAGCAACAGCTCCTCCATCTGGAAACACAGTCAACTTAAAAGACAGTAAGAAACACTAATAGACTACTGTCGACTCGTCAAAGATTAATTATTTGCCTTGATACTGCAACAGACATACAATCAAGCTGCAGCAACAATACACAGCAAGAGGAGAAGCAGATGCAACCCCATCAGGCCATCACTACCTGAACTGGACAACGACGAACAAGAGAGTCAAGAAGTGTGAATGGGGGAACTCCATGCGAGACGATGACGTCCTCTCCTCCTCCTTCTACGGCACGAGGAAGAAGAAGAGAAGCTAGCTAGTAATAGACCGTCTCCACATTCTCTTCTTCTGTAATCAGCCCTTTATTATTAACCAGAACTTGCATCAAGTTTTTTTTTTCTCAATCCACTCTTTTTTCTCGATAGGGGCCGGAAGACCCGGTTCCCAAATCACTTTTGCTTCGGTACACCCCCACTAAACACATTGATGGCTGAGATCTCTCTATACCCCTTCATAATAAAGTGTAGGATGGTCTTTTCACCCGCGCCGATACACGGCCTGCGTACATATACACGGCGCCATTTTTGTCTCTCGCAGCGTCATTCTTGTCTCGCAGCGCCCTTAGCTTTTTTTCACTTTTTTTTAAAAAAAAAAAATAGTGCTGGCAACGAGGAAGAAGAAGAGAAGCTAGCTAGTAATATCGTCTCCACATTCTCTTCTTCTGTTCTCAGCCCTTTATTATTAACCAGAACTTGCATCAAGTTTTTTTTTCTCAATCCACTCTTTTTTCTCGATAGGGGCCGGAAGACCCGGTTTTCCAAATCACTTTTGCTTCGGTACACCTCCGCTAAACACATTGATGGCTGACATCTCTCTATACCCCTTCATAATAAAGGGTAGGATGGTCTTTTCACCCGCGCCGATACACGGCAACATGAATCGAACTCAAGACCTCTTGGTCCAAGGAGAACCACACTAACCAACTAGGACATCCTAATGCTTGTGCCAAGTTACTTCTTTTTTCTTGTTTTCTTCTCCTTCCGTTCGCGGCTGGGCTGGCCCATTATTGAACCAATCTTTTTCTCACTATTTCTTTTTCATTATTTTTCTTTTTTCTTTTTTATTTTTTCTTTTTCCCTTTTTCTTTATCAAAAAATTCTCACACTTATTAAATTTGTTCAAAATTAGAAAAAATGTTCGCTTTTTTATATTTTGTTCATAAAGTACAAATATTCACATTTTTTAAAATTGTACAGATATGTCAAAAATTGTTCGTCCAAATAGAAAAATGCTCACATCAATATAATTAAATTTCTGAACATCTATTAAATAGAAAAATTGCTCGTTTAAACAAAAATGTTCGTTTAAATAAAAAATGCTCACATCAAAAAATCAAACACTTTTAAAATTTCTAAACATCTATTAAATAGAAAAAGAAAAAAGAAAATTACTGAACGTTCTTTTTCAAAATGGATAGACTTTTTCCAAATCGGCAAATGCTTGGGCCAGCCCAACACACACCCGACGGAAGTGATGCCGTCGCCTGGTTGGGCAAGGCCTGAGCATTTTTTTTTCTATTCTATTTTTTAATTTTTCTTTTCTTTTTTCGCTAATTTATTTTTTTCCCTTTTTGAACTTTATTATTCATTTTCAAACCAGTTTTAAAATTTGAAATATTTTTGCAATACAAAAATATGTTATTGTTTTCAAATATCTTTTACAAATTATAAAAATGTTCTGGAATTTCAAAAACTGTTCCCACTTTTGAATTTTCTATCATAAATTTAATAAATGTTTGTGTTTTAAAAAAGTTGATAAATTTAAAAAAGTACGTGGTTTGCAATTGTGTACAACATCAATATTTGAGAACTTAAAAAAGTGCATGCAGAGTTGGCCTACCGGCCTACCTGAACCACCACCTTTGAACATGGTGTGCTTCATGCCATGCATGAAATGACATCAAATTTTGCCAGCATGTGGGCATGCTCATGGCAGGCCTCCATGCCACATTTGAAGGAATTCTGACACCTAACGCACGTTGCGTCACGTTCGGCTAGTGTTTTAGGGTTTTTTGACCGGTAAAACCCTAGAAAATGCATAAAATGCCATAACTCAATTAAATTTATCATGGATGCTTTTCATCATGATGCTAGTGTGTGGAAAAAAATTAGGTCCATTTTATTGATGTGAAAAAAAGTGCATCCAAACTTGCCCTACCGGCCTACCCGAACCACAATCTTTGAACATGGTGTGCTTCTTTCCATGCATGAAATGACATTAAATTTTTCCAGCATGTGGGCATGCTCATGGTAGGCCTACACGCAAAATTTACAGGAATTTGGACACCTAACGCATGTTTGCGTCACGTTCGGCTAGAGTTTTAGGGTTTTTTCATCGGGAAAACCTTAGAAAATGCATAAAATATCAGAACTTAATAAAATTTATCATGGATGCTTTTCATGGTGATGCTAGTGTGTGGAAAAAATTTGGGTCCATTTTATTTATGTGAAAAAATGCAAACTTGCCCTACCGGCCTACTCGAACCACCATCTTTGAACATGATGTGCTTCTTGCCATGTATGAAATGACACCAAATTTTGCCAGCATGTGGGCATGCTCATGGCAGGCCTCCATGCAAAATTTGAAGGAATTCGGACACCTAACGCATGTTGCGTCACGTTCGGCTAGTGTTTTAGGGTTTTTTCACCGAAAAGCCCTAGAAAATGCATAAAATGTCAGAACTCAATAAAATTAATCATGGATGCTTGGCATGGTGATGCTAGTGTTTGGAGAAAAAAAATGGGTCCATTTTTATTGATGTGAAAAAAATGCATCCAGACTTGCCCTACCGGCCTACCCGAACCACCACCATTGAACATGGTGTGCTTCTTGCCATGCATAAAATGACACCAAATTTACCAGCATGTGGGCATGCTCATGGCAGGCCTCCATGCAAAATTTGAAGGAATTCGGACACCTAACACACGTTGCATCACGTTTGGCTAGTGTTTTGGGGTTTTTCACTGGGAAAACCTTAAAAAATGCATAAAATGTCAGAACTCAATGAAAATTATCATGGGTGCTTGGCATGGTGATGCTAGCATGTGGAAAAATTTGGGTCCATTATATTGATGTGAGCATTTTTTGAAAAAGAAAAAGAACAAAAAGGAAAAATGAAAAACAACAAGAATGAAAAAGAAACAATAAACCAGTCGCTGATTGATATATTTTCATTTTTATTTTTCTACTCCCTCCTTCCCAAAATATAAGGCGCGATTGACTTTGCACGGTCTTTGGTGCACGACTTTGACCACTAATATATATCAAAGTACATGGTTTGAACATGTATAAATGGCATCGTCGTATTTGTCTTGTAAAACAATTTTATTTCATATGTCTGTATACTAATTTGATAGACATACAATACATGAAAATCATAGTCAAAGTTGTGCAACGAAGACCAGAAAAGTCAAACCGTGCCTTATTTTTGGGAAGGAGGGAGTATTTAATAGATGTTCAGAAATTTTAAAAGTGTTCGATTTTTTGATGTGAGCATTTTTCTATTTAAACGAACAATAAACAAACATTTTTCTTTAAACGAACAATAAATGAACAATTATTCTATTTAATAGATGTTCAGAAATTTAATTATATAGATGTGAGCATTTTTCTATTTAAACAAACATTTTTTGACATATCTGTACAATTCTTTAAAATGCGAATATTCGTACTTTATGAACAAAAATTTTAAAAGCGGACATTTTTTGAAATTTTGAACAAAAATTTATAAGTGTGAGCATTTGTTGAAAAAGAAAAAAGAAAAAAAAACAATAGAAAAAACGAAAAAGAAATAGTGATAAAAGGATCGCTTCTACAATGGGTCGGCCCAGCCGTGAACTGAAGAAGAACAAGGAAACAAAGAAGTGTATAGGCACAAGCATTATGATGTCCTAGTTGGTTAGTGTGGTTCTCTTGGACCAAGAGATCTTGAGTTCAATCCATGCTGCCCGCACTATTTTTCAAAGTTTAATAAATAAGTGGGTACGATACCTCATACGTGTTACATACGCATATGGGTGTACGGTTTAGTGAAATGACCATACTGCCCTTATACAGTTTGTGGAGGAGGCCTGCACTTCCCAAATATCTTGGTTTTTTTTCATGCACTTATGGAACAAGACACGCCCTGTGAGAAGTAGCAGCACTAGTACAGTACAGGGTGGTCATCAAGTTGCTGAACCGACTGTTTAAACTCTGCATAACAACCGTACGTCATTGTAATAGAGGTGGCGCACTAGCCCTCTGCTCCTGCATAACAGTTCCAAATGCTCAACATATCACAGACGCAAAAGAGATTTTTCTCTCTTCTTCTACCTATGTTCCTGATCACTTTACATTTCTTCTACCTAAGCTCCTGGTCACTTTATCAAGATACTGCTGCACCCGCACCACTACCGCTACGATCGGCCCTTCCATCCATGATACCTATGCAGCATTATCCTGCAGCAAATTATTAGCAAAGGTTGCCCGGGATACCAGCTCATATGTCCTGCAACTGGCCCGCGCGCAAGCCTTGCACCAGTTGCATGGGAAGATAATGATAATTATAGCGTGATCCCTGCACTCCTTTTGCATGGACTCGCTAACAGAAATGTTCGTGGACAGAAACCGAGCGACGACGTCGACACTGATCTCCAGCTAGCTGCTTGAGGAGATAAGGAATTTGCCGAGTGGGCACGCACCTTTACCCCATGAGCTTTTCTACGATTCGAAAAAGCAAATCTTGGCACGAAAAGGCCACATCCTCACGAGTCACGAGATTCTCTTGGCTCTAGCAGCTACTTCCTTCTAACCTAGGCTGCATCACGACTAGGTGCATTGCCAGGTTCATCCATCCAGCGCCAAGACTGTGTATTTCATCCATTCCACACCTCAGTCCATAGGAGACAACAAGCTTGCTGCACTAGATCTTTAGTCTTTCATCTAGACTTATAAATAGCCACTGTCTATGCGCACATCAGTAGGCGTAGGTTAAACAAGCAAAGTGTACAACGGGAGATGAATAAGAGCTCTGTCTAGCTAGTTTGGTTGGTTGCCACCTAGAGTTCTCCTCAGATCACTACAGTAGCAAGCTCATACTACCTCCTTGTTGCATTGCCACTGTTTTAAAAGTGTGCATTGCAGAGATGGAGATGTGTGCATAGTGAAATGTTTGGGGGAACTCTGGGAAGCAACCAGCAGTTCCGGTAGGTTTGGGAATGTTTGTGCTTTTGAAAATGATGATATGGTGGGTCCATATACATTATGATGAGTACGTGGGGATTAATCGAGTTTGGCCTCGTCAGGAGTTCTCTTTAAGCACTTCAGGATGCATCTTTTCCATAACTTTTCTGAAGTGTTTGGGAGAACTCTCGATGTCACCAAGCATTTAGTAGACAATAAGATATCATAAGATAGATGCACCAATGGGCTGAGAACCACGTTTGGTATTACCAGGAGTTCCCTTGAAACACTTTATGAAGCAACTTTTTGAGAGCTTATGTGAAGTGTTTGGGGGAAGTCTCGGTGTAATCAAGCATTTACTAGTTACTGGTCGCTAACCACAAGGGTTGCACTAATGGTGAACCATGTTTGGTCTTACCGTGGGTTCCTTTGCAAACACTTCACAAGGCACTATTCCAAGCGCCACTTTGAAGTGTTTGGGGGAACTCATGGTGATGCCAAGCTTTATTCAATGTCGCTCAAGAACCATAGGAGATGACCATCACAAATCATGTTTGGTTTTACCGTGGGTTCCCTGCAAGAACTTCAGGAAGCATTACTACAAATGTCATTGTGAAGTTTTTGGGGGAACTCTTAGTGATGCCAAGCTTTATACATTGCCGACCAAGAACCAAAGGAGATGGTCAATGCGAAGCATATGTTTGGTTTTACCGTAGTCTCCCTGTCAGCACTTCACGAGGCATTATTTAAATGCCGCCGTAGTCGAGTGTTTGGGGGGAACTCTTGGTGATGGCCAAGCTTTACTCAATGCTGGCCCGAAACTACGAGAGATGATCAATGTGAAGCATGTTTTGTCTTAACATAGGTTACCTACAGGCACTTCGCAAAGCATTATTTCAAACGACATTGTGAAGTGTTTGGGGGGATTCTTTGTGATGCCAAGGTCCAAGAATTAGGAGAGTTGATCAATACGAATCATGCATGGTCGTACCGTGCGTTTTGCTGGCTCAATATTTTGACACTTTCACATATGTATTTATTTGGTTTTTCAAAGGTTTTTTGTCGCTTCTCACCATTTTTACTAACGATAATCCTTTGAGAACGAAGAAACCTTGTTTTTCTACTTGATGTGCAGATCCAAACACTGTTGGAAGGAAACTAGTCAATACCCTGGTCATTAAAGAAATTTGGAGCAACTTCCCTTTTGAAGAAATTTTCATCTGGCGCACCAGAGATGAAGACGACGTTTGGTGTGAGCGTGAGCGCTCGTACCAGCTGCCGCCGCCTCCCCATTATCTATACAAACAACTTTCATAATAGGGAAGAGGCAGTTAGAGGCAAGCAAGTGCAACCAGAGAGGAAACTCCATCACCTGAAGAAGAGAGAAGAGATCGAGGAGAGAAGAACTTCACTTAGATTCATTCCGGCCTTCTCCGATCTGCACCTCCCTTCATTCATTGACATCACCACCATAGAGAGAGTTATTCCAATTTGTAACACTAGGGTTCGTAACTCTATTCATACTTATTCAGAGATGGAGATCGGATCAATCATTCATACTATTGTGGTTCTTTGCCATATTATCGATATGATTCCTCTCTGTTTAATCTTTGTGTTTATTGGTTATTCCCCTCTTATGCATGAGTAATCCCCCTTAGACGTGGGAGATGTAGGGGATTGGTGAGATTTATTTGTGTCCATTCTATATGTCGTTATTTGTGAGACTATTTCTAAGATTGATTATCAAGTTGTTTATCTGTGGTGAGCGCAATGTGTGTTGTCCAATTTAAGGGCTCAGGCAACAATGACCCAAAGACCTACACAGGTAACACATATTGTTCAGTGAATCCATGTGACCTCTAGGTGATAGGTGTTGGTATCTATGAGGAGCGAATATAATATGAGGATAATAGGAATCCACACACTTAAAACATTGGTTCGGTCTCACGACCTTTACTGTTGAAATGAGCATGTGTATGGCAACGTTAATGTAGGACAATAGAGGAGAACAATCCCTGTATGGAGGAGTTCGACTACTCAATAGTGAACCACCTACTGAACTTATAATTGATGAAGTAAAATCAAATGAAAAGGTAACTGGTATTACCACTGTACTAGTACACTTGAGGTATACCATGATCCGAAGTTTCCCCGCGCCTAACCTTTGTACTACAGTCGAACGAACTATTTATTTCCTGTTTTTTACTTCTACATTGTTTACTTTTATGTTGTTACCTTCTTGCACCCGCAAACTTTCTCAACACCTATCTGGTATATTTGTGTTTCCAGAACAATACTAATCCTTGCAGGTATTCAAAAAGTTAATTCACACAAGACCTGTGATAGCTTGTGTGTTACAGAAACGACAAGATTAACACTCTCCCCCGCTTCTCGTTAGGAACGATAACTAATTTGATACTTACAAGAATCTGGCTAAACGATCATGTGTGTCTTGCATGCCATCAGGTTCCTACAAGCATTTCACGAGGCATTATTCCAAACGTCATTGTGAAGTGCTTGGGGGGACTCTTGGTGTTGCCTGACGGAAATATGCCCTAGAGGCAATAATAAAGTTGTTATTATTTTATATTTCCTTGTTCATGATAAAGGTTTATTATTCATGCTAGAATTGTATTGACCGGAAACCTAAATACATGTGTGAATACATAAACAAATACCATGTCCCTAGTGAGCCTCTACTAGACTAGCTCGTTGATCAAAGATGGTTAAGGTTTCCTAACCATAGACATGAGTTGTCATTTGATAACGGGATCACATCATTAGGAGAATGATGTGATGGACAAGACCCATCCGTTAGCTTAGCATATGATCGTTCTGTTTATTGCTACTGCTTTCTTGAATGTCAAATACATGTTCCTCAGACCATGAGATCATGCAACTCCCGGATACCGGAGGAATACCTTGTGTGCTATCAAACGTCACAACGTAACTGGGTGATCATAAAGATGCTCTACAGGTATCTCCGAAGGTGTCCGTTGAGTTGGCATGGATCGAGACTGGGATTTGTCACTCCGTGTTTTGGAGAGGTATCTCTGGGCCCTCTCGGTAATGCACATCATAAGAAGCTTGCAAGCAAAGTGACTAAAGAGTTAGTTACGGGATGATGTATTACGGAACGAGTAAAGAGACTTGCCGGTAACGAGATTGAACTAGGTATGGAGATACCGACGATCGAATATCGGGCAAGTAACATACCGACGGACAAAGGGAATTACGTATGTTGTCATTGCGGTTCGACCGATAAGATCTTCGTGGAATATGTAGGAACCAATATGGGCATCCAGGTTCCGCTATTGGTTATTGACCGGAGAGGCGTCTCGGTCATGTCTACATCATTCCTGAACCCGTAGGGTCCGCACGCTTAACGTCCGTTGACGACATAGTGTTATATGAGTTATGTTAATTGGTAACCGAATATTGTTCGGAGTCCCGGATGAGATCCCGGACATCACGAGGAGTCTCAGAATGGTCGAGAGGTAAAGATTTATATATGGGAAGTCATATTTTGGGTTCCGGAAAAAAGTGCCGTTTTTTCGGTATTGTACCGGGAAGCTTCCAGAAGGTTCCGGAGGATTCCGGAGGGGTCCGGAAGTCCACAAGTGGGTCCACCACGTCCCAAGGGCTGGCATGGGCTAAGGGGAGGCGCCCTGGCCTTATTGGGCCAGGCGCACCAAGTCCTCAAAAGCCCACGCAGCTAGGGAAGGAAAAAAGGAAGAGTCCTAGTAGGAATAGGATTGGACTTTGGAGTCCAAGTCCACGTGTGTACTTTTCACGGTTACTGTTCACGTGGCACTATTCCTTCTACTACAATCCCCTACACATATATAAATAGAGGAGAGGGGGCGCCCCAAAGGAGATACAACAAATTGTCTTAGCCGTGTGCGGCGCCCCCCTTCACAGTTCCGTCCCTCGGTCATATTTTCGCAGTGCTTGGGCGAAGCCCTGCGGAGATAGCATTACCATCACCGTCACCACGCCGTCGTGCTGCCGGAACTCATCCACTACCTCGCCGTCTTGCTGGATCAAGAAGTCGAGGACGTCACCGAGCTGAACGTGTGCTGAACGCGGAGGTGCCGTACGTTCGGTACTCGGTCGGTTGGATCGTGAAGTTGTTCGACGACATCAACCGCGTTGTTCTAACGCTTCCGCTTATGGTCTATGAGGGTACATAGACACACTCCCCCTCTCGTAGCTATGCATCTCCATGGATAGATCTTTCGTGTGCGTAGAATTTTTTTTGTTTTCCATGCAACGTTCCCCAACAGTGGCATCATGAGCCAGGTCTATGCGTAGATGATATGCACGAGTAGAACACAAAGAGTTGTGGGCGGTGATCGTCATACTGCTTACCACCAACGTCTTATTTTGATTCGGCGGTATTATAATATGAAGCGGCCCGGACCAACCTTACATGTCCACGTACATGAGACCGGTTCCACCGACAGACATGCAACTTGTTTTGCATAAAGGTGGCTGGCGTGTGTCTGTTTCTCCTACTTTAGTTGAATCGAATTTGACTGCGGCCGGTCCTTGTTGAAGATTAAAACAGCAAACTTGATAAATCACCGTTGTGGTTTTGTGTCGTAGGTAAGAACGGTTCTTGCTAGAAACTCGTAGCAGCCACGTAAAACTTGCAACAACAAAGTAGAGGACGTCTAACTTGTTTTTGCAGGGTATGCTGTGATGTGATATGGTCAAGACATGATGTGATATACGTTATTGTATGAGATGATCATGTTTTGTAATTTATCGGCAACCGGCAGGAGCCTTATGGTTGTCTCTTTATTGTATGAAATGCAAGCGCCATGTAATTGCTTTACTTTATCGCTATGCGTTAGCAATAGTTGTAGAAGCAATAGTTGGCGAGACGACCACGACGCAACGATGGAGATCAAGGTGTCGAGCCGGTGACGATGGAGATCATGACGATGCTTTGGAGATGGAGATCAAAAGCACAAGATGATGGCCATATCATGTCACATATTTTGATTGCATGTGATGTTTATCCTTTATGCATCTTATTTTGCTTAGAACGACGGTAGCATTATAAGATGATCCCTTCACTAAATTTCAAGATAAAAGTGTTCTCCCCGAGTATGCACCGTTGCTAAAGTTCGTCGTTTCGAAGCACCTCGTGATGATCGGGTGTGATAGATTCTACGTTCACATACAACGGGTGTAAGCCAGTTTTACACAAGCAGAATACTTGGGTTAAACTTGACGAGCCTAGCATGTACAGACATGGTCTCGGAACACTGGAGACCGAAAGGTCGAACATGAGTCATATAGTAGATATGATCAACATGGAGATGTTCACCATTGATGACTATCCCATCTCACATGATGATCGGACATGGGCTAGTTGATTTGGATCATGTATCACTTAGTTAACTTGAGGGATGTTAATTTAAGTGGGAGTTCATTAGTAATTTGATTAATTGAACTTAATTTATCATGAACTTAGTCTTGATAGTTTTAGCATATCTATGTTGTAGATAAATGGCCCGTGCTACTGTTCTGTTGAATTTTAATGCGTTCCTAGAGAAAGCTAAGTTGAAAGATGATGGTAGCAACTACACGGACTGGGTCCGTAACTTGAGGATTATCCTCATTGCTGCACAGAAGAATTATGTCCTTGATGCACCGCTAGGTGATGGACCTGCTGCAGGAGCTGCTGCAGACGTTGTGAACGCCTGGCAGGCTCGATCTGATGACTACTCGATAGTTCAGTGTACCATGCTCTACGGCTTAGAACCGGGACTACAAAAGCGTTTTGAACGCCACGGAGCATATGAGATGTTCCAAGAGCTGAAATTGATATTTCAAGCTAATGCCCGGGTTGAGAGATATGAAGTCTCCAACAAGTTCTTCAGCTGTAAGATGGAGGAGAACAGTTCTGTCAGTGAACACATACTCAGAATGTCTGGGTACCACAACCACTTAACTCAGCTGGGAATTGATCTTCCGGTTGAGAGTGTTATTGACAGAGTTCTTCAGTCACTGCCACCAAGCTATAAAGGCTTCGTGATGAACTATAATATGCAAGGGATGGAGAAGACAATTCCCGAGCTCTTCGCGATGCTGAAATCAGCGGAGGTAGAAATCAAGAAGGAGCATCAAGTGTTGATGGTTAACAAGACCACTAGTTTCAAGAAAAAGGGCAAGGGAAAGAAGGGGAACTTCAAGAAGAACGGCAAGCAAGTTGCCGCTCCCACGAAGAAACCCAAAGCTGGACCCAGGCCTGAAACAGAGTGCTTCTACTGCAAAGGGACTGGTCACTGGAAGCGGAACTGCCCCAAGTATTTGGCGGATAAGAAGGATGGCAAAGTGAGCAAAGGTATATTTGATATACATGTTATTGATGTGTTCCTCACTAATGCTCGCAGTAGCGCCTGGGTATTTGATACTGGTTCGGTTGCTCATATTTGTAACTCGAAACAGGAACTACGGAATAAGCGAAGATTGGCTAAGGACGAGGTGACGATGCGCGTCGGGAATGGTTCCAAGGTTGATGTGATCGCCGTCGGCACGCTACCTCTACATCTACCTTCGGGATTAGTTTTAGACCTCAATAATTGTTATTTGGTGCCAGCGTTGAGCATGAACATTATATCTGGATCTTGTTTATTGCGAGATGGTTATTCATTTAAGTCAGAGAATAATGGTTGTTCTATTTATATGAGTAACATCTTTTATGGTCACGCACCTTTTGTGAATGGTCTATTCTTGTTGAATCTCGATCGTAGTGATACACATATTCATAATATTGATGCCAAAAGATGCAAAGTTGATAATGATAGTGCAACATACTTGTGGCACTGCCGTTTAGGTCATATTGGTGTAAAGCGCATGAAGAAACTCCATGCGAATGGACTTTTGGAATCTCTTGATTATGAATCATTTGATACTTGCGAACCATGCCTCATGGGCAAGATGACTAAAACTCCGTTCTCCGGAACAATGGAGCGAGCTACTGATTTGTTGGAAATAATACATACCGATGTATGCGGTCCAATGAATGTTGAAGCACGCGGCGGGTATCGTTATTTTCTAACCTTCACAGATGATTTGAGTAGATATGGGTATATCTACTTGATGAAACACAAGTCTGAAACATTTGAAAAGTTCAAAGAATTTCAGAGTGAAGTAGAGAATCATCGTAACAAGAAAATAAAGTTTCTACGATCTGATCGCGGAGGCGAATATTTGAGTTACGAGTTTGGCCTTCATTTAAGAAAATGTGAAATTGTTTCACAACTCACGCCACCTGGAACACCACAGCGTAATGGTGTGTTCGAACGTCGTAACCGTACTTTATTGGATATGGTGCATTCTATGATGTCTCTTACCGATTTGCCACTATCGTTTTGGGGTTATGCATTAGAGACAGCTGCATTCACGTTAAATAGGGCACCGTCTAAATCCGTTGAGACGACACCATATGAACTATGGTTTGGCAAGAAACCTAAGATGTCGTTTCTTAAAGTTTGGGGATGCGATGCTTATGTGAAAAAGCTTCAACCTGATAAGCTCGAACCCAAAGCGGAGAAGTGCGTCTTCATAGGATACCCTAAAGAAACAATTGGGTACACCTTCTACCACAGATCCGAAGGCAAGGTATTTGTCGCCAAGAATGGGTCCTTTCTAGAGAAGGAGTTTCTCTCGAAAGAAGTGAGTGGGAGGAAAGTAGAACTTGATGAGGTAATTGTACCTTCTCTCGAATTGGAAAGTAGCTCATCAGAGAAAACCGTTCCCGTGATGCCTACACCAATAAGAGAGGAAGATAATGATAAAGATCATGAAACTTCAGATTAAGTTACTACTGAACTTCGTAGGTCGACCAGAGTACGTTCCGCACCAGAGTGGTACGGTAATCCTGTTCTGGAAGTTATGTTGTTAGACAACAGCGAACCTACGAACTATGAAGAAGCTATGATAAGCCCGGATTCCGACAAATGGCTTGAGGCCATGAAATCTGAGATAGGATCCATGTATGAGAACAAAGTGTGGACTTGCCCGATGATCGGCAAGCCATTGAGAATAAATGGATTTTTAAGAGGAAGACGGATGCTGATGGTAATATCACTGTCTACAAAGCTCGACTTGTCGCGAAAGGTTTTCGACAAGTTCAAGGGGTTGACTACGATGAGACTTTCTCACCCGTAGCGATGCTTAAGTCTGTCCGAATCATGTTAGCAATTGCCGCATTTTATGATTATGAAATCTGGCAAATGGATGTCAAAACTGCATTCCTTAATGGTTTTCTCAAAGAAGAGTTGTATATGATGCAACCAGAAGGTTTTGTCGATCCTAAGGGTGCTAACAAAGTGTGCAAGCTCCAGCGATCCATCTATGGACTGGTGCAAGCATCTCGGAGTTGGAATATACGCTTTGATGAGGTGATCAAAGCATATGGTTTTGTACAGAAGCATATGGTTTTGTACAGACTTACGGTGAAGCCTGTATTTACAAGAAAGTGAGTGGGAGCTCTGTAGCATTTCTAATATTATATGTGGATGACATATTGTTGGTTGGAAATGATATAGAATTTCTGAATGGCATAAAGGGATACTTGAATAAGAATTTTTCAATGAAAGACCTTGGTGAAGCTGCTTATATATTGGGCATCAAGATCTATAGGGATAGATCAAGACGCTTGATAGGACTTTCACAAAGCACATACCTTGACAAAGTTTTGAAGAAGTTCAAAATGGATCAGTCAAAGAAAGGGTTCTTGCCTGTCTTGCAAGGTGTGAAGTTGAGTCAGACTCAATGCCCGACCACGGCAGAAGATATAGAGAAAATGAAAGTCATTCCCTATGCCTCAGCCATAGGTTCTATTATGTATGCCATGCTATGTACCAGACCTGATGTGTGCCTTGCCATAAGTTTGGCAGGGAGGTACCAGAGTAATCCAGGAGTGGATCACTGGACAGCGGTCAAGAATATCATGAAGTACCTGAAAAGGACCAAGGACATGTTTCTCGTTTATGGAGGTGGCGAAGAGCTCGTCGTAAAGGGTTACGTCGATGCAAGCTTCGACACTGATCCGGATGACTCTAAGTCACAAACCGGATACGTATTTATATTAAATGGTGGAGCTGTCAGTTGGTGCAGTTCTAAGCAGAGTGTCGTGGCGGGATCTACGTGTGAAGCGGAATACATAGCTGCTTCGGAAGCAGCACATGAAGGAGTTTGGATGAAGGAGTTCATATCCGATCTAGGTGTAATACCTAGTGCATCGGGCCCAATGACAATCTTTTGTGACAACACTGGAGCAATTGCCATAGCTAAGGAGCCCAGGTTTCACAAGAAGACCAAACACATCAAGAGACGCTTCAACTCCATTCGTGAATATGTCAAGGATGGAGACATAGAAATTTGCAAAGTAGCAGACCCGTTGACTAAGCCTCTTCCACGAGCAAAACATGATCAGCACCAAGACTCCATGGGTGTTAGATTCATTACTATGTAATCTAGATTATTGACTCTAGTGCAAGTGGGAGACTGATGGAAATATGCCCTAGAGGCAATAATAAAGTTGTTATTATTTTATATTTCCTTGTTCATGATAAAGGTTTATTATTCATGCTAGAATTGTATTGACCGGAAACTTAAATACATGTGTGAATACATAAACAAATACCGTGTCCCTAGTGAGCCTCTACTAGACTAGCTCGTTGATCAAAGATGGTTAAGGTTTCCTAACCATAGACATGAGTTGTCATTTGATAACGGGATCACATCATTAGGATAATGATGTGATGGACAAGACTCATCCGTTACCTTAGCATATGATCGTTCTGTTTATTGCTACTGCTTTCTTGAATGTCAAATACATGTTCCTCAGACCATGAGATCATGCAACTCCCGGATACCGGAGGAATACCTTGTGTGCTATCAAACGTCACAACGTAACTGGGTGATCATAAAGATGCTCTACAGGTATCTCCGAAGGTGTCCGTTGAGTTGGCATGGATCGAGACTGGGATTTGTCACTCCGTGTTTTGGAGAGGTATCTCTGGGCCCTCTCGGTAATGCACATCATAAGAAGCTTGCAAGCAAACTGACTAAGGAGTTAGTTACGGGATGATGTATTACGGAACGAGTAAAGAGACTTGCCGGTAACGAGATTGAACTAGGTATGGAGATACCGACGATCGAATCTCGGGCAAGTAACATACCGACGGACAAAGGGAATTACGTATGTTGTCATTGCGGTTCGGCCGATAAGATCTTCGTGGAATATGTAGGAACCAATATGGGCATCCAGGTTCCGCTATTGGTTATTGACCGGAGAGGCGTCTCGGTCATGTCTACATCATTCCCGAACCCGTAGGGTCCGCACGCTTAACGTTCGTTGACGACATAGTGTTATATGAGTTATGTGAATTGGTAACCGAATATTGTTCGGAGTCCCGGATGAGATCCCGGACGTCACGAGGAGTCTCGGAATGGTCGAGAGGTAAAGATTTATATATGGGAAGTCATATTTTGGGTTCCGGAAAAAAGTGCAGTTTTTTCGGTATTGTACCGGGAAGCTTCCAGAAGGTTCCGGAGGATTCCGGAGGGATCCGAAAGTCCACAAGTGGGTCCACCACGTACCAAGGGCTGGCATGGGCTAAGGGGAGGCGCCCTGGCCTTATTGGGCCAGGCGCACCAAGTCCTCAAAAGCCCACGCAGCTAGGGAAAGAAAAAAGGGAGAGTCCTAGTAGGAATAGGATTGGACTTTGGAGTCCAAGTCCACGTGTGTACTATTCACGGTTACTGTTCACGTGGCACTATTCCTTCTACTCCAAGCCCCTACACATATATAAATAGAGGAGAGGGGGCGCCCCAAAGGAGATACAACATTGTCTTAGTCGTGTGCGGCGCCCCCCTTCACAGTTCCGTCCCTCGGTCATATTTTCGCAGTGCTTGGGCGAAGCCCTGCGGAGATAGCATTATCATCACCGTCACCACGCCGTCGTGCTGCCGGAACTCATCCAATACCTCGCCGTCTTGCTGAATCAAGAAGTCGAGGACGTCACCGAGATGTACGTGTGCTGAACGCGAAGGTGTCGTACGTTCGGTACTCGGTCGGTTGGATCGTGAAGTTGTTCGACGACATCAACCGCGTTGTTCTAACGCTTCCGCTTACGGCTACGAGGGTACGTAGACACACTCCCCCTCTCGTAGCTATGCATCTCCATGGATAGATCTTGCGTGTGCATAGAATTTTTTTTGTTTTCCATGCAACGTTCCCCAACATTGCCAAGCTCCAAGAACTAGGAGAGATGATCAATACAAAGCATCATTTGGCTTGCCGTGGGTTCCTTGCAAACACTTAATGAGGCATTATTCAAACGCCAATGTGAAGTGTTTGGGGGAACTCTTGTTCATGGAAAGGTTTAGTCAATGTTCGCCAAGAACTAGGAGAGATAATCAATACGAAGCATGTTTGTTCTTACGAGTTCCCTGCAAGCACTTCATGAGGCGTTATTCAAAATGCCAATGAGTGTTTGGGTGGACTCTTGGTGGCACACTGCTTTACTCAATGTTGGACAAGAACCCGGAGTTATGATCAATACGAAGCAAGTTTGGTCTTAGCATGGGTTCCCTACAAGAACTTCACGAGGCATTATTCGAAAGACCACTGTGATGTGTTTGGGGGAACTCTCGATATCACGAAGTAGTAGATGGGAGTTATTCAAGCTAATCCAATGAGATGTTCTATCGAGACCATGTCCAGGTATCATATTGAGCTCCTTTCAACAACTTTACATCGCATCATCAGAATGTCACCCTCGATGATTTGTTAGGTGCAATGTGATTTATTTATTTTGTGAAATAGGGGGATATCATTTTGTACCATCAGTGCACACCTACTGGTTGAAATGCACTTGTGAGTAGGTGGGCTCCTATTTTGGTTTGTATTATATTCTTTGTCACCCACATGTTTCGGGCCCGAAAAGGAGATGTTCGAGCACTGGCCAATATACATGTTGTTCTTCACGACAACGCATGTAAGCCGGAAATTGGCATACAATCAGCCGCAACCCTTTATTTCTGCTGATAGTCTCAATTGCAACATTTCAAGTTAAGTCCAGTTATAGGCTGAGTGTTGTTACATAAAGGATTAATGAAGTCGATGAAGAAGTTGATAAACAAATGCTTGCTTCAGAATCTCTTCAAATTCAAAGTGACCCTGATAAAGAGAATGAAATTCATATGTCTGAACTCCACTATAGTTATTACAACCTAGGGAAATATATTTGTCAGAAAAAGCTCTCCAACGCTGAAGGGACTAAAAATCTCCTCTACAATATATTGGGATGGGGATGATGCTAATAAAATGAAGCTAGTTGATGTTGCTGAAAGATTTCAAAGGGTCGAGGACAAAGCTGCTCTGGATGAAGGATCAAGAAAAAGAATTAGTATGAACAAAAAAAAGGGGGGATGAAGGGCAAACTATGGATAAGGCTACTAAGAGGGCAAGGAAAACAAATCGGGAAAAAAGTCTATACCTATTGTTCTAAACGTAGTTTTAATTCCCACACTACTAGTCGTATTGGTCTCAGCTTAGGCAGGCATACTCAATAAATAGAACGCTATTTTGAAGTGATTTTTATGCTAGATTTTGATTTTGTCCTGCACAATATCAAGAAAGTCATTTCGCCCTCAAAATTTTCATGCGAGTGTAACGCTTTATCAAAATTGTTGCTAACAAATTTCATGATTTTTTCAAATATTTTTTAAATTACTATTTTTTTTTGCAATTCAGGTGCACGAGCACCCAAGAGCCAACCATTCCCTCCCTCATTCCCCAATCTAGCACAAATTATCCAGGACAATATTGAGTATGCCTGCCTAAGCTGAGACCAATACGACTAGAGGTACTATTCACTATATATTGTCCTGGATAATTTGTTTTTATGCTTAGATTTTTTTACGGTAGTTTTTCGTTGTCAAAAGTTTTTTACGAGTACACCAATAAGTCAAGTTTGCTTGAATTTTTTTGAAGTTTTTTGACTTTTTCCTGAATTGCTAATTTTGCCCTGGAATTCATTTATAGGGTTCATCTACAACCACAAGTATCCTGGTATTTTCCGGGGAAAGAGAGTACAAAAGAAAATGATAAAGAGTCAAAGCTCATGCTATTAGGAATGTAATTTATGATTCTAATTACGAAAAGGAGGATCTAAGAGATGCGATGGTGTATCTCATCTTCCTTATTTAAACCTAAGACAAAAATGGTTTCATTAGTGTTTTCAATGTTAAACCAAAGGTTCGTTGTAGTACAAGTAATGCTACTTAAAAAAGTTTAAATGGCTGGTATTTTTTGGCACACAGGGAGTTTAGGGGATCCTGAAAAAAGAGAAAAATTCTTGAAGAAACTATCCCTGAGTACAAGTTGGAATTTATATCTATTCAAGAGACAAAAAAAATACTTTCACTGCTCCCCGAGTCGTTGTGGTTAGTGGCCATTTTACCACTACATGAGTTTGATAGCCATTTGTGGTTGATTTGGGTGTCTTGATTGATAGGATTAGAGGCGATTAGTTTGAAGCTGGGACATGTGTAGCTAGTAAATACATGACTAGAATGACACTTATGGATAAGAGGACTCGGTTCGAAACGAATCTAGACTATGTTTATGCGCCTGCTCACTCCTGAGATAAGGAGGACTTCCTCATTAATTTTATGCAGATACTTGGTTGTAATGATTTCCCTTTTGTTGTTATAGGAGGTTTTAATATCAAAAGTAAAGAGAGAAATAAAGCTAAGAAGCTCCATAAATGTTCCTTCTTTATCATCACTGTTATTTAGCATTGGGGTCTAAAAGAACTTGGGATCTCCGGGAGGAACTTTACTTGGTGAAACAACTAGGTTGATACTCTCTTTGTTAAGTTGGACATGATTTTACTTAGCACCAGTTGGGAATTGAAGTTTCTCCTAGTTACAGTTAGGACACCGGTTAGGGCTGTCTCTAATCACGCATCTTTGTTTCTGCATACTAGGGTTGAACTAGTTGTTGTTAATAAACCTTATCGTTTTGAATTGTGTTCGTTTGCTAGAGATGATCTTGCTAGTATAGTTAATAAAGTTTGGTACACTAGCTTGAGGGGTAAGGATAATTTGGCTATTTGGCAGCAGAAAATGAAGCTTATAAGAAGATGCCTGAAGGGATGTAATCTCAATGTGGAGGGGGATATAAAAAGTAGAAATAATCTAATTAATAAAGTATACAACCTTAATAGGGGATGTGGCCTAGTTGGCACATCAATTGTTGACTATGAGCTCATAAATTGTAATGCCCCGGACACACTCGCTGGTGGTCGTTACTCCTGGCAAGATCTAGACTGGCCCCACAGATCAATACTAGTCTTTCCTGTGCACTTTGTCCTCACTCGTGCTCACCCGGGACCAACTTCCCGGTCGGTCACCCATCCTGAAATTACTCCAAGCTGAGCGTCGGTCACCCATCCTGAAATTACTCCAAGCTGAGCACGCTTAACTTTGGAGTTCTTTCCGAATGGGCTCCCAGAAAAGAAGAAATTCCTTATTGATATGAGTAGTCTATAATCCCTATTAATCCAGGCTATCACATAAATGATCTACAACTCAGTTTCGATAAAATCAGAAAGTAGGAGGAGATTAAATGGTACCATCTCTCTAAGGAAAGGGATATAAGGGAATGTAACGACAACACTAGATACTTTACGCTCAAAGCTACTGCTAGAAAAAGGAAGAACACAATTATTATATTTGTTTGGGAAGTGGTTATTATCCAAGGAGATAAAGATTTGCTGATTATACTACCAATTTCTATAAGAAGCTTTTTGTTCATGCGGATCTTTTACATGTCTCCTTGATTATTGATGTTCGTGTCATTTTGGATATTAATGATAAGATACATTGATAGATATATTTTCCTTGGAACAGATTAAACGTGCTATTTTTCAAATGAAACACTGTAGATCAATTGGGCATGATGGAATGCCCATTGAGTTATATCAAGTTTTTCAGTTGTTCTATGATTTTTTGGAGGACAAACTTGATATCTTTGAAGTTGCAGTTTTTATTGTAGTGAAGCTTTAGCATTTTAGGTCGAGTTATGGTTCATTTGTTCTAGGGTTGTAGGTACACAATGTTAAGTTGCATGTAAATTTTTGGCACTTTTTTTTGCCAAGTTGATGTATTTAATGAATAAAATGAATTTCAGGTATTTAATCGAGGTAAATTATTTTTATTTTGAAAAAAAGTATAAATGAATTCTGGAAAATATGAAACTTGGCATGGTGTCATGTTATGAGCTCTATAGGGTGTGGTAAAAATTGAGAGAGTTACGGAACAGTTGTGTTGAACTTCGCTTAGACACTGAAGAATCTTTGGGGAACAACAAAAGTTTCAAAGGTAAATTGTAAAGTTTGAAGGTAAACTAATTTCATCATTTGGCCTTGAAACTTTTTCTATGTCAAAGATACACCATTGTAAGTTCCATAACTTTTTTTATGAAGTTTCATTTGGACTTTTTTGTGCTAGTTTTCAGTCTTTCTCAAGTGTCGTCATCTTGGCAACCTCTGTACGAGCCCCTCTCTCGTTAGTAGTCTCTTTCACAATCAACTCTTGCACATGAGGGTCCAAGACCATTCCGGCCAGCATGCCCCCCGAGCTTGTCATGTTCGGCTGTTCGCTGGACTCTTGATCATGCTTGACCTCTTCATGATGTTCACTCTCTTGGTGCTCCATCCCATCTTCTTCCGGCTCTCCATGCCCCGCTTCTTCATGTGACCCATCACCCCCCTCACCATGACATCTCCATATTGTATAACCAGGCATGAAACCATGCGACATCAAGTGCCAATACAATGTGTGCCCAAATCTGGTGTGTACATAATGAAGTTTTTGCATGTAACACACGAACAACATATGTTCCTGCCACCCTTCCCATCATATCTTGGATGACAAGATTTAAGAGCTCCCTCAAAACTAATTGCACGAAATTATTTGACGTCGTAGATCCAGAGTTATACATCCAACTTTGATCCATTTTCGATCGATGACTATAAGATATAACCCGATTAATTAGTATATTCTGAAAAGAGGTAAAATTGAAAACTTCAGCATGCCTTTGCTAAAGAAGGGACATATCGAGTGCCGGGGATTTAACAAAATAAAAAAGAATTAATATTTCATCAAAACATTGGCATTCATTTATATTTCCTAAAAAAGAAGACAACACAATGCGAGCAACACAATGTTGTCTTTATTAGGAATATTTTAACACACGACGAATATTTTTTAATACATGAGGAACTTCTTTCTATACATGATGAACATTTTGGTAATACAAGACGAAACTTTTTTAGATTACATGATGATTTTTTCTGAATTGTATGATGAACATTTTTCTAATACAAGATGAACACTTTTTTGAAATACACGATGATTTTTGTTCAAAATACGAGATGAACAATTTTTTAATGCAAGATGAACCGTTTCAGATCACGCGATGATTTTTTTTTTACATACACGATGAACATTTTTAAAATACACAATGAGCAATTTTTAATACACGACGGACGTTTTGAATACATGATTAAAAAAATTCAAAAATGATGGTGACCATTTTTAATACAAAATAAACATCTTTTAAATACATTATGAATATTTTAATAAAATTAGTAAAATATTTTCAAATATATGTAAAAGGGAAATGCAATACTTTACCTAACCTAAACCTAAGTAGTGACATTACACGTTTTTTTTTCTGGATGATTTGAAGGTTGCTCACCACGCCTGCCGCGCGGTGTGACATTACACGTTAGTTTTGCTCTCTCTTTTTAGGCTTACACGTTAGTTTTTTTTTTAGGGGTACACGTTTTCTTTTTCTTTTTTTTGACTGGGAAGTAACTCTTTATTGCTCAAATAACAAAAGATCGTTTACAAGCTTAGGCCGGATAAACAAAGGTGGTTCATCCAACCAAGATTGGATTGTGTGATTAGCTGCATGCCTAGCTAAATAATCTCCAGCCTCATTGGCCTCCCTAGGGCACTGAACATAAGTTACTTCCGCTATCTCTCTAGCGAGCAGCACACAATCAGCATATATAGGTGCTGCCGCTGTGTACGAATCCCCTCCATTCTGCATAGTTTCAATCACCACTTGGCTATCAGAATTGATGATGATATGGTTGCAACCCAACTGGATAGCTAATTGTAGCCCATTTGCTACAGTCTCCGCGGATTCGACATTCTGGACATGCAATAGCGCCTGGTTCGATGCTCCAGTGAAGAAACCCTTGGAATCTCTCGCAATGGCTCCAGTAGCTCCGCTCAGAGTTTCTTCAGTGAACGAGGCGTCGACGTTGATTTTCACTATATTCTTCGGTGGTCGTTGCCATCCGCGTCGCTCGATACTCGACTTCTTCTGTCTGCTTAATTCATAGTTTGCCGCCAAGGCGCCAACACACGGATTGACATAGCAGTTCTTTCCGGCGATTGAATAGTTTGCCCTTTTACGTATTGCCTCCTTTCCCACCAAATATACCAAGTAGCCACAGCAACTACAGTTTGGACGTTCGCATTCTCGGTATACTGATGATCGAGCTCTGTCTGACATGACAGGTATGTCAGGGACGATTGCCCGGCACCAACGCGTATATTGGCTTGGGGGGCATGCTATTCCTTGGAGAAAATCAGTAACCAGATTGTTTCGTGGGCTTGCTCTGTATACATATGTTTTGGGCAACGCGGGCGTCTGGCTCGCTGTAGGCGAGGTATATATAGTTTCGCCCGTCGGGCCGTCGCCCATCTCGAGGTCCAAGCCAACCAACCTGCGTGATATAAACTGTTCAAAAATCCGTGTTGCTGGAGCCATTGCGGAGACAGGGGACCAGCAGGTGCAGTGATTTACTCCTAATTTTCCTATGAAGAGTGCAATTTTATTTTAGTTTTCTATCTAAACAGCCCCCTCAACATGCAAATTTACTGAATTCTGCCTGGGCCACTGCAGTGATGGCCGTGATTGCAGTGGAATGGTTATACTAAAACGAAAAACACAAAGTGGCCGAAAGAGATGAGAAGCAATCAAAGATTTATCTGCCTTGATACAACAAATTAACATACAATCAGGCTGCAACCACACGCAGCAAGGGGACAAGGAAATGCAACCCCATCTCCCTTACCAGCCTACCTACGAACAACGCAAGGGAGATCACAGGAACAAAACCCTCCTCCCTACCTGAACTGAACAACAGCAAACTAGAGAGCCAAGAAGTGTGAATGGGGGAACTCCATGCCAAGACGACGACAAACGGCCTCTCCTCCTCCTCCTCCTTCTCCTCCTACGGCAGCATGAGGAAGAAGAAGAAAAGCTCCCGCCGCACCGTCATCATCTCGCCTCCGCGAATGATGCTTCTCCAAAGATACTGATACTTATACCCAAAGTATCTCCATCTCCATGCCCTTTCAGAGGCTCAGCCGCTCTAATCAGACCGGCTTTGGAACTTGTCATCCGGGTTTCTGAACTTTGAACGATGTCCTGCGTTGATAGGGATCGGGTGCACTGAACCTGGACGCATTCTTGAAACTTTTCACTCTGTTGTATGGCCTTGGGATTTGGGAATATTAGTCATCGATTCTGTAGTGGCAGAGAGCATGTTGCAATCAGTGTCCTTTGCTTTCCCTTTATGCTGCCTGCCCAAACAGTCACGCATAATGAGACACACAACTAGCCCACTGGATTAGACAGATTTTCTAATGGAAAATGCCAGATTAGGTACGTGTGCTCTGTCACTATTTGTCTACGTACATGCTTGCTAAATGTGTTCTACATTACTTGTTTATAACATGTATACGATTGCTGCCCTTTGATGAAACCTGTAAGTTCCGCCGACCACCGACATGAAAAGGACAAGTAAAATACTCCCTCCGATCATACTAGATCAGCGACAATTAATATGGATTGGAGGGAGTAGTTCGGTTACTTTTAAAACGATCTCAGGCTCAGCTCCCATGTCATTAGTTAAGCTCATCAAGACTGAATTCCTAATAACTAATCAATAATACATCATCTCTACACTTCCTGCATCTGTTCTTTCAACATGGAGTATTTACATGTGGCACGCACTGTTGGAGCTTTTCAAAGAAGCTACCATGTGAAAAGTAGAGCACCAGTACAGTAGAAAGCCATCTAGTTACTGAACCGGCTGTGAAATGTTCAACGCCACAGACGGCCAAAACGTTTTCTCTTCTTCTGCCTCTAAAGTACCCTGATGGCCTGATCGATCACTTTATCAAGATAGATACTGCAACAACCGCATCCATCCATGAGATCTATCGAGCATTTTCTGCAACAAATTAAGCAAAGTTTACCTCGTATGTCTCTCCCCTGTCTTACAACAAGCACAAGCTTTGATCCAGTTGGGATAATAATTATAATGTGATCTCTGCATCTCGTTGCATGTGAAAGAAGAGCATATTCGTGGACAGAAACCGAGCGACGAGTCGACAACAATGACACTGATCTCTTTTTTTCTTTTGAAAAGAGGGAATACCCCTCGGCCTACGACACTGATCTCTTGCTTGCTGCTTGAGGAGATAAGGAATTTGCAAGGTCGGCAACTACCTTTGCTCCATGAGCTTTTGAAGTTTGAACGATTCGGAGCTGCAAATCTAGCTGAGTTGTGCCGCCCAAAAAGGCCACATCTCACGAGATTCCCTTGGCTATAGCTAGCTAGTTCATTCTAACCTAGGCTGCATCACGGCTAGGTTCATTGCCAGGTTCATGGATCCAGCACCAAGACCATGTATTTCCTCCATTCCACACCATAGTCCATAGGAGGCAACATACTTCGCTACTAGATCTTTGGTCTTTCGTCTAGACTTATAAATAGCAGCCGCCTATACACTCATCAACAGACACAGATTAAACAAGTGAAATGTGGTCCACGGGAGATGAACAAGAGTCTTAGGTACCTACTTTGGTTGGTTGTCACCTGGAGTTCTCCTCAAATCACTTCAGTTGCTAGCTTCTGCCTAATTGTTGCATTGGCACTGTTTTAAAAGTGTGCATTGCAGGGATAAGAAAGGTGTGCATAGTGAAGTGTTTGGGGGAACTCTGGGTTGCAACCAGCAGTTTCGACAGGTTTGGGAGTGTTTGAGCTTTAGAAATTATAGTAGTAGGTCCACGTACATTATGATGGGTGCGTGGGCATTAATCGAGCTTGGCCTCGTCAGGAGTTCTCTTGAAGCACTTCAGGATGCATCTTTTCAAGAACTGTTCTGAAGTGTTTGGGGGAACTCTTGGTGTCACCAAGCATTCAATAGACATTGGCCACATACCATAAGAGAGATGCACCAATGGACCGAAAACCACGTTTTCTATTACTGAGAGTTCCCTTCAAGCACTTCACGAAGAAATTTTTCCAGGTATTATGTGAAGTGTTTGGGGGAACTCTTGGTGCAACCAAGCACTTGGCAGATATTGCAGGTCATAAACCACACGAGATTTATTGCAAATCACATTTGGTATTACCAAGAGTTCCCTTCAAACACTTTACAAAGCACCTTTCTGAGAGCTTATGTGGTGTTTGGGGGAACTCTCGGTGTAATCACTCATTTACTAGATATACTGGTCGCGAACAACAAGAGTTGCGCTAATGTTGAACCATGTTTGGTCTTACATGGGTTCCTTGCAAGCACTTCATGAGGCATTATTTCAAACGCCACTGTGAAGTGCTTGGGGGGACTCTTGGTGATGCCAAGCTTAATTCAATGCCACTCAAGAACCAAAGGAGACGATTATCACAAAGCATATTTGGTCTTACCATGGGTTCCCTGCAAGCACTTCACCAGGCATTACTCCAAACGGCAGTGTGAAGTTCTTGGGGGAACTCTTGGTGGTGCCAAGCTTTACTCAATGTCGGCCAAAAACTAGGAGATATGATCAATACGAAGCATGTTTGGTCTTACCTTGGGTTCCCTGCAAGCACTTCACGAGGCATTATTCGAAATGCCAATGTGAAGTGTTTGGGAGAACTCTCGGTATCATGAAGCAATTGGTCGATGTTGGAGATGATCCAACAAGATGTTCCATTGAAACCGCATTTTTGGTATTTTTATGAGTTTCTTTCAATAAATTTACATCGCAATATCAAAATGTTGCTCGCAATGCCTTTTAGGTGCAATGTGAAGATTTTTTTTGTTCGAATAGGGGAGGGGGTGGGGAGAGATAATTTTGTAACATTCGTGTGCACCTCCTGGTTGAAATGCATTAGTGAGTGGCTGGGCTCTTATCATGGTTTGTTTTTTCTGCTTTTTTAGTCACATGTTTCAGGCTCAAATGAAGGACAGGCTCGAAAGTGCAACCCTTTTTTTGCTAATAGTTTCAACCGCAACATATCAAGTTAAGTTTAGTTATAGGCTGATTGTTGGTACACATATGATTAATGAAACCAACGAATAAGTTGGTAAATAAAAGCTTCTCGTAGAATCTTATGAAATACATGGTAACCCTGATAAAGATATTGCCACCATCGAGATAAGAACAAAGCAAGACTTGGGCGGCAAGCTTAAAGGATGGACCGAAACATCAGGGATGACATCAGCCCAGGTCCGCCGGGGAACAGGCTGGCAACAAGCCCTGTTCCCTTTCTCCCGCTTGAAGCAGGCAAGTTTCAGGCTCCCACCAACCCGAGAGCGGGAAAAGGAGGATGACGATATCTTTCTACGGCCTTCCACAACCTTCGGTAGCCTTCGATAGGCTTCGACAAGCTTCTAGAGACGGTGTTTGGCGGGAAGCTCCGGCCCCACTACCTGCCGCTTGCGTGACCCATGTGGTATCCCCATGGCCTATAAAGGGAGGGCCAAGGTCATCAGGAAAAGGGGATCAGATCCAGAGAGAGCTTAGCCTAGCAAGATAGAGGAAAGGTGAAGGAGAGAGGTGATCAGCCCCTGTCTGGATCTGCTCTTCTTCAACCTCCAGCCTTTCCCCGTCAAGAGCGATCATTCGCCGTGAACACCCCTGTAACACTATCCTATGCACAATGAATGCAAGCAATGCAAGACGTAGGGCTGTTAGCCTCCGGGCGGCCTGAACCTGGGTAAACAAAGTGTCCCTTGCTAGATCTAGGCAACCCGATGTACGAAGCATCTCGATCCCTCCTTGCGCCCCTCACCGAATCTACAAAGGGGGTTCCCAACCTCTGGTGTTCGTGAATCTTGGACACGACAGTGTCAGTGATCGACCTTATGTTTTATGAGCGCTATTACGCCTATGGCTCCGTCTACTAGGAATCCACCATGATGGAGAAGACAAGGTTGCTCGTGCTTGATACAGGTACGATGGAGTTCTCCATTTCTGACCTCCCACCAAAAGGATGGTCTACGCAGGTTTAGCCATAGTGGAGGCAGGGGAAGGCAGGCTTGGACTGTTTTATATCCTTGATGCAACTTTAGCTTGCAAAGATGGTCTTTGTTATTACATCAGGGGAAGCGAAGGTGAGAGTTCTAATCAGTGGCAGCTGAGAAGACAATCTCACTAGATTTTGGGTGCCACAACTATGTTATCAAAGCTGCAACCAAGAAGTACTTGCTCCTAGGAAACTTTGGAGCCCAGCGGTTTGTAGGCTCAACTCCGCAGACGCTATACTCGGAATATATCTCTGTTGATGTGAAGACGTTGCAGCTTGAGAGGGTTTGTAAAATTTCTGGGTTTGCCATGCCCGGGACGTGGATTTATACCAACTTCCCGCCATTGTTGTCTTCGCCCACAATATAAAGTGGTAAAAGTTTCTGTTGCATCCTAGTTGTGTCCTCCCCTTCATATTCTTACACAGCTTGTCTAATGCTAATAGTTCGTTATTATGATTGTTCATTCTTGTTTATACGATTTAGCACTGGTTGTTTTCTTGTGCTTGTGGGTAAGCTAATCAAGATCGGGAACATAATTGATACCTTTTTTTTGTTTCAATCTCCGTTTGGAGGGAATCTGACGCGAGAAACGATCTTTCACATAGCTTATGCATCCATTGTTATTTAGGCTTAATGAAATCACGAAAAGGCTATATCACGACAATTATTTTCAATGAATACGTTATGTTCAAGATGTAGAAGGAATACTAGTATAGATCCCGTTTACCTTCCATGATTGTTTCACTCACCTCAAGAAAATTCGTTTCGTCCAAGCCTGACTCATCTTGCCTGCTTTTTCTTGTATAAATGTAAGGATGCAGAAAAGAAAGCTTTATTCTAGACTTTTAGTCACCTTCTCATCTATAATTTTATTATCCATGTGGTTTTGAAATAAATCTGCATAATTGCTACAGTCACAAATAAAAGCCCGACTCACTACTCTGTATAGCAAGAACATCTTGTGCTCACAAGCTGTTTGATTTGAATCAGTCTCATAAGGTCAGTTATTCTTTTTCTTTGTTCTGTAAGATAGTCTAAACATTTCACCTGCCTCTTTCCGAGTTTCCCAATACATGCCAAATATATGCATTAATCTCTGTAGGATGGTAGAGGGCACACACGGTTTGTCGGTTGTGGTATGAGGACCCCCTGATTAGTTTTTCCTTCGGTCGTGTATAAGTTCTTAGATTTTTATTCAAACTGACCAAGTTAGAAGTTTTCTCAACTACTTAGGTAATATAAAAAGTTTTGCAACACAAAGGTACCACTTTTGCATGATCCAAGTTTTCCAGGACTCATTTATTTATGCTTACATGCCTCCGTTTGGCTCTGTGTTCCAACTTGAACTGCTAGTTACACTCCTGAACGCATAAAAGGAGTATTTGCAGTTACATGTTTCAAATTCAGTTGAGATCAATATTACCACTGGGACAGATGCTATTCTGCTTCTGCCTGTAGCACTATATACTATGTAGCCCCCAATAATTTGTTCCATTTTCCTTGTAAACTCTCGAATATGTACAATCTGAGCTGAAATTTTGTATATGAATACGTCTCCCTTCTTTTAGACTTTAGTCATACTTTTATCATTGTTGTTGTTTCGAAATGAATCTGCAGGATTCCAATGCATGCCATTAATCTCTGTAGGATGGTAGAGGGCACTCATAGACAAGCTAGCAGAGCCTGCTTTCCTGGTGTCCTAGCCATGTCGTGATTTGTTTTTTCTTTGGTGGTGAAAATTCTAAGTTTTTCATTCGAACCGACCGAAGTTAGGTTTGTTTCCTGACCATGTCGTGCCCGGCCAGGAGCTTCCCTGGGACATCTGTTTGGTTCGTGTCCTCGACAATAGATTCTAGCTTTTCGTGGACAACCCCGACAGCTTCATATCCTGGCTCAGGTGCTCGAAGTCGGAGGCTTGGGTGAGCAGAAGCTGCGTCTGAGGTGCTAATCCCACTTCATTAGATACTCCCTCCTTCCCATAATATAAGAGCGTTCTGCTGCTTACCCTGCATCGCATCTGTGAGATAAAAGAATGTCAGCACCCGGGCCGTGAACTCCCTCTTCCCTTCCCTCCGCCGCCGCCGGGGGACGCCGCCGGGCTAAGCCTGGGGGCCGACAGCGGTAGCGGGGGACTCCCTCTCTCCCGCGTCTTAGGGGTGGTGCGGGGTCCCTAAACGTGTGGAGGCGCGACCGATCCAGTCTTTGCGGCGCGGCGGCAATGGCGGCGGCATGGTTCGGGCGGCGGCGGTGGCTGCGGTCGGCGCTTCCGACCGGCTATGTTGCGGCGGCGCGCCATCTGGCTTCGGTTCGGCGGTGGCGGCGGCGTGGAGGGCCTGGTGGACACGTCGGCGGCGCCTCCGGTCAGATCTGATCTGCCCGGTGCACCCAACGGTGGTGGTCATCTCCTCCGTCGGAGGTGGTCGGCCTGCGGCTGGGTGGTCAGATCTCGAGATCCGTCATCTAGTCCCGGCTGCGAGTCGGGGAGCCATAGTTGCCGGTGAAAACCAAGTCGTCGGCGGGCGATGGCGGCGTTCTGCGTCGTTACCTTGATGAAGGCATCGTCGTGTAACTACTATCGACCCACTCGTGCTGCTCCGGGGGAAACCCTAGGATCTGGTCTTCCAGATCGGACGATGGCGGCACTGCGGTGTCGTTTCTCTCTTGGGAGCATCGTTTGTGGAGCAGCGCCGGAGGAAGAGGCAGGAGGTGGAGCGGCTTCGTTTTGCACGGAGCTTCGGTTGAGATGTCAAGTCATGCCTGACCGACAGGTGCTACGCTGTGTCATGCCTGTTCGGCAGGTGCTACGCACGACAAATCTTCCAGAGACTTCAAGCTGTGTCGGCTGGTGGTACTTGGCGGCATGGTGTTGCGGTGTACCGGCGGTGACCGCGATGTGCTCAGCAGTTTGCGCGCAAGGAGGTGGTGCCGTTGGGCGCCGTGGTGGCGTCGACGGATGGACGGACTGGCAAGGATGATGCGGATCTCTTTCCTGAAGATGGGTCAGCGGTTCGAGGATGATGGCGGCCTCTAAAACGTTTGCATGTGGTGTACGCTTTAGGTTTGCTGCACCGGTTGTAGGTTTCCGATACGTTATGTGTATGGATCGGCGACGACACCGGTTTTAGATATGGGGAGTGAGAGCACTCCACATTATCGAGTTTGTAGATGTGAGTGGTGGCTTCGGGTGGCTTGATATATGTTCTTGTCAGACCTTTGTTGAATAATTAATAAAGATGGCTATATGCATCGATTGATGCAGAGGCCGGGGGTTTTAACCTCCATTTCCAAAAAAAGAGAGCGTTTTTTACACTACACTAGTGTCAAAAACACTCTTATATTAAGGGACGGAGGGAGTAGAATAGCAGATGTCCAACCGGACGAGGATTTGGAGCTCTCGGGTGCTCCGCACACCTATACGAACAATTCGTTCAAAAAAATACCGAGAAATTTGAAAAAAAATCTGGGATTTTGGGATATCAAACGTGGGTTCCCGATCTACTCCCGTCTGAAATTTCGTGAAAAAATACCAGGAAACGTATTCGTGGCAAAAAAGACAAAAATTTCCTATGTATAGAAAAACACTGTTTGGATAGATTTTTGTTCGGACAGTATTTTCTTCGCCACGGATACGTTTTTCGGTATTTTTCCACGAAATTTCACACGGAAGTAGATTGGGAACCCAGGTTTGATATCCCCAAATTTCAGATTTTTTTGATTTTTTGGGTATTTTTTACGATTATTTTTCGTATAGGGGTGTGGAGCACCCAAGAGCTCCTGTGTATTTTCCATGTCCAACCTCTGTTTTGTTTCTTCCGGGTGCATCCGCCCTATCTTTAATCGCAGCAGCGGAAATAGACTAGCAAGGGAGGGCGGCTCGGTGCGTGCCCCAGATATACATCACGGAGGGCAATTTTTTGGGCAGCCCAAAAAAAATTGGACACCATATAGGGATGGGGTATCTGTTGGAGCAACGTTTTTTGTCCCAGATGCCCTAAAAGTTAGGTTTTTGGGCACCTGCTCAGTTTTTGGGCATCTGTTGGAGATGCTCTTATGAATCTACGGTTGCTCACTGTCGGTGCGGGTCCTGCTTTGTTCTTCCTTCCATGCTCTAGTCGTCTAGATTCGGACTTGCATGTGTCGGTCATGTGGCTGTTGACCCTGCCTGATTTGGAATGTTGACCATGACCGATTTAGAAGTTGAGACTGAGATTTAACAGTTGTGATCAGCGTTTCGCGAGAGATGTGCCGACATGGCTATAGTCTAGCCTGATCTATTTTGATTTAGAATTGAATGGCCTGGTTAGCGGACCTTATCCTCTATAACACTAAGGTTCTAGTTTTAAAGGGCTGAGAATCAATTGAGATAGTTGATTTTGATCTGGACAATCGATTTTGACCGGGTCTTCCGCTGGGTGGGTCCTGCTCCTGGTGGGCGTTTATGGTCAGTGGTTGGGGACTTGGGGTGGTGGGTGTAGGAGATATGCCCTAGAGACAATAATAAATGTTTATGTTCCATGCTATAACTGCAATGATTCTCGAGTCTACAAATAAAACGAGGCTTGGAGGGAAACTCATGTGCACGTGTGGGATAATAAACGGTAAAATGTATTCCTAGTCTGGCCTCTAAGACTGGCTCAAGTATTGCATGATGATCCTGTTTTCCTGATCATGGGCATGGCTATGCCGGCAATTTTGAGGGCACAATGTTAGAAGAACATTTGTGTTGAATCGACCCGAATTGATGTTATGCTATGAGATTCATTCGTCATAAGTTAATGGTTTATAACACAGAGATGGTTAACGTTTGCATAATTCCTTAGACCATGAGAGTATCGAGTTTCTTCATGCTTGCTTCATGAACTTTGGGGTTTGTTAAACGTCATCCGTAAATGGGTGGCTATTACGGCGGCTTACGGGTTCATGGAAAAGTATGTCAAGTAACTTGATAGCTCAAGATTGGGATTTGCTCCTCCGACGATGGAGAGATATCTCTGGGCCCTCTCGGTGTTACGGTATCCATCATCGTCTAGCCAGACACTTTGTGATTTGATCACGGGGATGCCGGAACACGGGAACGAGAAAAGAGAACAATACCGGTAAACGAGATAACTGGCATAGTGGACAAGTTGTTGATCCACGGGGATGCCAACATGTCTCACCTCGGGTATTTGTAACATATCGCGAAGCAACAGGAATAGCACACGGCAACTGGAGGTTCACTCGAATATTCATTCGTGTGGGTATAGGGGTCAATATGGGTGTCCACGGCTCCGATGTTGATCATTGATCGGAAGGGGTTCCGGGTCATGTCTATGCTTCACCGAACCTATAGGGTCACACGCTTAAGGGTCATCTATCTGCTGAATACTAGATAGGGAGTCTGAGAGAAAATCACCGAAAAAGTTTTCGGACACCGGAAAAGTTCCGCAGAGAGAACACCGGAACAGTTTCGGTAAAACTGAAAAGTTGTTTTAGGGGATACCATAAAGTCAAATTGGTTTTGGCACATGCCTGATAATTCTTGGAGGGTGCCAGAATCATTCTGGAAACTTTCTGGAATTTTCCGGGATGAAAACCGGAAATGTTCCGGAGCTGCCGAAACCGCTTCAGATGCTTTTCGCAGATGAAAATCACTAAACCGGAATTGTTCCGGATCGCATTGAAAATTATTTTAGTGGGTACTGGAAATGTTCTAAGCCCACATAAATATTTTCAGTTCGACCGGACGCTGAAAAATGTCGTCGTGAATAGTGAAAGTGCTTTTTGGGATATTTATGGAAAAGTCACCTTTTGGGATATTTTCCCAAAAGGTTTCTAGAAGGCTTGGGGGCCAAGAAACCCTACCCCTTGGATTTCCTATAAATAGAGGTGGAGGGGCAGCCTCCACACTCACTCCTTCTCACATACAAGTGCCATGACATTTCTGGCTTCTCTCTCCCTCCCAGCGAAATAGTTTCGTAGAGCCGAAAGGTTGTCTGGGTTCCGGTGGGAACTAGTTCTGGACGGCGAAACCCTGCCGGATAGATGACACCGTATGTGTGCAACTCTGTAGAGAGATCGTAGTTTCGGTCTTAGTTCGAGAGTGCCTCCCGAAGGGCTGTCCGAGTTACTGTCCGTGTTTCGGGGGTCCTCCCGAAGGGCTGTCCGAGTGACCCGCCCGAAGGGCTGTCAGTGAGGCCTCCCGGAGGGCTGTCCGAGGATCCGTCCGGTGGGACTATTCGAGGGACTGTCCAGAGGCCTCCCGAAGGGCTGTCCGAGGATCCGTCCGGTGGGACTATCCGAGGGACTGTCCTGAGGCCTCCCGAAGGGCTGCCCGGAGATCCGTCCGGGGAGCAGGCGAGGGAGTACATCCTCGCGGTTGGGAGGTTGTAAATCCTAGCTGTGGGGATCTGCATCGCCGATCGTCATCGACTCTACTTCCGCTGCGCTACGAGTCGGTAACGAAAAAGATCAAACCTTGTATGCAGTCTCCATAGTGGTCCTGGGCTGGTGCGTAGGTCGGAATTTTTTTGTTTTCTACTGCGTTACCCTACAGTGGACCGAGGCTGTCATCGAGAGGAGGGGTGGTCTGTTCTGGTCCGTGGGCGACGTGGCGTTTGGGAGTGCCTCGCAGAATACACGTCGACCAACCACGTTTACCCCGCTGTCCACAGAGGAGAGAGATGAGCGGAGGGCTTTGGTAGCCGCTGCCGTCGCTGGGGGCTGGGGTGTGCGATGTGGTTGCTCTGGACAGAGGGGGAGAGGTGGCTTGGGAAGGGAGTGGGCGGTGGGAGCAGTTTCACTGGTGTCGCTGTGCCGCCCACGTGAGCGCACACACAGAATGGACGCGGACGGCGCTTACTTGAGCGTCGGTGCTGCCCATCGCGGTGGACCGGGAGGGAGGGACGATGGAAGCCGTGGGCGCATAGTGCAGCAGCCAACGGCGACAACACAACAAACTGAGGGGTGACGCTCTCCTTCCGGCGGTGTGGCGGATTTCTCAGGTCAAGTTCGGCCGTCGCGAACTCCGGCACGGCCCATCGTGGTTCAGTTGGGGGCCTCCTCCCGCGGTGCCTCGACCCGTCCCCTCTCGATGCAGGTCCCAGACCGCCTCCAGTTTCGTCCACCTACTTCAGTATGGTCTTCTTCTTCGTGATTAATGGAGCATCTGTACAATCGTTGTTCCTTCTCCAATTCTCCCAATCAGTATGTCTTACCAGACCAAGGTTGGTACTGGATCCCGACTCCTTCTTTTGCCCTGGTGATCTTCCCCTAATTCCCCCCATTAATTGAAGCTCTGAACCATCTAATCAACTTCCACTGTCTCTTCTTTTTGTTGATGTTTCTGTTGCTGTAGGCACAAGTTAGGAACTTGGACCCGTTCCTCGTGCTCTACGAGTTCTCAGGTACTCCTTCATTTGATTGTTATCGATGATCCATTGATCTCTTTATTGGAATTAATGTTCAAGTGATATGGTTCAGAGTTCCAACGGTTGTTGCAATCATTTTTTTCCCTGATTGATAGCTCCGTCTATTGGTTTCAGTCCCCAACTTCGACTACAGAGGTTGTGGGCTGAAGTCCATGTTCTTGGAATATATAGTGGGATTTTCGAAATCAATGACATGGGAGCATGGCTTCAGCATATGGCGTTTGAGGTAACTCACAGTTACTTCATATGTTAGTTCTTCGCCCTGAAAAAATAATTAGGTTTAATTCTTTTTTTTTTTTGAAAAAGAGGATGGCCCCCGGCCTCTGCATCTGGGAGATGCATGTAGCCACTTTATTAATTATTCACAAAGACCTTACAAAGTAATACATCAATATGTCTGAAGCCGCCATCTTGGCAACAACTGTCGCTAATCCTATCCATTGATGAAGGGGTGCAGAAAGTGTGAGCCGAATACCCAGACCTCTCACCTAGCCTAACATCTAAAGCCGGAGGCCCCGCCCAAGCCACATACCGGGTCTGGGTCCTCGCTGTCGTCTTCCATCAATCCATCTTCAGAGCAGGTACTGACACATCGACCTTGCCAGGCCTGCCGTCGACGCCCCCACGACGCCAGACAACGCCTCCTCCCTACGCGTGTTCATCATCACACATCCGTCGCCGAGACTTTGCTGCACCTCGCCGCCGAGACTCCACGACGTCGATGCGTCACAGGGAACGCCGCTCCACCGCAGATGTCGTCCACTGGTCCCTCGAGCCTATGCACACCTCCAAGAATGACGCCCTCAAGTGGGAAACGACACACGAGCGCCGCCGTCATCCGATCGACTGATCTAGGGTTTCCCCCAGAGGTAGCGGATAGGGGTCTAGAGCTTCTCCATGACGATGCCTTCAAGAAGGGGACGACGCAAAAGAACGCCGCCATCGCCGACCTTGGCAACGTGCCAAGAGTAGGGTTTTCACCCGGATCCGCTCGAGGACCATCCATCCAGCATCGTGTGCACGGGACCGCCACCGATCACCGTCGCAGCGCATGGAACAGGGCGCCCCGGCCGGATCAGATCTGACCGGAGACCAGATCCACCATGCCACCGCCGTCGTCCCGAGGTTAGATCTGATCTGACTCACCGCCATCACGGGCACGCAGCCAGCGTACAACGGAACTCCCTTTATTGTTTTAGCAAGGGAACTCCCTTTATTATAATCAATTTCTCAGTCCTTGATGGGGTCGTGTTCGTACGATTGGGGTCTGCCGCTGGTCTATTTCCGTTGGGCGGCTGGCCATTTAGGGTTGTGAGTTGTGATGGCGACGACCCGCTCCTTGTGCTTGCTTTGCCGTGCTGTTCGTTGCTGGGTGGTTTTGGGGGCCAGGTGGATTGGGGGTGCCGATTATGTGGTTTGCGGTTGCTGCTGTCAGGTGTCTCTCACGATGGCAGTGGGTTGGTGGTTTAATTTTTTGATGGGCAACATTATTGGGGGTGGATTCTGCTTGGTCGGCTATGGTTGGGATCGTCCGCTGTTGCCGGACCTCGACCACAACTAAGACATGGAGATATTTGTCCCAGGGGTAATGCATTAATACTATCTTAAAACCGCTCATAAGTACTGTCATAATCTTATCGATTGATAAATCCACTATGCTACTCTATGTAGATTATTCTAGGCAAGCTAATCTGAATAATTTACGCATTGTCGGCCTCAGCATTATTCTAAAGTATGGAGTACTGTTCTTTATTTTCTCCTCTCCCAAAATAAATTAGACAATTTGCGGAAAGGTTGTATCACATCCTTCTAAAAAAGGTACATGTATTACCTAGCTGACAAGAAATCTTCCATGATAGCTTAAGTCTAATACAATCGCACAATTTAAACCGGCTGAGTACATGATACAGATCCATAGTCGTTTTATCAGACTAAGCACATAGTCAATTTGATTTCCCATAGAAATATTTGGAAGTGTCCATAATAAGAATTAATTTTCTGATCACTCTGCCACTTACTATATCCGAGAAACGTTATTACAGAGCATGAATAATGTTGTTACCAAATTTCTTATAGCAAGATTTGTAGATGGCTAATCCTGCTTGCCGCGGGATAATGTTGTTACCAAATTAGCCTGTATGCCATCCTAAAAAAAAAAAATAATACCCACACAGTAGATTTTCTTTCTTATACAATATCTCACATGTTAGCAATACAAATTAGTTTGCTGGATCACTCTGTGATTTGCTATAGCTAAGAGATAGTACTATAGAATATCTCACATGCCAGCAAAAGAAATTAATTCCTAACCATTTTGTCATTTGCTATATCTCTGAAACAATTTACAGAGTACGAATTATATTGTTAGGCAATTAATCGTATGTCAAGTTTTAAAAATTATTTTGTATAGGCATCAACTCTGACACATATTTTTTGGGGGAACATCTACATGTATTATATGGTTTTTACATTGCCTTTATCATTCTCCATACAGTTGAATTTAAACGACCTAGACCTTTGCAGCACGTCTGTCACTATCCGTACAACTGAATCTATACCAAGTCCATTAAGTGACTAACCTTTTGCTTCATCATTTATTTTATAAAAGAGACACACTTATAATGTGACACTGATTGCCGGTTTGGCTGTATACCGAAACGAGCTAAATATAGCGGATTACCATCTAAACCACATAACCGCTACTACAAAATCCTGATGTTGAACAAATCATCGGTTGTTTTGCAGGCAACATGCACTGTTTATGCGCTGTGTCAAGGAGTCCTTCACCGGATTGCTGCTGCACACCAAGTCCAAGACCAGCAGCCTGTTCGTTGGGTATGTCGCTATGACGTTCCTTCCGAGGAATTCACTGTTCAAATTGTTCCACAAGTCCCCTGCAGTGAACCAATGTTCACTCCCTACACTGCAATTTAAGATGTGACGGAGAAGGTGGTAAGATACGTGTGTACCAAGAACAATGCCGTCATTTGACGACATCAAGCATGACGCACTCCAGTAGACAAAAAGAGATTGGCAGCTTTTAAAAGCTATCATATACTGCACCAATAAGCGGCTCAAGCGGCGATCAACAAGGCCAGTCCAGCAACTCGGGCAAATATCGACATTCTGCAACAGCTGACCAATCCCTAGGACGCATATGATCTTCTGAACCACAAACACAGCATTGTCTGCCAGGAGCATGATGGCCTCCTGACAGAGAAACAAGACATGGAGTAGAACTTGATTGCTTTTCACAATGATTTCCACCGTGTCGTTGGCCAGCTCAATGCCCTCCATAACCGCTATATTAATATCCTCCGTACAGTGAACAACATCTACCTCAACTCCGCCAGGCTTCTTTCTATCCAGCACCTTTCTATCCTGCACAGGACTGTGCACCGCCCAGACGGACAGGCCATCACCATTCCTGTACACAGGGGACTGAAGATACCAGACAACTGTAGGTAGAAGCTCACTCGGTCCCTCATCAAACTGTCCCTCCACAGAAGGGGCACTGACCAGCTTCTCCACCACATGGTAAGCAAAATTTTGTGCATTAGGGCATTTCTAACCGATCCCCTATCCGGCCGTAAGGGAGTAAATTTGAGTTTTTTCTCTTCTAAGTCGCACCTAGCCGATCCCTTATCCGGCCGTAAGGGAGTAAAATTTTACTCCGTCCCTAAAAATCTCCCTATATTTACTCCGTCTGGAGGCGGCCGAGTATAATTTTTCTTCACGCAAAGACCTCCTCGTGGCCGGCCGGCGACTCACGTGAAGCTCTCATGGCCTCGCCGGTGACCTCGGACCTTGCCGGCGACCACGCCGGTGACCTCGCGGGCGACCCATGCCCGTACTACTACTGGTACGGCCACTAAATGCTGTTGCTGTTGCTGTTGACGTATAAATGTATTGCCTAGTCTCTTCCATCAGATCGGTCTTTTGGTTCATTGGCTAGAGCATGCACTTCTACATGATATCGGAGCCAAGAGGTCTTGAGTTCAAGACCCGGCTGGCGCAATTAAAATTGCAGCCCACTTTCGGTCCACGTTTAGGTCTGAGGGAGCCACACGTAAGGGGGAGTGTTGACGTATAAATGTATTGCCTAGTCTCTTCCATCAGATCGGTCTTTTGGTTACATTGGCTAGAGCATGCACTTCTACAGTTGCGCGTCGCTGCTGTGTGTTGCTGCTGCTGCTCGTCGCCGTCGGTGTGTGATGTTGCTGCGGCTGCTCGCCGCCGTTGGTGCGTGTTGCTGCTATTGCTACTCCTCCCCGTTGCGTGCTGCTGCTGCTTGCCGCCGTCGGTGCGTGTTGCCGCTGCTCGCCGCCGGTGCGTGCTGCTCACCGCTGCTCCTCCCTGTTGTGTGCTGCTACTACTGCTCGCCGCTGCTCCTCCCCGCTGCGTGCTGCTGCTACTG
Source organism: Elymus sibiricus (assembly GCA_039707655.1). Classification (NCBI taxonomy): domain Eukaryota; kingdom Viridiplantae; phylum Streptophyta; class Magnoliopsida; order Poales; family Poaceae; genus Elymus; species Elymus sibiricus. The sequence goes on along the minus strand of CM077666.1, from coordinate 466,235,521 downwards.
CTCGCCGCCGCCGGTGCGTGCTGCTGCTGCTCGCCACCGCCGGTGCATGCTGCTCCTGCCAGTTTGCGTGCTTCTACTGCTGCTGCTGCTCGCCGCCGGTGTGGTCACCATGGTTGCCACTCGCCGCCGAGGTGCATAGCAAGTGTTCGACGAAATGTATGAGCCAAATTTAAGTTTACTCCGTTATATATAGGGGATCGGCTAGGTCCGGCCAAAATTTAGTGAAGTAAATATACTCCACTAAGGTTTTTACTCCTCTATTTTTTAAGGGATCGGTTAGAAATGCCCTTAGCGGGTAGAGTATTACATATCTTACTGATCAAGTTCTTGCTCGCAGAAGTAGGTCCATAATCCAGTACCCCAGTCCACATGAAACAAGTGAACAACAAGAAGCAGATGGAAAGTGACACCGGAGAGGCGACAAACAACAACACCCCAAGGGAAATAAAACTACATTAAAAAGAAAATACAAAATACCAGTTGCTTCTACGGGGCAGCAAAGCGCGCCCTATCCTTCTAGTGTGAGTTATATATGTTCTGTTCTGCCTAGCTAGGATTTTGTTGATCAGTGCATATATGCTGACGGATGGGGCAGGAAGAAAGGTATATGCTGATGGATGGATGGAGTTGGTTTGTTTATAACTACTAGACTGGACTAGATGATCTCTCAAGGTACGGTTTGTTGATCATGGAATCGGTCCGAGACCTCCAACTTGCAAGGCTTTTACACGAGAACCATACAATTAAGTAGTAATAGTCCTTTATAGTATTTCTTACGTACTGGTCAGCTTTGAGATTGACTGATTGAAATTAATGGAGCCACTGCGTGACCTCAAACCTTTCGAGCGCATATAGAATGTGGAGATGTACACACTTCTTTTCCTCCAGAATTTAAGGGAGGAATGGCTTGGGCAAAATAGTCCACAAAATAAAAAAAGAGAAGAATGGGCGTCTAGATAAAAAGCAAAGGATAGTTGGGGTTGGTGTATTTGGAACGAAGAATCACTGAATTACACTTTCGTAGTTCCAAGCGTAAGGATACATCCACTTCCCCGAAAACCCATTTTGGCTCGTAAGAGCAGATGCTCCAATCGCCGGAAAATGCATTTCAAACTTTCCTGAAATTCTGAAATAAAATGTTCAACTTGATACATTTCAGACAAAGTAGACGCAAGAAATGCCGTGATAGAGATTTTAGATGGAACGGAAAATGGAAGTGAATCATGTTGACCAGCAGTCGATGGCTCCATCTGTTTTCATGGTAAAACTTTGGATAGTTTCAAATCTAAATGATGTGCAAATTTGGATGGGTTTCAAGTTTTTTTTTTTTTTTTTTAGGAAAGGGGTTTCATGTTGAACTTTCAACATTCCACCATGAACAGTTTAAACTTCGGTAACGATAAGTACCGAACGTCAGTTTTCTGACGTTTCGGCCCGAACGCCCCCTAGGCCATTGGATCAAATCACGAATCTAAAAGTCTGTCAGACCATCCACGTCATCGTTTCTTTTTCGTTCCGTAAAGCAACCGGCCGTGCCGAACGATTTCATCCTCACACGCCCCAGGGCCTTTATCCCCTTATCTCCTCACACAGCAGCCACCACTCTCTCTCAAATGCAGTGCGACGCGGGGGAGGCCATCGGCCGGCGATGACGAGCCCATCCACAGCGGCGGACTGGCGACGCGTCTACCTCCGACCCGGGATGCGCCTCCCCGAGGAGGGCGGTGGCGGGCTCGAGCGAGAGGAGGCGCCGCCCCTTGCGACACGGCCGCACCACCACTTTTGCGGCGTGGCCACCTCCAACTGGGCAACGCGCGGTGGCGGGATGCCGACGACGAGGATCCCATCCGCGATAACGAGGAGTGCATGCGCGGCGGCGGGCTAGCGACGTGTCCCCCTCCAACCCGGGATGCACCTCCTCGAGATGGGCGGTGACGGGCTCGAGCGAGAGGGGGCGCCTCCCCCCCGGCGACGCGGGCGCACCAGCACTTTGCGGCGTGCCCCCTCCAACTGGGCGACGCGCCTCTTCGAGGCCGGCGGCAGCGGAGGTGCCGCATGCAATGCGCACATCGACGGTGACGGGAGATCCTCGCGTACGGTGGCGGGATCGAGCGCCTGGAGGAGCACCGCGCCACGACCTCACATCCTGCGTCGCTGCAGATCTTCACCCGTGTGTCAGCGTGGCTGCTCATGGCCGTCAGGCTCCAGGCCAGGAACTGGTAGCTCTCAGTTCACCATAGCTCGCGCCGTCGACGGGCTGCAGCTTTCCCCCAACACGTGTTGTTGCTGTTTTGAAGGGGATCTGGAGGAGCTCCAAATGTGCGGCCGTCGCTGCAACTTCGTTCTGTGCACACAGACTATGCAGGTGCTGGTTAGTTTGCTGTTTTGGGCGTAGTTCTATAACATGGTCATTTTTGCCATGTAGTATGGTTGCATCACTTTTTTGTGTCGAAATCAGTAGATCGAAATGTTTTGCCTCACATAAGCTCATACCTTGTTTATTAATTATAGTATCACTTTTTAATTCTTGTGTAACTGATCAGTAAATGCATGGCAACTAAAAGGCATATGTGTGCCATGGCAACCAAAATCATACGAACTTCTGTTAAGTTTTATATATGTGTTGCCATGGCAAATAAAGCTATTGCTTTACCATGTCGACAACTTATTTGTTGTGTTTTTGTCATGTGTATTCGAATAAGTTTGCCATGGTTAAGTTTTAAAGTTCCATAGTCTACAGAATGTAGTAGCCTAAATGATATGGCGTTTGAATACGTATGTTTGTTCTTTTTTTGCCTGTAGCTATGTTTATGCCATGGCAATTTGTAGTTTTGCTTCTCTTTACATAGCAAATTTATCACATGGCAATTTGTTTTCTTGTACACAAATCTCATGGCAATTTCTTTTTAATCTTCTTGCCATGTGCACCTTTTCAGTTCCTTTGTACTACATTTTTTTAATTACTATTCACATGGCAAATGTTATTCCATTACTCATTAGAGCATGGCAATTTTTTCATTGAACTATTTCATTGACATGGTAATTTTTCATTGACCAGATTCGCATGATATAAGGAAGGCATCTGTGCCATATCATTTTTCTTACTACTCAACCATTTTTGCCATGGCAAAATTTGGCACGTATGGCCCCGATCTAATGATTCATGCTTTTTCGCTCACATGGCAAATCATTTTTTTGTACGATGGCAAATTTACTTTTATGCACCATGGCAACTTCATGCACCATAGTAAAATTTCAAAACATTTTTTACACTACTCAAACGACACAATGTATGAAAATTTGATCTTCATAACATTTTTACTTCTTCCAAACATGGCAAATTTACTCTTTTATCAGCATGGAAGTTTTACTCTTATTTTGGCATGGAAATTTTTTACACTTTTTTGCCATGGCACTTTTTTTTTATTTAGCATTGAAATTTTACTTTTATTTGCCATGACAATTTCACCTTAATGCCATGGCAATTTTACTTTTAACATACATGGCAAATTAACTTTTTATGGTGCCATGGCAATTTTTTTCACCTCTTCAAAACATGGCAAATTTACTCTTTTATTGCCATGGCAATTTTACTTTTATTTGGCATGGCAACTTTTATTTTATTTGCCATGGCAATTTTTTTTATTTGCCATGACAATTTTTTTTATTTGCCATTGAATTTTAACTTTTATTGCCATGGAATTTTTACCTTTATTGCCATGGCAACTTTACTTTAACATACATGACAAATTAACTTTTTATTTTGCCATGGCAATTTTTTTTATTTTACATTGGAATTTTACTCTTATTGCCATGGCAATTTTACCTTTATTGACATGGCAATTTTACTTTAACATACACGGCAAATTAACTTTGTTTTGCCATGACAAATTTAATGTACCATGGCACATTTACTTTTCACTCATGGCAAATTTTTACATTCATTGTTCATGGGAATTTTTGCTTTCATGGGAACAAGATATATTTACTTTATGCAACATGGCAATTGTTAGTAAACTATATATAGTATAGTACAATTTTTTTTGTGTGTTCCACATGATGGCAAATTTAAACCACATTCTATGTGTCTTTATGTTTATAGTAAAGATACATTTACAAATGTAGTCCATAGTTTTTGCAAGTTGTTCCCAGCGAACGTTTCTTTCGATCTGGGTAGCTCCCAGATTGAACGCCATGGCAAATGTAGTTTATAGGGCATGGTAGCAAGCCAAATGATGTATATTTTGCCATGCTTTTTTTGCCTTGTCCATTTTTGTAGCAGGTTTCATATTTGCCATCATGTTTATTAACCACACGGCAAACTTAAACTTAAGATGTGTTGCCTAGATATTTCAAAGTTCATTTGCATTGCCATTTTTTTGCCTTGTCCATTTTGTAACATGTTCCATATGTGCCATCATGTTTATTAACCACACGGCAAAACTTAAACTTAAGATGCGTTGCCCATATTTTTCAAAGTTCATCTGCATTGCCACTTTTTTGTTTGCAAGCATTTTTTGGTGTTTTTCAACATGTTGCTGCCATGGCAAATATCAGTCCAAACAGAAACTATTAGATTTTCAACATCATTCTCCATTAGCACATCATGCCATACATTCTTCTGCATGGTGTATATATATGCATGGCAATTCATATTTAAGTGCCATGGCAAATCTGACCTGTAGTTATACATTCATGGCAAATTTTATTATACAAAGCATGACACTTATAATTAAAACACCATGGCAAATTTTAACTTGCATTTTTTTGCCATGGCAATTATGTTCATAATTTGTGCTACTTCCCATACATGGCAAATTCCTCACACACAAACACGGCAATTTTTATTTAAAATAACATGGAATTTTCTTGTTCATATTTTTTTAATTTCAACCTTTTGTGTTTTTTTTCACACATGGCAATTTTCGCATACATTGTATGGAAACAGAAACTAAAATACTATGGCAATTTTAACTATGAATTTGGCATGGCAATTTAATTTTTGTTTGTATGATGGGAATTGCCATGTCTTGTTTCTTTTGGGTTATAAAAAAAATCTTTTCACCCATGGCAATTTTCTGCTTTTTATAGGTGATGGCATTTTTTTCCGTATCATAGCAAAAACTGGGCTTTAATATGTCACAACAAAAAAAAAATCCGGGCTTTTCTTGTGTTGTTACTGGGCTTTTTTTTCGTTTTCGTTTTTATATACAGGGATAAAGCCCTATAGGGGGCGATCTGGTGGGACGTTCGGGCAGTGGTGTTCTCCCATCGAACGAAATCGTTCGGTGGGGTTGATCCCTCGTACGAACCTTTTGTTCGGTCTGGAAGGTCCCCAGACCGAACGTCACGCACATATCGGGGTCCTTAAACTTTCAATCATGCACGACGGACGGCCCGGCCGAAGATGGCCCGTTACCCATTCGGACCCTGCAAGGCCCGGCCCAGTTCAAAAAACAAAAGGTCCATCTCGGCAGCACAGAGCACACTCTTCTCTCAGCTCCAGTAGGCAGCAGCTCACTCCCATCTCTTAGGGTTTCCGGCGGCCGCCGCCCGCCGCCCGCGTCCAGCTACCTTTCTGCACTCCTCCACGCCAATGGCGACCTCCAAGGCGACGACTCTGACGGAGATCCCCGACCACCTCGTCGCGGAGATCTTCCTCCGGCTGCCCGCCGCGGAAGACCTAGCCCGTGCCTCCACCGCCTGCGTCTCCTTCCGCCGGCTCGTCGCCGACAAATCCTTCCTCCGCCGCTTCCGCCGCCTCCACGACCCGCTCCTCCTCTCCTTTTTCGACCGCGACGGGTTCCACCACGCCCTCCCGCCTCACCCCTCCGCGCCAGCTGCCAGCGCGCTCGCCGACGCCGCCGACTTCTCCTTCTCCTTCTTCCCCAATCACGGCCAGTGGTCCGTTCAGGACATCCGCGAAGGACGCGTCCTCCTCCTCCGCCCTGGCGACGGCAAGCAGCCCCAGATCTCCATGGAGGCCGTGGTGTGCGACCCCTTGCACCGGAAGTACGTCCTGCTTCCCCCAGTACCTGACGACCTAGCCGCTTCGGTGGCGCACCCGGCCACGGCACACAAACCCTGGTGCGAGGCTTTCCTTGTTCCCCTTGACGAGGAGGCGGAGGTGGCATTCGGTGTGATGTGGATGGTACATTTCACAACTAGGCTGGCAGCGTTCGTCTACTCTTCAACCACTGAACAGTGGCAAGCTGTTGCATCCAAGGAATGGAATGAGTTGCTCCTTGGACAGGGCGAGTCGACCATGGTGTCACCGATCGACCGTGACTTTTATGGGCGCCATTACGCTTATGGCTGCTTCTACTGGGAGTCCACCATGATGGGGAAGAAAGATTTGCTCGTGTTTGACACCCGGAGAATGGAGTTCTCTAGTTGTGACGTCCCACCTGGAGAATTGTGTCCGCTAGGTCTGGCCATTGTGGAGGCAGGGGAAGCCAGGCTTGGCTTGTTCGGTATCCATGTTGAAGCTGGAAAGTTTGATCTCTGTTATTACGTCAAGGGAAACAAATGTGAGAGTTCTAGCCAGTGGCAGCTGGAGAAGACAATCCCAATATGTTCGGGGTGCCGGCCTGATATCAAAGCTGCAACCGGGAGGTACTTGCTCCTAGGAAAGTTTGGACCCATGCGGTTAGACTCAACTCCACAGCAAGATTTGGAATATATCTCGGTTGATGTCAAGACATTGCAGCTTGCGAGGGTTTGTACTAAATCTTCCGGGTTTGCCTTTTCCAAGACGTGGATATATGCCAACTTCCCGTCATCGTTGTCTTCACCAAAAATATGAAGTGGTAAATTTCCTATTGCATCCTAGTTATGTCCTTCTCTTCATAGTTCGCATGCAGCTTGTCTAATGCAGTAATGCTTAATAGTTTAATATTATGATTGCCATTGGTCATTCTTTTTACACGATTTAGCACTGGTTGTTTTTCTTGTGCTTGTGGGTAAGCTAATCAAGCTCGGGAACACGATTCTGATTTTTTGTTTTGTTTGTTCCAACCGCTGTTTGGAGGGAATATGATAAGAGATAAGATCTTTCACATAGGTCATGCATCCATTGTCATTTTAGGCCTAATGAAATCATGGAAATGCTATATCACGACTATTATTTTCGATGAATGCTTTGTGTTGAGGGTGTAGAAGGAATATTAGTATAGATCCAGTCTACCTTCCGTTTACTTCGCTCACCTCATGAATATTCGTTTCATGCAAGCACGGCTTATCTTGTCTGTCTTTTCTTTTATAAATATAAATATAAAGATGCAGAAGAGAAAGTCTTTTGGTCATCTTCACATCTATATTTGATGTAGTTTTGAAATAAATCTGCATAATTGCTACGGTCACAAATAAGAGCCTGACTCGCTGCTCTGTATAACAAGAACAGCTTGTGCTCACAAGCTGGTTCATTTGAATCAGCCTCATAAGGTCAGTTATAGGCGGGGCACCCGTTTTTTCTTTCCTTTTTAAGATGGTTTGAAAATTTCACCTGGCTCTTTCCGAGTTTCCAATACATGCCAAATGTAAGCATTAATATCTGTATGATGGTAGAGGGCACACCCAGTTTGTTGATTGTGACTGCCAAGACCCCTGATTCGTTTTCCTTTGGTGATATAACTTCTAAGTTTTTATTCAAACCGACATAAGTTAAAAGTTTGTTAGACTACTTAGGTAATATAGGAAGTCCTGCAACACAAGGGTACCACTTTCGTATGATCCTAGTTTTCCAGGACTCAGCTTATTTATGTTTGCAGTAACATGTTTCACATTCAGTTGAGATCAATATTATGACTGGGACAGGTGCTATTCTGGACAGATGCTATTTTGCTTCTGCGGTTCAGCCTGTAATTCTGTATACTATGTATGTGGCCCCTGATAATTCGTTCCATTTTGCTTGTAAACTCTCGATTATGTACAATCTGAGCTGCAAATTCTTATATGAATATGCCCCCCTTCTCGGCTCTAATTTTTTTCTTTTAGGCTTTAGTCATCTTCACAGCTATAATTTTATCTCTGTTATTATTTTGAAACGAATCTGTATAACTGCTACGGTCACAAATAAGAGCCTGAGTCACTCACTGCTTTTTATAGCTAGAACAGACTCTGTTCACAAGCTATCTGATTCGAATCAGCCTCATCAGATCAGTTGTATGCTCCTACATGGACCGTGATAGTTCGAACATTTCACCTGCCTCTTTGTGAGTCTGCCAATGCTTGCCGAATATAAGCATTAGTCTCTGTAGTATTGTAGAGGGCATACAGACACAGTTTGTTGATTGTGGCTACCAAGACCCATGATCCTTTTTTTTTTCCTTGGCTGACGTGAGTTATAAGTTATTTTTTAGATTGACCTAAGTTAGAAGCCTGTCACTTGTTAGACTCATCTATTTATGTATGTACATACCTCTGCCTGGCTGCGTATTCCAACTTTACGCTGCGAAACGCATAAAAGGAAATGTTAGCAGTTACATATCTCGAATTCAGTTCAGATCAATACTGTTACCTGCGGGACAGGTGCTATTATACTCGTGCATTTTAACACCATGTACTATATGTAGCCTCCACAATATGTTCCATTTTGCTTGCTCTTGAATCTGTGTGATTTGAGCTCAAATCTTTACTATCGTCTGGATATTGATTTTTTGTCTGTTTTGCACAGATTCGACGGAGCCGTGTAGCCAGAGACTAACATTCCCATCCTCGGAGCTCCATGTCTTTTTGTGTGATTCCGGCAGCGTGGACTTCACGCAGATGCCATTGCCGTGCCTACGAGACGTGACTCATAACTAATCTAGGGTTGACGACTCGATTGTTCATGAGCTCTAGCCGTGTCTAGGTTTAGAATTCGGTCAGTGTTGTGTAACCGACATCGCTCATGTGGCTGCTGCCCCCGCCTATTTTAGAACATAGCACTGGGATTTAAACAGTTGTGATCAGCGTTTGCACGATGTAGTAACATGGCTACAGTTTAAGCAGCCACTTTCAGGAGGCTTTTGCACTTGTATGTGTCAGGGCTTGCAGTGATGAATTGAAGCGCCTGGTTTGGTTAGCCGACCTTATCTGATCTGATATGTTCTGTCTAGTGTAAAATTGTGTGGATGTTCTTGAGAGTGTGACATTGGAATAGACAGTGCATCACTTGTTTTTGTTGTTCCTTTCACTTCCCAATCAATCTTCAAGTCTTGGGACTTCTTGGCGGCCAAACATATATACAAATATATACGAGTTCTATTTGTTTTTATACGCACATGCTTTAAACTAAAGTATGTGGCACACCTTGTCAATCCTGGATCGAATCTGAGGCAGGTTAAAGGAGAAACAAGTTGATACATTTTAGACAAAGTGGATGCAAGAAAAGTTGATACATTACTGGGAGAAGAAAGAGTTGCTCGTGCTTGACACCCGTACTATGGAGTTTTCCATTTCTGACCTGCCACCCAGAGAATGGCGTACGCTAGGTCTAGCCATTGTGGAGGCAGGGGAAGGCAAGCTTGGATTGTTCGGTATCTTTCATGAAACTTTACCTGGCAAATTTGATCTCTGTTATTACATTAGGAGAAACAAAGGTGAGAGTTCTAGCCAGTGGCAGTTGGAGAAGACAATCTCACTAGGTTCTGGGTGCCTGTATCATATCAAAACTGCAACTGGGAGGTACTTGCTCCTAGAAAAGTTTGGAGCCATGCGGTTCACAGGCTTGACAGTGCAGACGCCAGATTTGGAATATATCTCAGTTGATGTAAAGACGTTGCAGCTTGAGGGAATTTGTACTACATCTTCTGGGTCTGCCATGTTTTCCATGTCCAAGACGTGGATATATTCCAACTTCCCGCCATCGTTCTCTTCACCGACAATATGAAGTGGTAAATTTTCCATTGCATCCTAGTTATGTCCTCCTCTTCATAGTTTTCACACAGCTTGTCTAATGCTTAATAGTTCAATATTATGATTGGTTATTCTTGTTTACAGATTTGCCACTGGTTGTTTTTCTTGTGCTTTGTTTGTTCATTCTTGTGCTCATCAAGCTCAGGAACATGATTGAGATTTTTTGTTTTGTTTGTTCCAATCGCCGTTTGGAGAGAAGCTGACAAGAGAAAATATCTTTCACGTAGCTTATGCATCCATTGTTTTTATCTTGCGAGATTTATGCATCCATTGTTATTTTAGGAATAATTAAAATCACGGAGATGCTATATCACAACAGTTATTTTTGATGAAGACTTTATGTTCAAGGTGTAGAAGGAATATACTAGTATAGATCCAGTTTACCTTTCAATTTTTTCGCTCACCTCATGAAAATTTGTTTCATCCAAGCGGTTCATCTTGTCTGCCTTTTCTATTATAAATATGAGGATGCAGAAAAGGAAGTTCTGTTTTACACTTTAGTCATCTTCACATCTTATATTCGTTGTGGTTTTGAAATAAATCTGCATAATTGCCTGACTCACTGCTCTGTAGAGCAAGAACAGCTTGTGCTCGCAGGCTGTTTGATTTGAATATGCCTCATAAGGTCAGTTAAAGGCGAGGCACACCGTTTTTCTTTTTCTTTATTCTTTAAGATAGTTTGAACATTTCACCTGCCTCTTTCCGAGTCTCCCAATACATGCCAAATATAAGCATTAATCTCTGTGGGATGGTGAGGACACACACGTACAGTTTGTGGGTTGTGGCTGCCAAGACCCCCATATATGTTTTTCTGAGGTGATGTAAGTTGTAACTTTTTTATTTGAACCGGCCTAAATTAGAAGTTCTTTAGACTACCTGGGTAATATAAAAAGGTCTGCCGTACAAAGGTGCCACATTTGCATGATCCAAGTTCTTCAGGACTCGTTGCCGATCAGCTATATCCTGCACGATCTGGTCATGGCAGCAGCAATGCACCCGAGGCTCGTTGCCGTGGCGGCGCTGGTCGCGCTGATGTGCGCCGTCGCTGTCGCCCAGGTACCTGCCGCCGGCGGTGCCCCGGTGTGCGTCGGTGTCGATCAGAACGTCGTGAATGCATGCTTCAAGAGCTTGGGAGAAGGTATGAAAATTGCCACTGCCGACAGGATTATTTCGGCGGGTAATGTCATTAAGGTTCAAGTGGACTGCTGCGTAGCCTTTGGAGGCCACTCGTGCCTCTGCCAGATGAAGGCGGCGTGGAAGGCTCAGCACAAAAGTGCCCAGGATAATGTGGAATGCGTCAGGAAAAAGGCATGCTAGTGAGCGCGCGTGGGAGGTCTCTTCGTGCATGCAAGACCTCTAGTTCGTTGGATATGTGTGTTTCTTGCATGTTGGTTTCAAGCGGTCGATGTCCACCTCCACCGGCTCCTTGCTTGCTTTTATTTGCTTGTGTGTGTCATGTGAGTGTGTTCTGTTTTTCTACGTATGGGAGCGTTAATCGCTCAGTCGAGTCTTTTTAGTTTGTATCAATCAGAAATAAATGTCGGTGGATTTTCTTGTTTCATCTTGTTTTGTTTGCATATTATTCCATGCATCCCAAAACATATTATAGTACTAGAAAACATCAAATACGGAGTTTAATTAGTAAGTACATGCACACTGCCTACGTAGGTCGTCCGTGAGCCAAATTTTGACCGGAGGTTGAACAGTTGGCGAAGTCGATAACGTACTGTAGGCCAAACGATTGCCATGGCCCACACCACCCACGGGATCGCCGTGGCGTCGTGCGGGGTCTGCGAGGAAAGCTACAAACGGGCCGGTCTACCGCGAGTGGGTCGCTGTGCGCCACCAACGAGACCATCTTCCTCTGCCCGCGCACGCCGGCGCTGCGCTTCCACTACGCCAGCAACGACGGTGAAGGCGACGCCTGAGCCGTCTGACACCGTGTGTCACGATGCCTGGAGCTAGCTTGCGGAAATCGGGAGACATAAAACTGGGTGAGTAGAAGAAGTTAGTGAACTGGTGTGGAAATAAAAATCAGGGGAACTGGTATGGAAATCGGGTTGGAAAAAGAAAAATAGGTGGAAGCGGGCGTGAGCATGCGCGGGACATACGAGGATAGCGATCGAACACGTTGTTATGTTCTGTCTCTAGAAATAGAACGTTCCAGTTAGTGCAGTCCTTATTGTTATGAAAAAGTTCACCACGCACTAAAATGTTCGTGTAATATAAAAAAAAATTCGTGCAATTTGCTAAAAAAATTAATATCATTAATAATTTTTATCACATATATAAAATGTTCGTGGCATTTTACAAAAATGTTCATACAATGTAAAGACCATTTGACGTAATTTTGGAAAAATGTTTGGTACCATTCAAAAAAAAGTTCATGATGTTTTAAAAAATGTTCACACGTTTAAAAAAACATGTTCACAATGTAATTAAAAAAATGCTCAATGTGCATTTGACAAATATTCAACATGTATTTGGAAAAATATTCAATGTGCATTTGAATAATGTTTAACATGTATCTAAAAAATGTTCAACCTGAATACGAAAAATATTCAGACAATGTAAAAATTGTTAATGTAATTTTTAAAAATGATTCTTACCATTCAAAAAAAAAGATCAAAACATTTGAAAATATGGTCGCACATTTTTTAAATGTTCATGACATTTATGAAAACCATTAACGAGATTGTTTCGTGGGCTGGGCCCAGTACTGATGCTATGGCGACGGGCAGGCGAGGTATAGATGCCCCCGTTGGGCCGTCGCCCATCTCGAGTTCCAGTCCACCGAACCATCACACGATAGGTTCGAAAATCCACATTCTTGCGATCTACCTCCGACCTGAGAGGAAATCCTGTTGACATTGGAACACCTGTAGTGGTAGCTTAGCTTGGTAAACAGGCTCTCAAGTTCAGATACCGCCACTTGTAGTGGTAGTAGCTTAGCTAGGAACACTTGTATATGGAACGCCTGCGTCTAGATGCCCTCAAGTTGAGACACCGCTACTACAGTCATCATCGCATCCAGAAACACACATTTGCTTTTCGGGAGGTCATCCGAACAAACACAAAATGAAAGAAACACAAGTGGCCGATAGAGATGAGAAACAATCAAAGATTTTATTTGCCCTGATACAACAAATTAACGTACAATCAGGCTGGAACCACACGCAGCAAGGGGAGAAGGAGATGCGACCCCATCTCCCCGAGGAACAACACAAGGAAGATCACAGGGATAAAACCCTCCTCCCTACCTGAACTGAACATCAAACTAGAGAGCCAAGAAGTGTGAATGGGGGAATTCCATGCGAGCCGACGACGACCTCTCCTACGGCATGAAGAATAAGAGCTCCTGCCGTATCGTCGTCATCTTGCCTCTTCGAATATACTTATACCCAAAGTATCTCCATCTCCATGCCCTTTCAGAGGCTGCCGCTCTAATCTGACCGGCTTTAAAACTAGTAGCCATCTGGGGCCTCAATTTTGAACGATGTCGTTCTGCGGGTGCACTGAATCTGGACACCTTCTTGTAGCTAACTTTTCAATCCGTTGTATGGCCTTGAGATTTGGGAATATTAGCCATCGATCCTATGGTGGCACATGTAGTGTGTTGCCATCAGTATCTTTTGCTTTTCCCTCTTTATGCTGCCTGCCCATACAGTCACGCATAATGAGACACAGAGACGGACAACTAGCCCATTGGATTAGACAGATTTCTAATGGAAAAAGGCAGATTAGGTATGTGTGCCCTGGCATATTTGTCTACTGCATGCTTGCTAAAGGTGTTCTAGCATTGATAAACTGTATTTTTCACGCATATTTGTTTATAACCTGTGTATGATTGCTGCCCTTTGATAAACTGACGAAAAACCTGTAAGTTTGCCGACCACCGACATGAAAATGACAAGTAAAACACTTGGGTTACTTTTGTAACGAGCTCAGGCTCAGTTCACATGTCACTAGTTAAGCTCATCGACACTGAATTCCCTAACAGACCACAAATACATAATCTCCACACTTTCTGTTTTGTTCTCTCAACATGCAGATGAGCTAGCATGTGAAAAGTAGTACCATCCGTACAGTAGATGCACGTCCATCTAGTTACTGATCCGGCTGTGCATGTATACAGTACATAAACACTCAAATGTTCAACGACAAAGATGGCCAAAACATTTTCTCTTCTTCTGCCTCTAAAACACCCTGATCGATCACTTTATCAAGATAGATACTGCACGAGAGCACTACTGCAACGACCGCATCCATCCATCAGCATTTTCTGCAGCAAATTAGGCAAAGTTTACGCAGAATCCCAGCCCGTATGTCTTCCCCGGTCCTGCAACTGGCACAAGCTTTGAGCCAGTTAGGATAATAATAATAATGTGCTCTCCGCATCTTGTTTCATGTGAAAGAAATGTGCGTGGACAGAAACCGAGCGACGACGACAGATACCTCAACTAGCTAGCTGCTTGAGGAGATAAGGAATTTGCAGGCTCGGCAAGCACCTTTACTCCATTAGCTTTTGCACGATTCGGAGCTGCAAATCTAGCTGAGTTGTGCCGCCCAAAAAGGCCATATGTCACGTGATTCCCATGGCTATAGCTAGCTAGTTCATTCTAACCTAGGCTGCATCACGGCTTGGTTCATTGCCAGGTTCATGGATCGAGCACCAAGACCATGTAGTATTTCTTCCATTCCACACCACAGCCCACAGGAGGCAACAGACTTGGTACTAGATATTCAGTCTTTCGTCTAGACTTATAAATAACAGCCACCTATGCGCTCTTCATCATGGAAGATTAAACAAGTGAAATGTGCCCCACAGTTGATGAACAAGAGTCCTAGGTAGCTAGTTGGTTGGTTGTCACCTGGAGTTCTCCGCAAATCACTTCAGTTGCTAGCTTCTGCCTCATTGCTGCATTGGCACTATTTTAAAAGTGTGCATTGCAGGGATAAGAGAAGTGTGCGTAGTGAAGTGTTTGGGGGAACTCTGGGTGGCAACCAGCGGATTCGATAAGTTTGGGAGTGTTTGAGCTTTAGGAATTATTATAGTGGTAGGTCCTTGTACATTATGATGGGTGTGTGGGGATTAATTGAGTTTGGCCTCGTCGGGTGTTCTCTTGAAGCACTTCAGGATTCATCTTTTTGGGGAGTTTTCTGAAGTGTTTGGGGGAACTCTTGGTGTCACCAAGCATTCTACAGATATTGGCCACATACCATAAGAGTGATGTACCAACGAGTTAGGAACCGCATTTGATATTACCGAGAGTTCCCTTCAAGCAAATTACAAAAGACCTTTTTGAGGTTTTATGCAAAGTGTTTGGGGAACTCTCAGTGTAACCAAGCTTAGAAGATATTGCAGGCCACAAACCACAAGAGATGTACTGCAAATATTGTTTAGTTTTACCATGAGTTTCCTGCAAGCACTTCACAAGGCATTATTCCAAATGCCACCGTGAAGTGTTTGGGGGAACTCTCGGTGCCACTAAGCTTTACTCAATGCCGGTCGAGAATTTGAAGTGATAATCAATCTGAAGCATGCGTGTTTGGTTTTACCATGAGTTCCCTGCAAGCACTTCACGAGGCATTATTCCAAATGCCACCGTGAAGTGCTTGGGGGAACTCTCAGCGCCACCAAGCTTTACTCAATGCCGGTTAAAAACCCGAAGTGATGATCAATCCGAAGCACACGTGTTTGGTTTTACCATGAGTTCCCTATAAGCACTTCACAAAGCATTATTCCAAATGCCACTATGAATTGTTTGGGGGAACTTTCGGTGCCACTAAGCTTTACTGAATGCCAGTGAAGAATTCGAAGTGCCGATCAATCTGAAGCATCTGTGTTTGGTTTTACCATGAGTTCCCTGCAAGCACTTCATAAGGCATTATTCCAATTGCCACCGTGAAGTGTTTGGGCGAACTCTCAGTGCCACCAAGCTTTACTCAAAATCGGTCAAGAACCTAAAGAGACAATCGATATATACAAGCCACGTTTGGTGTTACCAACCATTCTCTTCAAGCATTTCATTAGGTATGTTTCAAGGCCTAGTGCGGAGTATTTGAGTGAACTCCTGATACTAACAAGCAATGGACAGGCGTTGATCAAACGGATCCAACAAGATATTCCAATGAGACATTCGTTACCATCATGAGTTCATTTCGATCGCCTCACATTGCACCGTCAATATGTTGCCATCCATGAGTTTTAGATGCAGCGTCAAGTGCTTGGGGGAGCTCAAGGTGGCATCCAACATTTTAAAATCGGCGCGCACCCCCTGGTTGATCTGAATGCATCGGTGATTTGTTGTTTTTCTTTTGTATTTTTTAACAGGTGTGGACTTCTACATTGGTCTATTTCTTCTGTGTCGTCACTAGTATGTTTCAGGCCCAAATCAAGTCGAGGCCCGAGAGTTTGCCAGTATGCAGGTGGGCCCTAAACGACAACACATGCAGGCTTTGGCACTACGATCATCATGCACATTTCTTCGGGCAGTGGTGTTGATCGCTCATAGCGAGTGGTACGCCCGCTCGTTCATGCACGCGCTTCGTGCAAATGCTATGTCTCATGTACCAATTCCTATTAGGAATCGCCTACGGGCGGACTAGTATCGGGCCGGCCCATTTAGTTGTTAGTATAACATAGGAATTTGATCCAAACAAACTCCGAATTGGGATTTCTTATTGGATCAGGAATCCCATTGCATTTTGCATCCTTTTCCATTTTTCTTCTTTCAGGCAGTTTTGGCTCGCAATAAAACTAGGGTCCTGATCGAGCAAGACTACGTCCTATCTATCTACCTCTCCAAACACAATATCTTGAGTACCTATGATGGTGACTACATCTGCTGGCATGTGATGTTTGGACATAGAATCGAGTCCTTGTGAATGGGCAAAGCCAGGTGCTCTTATTTTACAACGGTAGGGACGATTACTCCCATTACTGACAAGAAAGACACCAAATTCACCTTTAGGTGCTTCAACTGCGGTATAGGTAGAAGGAGCTGGTACGGAAAAACCTTCTGTATAAAGTTCGAAATGGTGAATTGAGGTAGAGTAGACCGATGATCCGGTAGTCATTTGGCCGGCTATGGAAAGAAAAAGCTTGCATCTGCTCCCCCTAAACTATAACGGGTCCCATCTCTCTCCAAACCTAACGTGGTAGTTTCCCATCATAAGGCTTTCCATCTATAGATTGAGCCATTACCCACCAAGGATCCCATTCGTTCAGAACTCAGTCGACTGCTTCTATAGATAAGGCGGAACGTCCTTAGTTCAGCATTATGGCACATAGTCTCCGACGCTACTACAGCGCTTCGCTAACTCGAAGCGCCTCGCTATGAGAATGACGCGTCGCTAACGCTCGGCTAAGTCGTCGAACCCTCGCGCTGACCATTCGCTTTCTCAGTAGCGAAAGCGCTTCTCTTTGCCCCTTAACTTCATAAAGTATTTGGAAAGAAAAGAAAGAGATTCTTGGTTTTATTGCTCCCGCTTCCTCATCTGCGCTCGTCAAGCCAACTTTGCTTTTTGGGAGGCGAAAGAGGGGTTGAAGCGGACATGTCGAAATGACAACATCGAAGATATCTATATACACAGGAACGCTTATTCCGGACTGCGTTCCGGAAAAAGTAGCCTACTTGACAGAAAGGGCGGGCACTCTCGGCGCGGAGGTAGGCACTCTCGTCTTTCAACCCCACCGTCACTTTGAATTTAGTGGGGCACTGTTTACTTACAGCCTCTACGAGTTGCAAGTGAATGGGGCCGGTGCGTGGTGAACGGAAGGGTTCATCAAGCCATTTCTCGCCTTAACCCCTAAACTAAATAGGAAGAGGGGTACTTGACTAATAGGGGGCAATTGCATTGCACCTGACTGTGAGGGACCTCTTGATACCTTATGTTCACTTCCTAACTAGTAGCCGGTTTCCTGTCGCGGAAGCCTTTTCCCAGTGCGCGGAGCCCCGATGAGGAAGGTGTTAGTGCTTTCTCATGGGGTCAATAATGCTAATCCCTCTTTTTGTGCCGGGAAGAAGATAAGAAAAGGCGAAGCCTTCTCTTGGTTTCCCAACCTGTTGCTTCTAAAGGCTGCCCTCTCTCGGCTGGATTTTGGTCCAGCCTACTGCGAGGATCCCGTATCCCGTACATCGTCTTTCTCCCTCCTGGGTTCCCGTGGTTCCTATGCCGCTGCGTTTCCCGGTCCTTTTCTTTTAGTGCTTCGACCCGAAGCGATAGCTTGATGCGTTTTCCGTGGATAAGATGGCAGTGCTCCAGCTCACTAAAGAATGGGACGGCAGTGGTCCGCCGGCAAGCTCGTTCTGATCCTGGACGCAGTACATTGGAATCCTGAAGCACCACCACGAACGCTACCGCGCGTGCGCCTGCGGTGCGGTAAGGCACCACCCTGTTGTGCCAGCAGCCAACTCCGGCGTGTCAGCTTAGTTATCCTCATCAAGCCACAACCTTGATGTCTAGCTTCCCAACTGGTAGACGGTTCCCTTTCCCCCGGATCAATGAAGAAGGGAGAAGTCAGTTGATTCTTTCGAAGAACCGGAAGCGAAGCGCTATGCCGGGGCGAGGGGACGGGAAAAGAAACTGCTCCGAAGAAAGATATTGGGGTTCCCAATGCTTCTCCACGCCCAACGAGATGCGCCAACCTCGGGATGCTTTACTCCTAACCCCACGGCGGTTCCGAGACGGAGCTTAACCTGAGTCTCGGTTAAGAACGGCGATGATCTACGTTTCACACGGCGCACGATTCCATGGATAGTTTCATTCGAGATCGTGATGGAGGACATAGCTTACGATCATCGGCTTTGATCATGCCACTAGGCATTTGATTAGGACATTGCACAATGATCCGAACACTTTGTCGCATCTCTTCGATACGGATACAGTAACGATCATAGCGATCTCCTCTGGTACCTACTGGTACGTCAAGATCCGATTGGTCATGAACATCGTAAGGTGCTGCTCTTCGCGAATCCCAGCATACCCCAGGTTGGGATGGGTAGGCCCACCACTTCACTTTTGCACTTTCACTTAGGCCCGGGCCAAGTCAGTGGGGGGACCCTGTCGGGCTCCTTCCCCCCCAAAACAAACTGTACGTGGGAGTTTCCCTTCATACGGCTCGAATCATTCTCAGATGCCCCGAGAGGCATCTTTCCTTATGATTTGGTGGTTCACACGCGCGCAAACGAGCACCGGCCGCAACAGCAAGGAACTATGACCAATAGAGTCAGACACAGAGCGTCATACTTCTTTATCTTGTGATGGTTGAGGAGTTTCTTTCTCAGAGGGTGCGGGACGCTTGCGGAGTCCGTGCCTTCCGTACCACCACAGGTCGTTCTTGGGCAGATCCCGCTCCTAAACATAAGGGAGGGATAGGGGGAAAGGAGCCCTAAAAATCATATAAATAGGGTTGTAGAAAGACCACTTTCATTCGACGTTCTGGGGCGCCCGATTCGATCGACGAATTTGGCGAGCTGATCCGCTTTGATCCAGGAGAAAGCCCAGTGAGCCACCTTTTCGGTGCAGGTCACGTGACCTACAGCTCGGCCTTCGCTTTTTGAGACTTCCTCTACCCACATCTCTATGTGCCCGCAGCACTTTCATATGGAGAAAGATGGGCTTACCATGTTCCATCAATAGCACCTAACCTATGCCGATTTTGGCGGACCGTGCTCCACCCCGGTGAACTCATGCGGTTCCGACGTGCCCAGAGGCCAGAGGCGAATCCGTTCACGGTCCGTAGGACCAACACCATTCGAAGGTTGATGGCCCGCCCCGCCTAGAATAGGAATCTTTGACTGGGCTTACACACATTCGCTCACTTACGCTGTCCCCCCTCAGCTCACCCTAGCCCCGGGTACGTCGTCTCCAAGGCTTCACACAAAATCTTCACTGACAACATATGCATGCTTTTGTAGGGTCAGGCAGAACCGTTGTTGCCTGATGGGAACTTCCCCCATATTGCTATCAATGTCTTCATGTCGCACGACCTCTTAACATTACACCACTGAATCCCCAATCCTTTGCTTGCTGTGCAGTGACAGTACCAATATCCACTAATCGTTGTTTCCAGATACGGTTGCCGGTTGACATCTCTTCTAATTCGTCGATACGAGAAGCAAATTGTTGTGTGGAGGAATCAATATCTCGACATAAGCCAAGAGGCAGATCTTGTGCCACTCCACCAGGTCGTATGAAACTAGCATGCATCCTGGCTTCCGGGACTCTTTCATAGAATTCCAACAATTTCTCCCGCTCCTCAAAAGCCCAAAGGAACGGAGTTGATGCTCCCACATCCATAGCATGAGTAGTTGAAGCAAGTGAATGATTTGAAATTCGAGTTATTTCACAGAATAACACTCTTATATATTGAGCTCGTAATGGTACCTCACAATTCAAAAGTCTCTCTACGGCTGAAGAATGAGCGTGTTCTTGGGCCATCGTAGAAACATAGATAGGGTCAACGACGGAACGAACAACGAAACTTTACGACATCTTTTTCGTACACGTTCACTTGCATCACATACACAAGTGCTCTCTGAACCGTGCAATAAGGTCACCCATAACACGGCTCTCCCACTGGAGTTACCTTAGCCCCGGGCCATGCTATTCCATGATATTGGAAAAAGTTTACTAATTATTATCATCGTCTTGAAAGCTGGGCGCCTTTTGAATATGAGTGGGGCTCCTAGTCTAGGCGGCGCCTTCGTGGAGCCAAACCGAAGGAAGAGCAAAAGGGCGAGGCCACACCCGGCTTCGAATAGGAGGGGGGCTTAGCTCTGGATCCCGCCTGCTTGCAGAAATGAATGGATCAGAAAGGGGGCTGGGTTCTATTTCCGGGCCGGGCAGGAGGTGAAGGCCAGAAGAAGAAGAGAAGTGCGCCTTCCCGGTAAGGAAGAGGATAAAAAGGTGCTGTCATCTATCTCGACCTGTTTCCCGAGGCGTTGGAAATGAAGACCGGCTCAGAGAATCACTGGCGTGCTTTCTCTCCCCCATCGTTTCGCCAACAAAGAAGTCATCCTTGACTTGACTATTGACCATTCCATCCCTACCGAGCCGCCTCTTAGAAGTATTTACCTCTGCCTTTCTTTTTTGAGAACATACCCTTCAAATCAAAAAGAAAAAAAGAAAGAAAAGTTCCTCGTCTGTGATTTAATCGGCCCTAAGGGAGTTTACTCGACCCATTCTCCAGTCTCTCGCACTGCTCAAGTGTGCGACTCCGTATGAGGACCTCCTTCCCTTTTGCTCTGCCCACTCTTCGTTCACACGGTTATCAAAGTGGAGGAAGGGCGGGCAGCAGGTACCACGAGCCCTCTGTCCCACACATCTATCAAGAAGCAAGTGTAGTTCACCGGTTCCACCGAATGCTCCTATCTCTCGGCAAAGATCGTGTGAGTGTGCAGTTATGCTTCGGATGCTTCGCCATGGAATAGATCGACTCAGTTCCCCTTCTTTTCCGGTGCACTCGCTTTGTATCTCCGACACACAAGGAAGGACGCGGTGGGAAGAAAGCTGCCCTAGCCTCTGTCCGGTCGATCATTCCGCTGGCATCTTGCATTCACGCCTCCGTTTGACTGCCGCTCGGGAATGTAGTTGTAGATACGTGAGTCTTAGTGGGTCGTTGGCTCCACCTCTTATCTCCTTCTACGACATGCTGTAGTCGTCGCCATATTCAATATGTCACTTAGTCATATCTGCCTCGCAGCGGGTCAGCACCTCCGAAAGAAAGGGAGGGAGGACTTCATTCAGTGACTCCGCGATCGCCCTCTAAACGATCAAAATAAGGTAAAGCTTGAAGATAAGTTTTGTACTCGATTAATTTCTCAGTCCCTCTAGTCGGGTGGGCGCCGGCCGGCCGGATCCCCCTGAAAACCGTACGTGCGGGTCTCCCCGCATGCGGCTCACGCCATTTGAGGTGGCCCAGCCCAGCATTCATTCGCAAATCCTGTAGTGAAATTGAGACTGCTCGACCTCGGAAGCTAATTCGCGTGTAGGCAGCGCTGTCTTAATACTGTTGACTGTATCTATTCATTGATACATTGGCTCGCTCCCCCCCTCTTTTTTCAAGAATGAATGAGCCGCTCGGACCTTCCATTTCCGTCAAATGACCCGGCTTCCCCTGGCTCTTCCACCGTCCGGGCTCCCTTTCCTCCCTATGCTCCCCCGGCGCAGGCCCACCACGCTTCGCGCCTGCGGCGTTTTCGCCAGACGGTCTTTGCCAGTAGTGCCATCCTCCCCGCAGGCTGTCTGTATGGGTGGGTTGTCCCTTGCTGCTACGTTCTGTTAGGCGCTATGAATTACAGGAAATTCAGTGGTTGACTTGGACAGCAGGCGGGTTACACGTTCCACTGTGCCGAGATGTGAGGTGCAGGTGGTGATGATCACCCCGGGGTATGCGCTAGCGCCCTTGACGGGCACTCCAGGACCCGCCTACGCTCGTGAAAACCCAGGTCGGTCCTCCGACCAGATGTGTGGATAACGAGACCACCTTCACAACCTTCTCCCTTCTATCTTTATCCAAAGTCAGGTAGGGCGGTTCGCTTGAGTTGCTCAACCGTCCCTTTGCCCGGTGCTCATGACGCGCTACGGAACCTCCACCGTGCTAGCGGCATAGGAGCCTACTCAGCGTCAGCGGCTTCATGCCGCACTGGAGTGATCCAATATGTGGTTCCGCACGTTCCACCACTTCTCCGTTCATTTCCAATACTGATCGTGAAACACCATGAGCAGCAGGATGTTGAGGTCCGGAATTCGAAGTGAAATTCTTGATTTGCCCGTTCCTAGTCGTCATGGGAAAGAAATAAGAAAGAAATAAGAAAGAGATTATTCCCCTAGAGCTTGTCCAGTACCACCAGTACTCAAAATGCATCTCCGCGCGTCTACCTGGCGCTTTTATTAGCCGCCTTGCATGCAAGCGAAGCGCTATTGGCGGCAATTAATAGCTCACTAAGCGATGATTGATGCAGTCAGTCAGTGCCCTCGATTATTCTATTCCTGATAGAAGGATCATGGCGCTCCGGAAGCATTCCATCCAGCAGCAGCATCTCCTTCAACCACGCGAGGACAAAACTGATGTTAGCTACATTCGAGCGTTCACCGTACAGAGGCGATCTCGAACACTACCTATGATAATAAATCCAAAGGAAAGGTCGACAAAATGATTCAATCTGACTTTATCGGTATTCTGGATTGAGTAAAAAAGGGATATATGAAGTTCAAGGCCTTGCCAAAACCGTCATGGCCCTATTATGTATAGGCCGTACTAAGCCAATAGCGAATAACAAACTCTTTCCTGCTCCCTCGACCTTAATTAACTCCCCCATCCTGCCAAGCCTCAGCTGCCAGCCCATTGTATCTAAGCACACCGCGGCAAATTGATACAAGTAGCTAAAGATCTCGCATCCGACATCTCCGGCCGAACGGTTAGGCAACACTAGGGCGCCTGGGTCAAAATTCCGCTTACCAAACAAGATGTCGAGAGGCAAACTCTGTAATTCCCCTCCTGCAAAAGTGATAGCGGCTGTAGCATCCGTGTGGAAGAGGGTAAGCTTTCGGCAACACCTTTTTCAGATTGGAAAGGATGAATACTTGTGTTGGGTCCTGCAGACCAGGATAGCCTCAGATCAAAACCTAATAAATGTACCTGGGGTTGATAATATTTTTTGGGCAATAAGTATTCAGGAATTTGAGCGCTTATGTAGCTAAAAACTCTGCCACCTGAATACTTGATTCATTAAGGTCGTCACCCTATACCCGGAAGTCTCTATCGTTTTCTTTATCTGTTAAGCTTCACAGGGTTGGGACTCCCTAAATCAAACTGCAATCGTTGTTTATCAACCACTCACGACGACACCGAGATCTTCGACTTAGCTCCCACAGGTCATCCACCCGGGGCGGAAGATAACGAAAGGGAGACAAAGTCCTAACTAAATCAACACACAATAACCTCAACCTTCTACCCATTCCATCCATCATATCAGTCGAGTCGAGGAGATTCGTTCTTATCTATAGATAAGGCAAGACAGAACTTATGACCTTGCGGATGGAGAGGGATTCGAACCCCCGGTATTCCTATCAATACTTCGGTTTTCAAGACCGACTCTTTCAACCGCTCAGACATCCATCCCTGCGCTCGCCCGCCCTATCTATCTGCGC
This sequence comes from Elymus sibiricus, assembly GCA_039707655.1. Lineage (NCBI taxonomy): Eukaryota > Viridiplantae > Streptophyta > Magnoliopsida > Poales > Poaceae > Elymus > Elymus sibiricus. The sequence continues at coordinate 466,211,464 of CM077666.1, read as the reverse complement.
GCTGGCAGGTAGGGGCAACTCTATGTGATTCGCTACGCTTGCTTGTGCCCCACCCCGTAAGCTGACTCTATTGCCTAGCGGTTAGCGACACTTTTCCGGTAGTACGAATCGCTACGCTTCGCTTCTTTCTATATGATAATATGCACCGAGGAAAGGAGTTGTTTCAAATAGAAGTCAAGTAAACAGATTCAAGTTAGCCCAGTTTGGTTCCTTGGAAAAGCAGTTCAAAGCAAAGGGTTGACGGGTGGTGGAGTCCCAGGTTTAGTATATAGCCCCTGTTTTCCAATCCGTAAACGGTGGATTGACTTGCTCTTTATCAAATCACATTAAAAAGGGATTTTGTCGTTCAATGCTTTGATCCGCGCACCTTATTTCTGATTGAACCACTTCCTCGAAAGGACATCGTATCGGTGCCAGAATATGGGCTAGCGGTACACCAACCTCCCCACCAACTGCTACGCCCCGCGGGGCTTCTTCCTAGCGCTATTGAAATGATATTCCTATTATTGGTCCTAGCAATATCCCTGGACCAGGGCACGACACCTATCCAACTATGTCTTGTTTCGGTTTCAGATCCGGGTAGTAGAGTCCTAGGCATCGGCAAAGCCAACAAGGTACGGGATTCGGCTCAACAGCTACTTCCTTGCTGAAATCGAATTTCAAAGTGTATCCCCACATAACATAATGGAGATTTAGTAGCTATCTTTACGGCATAGCCCTTTGACGGCTAAGGGAAATGTTGATGTTTCGGTTCATACGAAATACGATTTATCGCAATTCAAAGCGCATTCCATAGTTGTATTAGATAGTTTAGATATAGTGACCCACTAGTTCGAGATGCACTGACCTTGGCCATTGCCTGCTAACTACGGTCATTATATGTCAATTCGGATCGCACACCGGAAGCAAAGATCAGGGAATTGCCAACTTGAATGAATGTAATCCAGTTACGGTTACGGTGTAGGGGAGATTTGTCCAATAGGGACATAACTAGTTGCTAAGCCCAGTCAGTCCAGTATGTATGGTATGTCCAGTAAGGCTAGTGAAGTAAAGAAAGTAAGGAAAGGCAAGTAATGTCAAACCTGACTCTAGAATATGGCTCGAGAGATTGAATATAGGGAGGAATGAATCGGGCATCAAGTAAACTAAGGCATCAAGGAAAGTAAGACTTGAGGATGGAAGGGAGGAAGGAACCAATAAGCCACCGTCAGTGTACCAGTCATTGGGACAGGTGCCGTGTGTTCGGTCTACCTGCCTTTAGTACGACCCGGATGAAAAGATGCTGACTTTTCTTAAAGGTTAGGCCAAATGATTCTAAGCTTGAGGACCCATTCTATCCGGGCCTAAATGCTGGAGTTTCAGAATTCACTCTACTTCTTACTGACTTTCGCCGAATATATCCTATGTGCTTAACACATTGACGTCGGCGGCTAAGCTTTCTTTCTAATGGTAAGCCGGGGATCTAATAGTCCACTTCACCCTATCAAACTTGACCTCGATATAGGTTGCTTTTTGATGACTAGTTAATAGAATAGACGGTATCTATTATTTTCTACCTCCTATACCTAGATCTCCTTTTCCTAAGGAGGGAGAGAAGACGGTTCTCCGGGACGGAAGACATCTCTCACTCGTACATATATGGATGGGTTTTCTACCTCAGAAAGGGATGAAACTGAGCAGCAGAGATTGCTAAAATAGCAAAGGGGATCCAGATTATTTCAGAACTCCAACTGAATGATGCTATACTCGAATCTGATTCTGCTGCAGCTTGACAAGGACCTGTGAAAATGCTGATATCTCGAATCCCTATCTTATTAAAATGGGGTAGCTTTACTGAAGTACTGCAAGAAAAGTATGGAAAAAAGCATAGGAAGAGATGAAACACTAGCATCTCCACTTGGCCCTTCAAGCATAATCACTGACACCCTACTCGGATTACTGAAGGCAACCTATTTGAAATTCAATACCAGCCTACTCAATCCTTTCCCTTTTTCTCTTTTTAATAACTCGTTATTTAGAGATAGTGGTTGAGCAGTGAGAAGTGCACCGGAAGTGTACTTCGAGCGATGGGGAAGCTAGCGTGAAAGGTGATCCAGCTTGCTTGCTTGGTCAAAATGGAATTAAAGACAGCTTTCTCTTTCGCTATCTTGCTTGGATAGTTTTTCATATCTTTTCCTTCCTCATTCACCAATCTATCATGACCGTCTTCTTTTCCTCCCTGAACTTATTTGAGTTGGTTTCGGTTGGTGAAGTCACCGGTATGGGATGATGGTTTAGTACCGTGCTCCTATAGTCCCATTGCCATCTCTTGGCTTAGAATTTGACACTTGATCATCGGTCTTCTAGGTCAAATGGGTGTCATCCCTTCTCAGCTTCTCACTTGAAGAACTATGAGATCTCTTGGTTCCAAACGTTAGTTATCCTGTTCTCGAACTTTTTTTTTGCCTGCTTTGTCTCAACGAAAGCTTTTAGCCCATCCAGCTCGAATGAAGCTAGCTCTTCCCCTATAATATGCTTTCCTTCGGGGCAGGTTCTTTAAAAAGAAAAGAAGAAAACGTGAGACCGGTTGACTTCTCCGTCCTCAGCTTGTTGAATTGCATGGTGGAGTTAGGGCTCCCATATAAAACGTATAGTCAGTGGGTTGAGTGCTATCAACCAGATAAGATGCTGATAGTCTCGCAGAAGTACTTAACCTTGAAGATCAAATAGGATTTACCATTTCTAGATCAGACCCGGGGTCAGTTCGAAATACGACTCCCGTAAATAGATCTGGTCGAGGAAAGCATGTTGAATATCCGGTTTCATAAAAATAACTACATTCTCACATTTCTCGATCAGAAAACGAATAAGATCAAAAACGCCATCATTCTTATTTTAGAGAGGTGTCCCCAGAAGAAGATTTCTTCAGTATTAGCTGAATGTCTGACTTATGGTAGGAAGCTGTAGTTAGGGACGCCCCTACTTTATTTACAAGATGAAAGAGATCCGTATCAAGAGCTTATTCTTTTGGCTTTAAGCATGGCGTTTTCATTCATTTGTAACTATATAGATATATAGCCCTTGCAACCATGTCCCAGTCTACCCTTTTCCCTGATCTTTGGACCCGTCCACTTAACTTGAGCTTACATCTTGACCCTTGTATGTAGATTTTTGATTTCCTTCGCAATGAACAATCTATTCTCCACTTTTGAATCAAAACACCAACCACAACCGACCCAATAGTAGGAGTAGGCGGCAGTGAAAGTGCCACAGCCAGGGGAAGTGCAAGAGTCTAGAATCGAAGGTGGTTGCCACCTGAGAAGATCCAAAGCGCATCAAAGCCCCACGAAAGCAAACAGTACGGGTGGAGGAGTTACCGTGGGCACCGTGTTGGTTCAATCTCTCTATAGGTAGTGTGAAAAACCCTCAATTCAAGAGTTCCTGTTGACGGTCCCATTCCTTACTCTCTTTTTCAACTAACTTAATTGTAGTCCGCATTTCATTCTGCTGAGGATTTTGCGTATCACAGCTTTCGATCGACCAATACCCAATCCGCTATTAACAAGCAGTTGGATAGAGCTTCACCAGAGGGATTTGGTGTAACAACCCCCTTTACTGCACACTCAATTATAAGGAGATTCTTTCGGGTTAATGCAAAACGAAGTTCTTTTCTCATAAATCAGGTCAAAATCTTGAAATCATGCCAAAAAAACGGGGGGGGTTACGCAACTTTTTCCAGTGAGATCGATAGGTTCGGGATGGTTTCTTTGTTTTTTTTCATTTTCGTTTTCATTTGTTTTGTTTTTTCACCGGTTTTTTAGGTTTTTTATTCCTTCTTTTATGCTTCGGGTTTCTTTGTTTTTCAATAGTTTTTTTGTTTTCTTTTTTCTTCTTTATAATTTGATTTTCATTTGTTTCTTTCTTGGTTTTCTTCTGTTTTTTGTTTTCTTTGCTTTTTTTGTTTCTTTTGTCGGTTTTCATTGTGTTTGTTTTTTCAATACATGTATACTTTTTTCATCCATGTTTGCACATTTTTCCTATATATATTTAAAACATTGTTTTATTTTTTTCAAAAACATTTTACATTATACATTATAGCGAGATGGTAGCTCCCTTGACCTGAAGCGCCCCACAATGCCCACATGTATGGGCTGGCCCAGTAGCGCGTTTCCCATTCGTGCGTTCGGTCGTTTGCTCCGGTCGCTGTTGTGTTTGTTCCGTTTTTTTCCTTTTGTTTTTTCTTCTGTGTTTTTATTTATTCACCATTTTTATTCTTTTCATTATACTTTACTTTTTTTTGGTTTTTCAGTTTTCTTTTATTTCTTTTTATTTTTGCATTAGTTTTTTTTTTCTGGTTTTCATGTCTTCTTCTTAATTTTATCCTTTGTTTCTTTCTCAGTTTTCTTCAGGGACTTTCCACACATGTCTACATTTTCCATAAACATCAGGAATATTTTTTAATACATGTTTAACAATTTTCAAAACACGATTAATACTTTTTCAAATATACGTTTTGATGCCTTTTTTTTCTTTTTCATACATATTGTACATTTTTGGTATAAATATAATACATTTTTATTTATGTTTAACATATTTCAAACACATGATTAACATTTTTTTGCTAACATATATTTTGATGTCAACTGTTTTCATGCACATTGTACATTTTTAGTATACATTAGGACATTTTTAGTACACACAATTAACATTTTTGAAATACATGATAAATCTTTTCCAAAATATTTTTTTAATGTCTACTAATTTTACATACACATCTACATTTTTTGTATTCATCAAGAATAAGTTTTTGTACATGTATAAATTTTTTTAATACATGATTAACCTTTTTTTTCCAAATTTATGTTTTGAGGTCTACTTTTTTCGTACACATTGTACATTTTAGTATACATCACAAACATTTTTAATACATGTTTAACATTTTTAAATACATGATTAACATTTAATTAATTTTATGTTTTGATTTCTACTTTTTTCATATATTTTATACATTTTACATACACCGTATAAATTTTTTGTACATATCGCGAACTTTTTTATACATGTTAAACATTTTTAAACTACATGATTAACATTTTTTCATATTTATGTTTTGATGACTACCTTTTCATACACATTGTACACTATTCATACACATTAGAAACATTTTTCCTGTACAGGTTTATATTTCTCAAATGCATGATTAACATTTTTTCAAAAATATTATGTAAAGTGATTTCTGTAAAACACACAGACACACACATTCGAAACTTTACCAAAAGTGAAAAAAAGGGGCAAAAAACGAAAACAAATGTGCGAAAAAAATGAAGAAACAAACGAGCGCATAAGACCCTGTGCGCTGGGCCAGCCCATTGGTGCGCAGGCGAGCCGACCTAGCGAGCGATTTGGGCCGGCCCAACTGTAGCGTACGTATAGGTTTCATGTTCTGGTTTTGGGAACCTTCTAAAAGTTCCTGAACCGGTTTTTATTTTTCTTTTCTATTTTTTGTTTTTATTTTATTTTTTCTGTCCTTTTTATTTTTTTGTTTTCTTCTCTTTTCTTTTTAATTACTTTCATTTTTCCTTTGCACGTTATTTCTTTTTTCAACAAATTATTTGGAATTTAAAAAGGAAAACGTTTAAAATAAACCGGATGAAAACTACCAAACACAAGCCTCCTGGAGCGATCGACACACGTCCCCTCGCTGGCCCCACGCGCCGCTTTACCATCTGCCTTATCCCACACAAACGCCAACAGCCACGCATTTTTCTGCCGCATCATCGTCTTCCTTGCGACTCTCGTGATTCCCTCCTGCAAATCCCTCTCTCTACTGCTGCCCATTGCCATGGCCGCACGCTCTCCTGCTGCCCACTACCATAACCGCGCACCCCATTCTCTTCTACGGCGGAGTAGTTGCTGCTGCAAGGGGCACCGCGGCGCTGCAGTGAATCGGCAGAAGCTTTAACACCGATCACCACCTACCATGGCCGTCGGAGCTGTTGCTGCTGCAATAACGGGGAGCATCTGCGCATGGCGTCGGAGCTGTGATTTTGAGCATCGCGCATGGCCTCCTTGAGCTGCAATGGAGCGGCGCTGCGACGGTGACCGCGGTGAGTGGACGACGAGGGGACGCTGCAACTCCAGCGATGTTGCCTTGAAGCTGCAAATCCGGAAATATGTTCATAGTTTCAAAAAATATGTTCACAATTTCGAAAAAATTCATGTTTCAAAAAATGTTCATGAATTTTCCAAAAATGTTCTCATTTTCAAATTTGTTCACAATATAAAAAAGTTCAGAAATTTTAAAAATTGTTCGCCATTGCACAATTTGTACACAAATTCAGAAATGTTCATGTTTTCATAATTTGTTTGCAAATGCAAAAAAAATTCGGGATTTTCATAAAATGTTCATGTTTTGAAAACAATGTTCGAGTTTTTCAAATTTCTTCCTGTTTCAAAAAGTGTTTGGATTTTTTCAAAAAGTTGTTTCTAGTTTAAAAAGAATTCTCGTTTTCAATATTGTTCCTTTAAAAAAAAGATTTCGCAAAATTGTTTGAGTCTTTAAAGATTTGTTCTTTTTTTCTTAAAAATTTATGCTTTTAAAAAAAAACTTTTGTGAGAAGAAAATCACATTTGATTTTATTTTTTAAAAAGTTGCTGAGCGAGTGACGTGGTTCTATTTGAGGTCATGTCTTCGATCCCACTAAAAAGACGTTTTGGGAAAAATTTGTGAGCTGTTCTTTTTTGTTTTGCCGCTGCTGTTCGTTTCTTTAAAACTCGCGCTTTAAATTTTCAACAAAAGTCATGAGGTCGTACTGGCTAGTAGCGCGTGCATGTCTTCGGCTGATCGCGGGTTCGATCTCCACCAGTGGCAGCTGATCTTTTTTATTTTTAAAGAAGCGTCACACAAATGGGCCGGCTCAGGTCAGCTACGTCCTGTCCGAAAGCTCGACGGTTTGCCGCAATAGGCGGCATATAAGAGGTCCCGCATAGTTGCGCCCTATAGCCAGGCCCCGCGCTCCACGCGATGAGACGGGCTTCTCCAAGCAGCGCAACAATCCTTTGTTTTGTATTTTTATTGGGATTTTATGTTGGCTGGTTTTATTTCTTCAAAGATATATCTTGGTCAGTTTTATTAGTTTAAAAACCTTTAAAATATGAAAAAACGTTGGTGTATTTGAATTTTTTTTTATGAATTCAAAAAAAAGTTTGTAAATCTGATTTTTTTTGATGAATTTGAAAAAATACATTAATTTAAAATACACACAATTTCGGAAAAATCGAATAATTTAAAATTACCAATCAAATTTTGAATATTTTTTGAAATTTCTAAACATTATTCAAATTTTGAAAAAAATTTAAAATCCCAATATTTTTCCGAAATTGTGAATATTTAATAATTTAAAACATTTGAAAAATTTGAAAAATTGGGAACTTATTTTTTTTTCTAAAATTCTGGACAATTTTTCAAATTGTAGAATTCGGAACATTTTAATTGTGATAAAAAATTGATATATAAAATATTATAAATCCCGATTTATTTTTTAACATTATTGAGAAATTCAGAATAATTTTTGAAAAATTTAAATTGAATATTGGAAGAAAAAGAAAAAAAAGTAGAAAAAAAGAGGTCACGCTGCTTACCTGGGCCTCGGCCCAGATTTGACCTCGCGTGGGCGAACGCTAAAAAAAAAGCATTTTCCTCAACCCCTAAAAAAGCATTTTCCTCGAAATAAAGAGGGGATGCCCATTTTTTCTGGCTGATACTCTTTTTTTTTTTAATATAGTACAGACGCAGACGCTCATACATACCCACATACACTCTCCCCTATGAATACACACACGCACACTCTACTTTTATGAGCACCTCCGAGATATTGAGCCGGCACATCATCTTAAGATTGACGAAATCGCCATAGACACCTTCATACTCAACGGGAACGTCTCCTCCCACTTAACGCACATCGTCGAAAAACCTGAAATAAATCCAAGAAAATGCGAGCATCAATGTCAAGTTCAGGACTTGAACTTTGGTGGGTTGGAAATACCAGTGTCCTCCTAACCATCCAACCCCGAGGTTGGTTCACTCTGGCTGGCAATTTCAATCGCAACATTTCGAGTTAAGTCCACTTTATAGCACCAGTAGAGATCAGGTGAAGTACTAGTAAAGCTCACTTTTTATTTCGTGATGCTCTCTTTTTCAAGACCAGCATCGGCTTGTATATAACAGATCAGATTGAACTGAACCATCAGAAATGATGGGCATGTGCTGGATATGTTGGCGATGCTACGGCGAACCAGGCCAGCAAGGCACGCAGTCACGCTGGACGGCTGGAGCCTGGTGTGGCAGTGCCACCGAACCGTCGAACGGCGGTAGGCTGGGCGCGCGCACACCGTGTCAGACGTGCTGCATAGGTGCCACTCCGGGCTTCACAAGCGCTGAATTGCAAAAGAAAGAAAAACTAGCTAAACTGGCTAGTTTTTTTCTTTGTCGTGTGAGTCGTGGCTCTGTATTAATCAAGCATCAGCGTTACGAGAAATCCCAAAATGAAAAAAAGAAGTAATCCACTCCTAAACCCTGTTAGAAATTTAGGGTTTGTGGTCTACCCCCTATTCCTCTGCGTTTATCCGTGGTGCCGCTCACAATTCGCATATGTGAGGCTAGGGGGTAGGGACCTTCTTATACTGTCTTTCTAAAGAGTCTACCTCTTATACAGATATAAGATTGGTAGTCTTTTTCACTAGTTTTCGGGATAGAGTCCAGACCAAATTACCAACCACGATCATATTTGTCTGTTAACGGATTCTACCCGTTGTGTCCCCGGAGCACGCGCTTGTGAGCAACGCGCCATAATAGAGTGTAAATTTCCCTAATTATGTAGATCAACATTAGGGCTGTAATCTAACTATACGATCTAGCTCCTTCCGATTATCACTGTACCCGGGTAGTCTTTCCAATATAAATAGTATATTGTATTCCACTGATAATCGACCAACTTCCTTAAGCGTACAACTTAAGTACGTTCCAACAAGTGATAATTCCATGATAATCATGTAAAGTAATTTCATGCATAAATACATGTATAATTCCATAATGAGGTATTCCGAATATTAGTAATTCCTAATAATTTGAATATAGTTGCAGGACACATAATTCCAACATTTCCCACTTGTCCCAAATGATTATTCAAATATTCGTAAAACCATAGTCTTAACATGCTTGCCAAATACCTCCTGACTAAGACGCTTAGTCAAGGGGTCAACAATCATATTAACACTACGTTAAAAATTCAAAGAAATATACGGTGATACCTTCCCTTCAATATGTTTCCTTGCTGTGACACTTAAGATCACTAGAGACCTTAGTTTCCGCCTAATTATTCCAGCATAGCTGTCCTCGGCGCCTCGAGTATTATTTCCCCGAGTGTAATTCCACCTTTATAGGCACCTTGAGTATTTTGTTTTCTCAAGTGAAATTCCGCATCAATTATTTTTAGTCACATATATCAATAATATGAATAATTCCACATTGAGTCAAAATATATGATAACCGTGTTGAATAAATTTTCAAAACCACATAAATATCAAATCCAATCAGTAAATGAAGTTCCATCATTAACCATGTTTCGAAAGAAATTCCTAACTTCGGTTAGTGAACCTGCACCATATTAGTACTAAAAAAAATTATGCGTACCTGGACTTATTTCACATCCGTAGATACATTAATAGCTTCCTCAATGTGTTTACCTTTACCATAAATTCCAGAACAAGTGACATGTTGTGATGCACTTTCCACAATCGTATATGATGTGTGAGATTCCCTTAGCTGTTCGTCTTTCCTTCCACTTTTTTTGAATGCAGCATAAACTTCGAAAGCTAAGGTATGATTGTATAACGAAGATATAGTAAATTTCAATACCATTTATTATCCCTTTTTCCTCAGGAGTTCAAACATAATTCCTCACTGAGTTTGGTTCCGGATACTTTAATAAGTTTGTAATTTTCCATAGGAAACGTTTCAAAACATACCCTATGTAGTTCCACTCCTAAAACATAGGAAGCTTCAAATGTTCCTTCCATATGAAAGTTAAAACATGACCAAGCTTTCGCTTCCATCAATGTGACTTTATCATTGCAAACAACAAAACAACGTTAACGTATACAATAATAATGCAAAATATTTTACACTTACATTTGTAGATGACCGCCTTGCTTCATTTAGAAAATCATAGGACCTGCTATTCCATTGATGTGAAGCTTGCTATAAGACCATACATTAATATATTCAATTAGCAAACCATGTCTTTAGCTCCTCTTTCCCAAATACCAGGAGAGAGAGTTTCCACAAAGTATAATTCCCTTTGTGTGAAGAACAACAATGGGCTCACGGTTGTTTGGTATGATAATAAGTTCCCAAACTATTCTTTCCCGCATTTCTTCCACTCATAGTTGACATTGATGAAAAATTTAAGCCTTCTTAAGAGACTTCCTCTAAAATTTAGAGCGACTTCTCACACACATAAAAATTATTCAGAGATTACATTCCAAGTTAATTCCTCCCACTTATTCTAAGCATGTTAGTGTTGGGAGTGTCACTTGTAGTTTCCTTGGGGTCAAGATTATATTCCAGTATGATTGTCAATAATTCCACCCTTGATCATAAAAATAATTGTGTTCCTACTTTCCACTAGTATTCCTTTTCCAGATAACTAAGGAAACACCCTTTGATCCACTAGAATAACCATAAAAAATTCCCGGTGTGCGCTTTGTAGTAACTAAGAATTTCATGCCAAAATAGAATATTTCCTTCCAGTCAAGTGACTGTGCTAGATGAAGAATGATATCAATAAACGACAGTATGCAATGCTTCTTTCCAAAGAAACAAGGGAGTATAAAAGACATTCAATTCCTCCATTCAATTGTGGAGTGTACAATATATTACAATGGTGAATAATTCCATGATTTTTACATGTTCAATTGATATATTCCTGAAGTGTACTCCCCCCACCAATCAGTTGTTAAAACATTGAACTCTTTTAATCAACTAATTTTCCACTTCAGTACACAATGTGACAAGCACAATAAAACATTCCAACTTGTATTTGAAATAGTATAAACATAATCATATCAAGTCAATGAATGAGATAAAATAAATAACCAGACCTCTAGTGGGAGTGCAAAGAAAAAACCATAAGGATATCAAAAGAAGAGAAAATGATTTGAAGCCTTTTATCTTCTTCCACCATAAGAAAAGGTGTGTAAGTCAAAATACCCATTATATATGTGCTTCAGAAAACCAAATTCCTCCCACTAAAGTTTTGAATTCCGAAATTAGTAAGACACTCGATTCGGTTCCATGATATCTGACCAAGTCTTCCATGATAAAATAATAAATTCCAAGCACGTGTTCCCATTATCAGTATTCCTCTCTACAGAGTTATCTTTCCCAAATAAGAATTTGGGTTGCTAACTTTCAATGGACCATCAAGAAAGAATACACCATTGTGTGAAATTCCGTACTACACTAATTTTATCTTTGAGCAATATTTCCACTCTTCCTTTTCAAAACAATATTTCATAATCAATGGGTTCCTAGATAGAACAATAAATAAAATCCCTTCTCATTGAAGTGCACAGAGTGTCCCATAGCAATACTAGTTTTCCTCCACAAGGGAGTTTGATGGCATAATTTCCAATCCAAAGTACATCCAATTTCCTTTGAAATTGTTGCATACCATTAAAGTTGCTATTGTATTCCAACAATATATGATGTATATAAACAAACACCATAATCCAACCAGTTCAAATAAATATTAACAGTGCAAATATTATCATTGGACATACCGACAAATGAAGAGCAAATTTCCTTATCCTCGGAGTGACTCTCATATTCCTCCATACACAAGTGATGCTCCATAATAACTCTTCTCTGAAAACCCTTTTCAAGTTATGCACAATTTTCCGTACAATATTTCCACCATGGCAATTTCCAATATGTAATCATTTGCTCTATACAGTCCATCCACATATTTAATCCGGAGTCCTCCTTAACTTCTTCCAAGGAGTAGACGTACTTTCCTTGTTATGACGTACATGCAGTAGATTTGCAATCAAACAAGTTAGTCCGTTAATCAACAATCTAATAAAATAAATAAATAAATAGATACTAGTTGGGATTCGTAATTAGCATCCTCTTCCCTTGTAGCACGCGTGCACAGGTGCATGTGGATCTTCCGGCCGGCCGGTTGGCTATGGTAGGCCTAATAAACAACAGCAAAAAATTCCTTCTCCTTCCTTCAACTAATGTCTTGAAATTCCTGTAATTTTCATAGAGATATACTGTTCTTGATGACGTAGGTAGCAGCGGCAGCAGGCGTGGGCATGTTTCCGAGCAGCTAACTCGTTCGGCTGGGCAAGTTGTCGAGTGCAGATTTCGGAGCAGCGGCAACCTCATGGCGGAGGACTCGGCGATTTACGGACGAAGAGGCGCCGGGTTCCGTGTGTGGAGGATTCGTCGACGGCTTCCGTCGTCAGCTAGATTCCAAAGCAAGGCATCGGCAGCAATGCACATACAAAGCTAACCTGATTGATTCCTGTACAGCTCGTACGTAGCAAAGCTAGGCTTGACTTAATTCTTTCCTTGATCCATGTGAACTAAGAATTGCATGTCCTTTTCTTTCCAATCTTTCTTGATCTTCCACGTGAACTAGGCTTGGCCCTTGATTTCCTCGTTCCAAGTGCAAAGGCAGAAGCATTAGGACTAGATGACCTCGATCCGTGTGTGACTTCAGAAAGCAACAGAGCAACCTTCCACGAGCCCTGTGCTAAGAAAAATAACAAGGCAGAATTGGCTTGATGGACCGTGACCATGATGAGCATCACGTGAAGAAAATTCAGTGCGTAGCCAGCGTGCTGCCTGTCCTTGCGCGATCGTGTGCGCGACGACAGGAGATCGATCAACACGAATCACCGAGCTACTAACAGCGGGTAGTATAGTCTTTCTCGATCTGTGACAGATTGATGTGACGGGGGAGGAGATTGAAACGGACAACCGCGGAAGACGACCCGCGGCAAGTACGCCGCGGATTAGGACCGCAGCGACGCAGAGTTCTGCGGAGTAACCGCGTAGAAACCTAGCCTCGATACCAATGTTAGAAATTTAGGGTTTGTGGTCTACCCCGTTCCTCTGCGTTTATCCATGGTGCCGCTTTCACATACGTGAGGCTAAAGGGTAGGGACCTTCTTATACTGTTTTCTAAAGAGTCCACCTCTTATACCGATATAAGATTCCTATTCTTTTTCACTAGTTTTCGGGATAGAGTTCAGACCAAATTACCAACCACGATCATATTTGTCTGTTAACAGATTCTACCCGTTGTGTCCCCGGAGTACGCGCTTGTGAGCAACGCGCCATAATAGAGTATAAATTCCTCTAATTATGTAGATCAACATTAGGGTTGTAATCTAACTATACGATCTAGCTCCTTCCGATTATCACTGTACCCGGGTAGTCTTTCCAATATAAATAATATATTGTATTCCGCTGATAATCGACCAGCTTCCTTAAGCATACAACTTTAGTACGTTCCAACAAGTGATAATTCCATGATAATCATGTAAAGTAATTCCATGCATAAATACATGTATAATTCCATAATGAGGTATTCCGAATATTAGTAATTCCTAGTAATTTGAATATAGTTGCAGGACACATAATTCCAACAAACGCTCCATCCTATCTATCACACATATGTTGGTGGTGTGCCAAAGTTGTTGCTGCTAGAGTTCTGCGTGGTAACCCATGATTTCAGGAAGTGGTCGACAACGTCTATCCCTAAGGATCCACGGCCCAAAGAAGAAGACGATGCTGAGTTGATCACACCTAAACGTCCTCCTCAATCAGCGGATACCGAAATCGGAGCCGCTGCAGCCAAAGCACCACTGGCCCGACGAAGATACAACCAACTCCACATGTTGACCGAAGAGGGAAAAGCAAACCCGTCCATCCGATCCGGCCGCTAGATCCGATGGCGCACGCACCACCGAAGCCGGAGAAGAATCCAAGGGAAAACTTATTGTGCACTGCCGCCACCATTGCCATAAAGGACGACGCGACAGACATTGGCGACCTACCTGTCCATCGCATCTCATTGCGGATTCCAGCATCTCACGCGTCGCCGGATCATAGAAGAAGTCGTTACCACGGTCAGAAGGGCCGAAGAAACGGGCAATCAAGACCTACAAAACCCAAGACGGGGAAAGACTAAAATTCCCACCAGTAGAGATAAGGGCCTCACCGCACTCCCACATCGGCAGAGCAGACGGAGGAGGCGGCGGAGGAGGAGGACGACAATCTACCGACGAAGGTGACGGTGCTGAAAACCGCCAGATCCCTCAGTAGGGTACCTTGCGTAACTGGAAGTCACAGATCGGAGGTCACACGGGGAATTTACCCAGGTTCGGGCCTCCATGGTGGGGTAATACCCTACGTCTTGCTTGTTGTTGTTTATTGATAGTGGGTATAACTCGTGCGAGGGATTACAGAGAGATGTATGATTCTATCGAGAGTTGTTCTACAGGAGAGTAGATCGGAATGAGAGCCCCCTAGCCTCCCCTTATTTACACGGTGGGGGCTAGGGTTTTACAACGAGAGATGCGATCTAGGTTGCCGCCATCATCAACTTGGTGACCAAGGTGATCGAGGGAGGTCTATCCCTTCCTCCGGGCTCCCTCTTATCGGCGGGTATATGGTGGGCCTTATGGGCCTACCGGCAGGCCTACTGCCGGGCTCCTTGCTGGTGAGCCACCCCCAGTGTAGCCACTGAGCGCGTCGGAGGTGGCAGAAACTGGTCTTCGAGATCTTTGACAGGCTATTTTCTCCTTAGTGCCTGGCCTTCAAAAAATGTCCCTTGAGGATCCCGGCCTCTTGAAGTTCCGTTGATGGATGTCCTATAGCGAGGGCTCCAGGAGTACTCATGCTGTAGAGGGCACTTCTGGACAAAGCCCATAGGAAATCGGAGCCTAGCTCTGTGCGGTTCGAAGAGTCGTGCCTCTGCACCATCAGGTCTTGTCAACACAGGTCAGTGGACCGTTTATACTTTTTTGTCATGATGAGGGCGCCTGGTGTTCCGCACCCACGTCTCGAAAAATGGCAACCGCAGAGGTAGTGGGCCGTGTGTCGCGCCATTAAACCCAATCTTTGGCATTTACTGTGGTAACTATAAATGGGGAAAACGAGGGTAATTTCTGTACTCTGCTTCTCCTTCCTTGCGAATCCAGCGGAGCTTTCTGATTTCCACTTCCGCCATTGGCACCTACATGATCCTTGCGCCGCTCGATTCCTCCCCTTAATTTGAAAGGATGAGGAAGCCGAAGACTGGTGCGTCCCGAGGCTGCGGGAAGGGCTCCGTTTAGGAGACCCTGGCCGCCGAGCGGAAGCGGAAAAGGGGCGACGTCGCCGAAGAGTCAAAGAAGAAGGTGGCCAATGCGAGCACTGGCAAATGGTTGCCCCCGACCGCCTTGAGCCAGAGGCCAGGAGCGCCGAGCGGAAGCGGAAAAGGGGCGACGTCGCCAAAGAGCCAAAGAAGAAGGTTGTCACGCCCAATATGCGGTCCTATCCTCAAGGGACTAAAAAATCCCACTAAAGATTGAAGCGCATATCAGAGACGCTTCGCAAGGTGGATATCATTACAACATACCATGTACTGAATAGATGAGAATACCAGATAAAAGGCTTACACTCGCCACAAGCTACAACATGAATACATCAATACATCAATACATAGCAATCATCATACATAAGAGCAGGATCCGACTACGGATGAAATCAAATGAAAAAGAAGAACGACATCCACCCTGCTAATCCCAGGCTGCCAACCGGGAACCCATCCTATGATCGACGAAGAAGAAGAAGCAGAAGAAGAACTCCAAAAGCAAACATGCATCGCTCCCATGTCAGATCATCGCTTTACCTGTACCTGCACCTGTTGTTGTAGTAATCTGTGAGCCACGAGGACTCAGCAATCCCATAACCATGGGTAGCAAGACTATCAAATCTTAATGGGTATGGAATGCTTAAGTGGTGAGGTTGCAGCAAGCACTAAGCATTGTATGGTGGCTAACTTACGTGTACAAGAATAAGATGAGTAATCTACGCATAACAGTCGCAATCTAGTAATGATCAAGAAGTGATCCTGAACACCTACTTACGAGTCAAACATAACCCCACCGTGTTCTCTTCTCGAACTTCATCGAAAAGAGACGATCACGGTTACGCACGCGGTTGGTGTATTTTAATTAGAATTAGTGTCAAGTTCTCTACATCCGGAGGTTATAAATTTCCAAGTCGCCACATAACCGCAGGCACGGCTTCGCGTAAGATTTAACCCTGCATGGGTGTTCCAACCTGGTCCATCACAAACCAACACAAGCTGCGGTGGAAAGACCTCAACCTCAAGAAAACCCGATCAACCTCGAGTCAGCCCGAAGTATCCTCGGAATCCCGGTGCACAAGACATTTCGACAATGGTAAACAAGTCCAGCAAGACCTCCCGGCGTGCCGACACCCCGATAGGAGCCGCGCGTATCTCGTTCTCAGGCCACGACCGGATAAGCGACGCGTACAGGTACCAAAAGACCCTAAGTTGCCAAGGGGCGGCCTCGCACAGTGCTCTAGTTTTGGACCAACACCATCAGCACTGGCCCACCTGTATTATGTTGAATGAAGAATCCCCGGGGACGCGACCCCCTATGCAAATTAATTATTTAATTCAGTATTATTATGTTGGCAAATATTAAAACCAAAGTTGGGCCTTGCTGGAAGCGTTTATTCAAAGCGAACTGTCAAGAGGGTCCCATAACCCCTGAGCATGTTAGGAACGCTAATCAAGGAACATAACACCAGTATTACGGAAACTAGGGCGGCGTGAGTGGAACAAAACACTAGGCAAAAGGCTGAGCCTTCCACCCACAACCAAGTATATAGATGCATTAATTAAATAAGAGATATTGTGATATCCCAACATATCCATGTCCCAACATGGAACAACCTGCACCTGCACCTGCAACTAGCAACGCTATAAGAAAGGGGCTGAGCAAAGCGGTAACATAGCCAAACAACGGTTTGCTGGGTAGGGTGGTTAGAGGTTGTATCATGGCATATGAGAGGCTGACATGTATGTGGTAGGAAGCGTGACATAGCGATAGCATCGAGACAACTAGCAAGCAAAGATAGTAAAGATATCCAAGGTCATGATCATCTTGCCTGAAATCCCGCTCGGAAGAAGAACGAGTCCATGAAGAAGACGAACAAGCGTAGTTGAACGAATCCTCACTCCGAAATGTTACCGGGAACTATCGAGAAGAAGCGCAACCGGAAAGAAGCAAACAACATGGTAAACACACAAACATAATCATGGCATAATGCACAATCAAGTATGATGCATGTCAAGTTTAAAGATGCATGGCATGGCAAGGATGCAACAAACAACTACTACACTTTAAGTGAAGCTCAATATGCAATGAGTTGCATATTGACGAAACTCCACAACAATTATTTAGTTCACTCCCATTTATGTACTCAACAAGATTAAATGTTGTTTAACATGGCAAGAGGTGAAGCAAGATTAAACTACCTATCTAGGCAATTTAAATGAGGCCGGAAACAACCAAGAACAATTCCGGAAAATCCCCATATGTTATTTTTGAAATTGGTACTGTTCTGCCCTAAACCATATTTTATTGTTGTTAAACAGCAAAAGTAAGTGCACCATGTTACTCTACACATTTTTCTACCCCATTTACATATAAAATTTATTTAATTCGGAGCTACGGTTATTTAGTTATGAGACAAATCATTTTAACATGTCATTTATGCAAAATAATGCAAACAACAATTTTAGACAATTTTAACATGGATGAAAGTTGGAAATTATTAATCTACACAAAATTCTAAACATTTTACATATATAAGTTGGTTAATTCCGATGCACGGTTGGTGAGATATGATATGCATGAACATGAGGGTTTTCTGTAAAACAGTAATTCCTGGAGATAATTGATGAATTCGCCGAGAGGAAAAAAAACAGAAGCTGGGCCAAAACTGGCGGGCGTTGCATAGCTATACAGCACTCAGAGCGCATTGCAGACAAAGATGCACACGGGCCAAGCCCAGTAAACAGAGGAGGAGGAGCTGGGCAGTGCTCACCATGGGCTCTTGGCCCGGTCGGTGGAGGAGGCCCAAGAGGGGCACGCGTGCATGTCGTCCTCCTCGATCCCCCACTGGATCGAGGGAGGCAGGGGCGGCGGCGGCATACGGCTCAGCGGCGTGAAGAAATCCGGCGAGCGGAGGCCGGGAACGGGCGGATCCGGCCGGCCGGTGCCGGATCCAGGCAATGGCGGCGATGGACGGGGTCGGGCGGCGAGGAGCTCCATGGCGGCGGCTGCTCCTGTGAAGAACCAGAGACAGAGAGAGAGCGAGATGTGAGAGGAGGAGAGAGGAGGAAGAACGGGAGGCAAGAGGGAGGTCAGCGAGGGTGGCCTCCGGCGAGGCCGTGGTCGCCGGCGGCGGGCAGCTCTAGCGGGTCGCTGGACGGCGCAGACGCCCAGCGCGGGGGCGAGACGGAGGCACGAGGAGGCGCTCGGGCGCGCGGAGCGGGCGGTGTACGGGCTCTCGGGCCCAGATGGGCTCAGGCGGGCTCAGATCTGGGCTCCGCGAACCCGCGCGTGGAGGTGGGTGACAGGGGTACTGTGAAGGCGGCGGCTGGCTGGTAGCGGCGCGCCAAGTGGCGGCGGGGCAGTGTGGAAGAAGGCTAGGGCTAGGGTTTACCAGATTAGGCTCGGGGTAGGCTTCCTTATATAGCAGGAGAGGGATTGAGGGGGGGTTTCGGAGCCCTCCGGTCGCGATCCGACGGCTCCGGTTGGAGGGGACGACTAGGTGGGCTGTGAAGGAGGGTGTGGGCTGATAAGAGAGGGAAGATGGCAGCCCGACACGGTTTTCGGAACACCGAAAACGTCTGACGTTTATCCGGCTATAGTGCCGCTATAGTTATCCGTTGGGGCATCAAATGACCTCCGAATGAGACAAAATTTGGCAGGCGGTCTACCTACAATATAATAAGACCGCACGCCAACTTTCAACCCATTCCGAAAACATTTTATTCCCACTTATAAAATAATATTTCGGAGGTGCAGCGGGCGCGTGCGAGTGTCCTGGACTCAGAACAGACAACGGAAAGGACGGGGAGAAGCCGACAACTACGAACGGATGCAAGTTTTATGAAAACATGCTTATGAACTGCACATGATGACATGGCAAAGTGCAACAAGCAACCGAACCACACGGCAGCGACGGAAAATAAATGGAAGGAATCTGGAGCATCGATCTCGGGGCGTCACAACTCTCCCCCACTAACTGAAGATCTCGACCCGAGATCTTAGGAAGGAAACGGAAGGGGAAGAGGAAGAGGAAAAGAAAGTTGCTGTTAGACAAACGAGTGAAATGAAAGAACCTTGAGAGGTTGAACAACTCAAAAGAAGGGGTGCAACGGAGATGAACGAAGTTGAGAGCACTCTGGTAGAACACGATAGAAAAGGAATAAGAACGAAAGAATTCGGATAGCATCCCGGTAGAAAAGAAAAGCAGAGGATGACCAGATGAACGACTTGAAAAGAGGACACACAACTCTGGTAAAATTGATAAGCACGGAAAAATCATGGTCTTGGTGAAATGAGATAATGTGTCGAAGAGAAAAAACATCACAATGCCTCCGGAATGAAAGAATAGAAGCTAAATCGTTGGAAGGAAAAGAAAGGGGAAACAGAAGACAACTTCCACCATAATTGAATTTGAAAAGCATCCTTACAACGAAAGAATGAACGGAGTTGTTGGAAAATCAACAACGAAAAGAATAAGCTTGTTGTGGGCTTATGGAAAACATCTCAAAATTATGAGGTGACGACTGGCCACTAACGGAAACAACTGATTGCTTGAGATCTCGAAGAGATGAAAACCTCTTTCACCAAGAAGAGAAGGAGAAGCTTGGATCATTGATAAGCACCACAATAGCAACATTCCTCAGGGAAGGCTTTAGGTGAAAATATAACCCAAGTTAACTCATTCCTGAACGAAGAGAAAAATGATGGGTTTAACTATGTCATTCCTGACAACTTGCGAATCATGAAACACGAAGGGACATTGTCAAGAAAGACATAACACCACTTCAAAAGACAAGGGAGAAGGAATAGCACTTCAGAATGCAAGATGAAGAATACTGGAGCTTCAACAAGAATCTTGAAGAACACTTCGAGGATGAATTACATCCTTGACGAACCACCATGAAGAACTCCGTTAAACAAAAGGATTATAGAAACGAAGGTTGAAAAGAACAAGATGAAGCCTTGCAATGATTTAGATGGAGCTTCGTGACGAGATAACTGAGAAAAACTTGGAACTCCGGACAAGAAAGATGAACAAATTGGAACCGAGAATTGATATCATGACCGAACTCCAGAAGAAGGAAATTAAATCATCTTGATGAAATAAGAATAAGAATTATGTCATGCTTACCCTTCATCAACTTAAATTGATGACAAGCAACGGATTTTGTATGCCACTTATTCTTCTTGAAAAGATTGAAGAGAGATATAGCGCAAACTTGGGAAGGTCTTCAATGAACCACCGGTAGGATTTTAAAAAGAACGAATGAATTGATACGATACAAAGGAAGAGGAATCTTGAACAAACCACCGTAAGAAAAGACAATGAACGAAGAAAAGAGAAGGATTCACCGGGAATAATTAGAAACGAACAAAAATAGTTGAGTGAATTTATATACTAGAGAACGAAGAGATCACAAGCTGACTAGAGAATACTTGAATGATGCACCGGAAGAATTGAGAACAAGCGATGAACATTGAGAATGAAGAATTTTTCTGAAATGATGGCCTCCGGAGAATCAAAACAAAAACAACTCTTGAAATACTACAGATGGGTATGAAAAGAATTTCTCACGAATGAAAACAATTGAGAGAATGGCAGCAAGCTTGCACCACGCATCTTAAAGAGAACGGAGCAAGATTTAAGAGAAACTCTTCTTCGGTCTTCAAATGCTGAGAATTACGATGAGAACCACCAAAATTGTTGAGACACTCCAGAACAATGAAGAATATTAAGGTTGAGCCAAAGATGACAAGAATTTGAAAGCGATCTTGGAGAAGGCAATTGACTTATGGAATCCATTCTTACATCAAATTTTGAAAGAATTTGAGAATAGCACCGGAAAAATTAGAAGAGTCAGGTAAGATCCTGGGAAAAGACCTGTGGGTTATGGGCCCACTCAAAAGAAACACCGTTGGAAATGATTGCTTGAAAGAGAGAAAATGCACCAGAAAGATTTAAATGGATTGGATGAGGTAACAACCTCGAACTAGCTAGAATGGATCTTGAATGGAAACACGAATCTTCTGAGATAATTTCTTTGCACCGGAAAAGAATAGAGAGAGGTGAATATCCATGAGATTCTTGGATAAGAACTTCCAACACAGGAAAACATTAGAATCGAAGAAAAGGGATATGATGAACACCAAGAGCTTGAATTTAATCCACCGGAGAAGAAAACGAGAATGAAGAATGATGAACTTGTAGCTCCTGAGCATCTTCACGAGAATCACCGGAGAAGAACATTGAAGGAAAAGAATTGAGAGACTTCTCATGAATAAAAATGGATACTTGATTTGAATAAAGGCAACTTCGGCTGATGAAACAACCACCGTTGAGAAACTAAGAATTGATCTTGCAAATGTAGAAAGGATTGAATTAACTCGAAGAGAAGCACACCGGGTGAGAATAATTTTCCATGACAATCTTGATGATCAAGAAAGATTAGCACTCCCATAGAAATATGAGAACACCGCTTAGGAAAGGTATGGAATCATCACTTGACTACGAAGCAACTCGAATACCACAACTCAAAACAACACAAAGGATTTGGCTTGCGGAATAAGCCGGAACAAACATATGATAGATATTTTGTCCGAAATTTTCGTGGTGGGGCCCACACGGGCTCGATCGTACAGCGACCATCAAGTACATTCCTGCCCTTGACATACGAAGCATCCCCGAGCCGTAGCAAAGCTACAAGGGCTCTTTAAGACACCACGAGACCACTGTATAAAACGACCGTGTACAGACGGACCACTAGACGTCGAACCCCAATCTCATATCATGCATCTGTGGGAAAGATATCCTAGGTAACTACTTGAATTCCCACCTAAGAACTCCCGAAACTTCTTGGTTATGCGATCAGGTTGCGGGTCCAGGAACCTACTCATAGCAAACAACAACCTAATCAGCTGCAACTGCATCCGCAACCCTTAACACACAACCGAGAAACTCCGCAAATTCGTCTACCTCAGACCTTCGAAAACACAGCGATACTAGTCATAGTGGATCATCCGAGCTATCTCTTCCAGTACTGGGGAAAAGTCACGACACTATTTGCCACCACAAAAAGTATAGAAGTGTTTCGATGTCGGCGTCCTCTGGTATTCAGGAACTGGAACGATAGCGAATGTGACAAGAACCCCTTGGAGCTCAACTCCCCGGGTCCAATCCATACGGTCAGGAGGCACCAAGACCAATAGAATTCCCGTCACAACGATATTATAACGATTACAAAATACCCGCGTGACCGTAAATTTTTTTTGAGTGAGAAGAGTAGTAGAATCAAAACACCTACGTCACAATTCCTCACCAGAGCGACGAAGGGGATAAGAAGTAAAAAGAATTCCTACTCTCCGATATATAACTAGACTCAAAATAGTTTTTCTTCTAGACTCGCCAACGGTTCGATCAATCAAGGGGGCTCCTACGGTCGGTCGAGGCTCTGATACCAACTTGTCACACCCAATATGCGGTCCTATCCTCAAGAGACTCAAAAATCCCACTAAGGATAGAAGCGCATATCAGAGACGCTTCGCAAGGTGGATATCATTACAACATACCATATACTGAATAGATGAGAATACCAGATAAAGGCTTACAATCGCCACAAGCTACAGCATGAATACATTAATACATCAATACATAGCAATCATCATACATAAGAGCAGGATCCGACTACAGATGAAATCAAACGAAAAAGAAGAACGACATCCACCCTGCTAATCCCAGGCTGCCAACCGGGAACTCATCCTATGATCGACGAAGAAGAAGAAGCAGAAGAAGAACTCCAAAAGCAAACATGCATTGCTCTCACGTCAGATCATCGCTTTACCTGTACCTGCACCTGTTGTTGTAGTAAACTGTGAGCCACGAGGACTCAGCAATCCCATAACCATGGGTAGCAAGACTATCAAAGCTTAATGGGTATGGAATGCTTAAGTGGTGAGGTTGCAGCAAGCACTAAGCATTGTATGGTGGCTACCTTACGTGTACAAGAATAAGATGAGTAATCTACGCATAACGGTCGCAATCTAGTAATGATCAAGAAGTGATCCTGAACACCTACTTACGAGTCAAACATAACCCCACCGTGTTCTCTTCTCGAACTTCCTCGAAAAGAGACGATCACGGTTACGCACGCGGTTGGTGTATTTTAATTAGAATTAGTGTCAAGTTCTCTACAACCGGAGGTTATAAATTTCCAAGTCGCCACATAACCGCAGGCACGGCTTCGCGTAAGATTTAACCCTGCAGGGGTGTTCCAACTTGGTCCATCACAAACCAACACAAGCTGCGGTGGAAAGACCTCAACCTCAAGAAAACCCGATCAACCTCGAGTTAGCCCGAAGTATCCTCGGAATCCCGGTGCACAAGACATTTCGACAATGGTAAACAAGTCCAGCAAGACCTCCCGGCGTGCCGACACCCCGATAGGAGCCGCGCATATCTCGTTCTCAGGCCACGACCGGATAAGCGACGCGTACAGGTACCAAAAGACCCCAAGTTGCCAAGGGGCGGCCCCGCACAGTGCTCTAGTTTTGGACCAACACCATCAGCACTGGCCCACCTGTATTATGTTGAATTAAGAATCCCCGGGGACGCGAGCCCCTATGCAAATTAATTATTTAATTCAGTATTATTATGTTGGCAAATGTTAAAACCAAAGTTGGGCAAGCGTTTATTCAAAGCGAACTATCAAGAGGGTCCCATAACCCCTGAGCATGTTAGGAACGCTAATCAAGGAACATAACACCGGTATTACGGAAACTAGGGCGGCATGAGTGGAACAAAACACTAGGCAAAAGGCCGAGCCTTCCACCCACAACCAAGTATATAGATGCATTAATTAAATAAGAGATATTGTGATATCCCAACATATCCATGTCCCAACATGGAACAACCTGCAACTGCACCTGCAACTAGCAACGCTATAAGAAAGGGGCTGAGCAAAGAGGTAACATAGCCAAACAATGGTTTGCTGGGTAGGGTGGTTAGAGGCTGTATCATGGCATATGAGAGGCTGACATGTATGTGGTAGGAAGCGTGACATAGCGATAGCATCGAGACAACTAGCAAGCAAAGATAGTAAAGATATCCAAGGTCATGATCATCTTGCCTGAAATCCCGCTCGGAAGAAGAACGAGTCCATGAAGAAGACGAACAAGCGTAGTTGAACGAATCCTCACTCCGAAATGTTACCGGGAACTATCGAGAAGAAGCACAACCGGAAAGAAGCAAACAACATGGTAAACACACAAACATAATCATGGCATAATGCACAATCAAGTATGATGCATGTCAAGTTTAAAGATGCATGGCATGGCAAGAATGCAACAAACAACTACTACACTTTAAGTGAAGCTCAATATGCAATGAGTTGCATATTGACGAAACTCCACAACAATTATTTAGTTCACTCCCGTTTATGTACTCAACAAGATTAAATGTTGTTTAACATGGCAAGAGGTGAAGCAAGATTAAACTACCTATCTAGGCAATTTAAATGAGGCCGGAAACAACCAAGAACAATTCCGGAAAATCCCCATATGTTATTTTTGAAATTGGTACTGTTTTGCCCTAAACCATATTTTATTGTTGTTAAACAGCAAAAGTAAGTGCACCATGTTACTCTACACATTTTTCTACCCCATTTACATATAAAATTTATTTAATTCAGAGCTACGGTTATTTAGTTATGAGATAAATCATTTTAACATGTCATTTATGCAAAATAATGCAAACAACAATTTTAGACAATTTTAGCATGGATGAAAGTTGGAAATTATTAATCTACATAAAATTCTAAACATTTTACATATATAAGTTGGTTAATTCCGATGCACGGTTGGTGAGATATGATATGCATGAACATGAGGGTTTTTCTGTAAAACAGTAATTCCTGGACATAATTGATGAATTCGCCGAGAGGAAAAAAAAACAGAAGCTGGGCCAAAACTGGCGGGCGTTGCATAGCTATACAGCGCTCAGAGCGCATTGCAGACAAAGATGCACATGGGCCAAGCCCAGGAAACAGAGGAGGAGGAGCTGGGCAGTGCTCACCATGGGCTCTTGGCCCGGTCGGTGGAGGAGGCCCAAGAGGGGCGCGCTTGCATGTCGTCCTCCTCAATCCCCCACTAGACCGAGGGAGGCAGGGGTAGCGGCGGCATACGGCTCAGCGGCGTGAAGAAATCCGGCGAGCAGAGGCCGGGAACGGGCGGATCCGGCCGGCCGGTGCCGGAGCCGGGCAACGACGGCGGCGGACGGGGTCGGGCGGCGAGGAGCTCCATGGCGGCGGCTGCTCCTGTGCAGAACCAGAGACAGAGAGAGAGCGAGATGTGAGAGGAGGAGAGAGGAGGAAGAACGGGAGGCGAGAGGGAGGTCAGCAAGGGTGGCCTCCGGGGAGGCCGTGGTCGCCGGCGGCGGGCAGCTCCGACGGGTCGCTGGACGGCGCAGACGCCCAGCGCGGAGGCGAGGCGGAGGCACGAGGAGGCGTTCGGGTGCGGGGAGCGGGCGGTGTACGGGCTCTCGGGCCCAGATGGGCTCAGGCGGGCTCAGATCTGGGCTCCGCGGGCCCGCGCGTGGAGGTGGGTGACAGGGGTACTGTGCAGGCGGCGGCTAGCTGGTAGCGGCGAGCCAAGTGGAGGCGGGGCAGTGGGGAAGAAGCTTAGGGCTAGGGTTTTCCAGATTAGGCAGGGGGTAGGCTTCCTTATATAGAAGGAGGGGGATAGAGGGGGGGGGGGGGGGTTTCGGAGCCCTCCGATCGCGATCCGACGGCTCCGGTCGGAGGGGACGACTAGGTGGGCTGTGAAGGAGGGTGTGGGCTGATAAGAGAGGGAAGATGGCAGCCCGACACGGTTTTCGGAACACCGAAAACGTCTGACGTTTATCTGGCTACAGTGCCGTTATAGTTATCTGTTGGGGCATCAAATGACCTCCGAATGAGACAAAATTTGGCAGGCGGTCTACCTACAATATAATAAGACAGCACGCCAACTTTCAACCCATTCCGAAAACATTTTATTCCCACTTATAAAATAATATTTTGGAGGTGCAGCGGGCGCGTGCGAGTGTGCTGGACTCAGAACAGACAATGGAAAGGACGGGGAGAAGCCGACAACTACGAACGGATGCAAGTTTTATGAAAACATGCGGATGAACTACACATGATGACTTGGCAAAGTGCAACAAGCAAGCGAATCACACGGCAGCGACGGAAAATAAATGGAAGGAATCTGGAGCATCGATCTCGGGGCGTCACAAAGGTGGCCAATGCGAGCACCCGCAAATGGTTTTCTCTGACCGCCTTGAGTCGGAGGCCGAGAGGCTGAAGGCGGAGGGGTTATTCCCGGCGAATTTGATGTACCGGATATCCACAAAGGGAGAAGTTCCTCTGTCGTCGGTCGCTGACGAGCGCGTGCTCCACCAAGATTTCTTTGGTCGTGGGCTTAGTTTCCCCTGCACAAATTCGTGCGGGGACTTCTATTCTTTTTTGGTTGTCAGCTTCACCACTTGTCTCCCACTGGAATTCTCCACATCGCAAATTTCATTAACTTCTGCGAATTTTACCTTGGGATGGCTCGTTAGTTCAAGTTATTCTGCCACTTCTTCATCATCCGGGTGCAGATGAACGGTGAGGCCTTTGTGAGCCTTCAGCTACGTCCGACCTCCAAGTTGTTTCATGTGTCATTTCCCAGGTCGCTACGGGTGTGGCATAAGAACTGGCTTTACGCCTCCAGTCTTGGCGGTAGTCTGCTGGCTTTCGTCGATGGGACCTGGAGGTGGCTTCGCTCCTGGGATTCCCTCGACATCCTTTCCAAAGAAGCCCAATTGCTCATTGAAGCCACGGTTCGCCTGAAGGCCGATGACTTAGAAGGGGTTCATATTATGAGGACCTGGGTGCAGCGCCACGTTCTCCCTCTGTAGGACCGGGAGGTGCCTGTAACGCCCAATATGCGGTCCTATCCCCAAGGAACTCGAAAGTCCCACTAAGGATAGAAGCGCATATCAAAGACGCTTCGCAAGGTGGATATCATTACAACATACCATGTACTGAATAGATGAGAATACCAGATAAAGGCTTACACTCGCCATAATCTACAACATGAATACATTAATACATCAATACATAGCAACCAACATACAGAAGAGCAGGATCCGACTACGGATGAAATCAAACGAAAAAGAAGAACGACATCCACCCTGCTAATCCCAGGCAGCCAACCAGGAACCCATCCTATGATCAATGAAGAAGAAGAAGCAGAAGAAGAACTCCAAAAGCAAACATGCATCGCGCTCACGTCAAAGCATCGCTTTACCTGTACCTGCACCTGTTGTTGTAGTAATCTGTGAGCCATGATGTCGGCGTACGACACCTATGGGATCGCGTGGATCCCTTTACGGTTCGGCTCGGGAGAAGATGTACACAAAGAGCGGATCCAACGATCAACGCGGGGATCTTTTACCCAGGTTCGGGCCGCTGAGTCGCGTAAAACCCTACTCCTGCTTTGGTTTATTGTGGGTGTTTAGGCTCAGGTACACGGAGCGCTTCTTGGTGAACAGTACGCAAGAAGGGCGGCTACGCATGCCACAGGTTCCAGAAAGCTCTCCCCCTGTAGCTTCGCCTTGGGCCTCCTTTTATATGACAAAGGGGTCACCAACAGTGGCGAACAGCAAGTACAAGAGGTGTAAAGTTGCTACAGTGTTAACATGCTTATCCCTGACAACTTAGGACAAGCGCATTAAATGCTCTACTTAGGTGTCCCTTACTTTCTTGGGGACGGAAAAAGAGCCCGTCCCATCAGCACCGCTTAATCCCATCCGCCGCTAGTGCCATGAAACGCATCCAGGAGGACAAGCCCTAAACGACAGGCTGGTCGCTGCGCTGGAGCGGTGGCAGGGTGGTGGGATCTTGCAGGGTGCGAGGCCTTGCCGGGTCTTCGCCAGCCTTCCCGACAAGATATTGCCGGGAACCCAGCCCTCGGTCTTCTGTCTTCTGATCGTTGGCTTGAACGCCTTCTTGATAATCTTGTATTTGTTTCCAGCTGTTCTCCGGCAGGCCTTGCCGCTGGTATGGCTACAACCGTCCGTGCACAAGTATGGGGTACTAAAAGACCCAAACTTTAGTACACCGACAGGAGCCCCCGGGCCTAGGCCATACACGGGTGCGAGGCGTTGTTGGGCTAGGCCCAAATAGTGCACGGGCATGCGTGGCAGGAGTTAACTGCCGTAATCTTCTTATTTACCGCGCCCCCATGACGCGCGTTAAATGCGGTATGTGGGATGCGTGCACGGAATGGCCGCAGTAGCAGTGCGCTCGTAAAAGCTCATTCACCTTGGTTTAGTAAAGAGGCAGCCCCGCGCCCTCCCCATTAAAGGGAATCCGCAGAGGCGCTGCTCATTTACCTCTCGTCTTTTCCAATCTGGAAACCGCCGTCGCCTTCTTCCTCGAGCTTGAAACAGAGCCTCCCCCATCCATTCGCCACCCCCACGCCCTCATCATCGTCGGCCTCCACTTCCACAGTCGTCATGCCGCCCAAAGCAAGCAAGGGCAAAGCGGCGAAAGCCGTCGATTCGGATGCAGAGGCAGAGAAGATCGATCTGGTGGAGATGCGGAAGGAACACATCGTCTTCACCCCGACGCTTGACATGCGCGCCCTGGTCGAGCGGTACATGTGTATGTGGGGGAAGGAGACGAGGGCTCACCCTGCAACTCGCGTGCTCCCAGCTTCCGTCAAGGGCGGCCTAGATAAATTCCCCTTCTTTGTCGCTTACTTTTACTGTGGGCTCTGCCCTCCGTTGTCTGATTTCTTCATCGACATCATGTACACATACGGCTTCCGTCTCTTGGATTTTACGCCGAATGCTGTAACATGCATGTCAGTCTTTGCCCATCTCTGTGAAAATTTCGCCGGAGTGGTTCCCAGCACATCCCTCTTTCGCCACTACTTCATTCCCCGTATCGAAATGGGAGACGCCCTTTCTGGTTCTATCACCTGGATTCCAAGGGCATGGAATAAGGATATATACCCAAACGGTCTCTACCGTAAGAAGTGGGATGAATGGCGGGCCGTGTGGTGCTGGATTAAGGAGAAAGATCCGCAGCTGTTCTGTTCGCCCCGACAAACGAAAGTGGTTCGCGCAAGGACTGGAGCAGCCTCGATCCTCAGGATGAGAAGCTCGCAATCGCAATTACCAGGATCCGCCGTCTCAGGGTTGCCGGGCTCACAATAGAAATGATTGGCGCTGATTTCCTCCGCCGCCGCATCGCCCCTCTGCAGAACAAAGGAAGACCAGCCTGGGAAATTCAAGAATGCATCAGATATCATGAGGCTGCGCCCTGGTCTGAATAACAACTTGACAGTCTTGCAGCACACAGCTCTCTGCCACAAACTGTTCAGGCCTGACGGGAAATATAAGTTGCCGGCTGGCGTAATTCCCCTGTGCAACAACTCTGCTTTGAGCTCAATCATCGCCATGATGCCGGTGTGTAATGCTCACGGCCCTGACGGAACTTGGGAAGAGCCATCCACAGAGCACGCACAGGAGTTTTTTGATAACTTGTCGGAGAAAAACATCCGGGAAGAGCCAACCCTTATCCGCCCCACCACTGATGATGAAGTGGCTTACATCGCCAGCAGGGCGGAAGAGGTGAATCTAGCCGCGGAGGCCGGCAGCTTTGGCTTCGCGGAAGAGGAAGCCAGTGAAGAAGAAATAACGCTAGAGGAGACCCTTCTCGAGCAAGGTGAAGTTGTCGGGGAGCAGAGTGGCATGGTTGCCGGGAGCTCTTCCGTCGAAGACACAGCCGAGGAGCAGCTGCATGAGGAGCCCCCAGCTCCAGAGAAGAAGAAACGTGTTCTTCGGAAAGCCGTCTCCGGCGTCCCAACACATCAGCCTTCCTCGAGTGGTAAGGTTCCTGGCAAGGGGATGGCCGGCAAGGCTGCGCAGCGGCAAGGAGCCCAACAGCAACCCACGTGACGTACGGGACGCACGACCGCGGCAACAGCTGGAGCGGCGGGGGCGTCTCATACGACGGCACCAGCAGCTGGAGCAGCAGGATCATACCAACCTACTGCTTCTACCGCAGCCAAGCATCCCAGGACTCCTTCTCCACCCCCTCACACGGACACCGCAGCGGAGGTTGACTTTGACATCTCCGCTTTTAGTCCGGAAAGAGAAGAGTAAGGGTCCTTGCCGCATCTTTCAACTTCTGAATTCCTGGTTTTGCTTAACTCATTTGTTTTGCTTTGGCCTGTCCCCACAGAGATACGGAAACATTGGTGCAAAGAATGGCGAAGAAGACGAAGACCTCGACGGGTGATGAGCCTCTGGCAAGCACCGTAGGTGCGCCAGAGCCCATCGTCATCAGCCTGGAGTCCAGCCCTCAACGCAGCCTCCAACCCAGCCCCCAGCGTGAGCCCACTACTCATTTTCCGCTGGCGAGCGTTGGGGAGAATATCTTCGCTATTGACATCACCGGGCTTGTAGGAGAAGAACGGCAACAAGGAGAGTCACTGGAGGCCGCCCCTGACGTGCCGCCTCCGTCGTCCATGCCGCCCAGAGATGAACCTATGGCAATGGCTTCCACTGGCGAGCCCATCCGCGTTGAAGGGGAGCCGGCAAGCACGGTCACTGTCAATCCTACATCGGCAACTAATGTTGCCGGGAAAGGAGAAACCACCTCTCAACAGCTAGACACAGGTAAACCGTTTGCCTTGGTGCACTTGTCATTCTTTCTTTATTTTTGTCTTCTTGAACTTCAACTTCAGTCTCATCTTGTTTCCTTTCTTGGTCTTCAGGTCTCCCTTCGATGGAACAAATGGATGTTGATATTGTCATCGAAGAGACCGCCAAGGACGCTGCCGTCGAGGCAGACAAAGTCGCAGCTGACGAGGCCGCCAAGGCCGCACAGGAAGAAACCACCAAGGGGTCTGCTGAGGGGGCCGGCAAGGAGACCGGCGACCATACTGACGGCATTCCCGCCACAGGAGCACCTGGCGCTACACCGGTCATGGAGCCCCCAGTTGCCGGCAAGGCGATTGTCGAGGATCAACCGTCAACATCCGACGCCCCTCCGTCAAGCAGATACCTTAAGGTTGGCGACAACCTGTTCGTCAGCATGCCAGGTACGGCAAGCACTGGGGTGCCAACTGAAGGAGAAATTTTTGATGAAGACGTCATCACCGGCGCTGGACCCAAGATCGTTGACGAGCCACGCGCTAGCAGCAGCGGGTCCACAGAAGAACAGCTCCTCCAAGCCATGAGCGACAACTTTCAAAAGCTCCAAGTGCTCCACCGCACCCGAAAGGAGAAGTTGGACTCCAGGGCGGCAGTTGTTGAAGCAGTGGAGGCAGATTTCCAGAAGCGCGTTGAAGAGACGCAAGTCTGGTACGCTGAGGCCTTCCAGGAGCTGATGGCTGGCCGAGAGCAACTGAATCAGAGTTGGAACGAGTTCCTCTTAAAGCAGTCCGACGTCGAAAAGGCACAGGAGGAGGCTGCGCAGCAGGCTGCTGCAGAAGAAGCTCGCTTAACGGAACGCCGCGTCGGGCTCGATGCTTATGAAGAAGACCTTGCCGCCAAGCTCCGCAGCAAGGACGAAGAGATCGAGAAGCTTGTCGCGCGGCGAACCCAGGAGCTGGAGCAGAGACACAAGGAAACACTCGAAGCTCTGGCCATAGACCATGCCGGCAAGTTAAAGGAAGCCTTCGATGCCGCCGAAGCTGCAGAGGCTGCCAAGAACGAGCTGGGTGATAAAGTGAAGAGGCTGGACGCGGATCTCGAGGGCCATGGCATGGAGATCTCGACGCTCAAAGCCGACAGAGAGAAGACTCTCTACAGCCTGGCGGAGATGCAAACCGCCATGTCCGGCAAGACCAAGGAGCTCGTCTCAGCCAATGAATCCATCGCTGATCTGACACTAAAGCTGGCGACGCTGGAGGAGTCCCTTGAGAACGGCAAAGCTCGCGAGTGGGCTTTGATCAAAGATCTCCAGAGTGAGATGAGCCTGCTCAACAGCGCCGCCACCACTTATAATGACTTTGAGAAAGGTGTGAAGATCTGGACTGAGCGCCTTGTCGACGTCGCGGAAAGGCTTGCCGCAGAACTGTCCACCATGGGCTTGGAAAACTTCAACTACTCTTCAGATGATAGGGTGTCTTCGAGTGCCAAGCTGACCATGTTCTTCGAGAGCATCGTTGACGCCCTCAAGCTGCTCCAGTCTGACCGAGCAACCCATCTGGCCAACAAATCCCGCAAACTCTGCCGGGCCGTCCTCCTCAAGGTGCTCGTCAAAGTGGTGCATAAGAACCCCGGCATCAACCTTAGCAACGTTCTCGCTAGCTTGCCGGAGGATGCAGACCTTAAGGCCCTCGAAGAGCTTGTCGCGCCCATCGTTGACAGAGTGAGCCAAGTCTAGAGGGTCGAAGGCCAGCGCAGGGACTAGCTGCTTCGCTCCATTTTGTCGCCACCATTCCATGTCAAAAACAGTTTTATCTTAAGTTAGAATCGCGGCGACCGTCAATGTAATATAACTTGCTATGTTTTGGATGAATGCATGTTATTTCCCTTGTCTGATATCTTTCTGTATGGTCCATGCCCTACGCTTATCGGGAACTTGCCGGTGCGCGCACCCTTGCCGCGAGCGCTTTGAGGAACGGATCCTTAGCAGCCTGCTGGAGGTGTCACTACCGGCAAGATACCTTGACGTTTTCAGTGCAGCCACTTAAATTGTTGAGCGGACTCGAAAACAAAGTAAGGGCGCAACCAATCGCGACAAGGTTCCTTCGCGTGCAGGTTTTCCATACAAAAGTCGAAATCGTTCAAGGAAAATAAGTCTAAAATAAAAAAATTCTTAAGAGTTTTGCAACTTAGCTTTTCATTGCTGTACTCCTTATCGCAATATGTCGACTTGAACGTCGCCTGTTAGTATCCATACC
The DNA here is from genome assembly GCA_039707655.1 of Elymus sibiricus. Taxonomy (NCBI): domain Eukaryota; kingdom Viridiplantae; phylum Streptophyta; class Magnoliopsida; order Poales; family Poaceae; genus Elymus; species Elymus sibiricus. Next base: position 466,178,116 of record CM077666.1, on the reverse strand, counting down.
ATCATTCCCCCCCCCCGGCAAACTTGCACGCGAGGAAACCTTCTGTCCTTTGAGAAAAAGAAAGAAGAGAAAATAGAGATATGGAACCTTGGCGGTTCGTTAATGCTTATCGGAAGCAGGTGTAATACAATATCTCAGACAAGCATGCATATAGATTGACATGAAAATCGACAAGAATTGTAAAACACTTAAGCTTATTCAACTATGCACAGGGTCTGCGCCTGGCTTTGTACAAAGGATCATATGCCTTGCCGGCAAGACTCGTACAAAAGGTGGTTGCCGGGGGACCCGGCAACCGTGCCTTATGGGTAGAACTTACGAAGGTGTTCGATATTCCAGGAATTGCTCACTGGAATGCCATCTTCGGTCTCCAGGCGGACTGCGCCGGGCCTGGTGACTCGTACTACCCGATAAGGGCCTTCCCACTTCGGCGTCAACTTGTTAGAATTCTTGGCCGACTGAACGCGCCAAAGAACAAGGTCGCCTTCCTCAAGGCTTCGGGCATGAACCTTGCGGCTATGATAGCGGCGCAAGGCTTGCTGGTAGCGTGCAGCTCGCACAGCAGCCCGAAGACGATCTTCCTCAAGGAGCGTGGCGTCATCTTGGCGCAGCTGCTCTTGCTCGAGCTCATCATAAGCGAGCACTCGAGGTGACCCGTATATGAGTTCTGTGGGGAGAACTGCTTCTGCCCCGTAGACTAGGGAGAAGGGTGTATGGCTAGTAGCTCGATTTGGTGTCGTTCTGATTGACCAAAGAACCGCCGGCAGCTCATCAATCCAGCGTCTTCCGCACTTGCGCAGCTTGTCGAAAGTCCTTGTCCGAGACCTCGCAACACTTCCGCATTTGCCCTTTCCGCTTGGCCGTTTCTCCTCGGGTGAGCAACAGAAGCAAAACAGACTTTGCCACCAAGGTCTTGGACGTACTGCATGAAGGTGCGGCTCGTGAACTGCGTGCCATTGTCGGTGATGATCCTGTTCGGCACACCAAAACGGCACACTAGTCCCTTGAAGAACTTGACAGCTGATTGTGCTGTCACCTTTCTCACTGCTTCCACTTCTGGCCACTTCGTGAACTTGTCGATAGCAACGTACAAGTACTCAAAGCCCCCGGCAGCGCGGGGAAAAGGGCCCAATATGTCGAGCCCCCAGACCGAAAATGGCCAGGAAAGAGGGATCGTCTGAAGAGCTTGAGCTGGCTGATGCAATTTCTTTGAATGGAACTGGCACGCTTCACACTTTGTTACTAGTGCAGTTGCATCCTGGAGAGCAGTGGGCCAAAAGAAACCTTGCCGGAATGCCTTGCCGACAAGAGCTCTTGAGCCTATGTGGGAGCCACATATGCCTCCATGTATCTCTGCCAACAGCTCCAGTCCATCCTCCCGAGGAATACACTTCAATTTCACACCGTTCAGTCTCTTTCTGTACAGGACATCGTCCACGAACTGGTACATACTAGACCGACGGGCTACTTTCTCCGCTTCTTCCTGTTCTTCGGGGAGTTCTCCTGTTTGAAGGAACCGGACGATGTGCTGTGCCCATGTTGGAGCCTGTGGCTCGACAACAAGGACTAAAGGCATATCTTTGGCCGTGGGAGCATTTGTCTCTACGGCAAGGGCTTGAGGCCCTACCGGAGCCTGTTGCCCCCCGGCAAGCTTGGCGTCGTTCCCGGCAACTTCCTTGTCGGCGGCTTCTGGAAGCTCTGCAGGAAAGTACTGGCCGGAATTCAACTTCCTTCTTTTGTCTTGCCTCGTCGATGGTGTTACGGATGGCTGAGTTAAGCGGAGCACAAAAGTTCCTGGTTCCACATGTAACTTGAGGGCAGCATGTTTTGACAGGTCGTCAGCAATATTGTTCTCCACACGAGGAACATGCTCTGTTTGCAACCCGTCAAAACGCTCCTCCAACTTTCTCACTTCATCTACATATGCTTCCATCAACGGGCTCTGATAGTCTTTGTTAACTTGCCTGACGACAAGCTATGAATCACCTCTGACGATGAGCTTCTTAATTCCAAGGTCTGCCGCGATCCTGAGACCAGCAAGCAGCCCTTCATATTCTGCAGTGTTGTTCGTTGATCTCTCCCGGGGAAAGTGCATCTGAATTACGTACTTGAGGTGCTCTCCGGTGGGCGCGACAAGCAGCACGCCAGCACCGGCGCCTTGCAGCGAGAAAGCCCCGTCAAAGTACATAATCCATTCTCGATCTGTTACCTTGCCGGGAATAGTTGTCTCTTGAATTTCTTCGTCTGGCGTCGGCGTCCATTCTACAATGAACTCCGCCAAGGCTCTGCTCTGAATAGTCGAAGTGCTTTCAAACTTGAGACCAAAGCTTGACAGTTCCAATGCCCACTCTACAATTCTGCCGGTCGCATCCGGATTCCGCAAAATCCGCTGCAACGGGAAGCGAGTGACGACGGTGATTTCATGTGCCTGGAAATAATGGCGCAGCTTCCTCGAGGCCATAAGGAGGCCGAAGAGCAACTTCTGCACACCAGAATATCTTGACCTAGCCCCCTGCAACAGGGAGCTGACAAAATAGACTGGGCGCTGCACCATCTTCTTCTTCTGTGTTGTTTCATTTGATTGCGCAGATCCTGCCTTGTCGGCACCAGACTCTGTCGGGGAGGATTCCGGCTTGTCGCTTGACGGGCTTGTTGTTGCCGCTGCTTTTTCGTCGGCTTCTCACTGCGCCACTAACGCAGCACTAACCACTTGATTCGTTGCCGCTAGATATAGCAGCAACGGCTCTTGTGGTTTAGGCGCGACTAGTGTTGGCGGAGAGGAGAGGTACTTCTTCAAGTCCTGCAGGGCTGCCTCCGCTTCCGGAGTCCATTTCATTGGACCTGCCTTCTTCAAGATTTTGAAAAAAGGCAGGGCGCGCTCAGCAGACTTGGAGATGAACCTGCTCAGAGCAGCAACGCAGCCGGCAAGTCGACGCACATCTTTGACATGTCTTGGTGCTTCAATCTGCTCAATTGCCTTGATCTTGTCGGGATTCGCTTCGATTCCACGTTGAGACACAAAGAACCCAAGAAGCTTGCCGAATGAAACGCCAAACACACACTTCTTAGGATTGAGCTTCAGATTGATCTTGCGCAGATTTGCAAATGTCTCTTCTAGATCTTGTATGAGCGTTGCCTTGTCCTTGGTTTTTACCACTATGTCATCCATATAAGCTTCCATATTTCTATGTAGCTGGGGCTCAAAACCGATCTGGACCGCTCTTGCAAACGTTGAACCAGCACTTTTCAACCCGAAAGGCATGCGTATGAAGCAATACGTGCCACATGGGGTGATAAATGCGGTTTTCTCTTCGTCTTCCTTTGACATGAAAATCTGATGGTACCCTGAATAAGCGTCAAGAAACGACAGCAAATCACAACCGGCAGTAGAGTCCACGATCTGGTCGATGCGCGGCAAGGGAAAATGATCTTTTGGACAGGCTTTATTAAGATCTGTATAGTCGATACACAACCTCCATTTTCCATTCGCCTTGCGCACTACAACCGGATTGGCCAACCATGTTGGATGGAGCACTCCTCTAACCAAACCTGCCGCTTCCAGCTTCCTGATTTCTTCGGCAATAAATTCTTGCCGCTCCAAAGCTTGCTTCCTAACTTTCTGCTTGACGGGCCGTGCATGAGGACAGACAGCAAGGTGGTGCTCAATTACCTCCCTGGGAACCCTGGGGATATCAGATGGTTGCCATGCAAACACATCGACATTCGCCCGCAGGAAGGCAATGAGCGCGCTTTCCTATTTGTCATCGAGGGTGGAACTCACGGTGAAAGTTCCTCCCATACCATCCTCCTTGACAGGCACCTTCTTAGTTGCTGGTGGAGTTGCCTTGGATTTCTTGCTCTTGCCGGTGGAGCTCTCCGGCACATCCTCAACGGGAGCGCAGCACTCCGAGGAGGTGCACTTGCCGGAGTGTGTGCTAGAGGTCTTGCCGGTCTTCTTCTCTTTGGCGGCAGGAGCAAGTGCCTTGGCGGCAGGTGCTACAACTGCCTCCCTGTAGAGTTGGTCGGTGCAGATAAGCGCATCCTTCTTATCGGAGTGGATAGTAATGACGCTCATCGGCCCGGGCATCTTTAAGGTATTATAGGCGTAGTGTGATGCCGCCATGAACTTGGCCAGCGCCGGACGGCCAAGAATCCCATTATATGGCAATGGAATCTTGGCGACGTCGAAGACGATTTTTTATGTTCTGAAGTTCAGCTCACTACCAAATGTTACTGATAGCGTGATCTTGCCCTTCGGCTGACTTCTTCCCGGGTTGATCCCTTGGAACATGCCCATTTCCTCGAGATCTTCGACAGGGATTTGCAATTTCTTGATCACATCAGGCGAGATCAAGTTCAAACCGGCCCCACCGTCAACTAACATTTTTGTCACCTTGAGGTTGCGGATCGTTGGTGAAACCAACAACGGCAAACACCCGACCGCACTTGTGCGATCAGGGTGATCCTCGGCGTAAAAAATGATAGGCGTGTTGGCCCATTTCAATGGTTTCCGGGCATCGACCGAGGGCTCAGTTGCGTTAATCCCGCGCGCCCACTGTTTGAGTCGGCGGTGAGAGGAATGCAACGAGGCGCCTCCGTCAACGCACATGGCTTCTGTAGCTTTCTGGAACTCGTGCTCGCTGGACTCGTCGCCCTCTTCGTCATCATCGTCACCCCCCTTTTCCTTGTCGCGGCCTCGAGCGGGCCTCTCCTTTTGTTGCTTGGCCTTGCCGCGGTGACCTCCTCGACCACCGCGTTTCTTGCCAGACCCCTCGGCACCATCCTAGGCCTTCTCCTTGTCTCGCCTCTCATACTCAGCTTTCTGCTTCTCGACAAGCTGCTCAACCTGCCGGCAGTTTTGGAGATCGTGACCCTTGGTGCGATGGATCTTGCAGTACTGCTTGTCGGAGCCCTCCGACTTGTCGGCAGCCGCCAAGGCCTGACATGAGGCACACCCGGCAACCTCCTTGCCGGGGCCATCAATCTTGACCTTCTTGGCGGTGCTGATGTTGCCGGATCCCTCGACGGCAAGCACGGCCTTGCCCTTGCGCTTCTTGGTACGCCGTCGGCCTTTCTTCCTCGGGGTGGTGGCGTCTTCACCTTCAGAGTCGATTTCTGCGCCAGCATCCTCGCCGGGGAATCTCCTTCCCTCTTCAGCCCGAGCACATTTATCAGCCAGAGCATAGAGCTCGGCGATATCCCTGACTTTGTTCATCGCCAGCTCCTCCCGCATCTTGCAGTTGCGCACATTCTGATGAAATGCGCTGATAACTGCGGCAGGATGAACGTCTGGGATGTTGTGTTGTATACAGCTGAATCTCTATATATACTTGCGCAAGGTTTCTCCCTCTTTCTGGGGGATGAGATGTAAATCGCTTTCCTGGCCAGGAGCTTGGTGGCATCCAGTAAAGGCGCCAGCAAACTCATGACACAAATATGCCCAGGAGGAAATGGAATTCTCCGGCAAATGCATCAACCACGACCTGACGTTGGGTTTAAGCACCAACGGGAAGTAGTTGGCGAGTATCTTGTCGTCTCGAGCCCCGGCAGCCTGCACCGCAATGGTGTAGATGCTCAGGAACTCTGACGGGTGAGTCTTGCCGTCGTATTTCCCCGGCACCTCCGGTTTGAAAGTTCAGGAATTGGGCCACTGGACATGCCGTAGCTCACGGGTAAACGCTGGACAACCCACCTCGTATGGCAAGTTACCAGAATACCCTGGCGCAGGCTCGTCCACAGTGGGTCCCACGCGCCTGTCAGATTAATGGCGCGCTTCCCGCCGCCGCTCGATGGTAGTTCGAGCGTCTTCTTTGTTCCGTTCCCGAAGAACTTGACGTTGATCGCGGCGAACCCGCGGATCAGACAATGTTGTGGAATCGTCATCACAGGCATCGATCCGCCGAGTTAGCGACCACTATTGTCGTTGCGGAGGGGAGCGCATCGTAGTCGTACCGCCTCTGGTCTTTTCGTCATCAGCACGCACCGGCTCGGTGGACTGCCGCCGCGAAGGCCCCGCCTGCTGCGGCCTGTCATCATTAGCCAAGCTGATGAGACTCTGAATAGCAGATCTCCACTCTTCTAGCTTCTTTGCAGCGGGAGGGAAATCTAGGAGCAGCTGCGCTCGTGCCAACGCTTCTGCCGGTGTAGGCGGCGGCGAAAGGTGCGAAGAACGTGAGGTGCTCTGACTCCTAACTGTGCTAGAAGGAGCTCCATCACGGTCTTGCGGTCGCGTCCCGCTTCCACCGGCATGTTGGCGTGCATGCTGGCCCCGCGCATCTTGGGAGTGATGCGCAGGGGTTTTTCCATGGGGGCGCCTGGAACCACCAACGTCGCGGCGTTGCACGTCGCACACGACCTGAGAAGGCCGCGGCGCATGCGCCGGCGTGGGTGTCTTGGAAGGCGTCGTCCCGTCCTTGGAGTTCGCTGCGCCACCCGTAGGTAGCATGGCTCCGTCCTTAGACCTGGCAGTATGCGGGTTGTTGTCGCTATTGCGAACGACGCCGCTCGCCTGGCTCTGATCGCCAGAACGTCGTGGGGGCTCAAGACCTCCACCTCCTCCACCAGCGCCCACGCCGTCGCCCGTCTGCGTGGGTACGGGCGGGCCGGACGCGGATGGATCAACCGCCGTAGCGCCCGTCTTCTTGGGAGCCATGGCGACGAAAGTGATCAAGAACTGGCGCGCTGACCGCTAGATCGGGTTCGCGCAACCTCCCACCCTACCTGGCGCGCCAAAGATGTCGGCGTACGACACCTATGGGATCGCGTGGATCCCGTTACGGTTCGGCTAGGGAGAAGATGTACACAAAGTGCGGATCCAACGATCAACGCGGGCATCTTTTACCCAGGTTCGGGCCGCTGAGTCACGTAAAACCCTACTCCTGCTTTGGTTTATTGTGGGTGTTTAGGCTCAGGTACACGGAGCGCTTCTTGGTGAACAGTACGCAAGAAGGGCGGCTACGCATGCCACAGGGCCAGAAAGCTCTCCCCCTGTAGCTTCGCCTTGGGCCTCCTTTTATATGCTCTACTTATAAAAAGATGTGTGTTTTGTACAAGAGGTGTAAAGTTGCTACAGTGTTAACATGCTTATCCCTGACAACTTAGGACAAGCGCATTAAATGCTCTACTTAGGTGTCCCTTACTTTCTTTGGGACGGAAAAAGAGCCCGTCCCATCAGCACCGCTTAATCCCATCCGCCGCTAGTGCCATGACACGCATCCAGGAGGACAAGCCCTAAACGACAGGCTGGTCGCTGCGCTGGAGCGGTGGCAGGGTGGTGGGATCTTGCCTGGTGCGAGGCCTTGCCGGGTCTTCGCGAGCCTTCCCGGCAAGATCTTGCCAGGAACCCAGCCCTCGGTCTTATGTCTTCTGATCGTTGGCTTGAACGCCTTCTTGATAATCTTGTATTTGTTTCCAGCTGTTCTCTGGCAGGCCTTGCCGCTGGTATGGCTACAACCGTCCGTGCACAAGTATGGGGTACTAAAAGACCCAAACTTTAGTACACCGACACACGAGGACTCAGCAATACCATTACCATGGGTATCAAGACTAGCAAAGCTTAATGGGTATGGAATGGATAAGTGGTGAGGTTGCAGCAAGCACTAAACATTGTATGGTGGCTAACTTACGAGTACAAGAATAAGAAGAGTAAACTACGCATAAACGGCCGCAATCTAGTTTGATCAAGAAGTGATCCTGAACACCTACTTATGGTTCAAACATAACCCCACCGTGTTCTCTTCCCGAACTCCCTCGAAAAGAGACAATCACGGTTACGCACGTGGTTTGTGTATTTTAATTAGATTTAGTGTCAAGTCCTCTACAACCGGAAGTTATAAATTTCCAAGTCGCCACATAACCGCGGGCACGACTCTCCGAAAGATTTAACCCTGCAGGGGTGCTCCAAGTAGTCCATCATAAATTACCACACGCATCCGATGGAACATCCTCACACCATGATAACACGATGCTTACGATAAGCAATCCCGGTGGACAAGCCACTCGTAAAAGGTAAACCTAAACCAGCAAGACCTCCCAGCGTGTCAACGATCCCGATAGGAGCCGTGTATCTCGTTCTCAGGACATGACCGGATCGTCCAAACTTCCGGTAGGCCAGCGCCAGAGTTGCCCCTGGTGGCCACCGGCGGTTGACATGTTTGGACCAACACTCATGAGGACCACTGGCCCGGGTTGTTGATTAATTATCCACGGGGTCCGGAAAGTCCCTATGCAAATTTTAGTTGTTATTAGGCAAATGGTAAAACCAATGTTGGGCCTTGATGGAGAAGTTTATCCTAAAACGAATGATCAGGGGGGTTCCCATATGCCGCACATGTGTTAGAAGCGCTCATCAAGGAACATAACACCGGTATTACGGAAACTAGGGTGGCATGAGTGGAACAAAACACCAGGTAAAAGGCCGAGCCTTCCACACACAACCAAGTATATAGATGCATTAATTAAATAAGACATATTGTGATATCCCATAATATACATGTCTCAACATGGAACAAACTGCAACTGCACCTGCAACTAGCAACGCTATCTGAGCAAAGCGGTAACATAGCCAAACAACGGTTTGCTGGGATGGTGGAAGGTTAGAGGCTGTATCATGGCATATGGGAGGCTGAACAAACAAGTGATAGGTAGCGAGACATAGCGATAGCATCGAGACAACTAGCAAGCAAAGATAGTAGTGATATCCAAGGTAATGATCATCTTTCCTGAAATCCCGCTAGGGAGAAGATCGAATCCATGAAGTAGACGAACAAGCGTAGTCGAACGAATCCTCACTCCGAAACGTATCCGGAACTATCGAGAAGAAGCACAACCGGAAAGAAGCAAACAACATGGTAAACAAACATCACATAAACATGGCATAATGCACAACCAAGTATGATGCATGTCCGGTTTAAATAGGTATGGCATGGCATGGCAAAGTGCAACAATCAACTACTACACATTAAGTGAAGCTCAATATGCAACGAGTTGCATATTGACGAAACTCCACATTCAATTTATTTAGTTCACTCCTGTTTATGTACTCAATAATATTAAATGTTGTTAATCATGGCAAGAGGTGAAGCATAAATAATCTACCTATCTAGGCAATTTAAATGAGGCCGGAAACAATACATAACAATTCCGGAAAATCCCCATATGCAAATTTCGAATTTGGTTCTGTTCTGCCTAAAACACAATTTTAATGTTGTTAACCAGCAAAATAAAGTGCACCATGTTAATCTACACATTTTTCTACCCCATTTACATATAAAGTTTATTTAATTCGGAGCTACAGTTATTTAGTTATGAAATAAACCATTTTAACATGTCATTTATGCAAATTAATGCAAACAGCAAGTTTAAACATTTTTAGCATGAAAGTTGCATAATATGAATCTACATGAAATTCTAAACATTTTACGTATATAATTCATTTTAATCCGATGCACGGTTCTGGAGTTATTATATGCATGAACTTGAGGGTCTTTTCTGTAAAACAGCAATTTCCCTGGATAAATGCTAAAATCGCAGACAGCAGGAAAAATATATACGGGCCGAATCTGGAGCTACAGGCCGAAACAGTGCATGGGCGCACAACAGTTATACGACGCGAGAGGCGAGGCATAGCGGCGGACGGGCGGCTCACCTCGCTGGGCTCGGCCCAGGTCGATGGAGGCGCGGCTGGGGTAGGCTGGTCGCCGGGTGCAGTCGGGAGGAGGCCCACATTGCGAGGCAGCTGGGTCTGGCGAGGCTCGGCACTGGATCGATCAAGAAGCATAGCGTGCGGCTGGGTGGTCGTAGTCAACGCTCGAACAAAATGAGCGTTCGCTCGAAGCAGAGCGACAGAGGCCATGGTGGCACTGGGACTTGGCGAAGGCGGCATGACGACGGCGAGGCGGGTTCTGGCGAGGAGTCGAGGTGGCCGGAGATGATGGAGAAACGGGCGAGGGCGGCGGCTCCAGGCCGGGTCCGGGCGGAGGCAAGGTCTTGCGGGCACGGGGCGGAGCTCCTACTGGGTGGCGCCCATGGCTTCCTGTTGAAGAAAGAAAGAGAGAGGGAGGACAGGGAGGTGATCTAGGCGGGGAAGGAAAAGAAGGAAGAAGATGAGGGCGCCCGGACGGTGCCTGCTTGGCTGCTTGTGCTCGCCGACGCGGAGATCCGACGATGAGATGGCGGAAGGCGGCTGTGCTACGGCGGCGCGATGGACAGGCGAGGACGGCAGGGGAACGAGGCAGAGCTCAGGCAAGGAAGCCCTCCCGCTCGAGGGGCTTGGCCTCAGGTGCCTCAGAGCAACAGGTCGAGCTGCTGGTCTGGTCGCCGGCAGCGGCGCGAGGAGGTGGTCCCGCGAGGTGGAGGTGACGGGTCCAAGACAAAGGCGCGAGCGAGGATCGAGCTGGTGCATCCATGGCTTCCTGCGGGACACAGAGAAAAAGAGAGTGTTTCAGAGGCAGAGAAAGAGACAGGGAGAAGGGGAATCGAGAGGAAGCAGAGGAGAGGGACGTGACGGTCCTGCTGGAGGTGGTCGCCGGCGGCGAGGTGGGTCTGGAGCCACCAAGTGGCGAGGAGGGGGTTGGTCAGCGCCGTATTTCGAGGAGGGGGATGTGGTGGCGGCGGCTGCGGGATAGGGTTAGGGGCTAGGCTAGGTTTGTCCAGATTAGGAAGGGATTCATCTGCTATTTATAGCAGGTAGGCAATAGGAGGGGATTAGGGGTTGATTTGGAGCCCTTTGATGACGATCGGACGGCTCCGGTCGAGGGGATAGTATAGGTGGGCTAGGTGGGCTGTGCTAGATGACATTGGGCTGAGAAGAGAGGGGAGTTGGTTGGCCCGGCAACACTTTGAAATACTGAAAATGTTCGATAATATGACCGGCTATAGTGCCGCTATAGTTTAACCGTTGGGGTATCAAACAACCTCCAAATGCGACGAAATTTGGCAGGCGGTCTACCTACAATATAATAAGACCGCACGCCAACTTTCAACCCATTCCGAGAACGTTTTATTCCCACTTGGAAAATAATATTTTAACGATGCCGCGGGCGCATGCAAGTGTGGTTGGTCTCAGAACGGTCAACGAAGGCAACGGGAAGAAGAGGCAACTACGAACGGATGCAAGTTTTATGAAAACATGCGGATGCAATGCGTATGATGCCAAGATGAAATGCAACAAACTAAATAATTAACGCGGCTAACACGAAAAACATGGAAGGCATCTGGAGCGTCAGTCTCGGGTTGTAATCAATAATGAAAAGAATAAACTTGTTGTGGGCTTATGGAAAACATCTCAAAATTTGAGGTTCCACCTGCCACTAACAGAAACAACAGATTGCTTGAGAGGAATGAAAAGATGCGAAACAACACCTCGCAAAGACAATGGAGAATTAATTGCACTTCGAAATGCAAGAAGAAGAATACTTGAGCTCCTACAAGAATCTTGAAGAACACTTTGAGAATGAATTAAAGCCTTGATGAACCACGATGAAGAACTCCGGTAAACAAAAGGATTATAGAAACGAAGGTTGAAAAGAACAAGATGAAGCCTTGCAATGATTTGGATGGAGCTTTGTGACGAGACAACAATGAAAACTTCGAACTCCAGAAAAGAAAAGATGAAACACTTGGAACCAAGAATTTGGTATCATGAACAAACTCCGAAAGAAGGAATTAAATCACCTCGATGAAGCAACATAAGAATTACGTTATGCTTATCCTCATCAAATTAAATTGATGACAAACAACGGATTGGCATGCCACTTATTCTTCTTGCAAGAATTGGTGAGAGATATAGCACAAACTTGGGAAAGTCTTCGAGGAAACACCGGTAGGATTGAAAAATAACGGATGAATTGATACGATAACAAAGAAAGAGGAATCTTGAACGAACCACTGTAAGAAATGACAATGAACAAAGAAAGAGAACGAATCACCGGGAAGAATTAGAAAATGAACGAAGATACTTGAGGGAATTTAAATACAAGAGAACGAAGAGATCACAAGCTAAATAGAGAATACTTGAACAATGCACCGGAAGAATTTGAGAACGAGAGATGAACTTCGAGAATGAAGAATTCTTTTGAAATGATGGCCTTCGAAGAATCAAAATGAAAGAACTCATGAAATGCTTCGAATGGGAATGAAAAGAATTTCTCACGGATGAAAACAATTGAGAGGATGGCATCAAGCTTGAACCATCAATCTTCAAGAGAACGGAGCAAGATTTAAGAGGAACTCTTCTTCGGTCTTCAAAGCTGAGAATGACGACGAGAACCACCATGAAGATTTTTGAGATACTCCGGATAAATGAAGAATAGATAGGTTGGGACAAATATGACAAGAATTTGAAAGCGATCTTGGAGAAGGCAATTGACTGATGGAATCCATTCATATGTCAAACTTTGAAAGAATTTGAGAATAGCACCGGAAAAATTAGGAGTGTCAGGTAAGATCCTGGGAAAAGACCTGTGGGTTATGGGCTCACTCAAAAGAAACACCGTTGGAAATGATTGCTTGAAAGAGGGATTGCACCTGTTAGATTTAAATGGCTTGAATGAAATAAAAACCTCAAAATAGAATGAACGGGTCTTGAATGGAAACACGAATCTTCTGAGATATCTTCAGCACTCCGGAGAAGAAATAGAGAGAGGTGAATATCCACTAGATTCTTGGATAAGAACTTCCAACATGGGAAAATATTTGAATCAATGAAAGGGAAATGATCAACACCGAAAGCTTGAATTAAATCCACCGGAGAAGAAAACGAGAACGAAGAATGATGAACTTGTAGCTCCTGAGCATCTTCATGAGAAATCACCGGGTAAGAACATTGAAAGAAAAGAATGGAGAGACTTCACATGAAAAAAATGGATACTTGATTTGAGATCTCTGACTCCGTGAAGAAAAAGGGTGGGAGGGTGGGAAAATAAAAACAACTTGGGACAGCTGAAACGAACATCGTTGAGAAAACTGAGAATTGATCTTGCAAATGGTGAAAAAGATTGGATTATCTCGAAGAGAAGCACACCGATTGAAAAAAGAATTTACATGACAATCTTGATGATCAAGAAGGATTAGCACTCCCATAGAAATATGAGAGCACCGCTTAGGAAAGGTATGGAATCAACACTTGACTTCGAAGCAACTCGAATACCACAACCAAAACAACACAAAGGATTTGGCTTGCAGAATAAGCCGGAACAAACATATTGTGGCACCCCGATCCGCCTGGAGCAGGGGCCTTCGCACGTCAGCCCAGGATAACACCTGATGCACGAAAGTTACATGGTACAGCATTCCAAGCACAAAATATATTTCATTTACATGAAATAGAGTATTACATCGCTGAGGGATACAATGGCTTGCAAAGCTCTAAGGTTATCTAAATGGCAGCGGAAGTCTTGGTTAAGCGGCACGTCGTCTCTGGCTGGGCTCCACAACTCACAGGACTGGCATGGTTACGGTCTAGCACGACAAGTCTTCTCATGCAATCTGGCCACATGCAAGGCCAGGTGAGTACTTTGAATGTACTCGCAAGACAACCAAATACATAGCATCCAAACGAGCAGATGACAAAGCAAGCCCTATGCTCATACATAAATTTATCTCATGGCAAAAGATAAGCATGGCATGATACTAGCGGGTAACATGGATCAAGCAAATCTTTAACATATCATATCACAGCAGATCATAGCATATCATGACATATCATGGAATAACAAGGCATATCATGGCATGGCATAGTTGTATCTACAAGACATGCATGATACTATGCTGGAAAGTAAATTACCATTACCTCCCATGGAGAGTTAAAGTAATATGGTGTTCGTTTACCAGATTCATTGCAATTTCCCCTCTGGGCTAGATCATGACTCACCGAGACCTCATCTCATGATCATGTCCGAAACAACTCCGTGACTTCTCGCGACTATCTCATAGTCCAAGTCACCACTTACTTTATAGCACATTCTTTAACAAGTTTATTATATCAGGTTTATCCTCCATGTCGACAGAGACCAGATAGTGTGACCTAGTATGAACTGTGTCCATAACCGAGGACGCAGCTATCGATAGATTATACACTCTGCAGAGGTTAGTACACTGCACCCACACCACGGAACTCATGGCCTCGTGCTCCCATTCGGGTGGACCAACAACATTCCGACAAAACCAATCTATTGCATGACACTCTCCCAGCCACTCCGACAAACTCCCCTTTGGGTTATGTCATGGGTGACCCCGATGTTAACTCGTGACATCCAGCCACCTCGTGGCTGCCACTGTCATGGCCAAACAAAACTGTCCCAAACGGGGACCTGAGCTCAATACCAAAACCGGGTACACAAGGTTATGGCTGCCCACCGGGCCAGGGTAGCACGCGCACATAACCTTCCCTGGTTGGAGGTACCGGCGAGAGGCATGACAATAGACCGAATTAGGGCCTCCCCATCCAGGCAAGTGTGGCTGCACTGGTGAGCTCGATTCGGTGGCACTATGACACGATCCAGCCGATGGAGGTGGTTGAAGTTATTAACACATGTTCTTCTCATCTCCATCATTTTAACATATCATCAAGATTATAAGCATGAATATCATAAATGAATTAATAACCAGGTTTACCAAACTTATGAAGTGCATAGCATATATGAAATAGGTAGCATGGCAATGGTATGACAGGATCACAATAGCATTGACAAACATGGTGCGAGATACAGACACAGAAGTAACATGATATTACCAATAAAAACATTATTGCTAACATGGCAAAAGCTAGTATGAAGTCTGGTTATAGCATGACATGGCAAGCAACATATACCACAGTTGCTGACAGAAACATCATATGAATATACTACAGCTACACATGCACAGGGTTCAAGCAAAGTCAACATGCAAGTCTGATGCTCATGATAAGAGGTTGGCTTGCCTTGGGATGGACGAATACACCGGGTGAAAGTGCAACGATCCACTGGAAACGAATCGCCGGAACCGGTGCTCTAGGGAGAGGCCTGGATTCGAGGAAGGGCAAAGCTGGTATTTTAAATATGTGACAACATTATGAAAATGACACCATCAGAACGGGCTCGACGAACTGAGAACGTGGGCTTTGGAATTACCTCATTCGGAGTTACGGTCGCCAAAATATGGCCGTTCGTTCGTTAGGCATAAAAACAGACAAAACCTGTCCGTTTCTAGCCTTAACGGACGAACGCCCGCAAAGTAACCGTTTCGACGGCGGCAGGGCTGAAAGCGCATTTCAGGAGTATGTTTTCGCGCAGAGAAAACATATTTCACTGCGAAGTCGGGGCAGAGTACGCCTTCCCAAGGGAAAAGCGCATTTCTCCGAATGTGTTTCCATTTATGCCAGTCAACGGTTCGTCCTGGTTAGCGCCTGAGGGGCTAACATACGGGGCCCACTACCTCCTCTCTCTCTTCCTCCCTGGCCTTCTTCTCCACCGCGACAGAGAGACAGGGGAGACGCCGGCCGCCGTGGTTCCGGCCGCTCCGCCGGACGAGGGACCGGGCCGGGTGCCTGGGCGGATGCCCTACTTCACGCCGCGCCCGCGAGTAGTCGCGGCACCGTCCGAGACGGCCTACAGCACTGCCACCATGGCTCGGGCACCACGGCCGTAGCGCGGCAGCGGAAGGGTGGCACCGGCGAGGCTCCCCGGAGGAAATGGAGGACGGCGGCGGCTGCTGACGTCCAGGGAGGGCCGATTGCACCGAAAGAAAGAGAGAGGGAGGGCTACGGGGAGGAAATCACTGGCGAGGCCGAGCGGTGTCGTTCGGCCAAAGGAGGGGATGAGGAGCTCCGAGGGCTAGGGGAGGAAGCTGCTGACTGCGAGGGAGCTCGGGGACGCACTAAAAAGACCACGGGGAAGGCTCGGGAAGGGAGGGGAGGTGGCACGTGGTGTGGCAACATGGCAGTACTTCGGCGACGGACGCGGTGCCGGCACACGCGGCCAAGGGCTACGGGACGAGGAGGGTAGGGGCACAGGCGACGCGGGCGAGGTCGTGGCGCGCCGTGGCGAGCTGGGCGACCGTGTGTACCTCCCAAAGGGGTCCAGAAGCACAGGGCACGCGGTGTGCAGGCAACGCACGCGCTCTCCGCGTGGTCACCGTGTGCCCACAGTATTCCCACGTGCACTGGACGGCCCAGGCGTGTCTGGCGAGTAGATCACTCCCCCAGTAGATGTTGAGTACAAAGAGACAACATCTAGGGACCCTGATGTGACTGCACGGTGCAAAATCCTTAATCAGGATGAAGGTGTTTGATGGGAAGATAAGATAGTGCACAGCTCCATTAGGCCTGGGATTTGGGTGAGGGAGGTCATCTACTAAAGTGACCACTGTGCCAAAATCCCAGCTCAAAAAGATGAGGCTAGCTGGTACTTCCTTTGCAAAGTGCCCAACTGGCCAGAAATAGAAATGAGGGTGCTGGGGAAAAATGGCTAGAGGGAAATGGCCCAAACTTGGTGGAGACCAATATTTAGGCATATGAAGGCACTATAATTTTTTTATACCATTTGGATAAATAAAAATGGTATTTCCTTCACAATGCTTCCCTCTAGACAGAAACTTTGGAAATTTGCTGAGGAAAATTAGCTAGGCAAATAGAGCTGAATTTTGGCATGTGGCAATTATTTGGATATGAAAGAGTGCTCAAAAAATTTGAGGGCAATCAGGGAAATATAAATAGCACTTCCTTCACACAGATGAAATCTGAACAAAAACTTGAGAAAATTATAGAAAAATTATGGATAGATGAATCGAGCTATTTTTTGGTTTCCAGTAGTAATATACCCCTATGAACTACCCTACAAAATTTCAGCTCAATTGGATCAAGGAATCAAGCACTTCCTTCACAAAGTTTCAGACAAGGCAGAAACTTGCATTGGATCATGTGCTCAAATTTTGAACTATGGACCATGGGGTTTGTATGGAAATGGTGAAGATATATCCAGGAGATGCTCCACAAATTATTTGGGAATTTTCCTGGCTACCAAAATGGTAGTTCCTTTGGAAAGTGGCAGAGAGGCAATATTGGTCTTGTTAAGGAAAATTTTCCTTATTTAAATTTGGCCAATATTTTTACCACAGCTTGGGATAGTCACTAAGATCATCTCCACAAATTTTCATGAAATTTAGGGATGTCTAACTATCCTTTTGGATTTAATTCCTCGGAAAGGCAGGAAAAGAAATTAATCCCCGATGAAAAATATTGCATATGACTTGGCAATATTTTTGCACATCCAGGGTTTATAAGTGTAGGAAGATCTCTGGGAATTTTTGGAGGATCAACAGAGCATAGGAAATGATGGCTCCTTTGTAATCACAAAGGCAAGGTTTCAAATTCCAAATATTGCAATTAGGGTTCAGATGGGTTTTGGGTTGATGCAAATGGGGTCTTGACCAGCATCAAAGACATGGGCAAGGTTCTGAAAGGTTGAAAATTACCTGGATTCACCTGATCATCCAGCAAACTCCGGAGAAAGATTTTGAAAAAGAAAGCTTGGAAGGAATAACAGCACAAAAATTGATAACCCAATTTTTGGGGTGTTACAAACCTTCCCCCCTTAAGAGAATCTCATCCTCGAGATTCCTAGGGTTAAAGCAAGATGGTTTCTACTCCAGGAAAAACCTCTGGGTTAGCGGTTAACCCTTCGGTCAGACACAACTGAGTTGGGGTACCAATAATTGATATACCCAGGGAGAGATACGGGTAAAGCGAGGCTATATCCACTGCTAGGATCACTTTGGATCAAATTCCAAAAATGCTGGAGGCACCCCAATGAACAGTGGTTTCTCCTGCTGACAGGTGGGCCCGGGGCCCATTGGCAGCCTCCTTCTTCTACCTCCAGCTCTCGGCTTCTTCCTCGCTGCTGCTCCACGTGCGGCTTGGCACAGCTCCCATCTAGCCCCTAGGGCACTAAGTACCCTAGTTGTCATAGTGCGCGGCATGCACGGTGCCGAGGCAAAGAGCACTCACGTCACGGGCCAGCACCTTGTCGGCACTGCTCGAGGATTCGCCTCCTGGACGCCGGTGATCGAGCGATGCGTGATCCTCCTGGACCTCGCTCACCGTACACCGATCTTGGGCTATAAAAGACGGCAGCGCGGTTCTGCCCAACTAACACCATGCCGCTCTTCCATCTCTTCGGTTTGGATGATATCGAGCCGAGGTCCTTCGGCGAGGCTGTGTTCTTGGTGGGGCTATGGTGGTTCCTCACTGCACTACTTGCCACACTGATCGGTTCGTCGCTCTGCCTACTGCAGCTTATCTTGTAGGAGTGGGCTCGTGACAACGAGGATCGTGGCGCGGCAGCTGGAGGGGCTGATGGTGATGGGGTGGTGTCTGGTCCTCCGCCGCGCTTGCTTCTCCACCGCTTTGCGCCGGTGGAGTAATCGCGTGCTGCAGCGGGTCGGGACGGTGGCTTGTCCGGCGTCATGCCAGACAATGACGGTGCCGCCGTTGGTTCAGGGGCATCACGAGATGTAGAAGAGGTGGATTCACCAGTACTGAGATCACGATGCTGGTTCCATGGAAGAAAAACTTCGCGGATAGCTCCATGAAGAGTAGGCATCGTAGTAGAGTTGGGGTTGAATCTGTACTGGGGTAGTTGTACTGATTCGAGTGAAATAAAGCTGGTAGTGTTCCTCTGAGAATACAATTGGGGCTATGGGAAAAATTAGGGACGAGGAATTGTCAGGTGAAACTGCCTCTTGGAGGCTCTGGACCTGGAAATCTGGCATACGGGGTATGCACATCAAATGGTAGGTAAGCGACTTTGCATTCCCTCGGGTACTACTCAATCGTACTCGGGGTGAACCATGTATGCGTGCATTATGCAATACATTCTAAAACAATACATTTGCAAACTGCAAAAATACAGGTGAAGGAAAACACATCAAGCAAAATGCACTAAGGTGTTTTAATGCCAGTGGGTATATGTACTCCTGGCATACATATACCTACACCAGCTCGCATTTATTAGGGACTCGAGACGAGTCCAAAGTTGTAGGTGTATGTGTTCTACCAAATAAAATCTTATTAGAAGTTCACTACCAACTCTGTCAAATATTTCTACTTAACAGAGAGACAGATGAACCACAAAGCAAAGGAGCATACAAAGAATACACAGGTCACAAGCAGTACAAGCATACAACAAAGCACAACCTCACTATGCATCTAAAAGCAACAACTCACTCCAGGATACATGGTTCTATCCTCCTAATGAGGATGACCAGACGGACTTGGCATACTCGCAGCATCGCCTGACTGCACGATTGGGGTCCACATCGGTCTAATCTTGCTAGGGCTCTCCAGGCGGACGCAGGCTGAGCCAATCTCCATCTTCATCGTCGGGCACCTCTACTGCTCGGAGATCAACTACCGGGGGCACGACTAGAACTTGTCTGAGCAAGCCCTGGTGACAAAAACGGCAAACAGCCCGGTTGATGGAGTGGAGGTTGACTATGTTTGGTTTCAGCCACGGCACGGGCTGAGAGGGTAGCACTGGGTCGGGTAGCACTGGGTCAGCGATCTGGGATGCAACTTGACGGGCCTCGCGGTATGCTTTCGTGACAACCCGGGTAGCATCGCGGTCGATAGCTTTAAACTCTCCAAGAATGCTACCGATCATCATTCCCTGGGCAGTGATGAACTGAACCAGGCGAACTATCGCTGGGTCATCCTCTTGGACAGCGTTGGAGAACTCCCATCCTGTACTTGACGCAGAGGGGAAATAACTGAACTCCTGCATCCCCGCTACACGCGGAAACTAGGATCGGAGACGGACGATAGCCTCTGCAGCGGCTGTCTGGATAGCCAATACCGGAGTGGGCATGGATCTGCCCAGAAAAATCGAGGGCTTCCCGTCCTCTGCTGGACCTGGGCAGATCTGCACCTTGGCCTGGTATCGGCAAAGATGAGGGATGGGTTCCGATTGGAACACCATGTACTCGGGACTAGTACTACAATCAAGGGCTTGGGTGAGCATATCTGAAAGGAGGGGTGGAAAGCCAACATGGCCGGCTGCGAGAGTGCGGCTATGAAAAGTGGCTTCCCTCGGAAGACTAGCCATGGCTTCTGATCTGGGGCTACTAGCTAGGGTTCTTGCAGGGATATGACTTACTGAGCTGGGGTTGCAGCTAGCAAGTGGGGGTTTTATAGGCGACTAGGCGGGGACACACTAGTACGGCGTGAATCCTTCCCTGCAGGGGAAAGGATACGCTGATACTGACGACAAAAAGATAGGGTCACCGTCCAACCCAAGAAAACTGGGTGGGAGGGGGCAACTGGGTAGGGACGCGTCAGTTCTTACTGTGCCACCTGTTGTTCAACAGTGGCCTTGTTGGACGCCAGGGTTGGGTCAAACCTATTGGTATCATTACGGGTTGATGATAGCGGTGATAATATGCTAGGGTAACCTATCGCCAGCCTGGCTCTGATACCATCTCCTGTGGCACCCCGATCCGCCTGGTGCAGGGGCCTTCGCACGTCAGCCCAGGATAACACCTGACTCATGACAGGTACATGGTACAGCATTCCAAGCACAAAATATATTTCATTTACATGAAATAGAGTATTACATCGCTGAGGGATACAATGGCTTGCAAAGCTCTAAGGTTATCTAAATGGCGGCGGAAGTCTTGGTTAAGCGACACGTCGTCTCTGGCTGGGCTCCACAACTCACAGGACTGGCATGGTTACGGTCTAGCACGATGATGTAGGGTGGAACCCTAGATGACGATCTTTTCACACTTACGAGGGGGAAAAGGAGCAAATCCATGAAGAACACAAGAAGAACACTCAAATAGACAAGATCCAATCACACATGCACTAGATCCACATACACATAGAGGGATACAAAGGTTCAAATCCAACAAAATACGGAATCTTTGCCGTTTTGAGTTCGAGGCAAGCCAAGCACGAAATCCATACTAATATCTTCCCATGGGTGATATGGAATAGGAAGTGGCATATATAAACCATGAGATTGAGCTTTGGACTTAGCTTTGCAGCATGTAGAGCACCGGTTGGTGTAGCATGAGACGTCTCGAAACATCTTTGGCCAAAAGTAGTTCTTGGAGAGCGTAGCGAATGTCTTGTCACGTCCAAAATGTCCCATGAGGCCTCCACCATGAGCTTCTTGCAAAAGTAGCAAACGAAGAGAAGACTCGGGAATACAAAGTTTGTTAGCTCGCATAAGATAACCATCTTTCAAGTAATATTGCTCCCAAGTTTTATGAGGTAAACATTTGGCATAAGGAGTTGCAAATGACGAATCATGCTCATACAAGTCTTTAATGTGCTCAAATCCTATGACATTCAACTCAAGTTGAGTAACCAACATGCATTTGCAGGAAAGAGCGTCCGCCACCACATTTTCCTTACCTTTGATATACTTAATAACATAAGGAAATGACTCAATGAACTCACTCCACTTAGCATGACGCTTATTCAATTTAGTTTGACCCTTAAGGTACTTCAGCGTTTCATGATCCGTATGGATGACAAATTCACGAGGGCGAAGGTAATTTTCCCACACATGCAAGACTCTTACTAAAGCATATAACTCTTTGTCATAGATGGGGTAGTTAAGTTGCGCGCCGGAGAGTTTTTCGCTAAAGTATGCAATAGGGCGCTTCTCTTGCATCAACACACCACCAATGCCATTACCACTAGCGTCACAATGCACTTCAAAAGTTTTGTCAAAGTTGGGTAATGCAAGCAAAGGAGCATGTGTAAGCAAGTTCTTAAGCTCATGAAAGGCGTGTGGCTGACTTCGTGTTGATGATTAATCCAGATGTATGCTGATAGCAAGCAGTTGGCGGATAATTCCATTCGATTTTGGCTGAGCTTCCAGGTGTTTGAAATTCTCATTGATTCTGGGCAACCATGAACTTATCCATATATTCTTCGCAAACCTTGTTCACAGTGCCCGGAAATTTGTATATACACTGGTGAATTCCAAAATATGCTTTGAAATTTGTATCAACATACCAGAGTTTTGTTGTTGCTCTCGGCGCCTTCACCTTCTTGAAATATGTCTTCTGTGGATAATAAATGATTCTTGAGTCCGTTGAGAAAAGACTCAAGGTTCACCCCAGTGGCTGAAATAATCCTTGTGTCGAGGACGGAATCATTTGCTCCTTAGGTGTAATCTATTCTGCGGCAAACTCTCTCAGGTATATTCTGGCCTTGACTGTTGCACACGGATTCTGCTTCTGACCCATTCTTCACTTGGTATCTCTGGGGTTGCTGTTCTGAATATCAGGCAGTTGACTTGGCTTGACTCTTACTGAATTTGGATTATTGGGTATTATCCAAGTTGTGTGTTGGTCTTCTTTGGCAGTACTTGCAGATGGATCCAGTCGGAGCGACAGAACGGAATCGACAAAAGAAGCAAGAACCGTGAAAACCAAATAGCAAATAAAGCTCAAATTTTGCGGATTTTACACATGTGGCCAAAGATTCACTAGTATAACTGGCCTAGCGCACTTGATGCACCTCTAAGGACTTAGAAGCAAAACCACACAATGCTCCTGGTAGCAGTTGGTGTTAAGCTCCTACTACTTCCTTAGGGAAAATCAAACTCGACGCATGACCACAGCCAAAGTGGCTTAGTCAACGATCCTATGGTTGTCAGGGAAAGATGGAATTTATAGGCGTTTCCCAAAGGAAACTGGATTTGAGGGGAGAAATGCCATGGTTAGCAAGCAAGGTAGGGATATCT
Source organism: Elymus sibiricus (assembly GCA_039707655.1). NCBI lineage: Eukaryota > Viridiplantae > Streptophyta > Magnoliopsida > Poales > Poaceae > Elymus > Elymus sibiricus. The sequence goes on along the minus strand of CM077666.1, from coordinate 466,155,386 downwards.
GGTTTACCTAGGGGTTCAGGGCTCACGGGTCGTTGCCTGGTGCGAACTTTTCCCACCGGAGGCAAAGGCCACGAGGGTTGGGGTCTGATGGAGCCATAAGCCTAAGAGGGTTGCCTTATGATCAATAGTAGCCGTGCCGGTCTGGCAAAGATGGCTGAAATCCATCGGGGCTTTCTACTAATCAAGAGGCAATGAAGTCTGGCTAGGGTAACCTACAGTCAGCCTGGCTCTGATACCATTTGTTGTGGCGCCCCGCCGGAATACCACTGTAGCCAGACGGTCGCCGCACACACCAGCCCAGGAGATCACTCTGGCGTGCGCGTTTACAACAAGTATCATGAACACAGACATTTCTATTAATGGATATATAAGTCTTACATAATATTTACAAAGGTGATGGCAGCGGAAAAGCTCTATCTAAGGCAACATGGTCTTGGTGCGGCTCCAATCCACAGGGATCTGACTGGGTTACTCTTCTAGCCCGCGAACACTCCGGCTCCTCGCTAGGGATCGTAGAATTCTTAGGTGAACCTGGCCACATTGAAGGCCGCTGAGTACTTTTGAATGTACTCGCAAGCAAACCAAACCGACATATACACCAAGCAAAGCAATCCATGGCATTCAAGCATGCATTGATTATCTTAATAGCATTAACTATCACATTATGGCAGGATTATCCAGCAAGATTATTCATGTAGCAGCGTTAACCATCATGTCATAGCAGGATTATCTAACATCATTTTTACGGATCATGTCCTAACAGTATTATCTAGCATGTAAACTATCAAAGTAACTACAGTGTGACGAAGATAAAGCATATCAAGTAATTTAATCCATACTTCGAATAATCTTAGGACCCAATCCAAACTCGATCCAAATCAAATCCAAGTCATGCGGTTATCCGACCACTCATCCCATAGCCATCGCATGGCTAACATCCCATAAACCTGACACCATCCGATGTCCCTGCATCTGTACCATAAATCAGACAAATCGTACCTTTCTCTGGTTCATTATTAACATCATATGGTTTGTTCCTCCAGACTCGACACAGACCAAATAGTGTGACCTACCACGAACTATCCATGACCGAGGACGCGGCTATTCGAATAGATTTACACTCTGTAGAGGTTGCGCACTTTACCCACACTATGGAGCTCCTGGCCTCGTGCTCCCATTCGGGTGGACCGGTGCTGCTCCAACAAAACTTGTCTATTGCCTGGCACTCTTACGGCCCCACCGACAATCATACCCTCCCAGGGTCAAGTCCTGGGTGGCCCCTGTGTCACCCCGTGACACCTGCCACCGTCGTGGCCAAACAAAACTGTCCCAAACGGGGACATGTGCACATAACCATAAACTGGGCTCACAGGATTATCGCCGCCTACCGGGCCAGGGTAGCACGCACGCATAATCCCCCCTCTTTGGTGGTACCGACAAGAGGCACGACAATAGACCAAGCCAGGGCCTTCCCATAAAGGCAAATGTGGCTGCACTGATGAGCTCGGTTCGGTGGCACTATGACTCGATCCAGCCGACGGAGGAGGTTGTCATTATTAAGTCATATTCTTAATCATTGCAATAACAACAGTAATGCATGATGAAAACATAACAACCTATCTCCATAATGTCACTTACGAGTAACTAGTGCGATAATATGATGAGCATTAGCAGGTAATGTAAATAGCAAGTTCAAACTAGCAGGAGTTTAATTAATTCTAACACAGGCATATTCATTAATTAAGCACGCAAGAATAACACAGAGCAATGCTTTAGGGCATATATCAGATGGTCGGCTTGCCTGGGGGTTGATGAATTCACCGGAGAGAAGTGCGATCACCTCGCGAAAAAATTCGCCGGAAAGGGTTCCCTCTCGGAAAGGCTGAATCGGAGTCATGGTTGAAGAGAAACGGCCATTCGTTCGTTAAGCCGCAAACAAACAGATTTCTGTCTGTTTTTGTCCTTAACGAGTGAACGTCCACTATTTAGAGGTTTCGGCGCCGGCTGAAAAAAAAACAGAAAGCATATTCACGAGAATGTGCTTTCGCTGTAGTGGTCGCGTACTCTTCGGAGTACGTCTCCACTTATCCTACGTGGCAGGTGCCCCTCTCACTAACAGGCGGGGTCGGGGCCCACCCGTCAGTTTCCCCTTCTCTCTCCTCCCGCTGCCTCCTTCTCCCCCGATGCCCGTTTACAGAACAGAGGGGGTCACTGGCGCCGGCGCTCGCCCGGCCGGCTCCGGCCATCTCCGGTGGAGCTCAGACCACCAGAGTGCTCTCCGAGGTGCGGCGCACCCATCCACCCCATACACGAACACCAAGGGCGCCGGGCGAGTATGGCGGATGGCGGCGGCGGGCGAACTTGAGCTCGGGGCTGCGGTGGTGGAACGGAGGAGCTGGGGGGGTCGAGGGGCCCTAGCGGTGGTCAGTGAAGAACTGCAGCGGGATTTGGAGGGAGGGAAAGGGCTCGGACGGCTCCAATTCGAGCAGAGGAGTGCGGAGGCCACGGTGGCCATAGGAGGGCAAGGGAGCCACCGGCGATGGGTAGAGGGGTCGAGGAGGACTATGGGAGCGAGAGGGAGCTGGTGGTGAGGTCGGGAGGCTCGGGGCCGCGGCTTTTATAGCCGGCCGGGGCGGGCGGATAAGCATGGGCGCCGTGGCGTCCTTATCGGTGTCCTGGAGCTCCGGCGAGGTGGCGCGCGAGGAGCGGTGCCGACCTGACGACCGAATGAGGACGGGGCTGCGCTGGCGCTCTCGAGAATGTTCGGGGAGAAAGAGGACAGCAGAGGGAAGCGACGATGGCAGTCACGGGCGGGACAGTGCGGTGGCAGGGCTCGCCGTGGCACAACGAGAGCGAAGGAGGAGGGGGAAGCTGCGGGAGAGGATGCACGCGGCCGCCGCGGAGCCACTGGACATGCCCGGACGAGCCAGGGCTGGCCGGAGGCGACCGCACGGAGCTGACAGAGTGCAGAGCGCCGTTTTGGCGCGCTCTCATGCATGGTCACCAAGAGCACTGCGTGTCCAGGGCACCGGATGGCTCTAGGACCTTGTCAATTAGATGCACCAGAGGTCATTGAGTTGACCTGTGAGGGTTTGGATGGACATGGGAGACAAGAGTCGACTGATTTGAGCTCACAATGTTTCTGACATGAAACTTGAGTGGACTTTTCTGGAAAAATGATTAAAGGAGAGGAGCTGGATCTTTGTCAAAATGAAATATGGTAGGAAGGAGTAGATTCTGTCAGAATTTTAGGCCATTTGGACTTGGTTTGCATACACTTCCTTTGTAATGCAAATTTTGGTCCAGAAACTGAATTATGATGTTGTGCTCAAATGGCTGAATGGATTGGGCTGAATTTTGGTGGAGCGAAGTTATTTGTCACCCTGTGCATTTTAAAACCGAACCGAAAAACCATACCGAAAATAAACCGAACCGAACCAATTTTATGGTTTTTATGGTTTTATGGTTTCGGTATGGTATGAACTTTTCATACCGTTTTGAAGTTTGGTTTTTATGGTATATACCGAAAAACCGAATGGTTAACCGAATAAACCGAAGTACAAAATATATTTATATATCTTAGGGAAACAACCATACACGTAGTCATTTTTGTGTGCAGAAGCCAGATTTCCTATTAAGTGCATCTGTTTTCCTCTCGACAACGAGGTCCAAAACGGAGTATATAACTATATGAAGTCATATTTCTCTTCACAAGAATGCTAAGCACGTCCATAACCATCGAATTTATGCATGCATATACATTTCATATAGTTATATACTCTTCGTATAAAAAGATGTGTGTTTTGAGTCATAAATTTGTAAATTGTTATATGCCATTTTCAAATTCGCGTCAACTTTGGTTTATACGGTATATACCGAAACCATACCGAAATAATTTGGTATATACCGAAACCGAACCGTATATAAATCTCATACCGTATTTACCGAAGTATTGATACCGTACAAACCGAAAAACCGTATAAACCGAACCGTGTAAACCGAATAAACCGAACGCACAGAGTGAGTTATTTGGATGCATGGAGGTACTGGAAAAATTTCAGCTCATTTGGAAATGCCAAAGTGGTACTTCCTTCACAAAGCTTTCTCCTGGACAGAAACTAGATGGAACTTTTGGGATAAATTGGCTAGATAAAATGATGTGAATTTTTGCATGCGCACATCATATGTGGAATTTGAGGTCCTGGATTAATTTTAAGATTTTTTAAGTAATATAAAATATAGTTGCTTCACAACCTTAAAATAGGTCCAGAAACTAGAATTGGATGATGCTCTCAAACTTTGAACTGTGGAACTTGGGTTCTTGATGGAAATGGTGAAGATATGGATAGGAGAAGCTCCACAAATTATTTGGGATTTTTCCTGGCTACCAAAATGGTAGTTCCTTTGGAATGTGCCCAAAATGCAATATTGGCTTTAAATAGAAAAATGCAATTTCTCCTATTTAATTATGGCCAATATTTTTATGAGAGCTCAATATGATCGCAAATAATATCTCCACAAGTTTTCATGAACTTTGGAGATGGATAGATATTTTCCTGGATTTAACTCCTTTAACTGGCAGAAAAAGGAATTAATTTTAAATGAAAAATATTGCCAATGACTTGGCAATATTTTTGCATATCCAGGGTTTATAGATATAGGAGAGTCTCTGGGAAAAGTTTGGGAGACAACAGAGCAAAGAAAATTGTGGTTCCTTTGTAACGGAAGGAATTAGGGTTTCCCTTCCGGTAAACCGGAGAGTAGGGTTTCGGCGGCAAAATCCTGAGAGTATATCTTGGGTGGCAAGGTTGGACTAGAGAAAATCTCTGGTTGGATAGGAAAGGCAAGGCTAAATGACCATCTTCATATACCCAAGAGCGAGAGAAAATCCGATAACATCAGGAAAAAAAAGACGGGAGTCCAATCCCGCGAAGGAAAAAAACAAGGAGCAAAAATCAGGGTGTTACAAGGCGGCATCTTGAGATGGACCCCAAAAAAATAGTGCATTCTTCTTACTCAATGCGTGCAACGGTGATGCAATGGTGCTAATATCCTTCACAAAGCGATGATAAAATCCGGCTAAGCCAAGGAAACTACGCACTTGAAGCAAATTGGTTGGTTGTGGCTAATTCTTAATAGCGTCAATTTTAGTTTCATCCACTTGAACACCCTTGGAGGAGACAACAAAGCCCAAGAAAACAAGCTTATCAACACCAAAAGTGCATTTTTCCATGTTAGCATAAAGTCGCTCGTCTCTAAGAACTTGCAATACGTCTCGAAGGTGTTTGACATGAGCTTCAAGAGTTTCACTAAACACAAGGATGTCATCAAAGTAAACCACAACACAAATGACAATATATTTGCGAAGAACATAATGCATCACACGCATAAAAGTTCTAGGAGCTTGCGATAAGCCCATTGGCATGACCAACCATTCATACAAGCCAAATTTGGTTTTGAAAGCGGTTTTCCATTCATCACCTTCTTGCATGTGTATTTGATAGTAGCCACTTTTAAGATCAATTTTGGACAAAATGGTGGCTCCACTAAGTTCATCAAGCATGTCATCAAGGCATGGAATGGGATGTCTATATCTAACGGTGATAGCATTAATGGGACGGTAATCGGAACACATGCGATAAGTACCATCTTTCTTAGGCACAAGAATGACCGGAACGGCACAAGGGCTCAAGATTTCGCGTACATACCCATTCTCCATGAGATGTTGCACTTGCCTTTGTATCTCTTTGGTCTCTTCGGGGTTGATGCGGTAAGGTGCCTTGTTCGGTAGAGGTGTGCCGGGGATAAGGTCGATGCGGTGTTCGATTCCGCGAAGTGGAGGAAGTCCGGGAGGTAGCTCATCGGGAAACACGTCTGCGAATTCCTGCAATAAATGAGATAATACCAAAGGAAGATGTTGTGAAGTATTAGTCCGCACCACTTCATCTTTGCACACAAGCACAAAGTGAAGAACACTTGATGGGCTCTCACTCACATCCCTCAAATCTCTTTTGGTGGCTAAAAGAACTAGGTCTCTCTTGTCGCTCATCGTGGAGTCGCTCATTTTTGGCTTGTGGCGCTCACTCTCTTTTTGGTGGTTCACTCGCTCACTTATCTCTCCACGATGGGTAGATGTTTGCTTGTCCGCGATGACTTGGTTTGGTGTCATAGTCGAAGAACGAATTCCTTGCCCTTCATCTTGAAGCTATAGTGATTGGTCCGTCCATTGTGGATGACGCCGCGGTCGAATTGCCAAGGTCTTCCAATGAGGATATGGCACACGGACATAGGAACCACATCAAACTCCAAGATGTCTTCATAGGCGCCAATCTTGAAGGACGCTTGGACGGTGTGCTCCACTTGAATGGTGCCGGAGTCGCTAAGCCATTGGACCTTGTATGGGCGAGGGTGCTTCTTCTTGACCAATTGGAGCTTGGTATATAACTCGTCACTTGCCAAGTTGTGGCAACTTCCGCTGTCGATGATGACCTTGACGGAACGTCCTTGGATACCCGCTTTGGTATGGTAGATGTGGCAACGTTGGTCTTCATCTTGGTGTTGTTGAAGTGTCAAGACCTTGGAGACAACAAGAGCGGGGCTCGAATCATTGTCGCAAAACACTTGATTATCTTCTTCTTCATTCACTTGGCGGTGCATGGCCACTTGCTTGATGGCTTCCATTTCATCTTCACTCATGGAATCGTAGGTGCCGTCGGCGTTCATGATCATAGTGCATCTCGTGGGGCACTCGAACGACTTGTGTCCTCGGCCTTTGCAAGTAAAGCACTTGAGGTCACTTGTTTTGTCGGTGCCATCCGAAGGAGTTGTTGATGACGAAGCTTTTTGCTTGGAGTTGCTTGTAGTAGTAGGAAGATGACTCGAAGATGTCTTTGGTTGCTTGGAGCTTGACTTGTAGCCGGTACTTGGTGTAGCTCGAGTCGTGGAAGGAGTTGTAGAAGTCGTTGAAGCTTGAGTGTATGAACCATAGGTCTTGGAAGAGTACTTGGAGTACATGTAGTCTTTTTGTACTTGTCGCTCCGCTTTGGTTGCTTGGTGCACTAGTTCGAGGAGGTTGGAGTACGGTTGGAAGTCCGCAATTTTCTTGATTGGATAGTTGAGGCCATTCTAGAAACGCGCCATTGTTTGTTCATCATCTTCCTTGACGTTGGCTCGTATCATTGCAATTTCCATCTCTTGGTAGTATGCTTCAACCGACTTGGTGCCTTGCTTGAGGAGTTGAAGTTTCTTGAAGAGGTCACGGCTATAGTGTGTAGGCACAAAACGAGCTCGCATGACATCCTTCATTTGATTCCAAGTGGTGATGGGTGGTTTGCCTCGCTCTTGGCATTGTTCGATCACTTGCTCCCACCAAATGAGAACATAGTCTTGGAACTTAAGCGATGCCATGGCGATCTTCTTTTCCTCTTCGTAGTTGTGAAGACGGAATATCTTGTCGACCTTCAACGCCCATGAAAGGTATTCTTCTGGATCATTTCCACCGGAGAATTTAGGCATGTTGAACTTGAGCTTGCCGTAGCGCTCCTCATTGCGTTGTCGGTGGTTGCGATGACGCTCGTGCCGTGGAGGTTGATCTTCTAGCTCTTCTTCCCCATGGTCATCTTGATTGGCTTGACGCGGTGGCCTTGGGATACGCGCATGGTTCCGCATCTCTTGGCGCTCCTCAAGTCGTGCGGCTTCTTCTTGTTCGCGCACGCGGCGGTTGCGTTCGGCGAAGTTGCGAGTTGCTTCGCGTAGGGCACGTTGGGCTTCAAGTGCTTGCTCCTCACGATGTTGTCGTTCTTGGTGTAGGGCATCGTCTTCTTGGTGCACTTGACGTTGGCGTTGTGGAACTTGATCTTGGTTCCCGTTGGCTTGTGCTTGCCATTTTTGTCGTTCGCGCTCTCGAAGGCGGTCTTGCAAACCATTGCCATGGAATGGGTTTCTTGAAGCTTGCCAGTCGTCATGTTCTTGGGAGCAAGGAGAGCGTGCTCGTGGAAGACTTGCATCCGAAGAAGTGTCCGAAGAGTGTTGACTTGAGTGTCGCCGTCTTGAAGAGGAAGTCGTGGAAGTGGCGTGGTTGGCCATCATGTCTCGCAATTCCTCCATTTGAGATGAAAGCTTGGCGTCGAAGTAGTCCCTTGTTCGTGTTTCGGAGTGGCGCAAGTCGGTGGCGAGTTGCTCAATTCGTTCGCCCAATGCTTTGCTTTCTTGATGTAATGCTCGTTGGACTCTGAAAAGTTGAGCCTTGGTGACGTAGTTGTTCGGTGCGTCTTCTTGCTCATCGAAGAGGGGGTTGATAGAAGTGCTCGGCCTATCCATGATTCTCAAACAAGTGTTAGTGAAAGAAAGAAACGAACTAGACCAATGTACCTTATCCAATGTTGAAGATGGATCAATGATCACCCAATATGGTATTATGAAAATAGTGCAATTGGTACCGGATCGAGTCAATCTCACACCTACACAAGTAAAGCTTTTGGAGGAGTTTGGTTAGGATGGTGGCACAAAATTTCTGCAATTGCAAGCAAGATATCAATAATGTTGAAAAATATTCACAAGTTCGCAAGTGTAACGAGTAGACCAATAGCAATAAGTAGCACACGGAAACACACGCACGGATAGATAAATGAGGTCGTGCAACCAAGGAATGAGCTCAAAATGTGGAATTCACAGAAAATGCTCTTGTTGCACAACACTAGAGAGACACTAGCACGCTTGCTCAATAGGCGGATACGAACTTGTGCACAACCTATAAGAGACAAAACGTATGGCTTTCTATCTCACTTATGCTATGTATGTATGTATGATTCCCGGTGAACTTGTCACAAAGATCCAAGATGGTCAAATATGCTATGTAATGTGGCGATGCTATGGCTATTGCTTACAAGCTTGTTGATCTTTCTCTTTTGCTTAAAAGCTTATCTTTCTTTTGAAGGTTTCCTTTGGCCACTTATGCGGAATGCTCATACGAAGATAGCAATGGTGTATATGCGGGAACAAAATTTTGGCACAAGAGATGATATGTGTATGTATGCACGCTATGATTGCTATGCGGATCGGTATCACTAAAGTGCACAAGTAGCGTTGCCCGGCAATACTCAAATGGCTAGTCTCATAGGAAAGCTACGCAAAAGATGGTCTCGGGGTTTCACAATGCAATAGCAAGGATATGAAGAAGGTGTCGTCAATGTTACCGTCCTTGCTTACGGTCAGGGTGTCACAATGATGGAGTTGGTGTTGTCGATGACGATTCCCATGGCGATGATGAGCGGCGGTGATGTCGATGTCGAACCGTTCCTAAGTAGCCGAAACACGTTAGGAAACGAAAAATCCGCGGCTCAAAATCTCAAATGGCACAAGGTGGTGGTTGCGGAAATCGGTGGTGGAGTGGATCAAGGGGTTGCGGAAGAAACGGTTGGAAAAGGCGAAAATTGAAGAAATGGCGAAGTGTTGGTGTGCTGGTGCCCAGGGACCGGATGTCCGGGCTAGATGGCCGGATGTCCGGGGCACCGGATGTCCGGGCTGTCAGATCTGTGGATGAACTCGAAGAACACGTGGATAAAAGAAAATTTTGGGGGAAAATTCGGCCGATTTTGCGGATGGAAAGTGGGGAAAAGATGGGGGAAATCTAGATCCACTCGAAACCAAGCAAATCCATGGATCAAAATCAACAAAACATCATCAAACTCACAAATCACAAAAAAAATTGGTATGGCTATTTTTGTGGGGAATTTTCGAAATTGGGCAAAATCAACAAAATTGGGGCTAGAAAGTGGAGGGGAAGAACTCCAAAGTGTGAATCAACGTGGCTCTGATCCAAGATGATGTAGGGTGGAACCCTAGATGACGATCTTTTCACACTTAGGAGGGGGAAAAGGAGCAAATCCACGAAGAACACAAGAAGAACACTCAAATAGACAAGATCCAATCACACATGCACTAGATCCACATACACATAGAGGGATACAAAGGTCCAAATCCAACAAAAGGAGGATACATGGTAGCTAGTTCATCCCGATCCGCGAAGGAGTCGAGGTCTTGAATTCGTAGAGGATCTTCTCACATGGGTCTCATGGAGGTCTTGATCTCCATGGGAGAGGTATGGATGAGCAAAGCTCTATCTCAAAGAGCTATCTACTTTGCTAACCCTAGATGGAGGACGAAGAGGTCCTTAAATAGTGCTAGTACAAATTGGGGTGAGTTGGGGGAGGTACATGGGCCTGTGGGCCGAAGATACGTGGGCATCGGGCCGGATGTCCGGCGTCAGGCCGGATGTCCGGCGGTTCGTCAGGGTGTCGGATGTCCGGGCTTGGGGGCCGGATGTCCGGGCTGAAGTGGTCAACCAACTATATAGGGGCGCCGGATTTCCGGCAGGGGCCCGGATGTCCAGGGTGGACGGGCCGGATGTCCGGCTGCGGGGCCGGATGTCCGGGGCCTGGTGACTTGGCGGCGGCTGTTCTGGTGATGTTGTTGTAGTCCCCAGGGGCCGGATGTCCGGGCCGTAGGCCGGATGTCCGGCTACTGATGCTCAGCAGCACTTCCTCTTCTCGTGCTTCTTCCTCCGAGTACTTGGTGACTTGTCCATTGTCCCGGGCTTCTCCGAGAGGGTCCTCTTGGTACCTAAGCACACATAGCATTCCGGAATGAGGTAGTAGCCATGTCTCGCACGAGTCATATGGTAGTTCGTTAAGGAGTGATGTCACCTCGTTTTCAAGAGCTCTTGCACGTGCTCGAGTCATTGGTCCTCTTGGTACCTGGGGAGACGTAGGTGGGTCCATAGGGATGACCGTAGGATGCTCCGCATCACTTGACAAGTCTTCTCCTGCAATCTGGCCACGTGCAAGGCCAGGTGAGTACTTTGAATGTACTCGCAAGACCACCAAATACATAGCATCCAAATGAGCAGATGACAAAGCAAGCCCTATGCTCATACATAAATTTATCTCATGGCAAAAGATAAGCATGGCATGATACTAGCGGGTAACATGGATCAAGCAAATCTTTAACATATCATATCACAGCAGATCATAGTATATCGTGACATATCATGGAATAACAAGGCATATCATGGCATGGCATAGTTGTATCTACAAGACATGCATGATACTATGCTGGAAAGTAAATTACCATTACCTCCCGTGGAGAGTTAAAGAAATATGGTGTTCGTTTACCAGATTCACTGCCACTGCCCCTCTAGGCTCACTCATGACTCACTGAGACCTCATCTCATGATCATGTCCGAAACAACTCCGTGACTTCTCGCGACTATCTCATAGTCCAAGTCACCACTTACTTTATAGCACATTCTTTAACAAGTTTATTATATCAGGTTTATCCTCCATATCGACAGAGACCAGATAGTGTGACCTAGTATGAACTGTGTCCATCACCGAGGATGCGGCTATCGATAGATTATACACTCTGCAGAGGTTAGTACACTGTACCCACACCACGGAACTCATGGCCTCATGCTCCCATTCGGGTGGACCAACGACATTCTGACAAAACCAATCTATTGCATGACACTCTCCCGGCCACTCCGACAAACTCCCCTTTGGGCTATGTCATGGGTGACCCCGATGTCAACTCGTGACATCCTGCCACCTCGTGGCTGCCACCGTCACGGCCAAACAAAATTGTCCCAAACGGGGACCTGAGCTCAATACCAAAACCGGGTACACAAGGTTATGGCCGCCCACCAGGCCAGGGTAGCACACGCACATAACCTTCCTTGGTTGGAGGTACCGGTGAGAGGCATGACAATAGACCGAATTAGGGCCTCCCCATCCAGGCAAGTGTGGCTGCACTGGTGAGCTCGATTCGGTGGCACTATGACACGATCTAGCCGATGGAGGTGGTTGATGTTATCAACACATGTTCTTGTCATCTCCATTTTACCATATCATCAAGATTATAAGTATGAATATCATAAATGAATTAATAACCATGTTTACCAAACTTATGAAGTGCATAGCATATATGAAATATGTAGCATGGGAATGGTATGACAGGATCACAATAGCATTGACAAACATGGTGCGAGATATAGACACAGAAGTAACATGATATTACCAATAAAAACATTATTGCTAACATGGCAAAAGCTAGTATGAAGTCTGGTTATAGCATGACATGGCAAGCAACATATACCACAGTTGCTGACAGACACATCATATGAATATACTGCAGCTACACACGCACAGGGTTCAAGCAAAGTCAACATGCAAGTCTGGTGCAAATGATAAGAGGTTGGCTTGCCTTGGGATGGACGAATACACCGGGTGAAAGTGCAACGATCCACTGGAAATGAGTCGCTGGAACCGGTGCTCTTGGGATAGGCCTGGATTCGAGGAAGGGCAAAGATGGTATTTTCAATATGTGACAACATTATGAAAATGGCACCATCGGAACGGGCTCGACGAATTGAGAACATGGGCTTTGGAATTACCTCAATCGGAGTTACGGTCGCCAAAATATGGCCGTTCGTTCGTTAGGCATAAAAACAGACAAAACCTGTCCGTTTCTGGCCTTAACGGGTGAACGCCCGCAAAGTAACCGTTTCGGCGGCGGCAAGGCTGAAAGCGCATTTCCAGAAGTTCGTTTTCGCGCAGAGAAAACATATTTCAGCGCGAAGCCGGGGCAGAGTACGCCTTCCCAAGGGGAAAGCGCATTTCTCCGAATGTGTTTCCACTTATGCCAGTCAACGGTTCGGCCTGGTCAGCGCCTGAGGGGCTGACATACGGGGCCCACTGCCTCCTCTCTCTCTTCCTCCCTGGCCTTCTTCTCCACCGCGACAGAGGGACATGGGAGACGCCGGCCACCGCGGTTCCGGCCGCTCCGCCGGACGAGGGACCGGGCCGGGTGCCTGGGCGGATGCCCTGCTTCACGCCGCGCCCGCGAGTAGTCGCGGCCCCGTCCGAGACGGCCTACAGCGCTGCCACTATGGCTCAGGCGCCACGGCCGTAGCACGGCAGCGGAAGGGTGGCGCCGGCGAGGCTTTCCGGAGGAAATGGAGGATGGCGGCGGCTGCTGACGTCCAGGGAGGGCCAAGGGCGCCGAAAGAAAGAGAGAGGGAGGGCTACGGGGAGGAAATCGCCGGCGAGGCCGAGCGGCGTCGTTCGGCCAAAGGAGGGGATGAGGAGCTCCGTGGGCTAGGGGAGGAAGCTGCTGACTGCGAGGGAGCTCGGGGACGCGCAAAAAAGACCACGGGGAAGGCTCGGGAAGGGAGGGGAGGTGGCACGCGGTGCGGCAACGTGGCGGTACTCCGGCGACGGACGCGGTGCCGGCACATGCGGCCAAGGGCTACGGGACGAGGAGGGCAGGGGCACAGGCGACGCGGGCAAGGTCGTGGCATGCCGTGGCGAGCCGGGCGACCGTGTGTACCTCCCAAAGGGGTCCAGAAGCACAGGGCACGCGGTGTGCAGGCAACGCACGCGCTCTCCGCGTGGTCACCGCGTACCCACAGTATTCCCACGCGCACTGGATGGCCTAGGCGTGTCTGGCGAGTAGATCACTCCCCCAGTAGATGTTGAGTACAAAGAGACAACATCTAGGGCCCCTGATGTGACTGCACGGTGCAAAATCCTTAATCAGGATCAAGGTGTTTGATGGGAAGATAAGGTAGTGGACAGCTCCATTAGGCCTGGGATTTGGGTGAGGGAGGTCATCTACTAAGGTGAGCACTGTGCCAAAATCCCAGTTCAAAAAGATGAGGCTAGCTGGTACTTCCTTTGCAAAGTGCCCAACTGGCCTGAAATAGAAATGATGGTGCTGGGGGAAAATGGCTAGAGGGAAATGGCCCAAACTTGGTGGAGACCAATAATTTAGGCATATGAAGGCACTGTAAAAAAATTATACCATTTGGATAAATTAAAATGGTACTTCCTTCACAATGCTTCCCTCTAGACAGAAACTTTGGAAATTTGCTGATGAAAATTGGCTAGGCAAATAGAGCTGAATTTTGGCATGTGGCAATTATTTGGATATGAAAGAGTGCTCAAAAAGTTTGAGGGCAATCAGGAAAATATAAATAGCACTTCCTTCACACAGATGAAATCTGAACAAAAACTTGAGAAAATTATAGAAAAAGATTGGATAGATGAATTGAGCTAATTTTTGGTTTGCAGTAGTGATATACCCCTATGAACTACCCTGCAAAATTTCAGCTCAATTGGATCAAGGAATCAAGCACTTCCTTCACAAAGTTTCAGACAAGGCAGAAACTTGCATTGGATCATGTGCTCAAATTTTGAACTATGGACCATGGGGTTTGGATGGAAATGGTGAAGATATATCTAGGAGAAGCTCCACAAATTATTTGGGAATTTTCCTGGCTACCAAAATGGTAGTTCTTTTGGAAAGTGGCAGAGAGGCAATATTGGTCTTGTTAAGGAAAAAGGGAATTTTCCTTATTTAAATTTGGCCAATATTTTTACCAGAGCTTGGGATAGTCACTAAGATCATCTCCACAAATTTTCATGAAATTTAGAGATGTCTAACTATCCTCCTGGATTTAATTCCTCAGAAAGGCAGGAAAAGAAATTAATCCCAGATGAAAAATATTGCATATGACTTGGCAATATTTTTGCACATCCAGGGTTTATAAGTGTAGGAAGATCTCTGGGAATTTTTTGAGGATCAACAGAGCATTGGAAATGATGGCTCCTTTGTAATCACAAAGGCAAGGTTTCAAATTCCAAATATTGGAATTAGGGTTCAGATGGGTTTTGGGTTGATGCAAATGGGGTCTTGACCAGCATCAAAGACATGGGCAAGGTTCTGAAAGGTTGAAAATTACCTGGATTCACCTGATCATCTAGCAAACTCCAGAGAAAGATTTTGAAAAATAAAGTTTGGAAGGAATAACAACACAAAAATTGATAACCCAATTTTTGGGGTGTTACACATATGATAGAGATTTCATCCGAAATTTTCATGCTGGGGCCCACACGGGCTCAATCTTACAGTGGCCATCCGTACAAGGTAGTGTACGAGACTACGAAGCATCCCCGAATCATAGCGAAGCTACAAGGATTCTTTAAGACGCAACGAGCACCGCTATAAAAATGACCGTGAGCAGGCGGACCACTAGACGTCGAACCCCAATCTCATATCATGCATCTGTCGGAAAGATATACTAGGTAACTACTTGAATTCCCACCTAAGAACTCCCGAAACTTCTTGGTTATGCGATCAGGTTGCGGGTCCAGGAACCTACTCAGCAATCAACAACCTAATCAGCTGCAACTGCATCCGCAACCCTTAACACACAACTGAGAAACTTCGCAAATTCGTCTACCTCAGACCTTCGAAAAAACATCCGCTATGCTAGCCATGGTAGTACTCCCAAACTATCTGCCCAGTACTGGGTGACGTCGAGGTTATCTCACCACAAACAACATAGAAGAGTTTTTTGATGTCGGCGTCCTCTGGTATTCAGGAACTGGAACGATAGCAAATGTGACAAGAACCCCTTGGAGCTCAACTCCCCGGGTCCAATCCATACGGTCAGGAGGCACCAAGAATAGAATTCTGTCACACCGATATAGCAACGATTCCGAAAATACCCACGTGATCCTAAAAAAAAATTGAGTGAGAAGAGTAGTAGAATCAAAACACCTATGTCACAATTCCTCACCAGAGCGATGAAGGGGATAAGGAGTAAAAAGAATTCCTACTCTCCGATATATAACTAGACTCAAAATAGTTTTTCTTCTAGACTCGACAACGGTTCGATCAATCAAGGGGGCTCCTATGGTCGGTCGAGGCTCTAATACCAACTTGTAACGTCCAATATGCGGTCCTATCC
Source organism: Elymus sibiricus (assembly GCA_039707655.1). NCBI lineage: Eukaryota > Viridiplantae > Streptophyta > Magnoliopsida > Poales > Poaceae > Elymus > Elymus sibiricus. The sequence goes on along the minus strand of CM077666.1, from coordinate 466,139,578 downwards.
CCAAGGAACTTGAAAGTCCCACTAAGGATAGAAGCGCATATCAAAGACGCTTCGCAAGGTGGATATCATTACAACATACCATGTACTGAATAGATGAGAATACCAGATAAAGGCTTACACTTGCCAAAATCTACAGCATGAATACATCAATACATAGCAACCAACATACAAAAGAGCAGGATCTGACTACGGATGAAATCAAACGAAAAAGAAGAACGACATCCACCCTGCTAATCCCAGGCTGCCAACCAGGAACCCATCCTATGATCGACGAAGAAGAAGAAGCAGAAGAAGAACTCCAAAAGCAAACATGCATCGCGCTCACGTCAAAGCATCGCTTTACCTGTACCTGCACATGTTGTTGTAGTAATCTGTGAGCCACGAGGACTCAGCAATCCCATTACCATGGGTATCAAGACTAGCAAAGCTTAATGGGTATGGAATGGATAAGTGGTGAGGTTGCAGTAAGCACTAAGCATTGTATGGTGGCTAACTTACGAGTACAAGAATAAGAAGAGTAAACTACGCATAAACGGCCGCAATCTAGTTTGATCAAGAAGTGATCCTGAACACCTACTTACGGTTCAAACATAACCCCACCGTGTTCTCTTGCCAAACTCCCTCGAAAAGAGACAATCACGGTTACGCACGCGGTTGGTGTATTTTAATTAGATTTAGTGTCAAGTTCTCTACAACCGGAGGTCATAAATTTCCAAGTCACCACATAACCGCGGGCACGGCTCTCCGAAAGATTTAACCCTGCAGGGGTGCTCCAAGTAGTCCATCATAAATTACCACACGCATCCGATGGAACATCCTCACACCATGATAACACGATGCTTACTATAAGGAATCCCGATGGACAAGTGTAACACCCCAAAAATTTAACCATATTTTTATTAAGTAAAATTTGGCCAGAAATAAAATTTTGAATTATATTAGGGTTTTTTTATTAATTTCAGAGTAATTTCTGTTTTCTGTTTTTTCAAAATTCTTCCCTCCATTTAGAATTTTTTTTTTGTAAAATATTGTGGGATTTGGTAGTTTTCTTAAATCAATTCATTTATATTTTAAATAACAGTAGGAAATATTTTCATAATAAAAATTTGCTCTAAAATAATTCCTTAACAGCATTTTCAATACTTTAAATGCCTCTGTTGCACTACAACTATTTTAAATAATTGTTTTAAAATTCCACAAAAATTATGAGAGGTCATGTGATGTCTATAGATCACTTTTATGCAAAAACCCAACTTGGCCTTTTGAAAATTTGAGTGGAACATCATCCTTTCATTTCTGGTCCAGATTCAGCTTTGAACTACAACCCCAATTTTTATTGCTCCAAAAATTCTGAAATTATTCCCACTTATAGTCCTTCCTAAGAAACACTTAAGTCCAGAAGATCAGCTCCAATTACTTCTTTTTAGCCCACCAAATAAACCTCCCAACATTCTGTCCAGAACTGAATTCGAACCAAATTTGCACTTTCAAGTTTTTCATTCTGCCCAACCAACCCTGCCATCCTCTATATCATATAGAGAGACATCATCCTGCCAAATTTCATCATCCACAAAATCTCCTAGCTAGCTCTGGCAATTGATCGAGCACTTTGTGTGCATACTCTGAGCATAACCAGACATACGCGCCGGCGCCCGAGCCCTGCCGGGCCCTCTGCTGCCTCCCTACTGCCCTCCCCTGGCCTGCCTCGCTCCCCTGCTAGCCACCTACGCCGGCCACAACCTCCCCCGCACCGGAGCTTCCCCCCTGGCGCCGCCCTCCACCGTTCACCGCCGCCACTCATCTCCGCCCGACGAATGCCAACCCTCCACGTCTCTGCTCCCTTAAATGCCAACCATAGAGCTTATCCGCGGGCGGCCACCATCCACGCCGACCTCACCGACTCGCTAAACCTGGCCACCGCCCCCAACCACCTCGGCGGCACAATCAATGGCCGCCCGCAGCCATGGCTTTCTCTGGAAGCCGCGGCACCGCCATGCTCTGCCTATAAAAGGCCACCCCGAGCCTCACTCCGCATCGCCATCGCCTCACCATCATCCTAGCCACCCTCCAGAACAAGCAAGGAGCCGAGGATGACCGTCTTCTTCGCCTCCGGCCGAAACCACCGCCGCCACCACTCGGCTGATTCCGATGCAAATGACACCTCCCCCTTGCATATTTCTCCACCACCCACCTCCTGGAACACCCACAAGTCCATACCCTTCATCAATTTCACCAACCGGAGCTCGTGGACGGAGTTCCTCTTCCGTCCGACACCGTCGTCCGCCGGGGAGCTCACCGCCGTTGACAGCGTCCACCTCGGGGACCAAGACGGGTACCCAGAGGACCGTCTCCGCCTCCTGGTCACGCTCGTGGCCTCGGTTCACCGTGGGGCGCTGCCGTTCGCCGGCTAGCCTCGCCGGAGCTCCGCTCTATTCAGCCAGAGGAGAGGCGGGGAAGACCGCGGTCAAACCTGACCGGTGGGCCAGGCGGGGCCCACCGTCAGTGACCTGAGGAAGCGGCCGCGTGTATAAGTGGAGACGGGTACCTAGGACTCGTCTTCGCGTAGGGGAAACGTATTCCCAGAATACGCTTTCGACGTCGACCGCCCCAGCGCAGCCAAATGACTGGGCTCGGCCCAGTGGAGACAGATGGCTAAATCGCGCTCAGGGCGCACCTCTAACCTTTTCCTTTTTCTTTTAGATTTATAATAATTTCCACAGCAGCCAATTCAAATCCAAATTTGATTATTCAAATTTCTGTAGAGTCATAAAATCATTATCTATTATTGCAGATAGGGTGAACATTTTTACTAGGCTTTGTTTCTGCAATATTTATTAAATAGTCCATTTAGTCATTTATTCCAGCTTAGGAAATTCCATGGAAATTCATATGAACTCCAAATAAATTGATTCTTTTTCTGTAATTCATCATTTTTCATCTAGTTTATTTTAGGATTTATTGTAAAAATTTCCAGACAACTTTTTAGCACTGTTATGGCTTTATGTAGTAATTTAAATATTTTTGAAAATAGGAAATGGAGGGAAGATAAAATTTTCAAATTTTTGGAGTGCACCCCACACTTCTGCATGCTCAAGGCAAGCATCTTGAACACTTGATATGGTGATTGCATGGTTAAATGTTTGCTAAAATAATTGAATCATGCCTATGGTGAATTCAAATAAAATTTGCATGCATGTAGTGTTGGCATGTTTTCCTCGTACCGTGCAACGTGTGCTTGTCATGACTAACTTGCAGGAGCAGGTATGAGAGAATTACTGTTACCGGCAGAAGGGTGATCACGTCGGAGCGTGATCATGCCTTGTTAGTTATGCATGTGGGGACATGCAAAGGTTGTGGCCCTGTTTTGGTGTTACTGTGAAAGAACACTTTATTGTGCTAACCACTGCAGGAAAACTTAATCCTCCTGAGTCGACCGTAGACCGAGTCTTTATCCGGTAACCCCCATACTTGTTTCGTGCTGCCACTTGTCCCTGCCACAGGTAGGGTACGGTTCAGTAAGTTGATAACCCCTTTCCCTGCACACGCCGTACAGAGGGCCATGATGAGGGTTTCCACGGCCATGGACTAAATCCCGTCATCAGGTCAGGGGGCATGGGTGTATCCAGTCTGGGACCGAGGGGGTCGCACCCCTGTTTGTGCGCCGATATAAATATAGTGATCCCATGCAGGACGTGGTCTCCTCGTCTTAGAGTTTTTCTGAAACGATGCTTTGGGTGATTCCTGGCATCCATAAGGTTAATCTGGTGTGTGCTGGTTAGGTGAGTTTTCAACCCAAAGACCGTAATGGGAATTAGCCAGCATCTCGGTGCTGACTAAAGAAATCCTTTACTTGTGGGTAAAGAGTACACCCTCTGCAGAGTTATATCTATTCGAATAGCCGTGTGCGCGGTTAAGGACTACAGTCTGGGTTGGGCAAGTGTCGGTCCTAGAGTCGGTCTTCGGAGGAAATAATTTAAAATTTGAGCATATATTATTTTGCAGGATAATTATTGTCACCACTAATGCAGTCATGGATATTTTGTTATCATGAATATTATTATTATTGCAAGCATGAATATTATTGTGGACTAACCCGTTTCTCTTATTTTATTTTCTGAGTGTCTCATGGGCTGGCTAGACTACCCAGGCACTCATTTATTTTCAAGACCTCTCCGTGGCATCTCCCGAGTCTCGGATGGTCCTGTCTTGTCCAATTCTCTTGTGGATACCCGATTGGCATTTCTTTTCAAGACCTGTCCGTGGCGTCTCTCGAGTTCTCGGATGGTCCTGTCTCGTCCGACTCTCTTGTAGACACCCGATTGGCAATTCTTTTCAAGACCTACCGTGGCGTCACTTTTAGACACCCGACCGGCATTTCTTTTCAAGACCTCTCGTGGCGTCGCTTGAGTTCTCGGGCGGTCCCGTCACGCCCGATTCTCTTTTAGACACCCGTTTGGCATTTCTCTTGGATTCTCGGGCGGTCCCGTCTCGCCCGATTATCCACTTTTAACTCTCTTTGTTTGTCACTAATAATTTTATTTACTCATACCTCTGCACATGCTAATATTTATCATGCCATAATTTAATTTCAGTCAACATATGCATATCATTTAATTTAGCATGTGCATATAATTTAACCCATCATAATGATATGCATTCGTTATATCTTTTGTTCATGATGTTTGCGAGTACATTCAAACGTACTCACTGGCTTGTCCCTGGCTATTTACTTGGCCCGGTCAGGATTTCAACAAGGAGTATTACCACGGCGTCCATGCGGAGCCTAGGATAGCAGCCACGCGGGATAGGAGTTATCCAGGTCAGCCGTTCCTGTGGGAATGGAGCCCCATCGACGTTGGAGAACCACGAGTCGCTTCCGTCACCCTCACTAGAAATCATTGTTGTATCATCAGACCTTTATGGTCTTGTATCCAATTTCTTGTAATTGCTTGGTAATCTGTAACAAGGACGTGTCCACCAGTAACAGTAATCCTGGGCTGGTGGCACGAGGGGTTAATTTCTGGGATATCATGTCCCGTAAATCCGGCCCCGACAGCCTTGGTATCAGAGCCAGGCTGACCACTGGCTAATCCTATCTTAGCCTGGTCATGATCCCTAGGTTTCCACACCATCCTCATATTTTCATGTCCATAGCCAAGCCCATCTCATCCGATAGCCTGCATAGTGGCCAGCCGACATCTTTTCACAGTCGGTGCCTAACCTATCGGCCCTGTCCATAGGCCGTGTGCATGTGGCCGGCACCTGAGTTGGCCCATCCACAAGCGTGCGATGGAAGACTCTGCAGGCTTATAAAGGAAGCCTTGCCCCAACTCAGCTCATCACAGCCTCACCCTCAGTTCGATATCGAACCACCAAGATGCCTGGCCCCATCGTGCACAATGAGACCACCGCATTCGAGCTTGGAGACTTTGTAGCCATCCTCTCCAGTCTCACCCGTCGTGCTTTCGGCATAGAAGAGCCGCCTGAGTATGTTGTGTACCAGGAGCACACGAGTGATGCCATCCACCACTTCTGGGCCACGGTGCACATCTACGGGAGGGGCACCGTATCGGAACGCCCCTACCGGTTCACTGGGAGGACGACCTCCGACGAGCCCCAAGCCATCCAACTTGCAGCCCGAGAGGTTGTAGTTCAACTCCGGCATCTGTCGCCGAGAGTGAACATCCGCCCTTTCTACTACTACCCTAGCCGTGAAGGCTATGGTAGCCCGACCCAAGTCGCCAACGGAGACCATGAGTCGGATCCTGCCGTGGTCCACTTGGTGCGCTACCTGAGAGCGCAAGAGGCACTATTTGATCAGGTCACCCTTGATCTGATTGCAACCCGCAGGACGCTCGCCCTCCTGACCCCGGTGAGGAGTGAAGCTGCACCTGCCACCGACACCCCGATAGTGCTGCTGGGAAGGCCTGTTGAGCCCCCCAAGTTCCGCCCATGTTATCTACCCGGGGAATGCCTTCGCCTCCCCCGAGGAACTCCGTCGTCTCCTGGAGACTTACCCCAATGGGACGGTGACCTCGACACCCCGCGAGGGGCACCGCCGCTATCCCAGCCCTGTAGCTCCCCATCCGACCCCGGCCAGCTCCGATGCTGGAGCACACGGAGAGGCCTCGACTTCTACAAGACGTGCCCGGCTAGATGTCAACGAGGTGGACTGAGTCCACCAGAATTGCTGTCGAGCCTTAGTGGCCCGGTTTCCCTGTATCTTCGTAGTAGCAGTTGTATGGTGTAGTAAGTTTGTAAAATTATTTGTGTGCCATCGTCTTAATAGCAGTACGCGTGATCTAGCATAAACTGTTGACGTCTGGTGGCGGAGTAAATTCTAGACGTGACTACCGAACCCCCAACCGACACGCACAGTAATATGTCACATTCCTTTCGGGAAGTGGGGTCTGAGTTCTTAACCCAGACAACCCTGCGCCGGAGCCGGTGCACAAGTTGCACCGACACCGCTTCATGTATCCTAACCCAGGTACCTTATAAGCGGCCACATTCCACCCCACACCAGCCACCATCAATCTTGAGCACCGCATACCTCACTCCACCACTCCATGTTTTCCTCCGGAGCCTACCTAAGAACCCCCGATGCGAGCCCTGGTAGTTTTGTTAAGATTTTATGGGATTTTACCCGCAATACTCTTGGCTCCACCCATCCACCCCAATATGAGCTGTTCAAATCAAGGATCACTCCTGGTCTCTCGAAATATTGGGCAGCCGTGCACATCCCACCAGCGGATTTAAACCAAGGCCCTCCATATGTTATCTTCATCGGGAGATCCATGCCAACCTCAGACATGGCCATTGAGTCTGCTGCTTACGAAGCAATTACCCGCCTTCGATCCATGGTACCCTGTGCCAGCGGAAGGGAATATTGCTATTTCCCGAGCCGCGCAGCTTTTGGAGCAGAAGCTACGTTCCGCTGTGAACGTATAGAAAGTGATCCAGCGCTGGTCTATCTCATTCAATATGTGATGGCCCAGGAATGTTTCACCCAGCAATTACTGGAGTATCTCCACTATCTTGCTGTTCTGAATCCCCGGATCGCCATTGGCGGACCACCTCTGCCAACTCAGGAAGGGCGTGTTCTTCGTCTGCTTCCTCCACTTCCCCCACTTCCTCCAGAAGAAGAAGAAGAATGTGCTCCCGCACCAGGGACCCTTCCACAAGACCTCGTAGATCTTACCTTTGAACCGTAGAGGGTTATGAGCGTGGTTGCTGCTGCATCCAGCACTTATTTTCGTGATGCAATTTCTGAGATGTATTTTAGGGCATATGTCATAAGTGCATTGCTATGTTTGCATTTTGCATAATATTGTTTGTTGTGATATGCATTTAGTTCTTCCGCCCTTAACAAATCTCGAGGACGAGATTTTCTTAAGGGGGGTAGAGTTTGTAACACCCCAAAAATTTAACCATATTTTTATTAAGTAAAATTTGGCCAGAAATAAAATTTTGAATTATATTAGGTTTTTTTTATTAATATCAGAGTAATTTCTGTTTTCTGTTTTTCAAAATTCTTCCCTCCATTTAGAATTTTTTTTGTAAAATATTGTGGGATTTGGTAGTTGTCTTAAATCAATTCATTTATATTTTAAATAACAGTAGGAAATATTTTCATAATAAAAATTTGCTCTAAAATAATTCCTTAACAGCATTTTCAATACTTTAAATGCCTCTGTTGCACTACAACTATTTTAAATAATTGTTTTAAAATTCCACAAAAATTATGAGAGGTCATGTGATGTCTATAGATCACTTTTATGCAAAAACCCAACTTGGCCTTTTGAAAATTTGAGTGGAACATCATCCTTTCATTTCTGGTCCAGATTCAGCTTTGAACTACAACCCCAATTTTTATTGCTCCAAAAATTCTGAAATTATTCCCACTTATAGTCCTTCCTAAGAAACACTTAAGTCCAGAAGATCAGCTCCAATTACTTCTTTTTAGCCCACCAAATAAACCTCCCAACATTCTGTCCAGAACTGAATTCTAACCAAATTTGCACTTTCAAGTTTTTCATTCTGCCCAACCAACCCTGCCATCCTCTATATCATCTAGAGAGACATCATCCTGCCAAATTTCATCATCCACAAAATCTCCTAGCTAGCTCTGGCAATTGATCGAGCACTTTGTGTGCATACTCTGAGCATAACCAGACATATGCGCCGGCGCCCGAGCCCTGCCGCGCCCTCTGCTGCCTCCCTGCTGCCCTCCCCTAGCCTGCCTCGCTCCCCTGCTAGCCACCTACGCCGGCCATAGCCTCCCCCGCACCGGAGCTTCCCCCCTGGCGCCGCCCTCCACCGTTCACCGCCGCCACTCATCGCCGCCCGACGAATGCCGACCCTCCACGTCTCTGCTCCCTTAAATGCCAACCATAGAGCTTATCCGCGGGCGGCCACCGTCCACGCCGACCTCACCGACTTGCTGAACCTGGCCACCGCCCCCAACCATCTCGGCGGCGCCATCAATGGCCGCCCGCAGCCATGGCTTTCTCTGGAAGCCGCGGCACCGCCATGCTCTGCCTATAAAAGGCCACCCCGAGCCTCACTCTGCATCGCCATCGCCTCACCATCATCCTAGCCACCCTCCAGAACAAGCAAGGAGCCGAGGATGACCGTCTTCTTCGCCTCCGGCCGAAACCACCGCCGCCACCACTCGGCTAATTCCGACGCAAATGACACCTCCCCCTTGCATATTTCTCCACCACCCACCTCCTGGAACACCCACAAGTCCATACCCTTCATCAATTTCACCAACCGAAGCTCGTGGACGGAGTTCCTCTTCCGTCCGACACCGTCGTCCGCCGGGGAGCTCACCGCCGTTGACCCCGTCCACCTCGGGGACCAAGACGGGTACCCAGAGGACCGTCTCCGCCTCCTGGTCACGCTCGTGGCCTCGGTTCACCGTGGGGCGCCGCCGTTCGCCGGCTAGCCTCGCCGGAGCTCCGCTCTGTTCGGCCAGAGCAGAGGCGGGGAAGACCGCGGTCAAACACTACTAGAAATCCACATTTTACCTAGAGCCAACCTCTTTACCTAGAGCTCATTAGCCAACTCAAGGGATAGAAAAGTAATGAACAGAACCCTCTAGGGAAAGATGTCTTTCCAGCCAAAAAAAATTAGAAACTAAACTTTCCCTAGGGTGCTGCCACGTACATACCATCGAAGCCCAAAAAGACCGAAGAGATGCCCTCGGTGTGGCCACGTAGATTGCCTCCCGCGCTCCTTGATCGACACCGCGCGCCAATTATTTCCCCTCGCACAAGTTGGGCCCACTGATCAGCGAGAAAAGGAAGGAAAAAAGGGCGCGTAGAGGAATTTTTTTGGCTAGATCCCTCCTTCACGCTTCACCCATACCCCAAGCGCTGCGCTGCCAGACTAAAAAAATCCCCTTCTATCCCCGTCCGCCCCGCGCCGCCGCGACCTGCTCCGCCCCGCGCCACCGGGACCTGCTCCGCCCCGCGCCGCCGCGCTCCGCCGCGCCCCGTCCCGCCCTGCTCCGTCGCGCCCTGCTCCGCCCCGCGCCACCGGGACCTGCTCCGCCCCGCGCCGCCGCGCTCCGCCGCGCCCCGTCCCGCCCTGCTCCGTCGCGCCCTGCTCCGCCCCGCGCCACCGGGACTTGCTCCGCCCCGCGCCGCCGCGCTTCGCCGCACCCCGTCCCGCCCTGCTCCGTCGCGCCCCTTCTTCCCCTGTACTGCATCGGTGACCGTCACAACGGGCGCGGTGGCCATGGCCACGCCGGCCGGGGTGACGGCGTCGTGCCGCCCGTGGTGACCGCATCTGCGACGCCCTTAACTCGTGCTGACCGCGTCGCCCTTTGGACGTGAAGACGGTGCCGCCCCCGCTGATTGGACGAGCACCCGATCTGCTTTGTTGTACGCAGCTGCTTCTGTCCAAAAGGTTCTCTCTATCTCTCTTCCCCTCTAGTTTAGAAAGATGTTTGATTGCTGGCTTAGATAGTTGTACTTGTGTATGTCTAGCAAAATTCTGAAATTGTTGTTTTGGTTTTAGCATCCGAAGGAAGCAGTAGGTGGTGCACTATTCAGTACATGTGGACGTTGTTCAGTATCATCTCCAGCAGGTGGGGTTTTCAGTTTAAACATCTTGGTTAAAAGGTGTATGGAAGGCCATAGAAATAAAAGAAATTTCTAGTAAAAGAAGGAAATAGAAGAACTGATTGCTATGGAGATGCATGAACACATGAATGAGCCATTCAACCATGTAAATTGTGGTCAGAATGCAGACACTAAACACAGTGAACAAGAAATGTTTCATGTAGTTTATCTGTTGAATTTGTTCACAGCTACTGCAATTGCATGAATGACAGAAACAATAGCTTCATTGATTACTATATATGCTCGTATTAACAGTGGTCTGGTTACTGCATTTTACGATTGTTGTAGTTATCTACATGAAATTGCGTGTGCGTTTTACCATTGCTGTTTAGTTATCCATATGAAAGCTAGTAGCCGCAATTGTTGGGCTTTTCCACCCCAGTCTCTGTTTTATGTTATGAATAAATGGAAGTCCTCTAACATTCTTCATTGGTTTTCTACATTTTTTCAGAAACTAACAAGTGTCGGGTGTTGTTTGCTTGAAGAAAATTTCCCTGCTCATGGCGTCGAAGCAACAGAGAAGAAAGGCATTGCTAAATCAAGTAAGTATTATGATCTCTTCTTTCCATGAACACTATGTTGATTAATGCATTGTTCACTTGTATGATGTGGGAACGTGGGGTTATTTTTTGTTGGTGATGAGTGGTTTTCTATTTTAGTGTGTATGATGCATTCATTTTTTGTTGGGATGCGACTGGTGATCGTAGCAATTCATTTTTATTTCAGATTTAAGTACAAAACCAAACCATGTCTTTGGATGCTCAACGTAGCTGGATGTATAGTGGGTGGAAGGATAATGGAAGGCATTCTGATGAGTGGATACGCAATACAAATGCTTTTGTGAACCATGTTTTTGAGGGTGTCCGTAGTGCCAAGTTTGGAGTTTCTTGTCCTTGCTCAAAATGTTGCAATGGTAGTAGAAGAACAAAACAATTGATGACCTCTCATCTTTGTCATTGGGGGTTCATGCCCAACTACTTTAGATGGACTGCACATGGGGAGTGTCATGTTCATGTAGATACAGTGGAGTCTGTCAACACTGATTGCTTAGAGGACATGTTGTGTGACTTTGGGGATGCAATGCATGTCGATAATGTAGACGAGGAGCCAACACCAGATGCCAAAGCTTTTTATGCCATGTTGTCAGCTGTTAGAGACCCACTCCATGAGTTCACCCAAACCTCACGCTTTGCTACTGTTACACGCTTGATGGGAATTAAGTCACAATACAATCTGTCAGGCGACTGCATAAATAGTTTACTGAAACTTTGGCAAGATACACTCCCACAAGGCAATAAAATGCCATCAAGCTTGTATGAGTGCAAGCGTATCTTAGCTGGTTTGAAAATGCCACTCCTGAAAATAGATGCATGTGTTAACCATTGCATGATATACTATAAGGATAGAGAGAAAAAACTGAAGTGTGATTTCTGCGGTGAAGCAAGATATAAGGTAGTTAACAATGACTGCCCAAATAAGAAGCGTAAACCCATCCCACGTAAGGTTCTGCGATACCTTCCATTTCTACCAAGATTGCAAAGGTTGTTCATGCAGCCTGAATTTGCTAAGCACATGAGATGGCACATGGAAGGCAACCGAGAAAATCCAGGAATGATGGTGCACCCAGCTGATAGTGAATCATGGAAATCTTTCAATGAGGATGGGTTTGCAAATGATCCACGCAACGTTAAGCTAGTCAAGTCCTCTGATGGCTTCAACCCTTTTAATTTCGGGTTAACACAATACTCTTGTTGGCCTGTGTTTCTTGCTCCTTTGAACCTGCCACCTGCTCTTTGCTTGAAAACACAAAATATTTTTCTTAGCATGGTGATCCCTGGACCAAAGGGTCCTGGCAAGAACTTCAATGTGTACATGGAGCCTTTATTTGACGAGTTGAAAGAGGCGTGGGCGGGTGTACCAACTTATGATAGTTTCCTTAAGCAGAATTTCAATATGAGGGTAACCTTGCATACAACTGTCCATGACCGCCCTGCTTTTGGTATGGTTGCTGGATGGTCTACCCATGGTGGGTTGGCTTGTTACGAGTGTGGGGCAGATCCACAAACAATTTGGCTGGATAATGGGCACAAATGGAGTTGGTTTGATAGCCACAGGCGATTTCTGCCGGCCGACCATGTATTTAGGACCCAGAGTGATGCCTTTTTAAAAGATACAGTAGTGAAGGATATTGCTCCACGTAGGTTAACAGGGGATGAAGTTTTTGCTTACATGAATGAAGTTAAGAACAACAATTTTGAGGATTATGGAGTAACACACAATTGGACACACATTCCTAAGCTGTGGGAATTGCCATACTTCCCAAAGCTTTTGCTTCCACATAATATAGATGTTATGCACACCGAAAAAAATATTGCAGAAGCAATATTCAATACTGTCCTTGACATTCCTAATAAGACAAAAGACAATGCCAAAGCCCGCCTTGACCAAGCTGTACTGTGTAGCAGAACTGATTTAAACCTTCAAGAAAAGCCCAATGATAAATGGGAAAAGCCTAGAGCACCATATTGCTTGAAGAGGAACCAAATAAGAGAGGTCCTGTTGTGGTTTCTTCAGCTCAAATTTCCGGATGGATATGTGGCCAACATGAAGCGAGGTGTTAACTTAGAGCAACTTAAGATATATGGGCTCAAAAGTCATGACTACCATATATTTATGGAGCGGTTGCTGCCTGTCATGCTGCGGGGGTATGTAGATAATGATGTGTGGGAGGCTTTAGCTGAGCTAAGTTATTTCTTTAGGCTGCTTTGCGCAAAAGAAATAGATCCTAACCAAATGGATAAATTGGAGGAAAACATTCCTGTCCTAATTTGTAAATTGGAGAAAATTTTCCCACCGGGGTTCTTTGATTCAATGGAGCATCTAATGATACACCTCCCTTATCAAGCAAAAGTAGGAGGGCCTGTTAAGTATCGTTGGATGTATACTTATGAAAGGTATGTTTTGTTCTTCATGCATTCTGTCCATATGGTAGTAGTATTTCCTATTTGGACATTAATTTGTTACATGGCAATGTAGGTTAATAAAAAAAATTAGAGCAAAAGTTAGTAACAAAGCACGTGTGGAGGCTTCAATTGTTGAGGCATTTCTTGTTGAGGAGATTTCAAACTTTAGTTCTTTGTACCTTCCTGATGATGTGCCTACCTCAAGAAATCGCCCCCAACGTTATGCACAATCTAGCAGTACCAGCACAAGTACTCTTAGTTTGTTTGGAGACAAGGGATGGAAAATTGGTAGAGGGGAGCCTAGGATCTTATCACATGAAGAGTACAAGACAGCCATGATTTTTATCTTACTAAACATGCCTGAAATGGATGATATTGTGAAGTAAGTTCTCTGAATTAGCATTTCTAGTACAATCATGTACAATTAAAAAAAATTGGTGCTGATGGTTTACACAAAATATGTAGACAATTTGAACTTGACCAATGGAGGCATCCTCGACAACCAAGTACAAAAGAACTTGATAAACTTAGGCGAGATGGTGCTGGTTCGGGAAAACCAAACTTGTTGGATTGGTTCAAAACTTTGGTAAAGCACCTATACATACTAGCAAATAAAGCGCCCTACAGTTTTCTACGCCTAATAACTCTATATACATATATTGTCTTCTTGCAGTGCATAAAGGATGCATCTATTAATAAAGAATTATGCGATCTTTCGCGAGGTTGTAGCATGAGAGTAAAATCATATGACATGTATGAAGTTAATGGGTTCAGATTTCGATCAGAGAAATATGAAAACCACAGAGAAGGGGACCTTTCATCTAGAAATACTGGCGTTCTTGCTCTTGGAATAGATGATGCAACCAATGAGGAGCTTGAATACTACGGTGTTATTAAGGACATCATAGAACTTAAATTTGATGGTGATGAGGACTTCAGTCTTGTGATGTTTGATTGTCACTGGTTTCATCCAACTAAAGGAGTGAGACATTTGAACAGATTTGGCTTAGTTGAAGTAGCACCTGCTTCAACCAATCCAGCCAATGAGCGTTTTGCTATTGCCAGCCAAGTGAGCTTAGTCTATTATGTTCCATATGCTTGCACTTCCGTTGCAAGTCTTCTTGATTGGCAAGTTGCTTACAGAGTACCACCTCTAGGCAGTTTAGAAACTCCCACACATGATGACTACACAACAGCAACACCCACTAATGCAGATGTGTTCCAGGAGAATAATTTAGATGCCAATGATTTCATTGTACAAGTAGGATCACAACTTGACAACTTAACAGTACGTGGTTCAGATGAGGTGGTTGATCCAACCGAATTGTCACATATTAGCAACCGACATGATTTGGGTGGTGAAAGGATTCAAGAACAAGTTATCGAGGATGAAGACTATGATGAAGTGATCATTGAGGAAATTGAAGAAGAAGATGATGATTTCTAGCCCATTTTCTATTTTTTATCATTGTTTGTAATTTGGGTGGTTGAAGACTTGGCAAGAAACACTTATCTATTTGCTATTGTTATGTTTATCATGATTGTCTTGTTGGTTGTAAACTGTTCTTTGCTATCTTTATCTTATTTGTTTCAAGAATCACACATTACAGGATGACAATTGGAAGAAAAGCATCTCGACTTGCTGTAGCCATCAAACCAGTGCCTGCTGCTCGGAACACTACTGTTGCTGATGGCACTTACGATGGGTACATAAGAGGAGTTTCAGATCTTCCTCCTGCTATTCCAAATAATGAAGACCGTCCAATCATTCGACCTATTGGCAAGACGTAAGTCTTATTAATTAGTATAAGTACTTTCTTGTTCTGCAATATGTTTTCCTTTTCTAATACTTGTTTGTTGTATTTACAACTTCCTTCTTTGTAGGCATTGGAAGGACATTCCTGTCGTTCGAAAGGGTAGAAGACCATCAAGTGTATTGACATGCCTTCTGAAAAGTAACCATCCCGGTATTCTGGATTATGATGGTGCGAAGGTGGTTGCAACGGAGTGGGAGCAGTATCATGCGGTGAAGGACACAAATGGTCATTCTATTGCAGACAAAATTGAAGATGCTTTTTGGGTATAAACTATTTAAATTGCTCTCTTTTGTTGACCAAGGTAATTTGCTCTTATTTATATTAAACCATCTATCTATTCTCATTGCAGCTAAGGTACAAGTATGAAGATGCATACTCAGAGAAAGCAAAGCAACATGTTCGAAGATGTTGCAAGGCACTTTTGCCAAGTATATTTTACTATGCAAGAATCCAAGCCATAATTGATCATTTTAGAAAAACTGAGAAAACTAACATGAATGACAAGCTTGCTGGGCAATACTATTTGGATAGATCTCAGTATTTGGTACAAAGGCAAAGTTGGTTAGTAAAAGAAGCTTGGATTGTTGTAGTTGATGAGTGGTGCAGTGAAGAGTGGATTGCAAAATCTAAGAAACATCGTGAAAATCGTGTTAGCTCAAAGTACAAGCCTCACAAAGGTGGTTCCAACTCCATGACTACTATAAGTCAAAAAATGGTTATCAACTAAACATAATCTCTTTTTCTATTATCAATTATCATGCGAACAATTATTTATATCTGACATGTATTGAATCTTGTGCAATGCAGTCTGAGAAAACTGGCGAAGAAGTTAACCAAATTCAAGCTTGGGTGCATACACATAGAGGAACAGACAAGAACTTACATCTAATTCTCAACACACCGGAAGCTACTAAATGTTTGGTATGCGTTTGTTCTCATTCGTCGACAGAAAAAACAAAGTATAGTCCTTGCATATACAGTTGCAGCGTTTCTTCCCACTTGCATATAAATCTAGTTCTAGCTAGAAACCCCAGATTATTGTATAGTCCAGCCAATATTCTTAGTTTTTCAGCAATACCATGGAGTAATGCCATATACATCCTTTTCTCGAACCAAACACGGAACCAAACACATCCTGATGAAGTCTAGTTTGATCTCTTATCTGAATTTAGTGTTTTGCATGTCAACTTGTATGTCCATTTGTGCAATTTGTATGCCAATGTGTATGTCCATTTTTCTAATTTGTATGTCAACTTGCCTGTCCATTTATCCAATTGTGTAATAGAAGCTTAACACAATTCCCTGAAATTTCTAAACATTTGCATACCTTTGTTTTCTTCTCGAATAGGCACTTTACACAAAAAAGGCTAAAGAGTTAAATGGTCAGGACTATGATACTCTGAAAAATGATGTCAGCTCTAAAGCACTTTATGACTGCTCTAATGGGAAGCGACATGGTACATGGTCTCTCTTTAATGGCATTGTCAATGACACCGAGGTCATTGCTGAGGTGAGAGCTACTGGTGCATCTTCAGCAGCCTTGAAGCGTCGTCGAGCTGAAGAAACTGCAGATGTGCTTCGAAAGGAGACTGAGAAGACTCGAAAAGCAGAGGCTTATGCCAACAATGTCTTGTCATGGGGTGTTGGCATGTACGAACACTGCAATGGGATACAAAAGTTTCTTGAGGTGCTGATTATCCAATTTATGTTTATCAATTAACTTGCTAGCATTTGGAACTAACCACTATGTGAATCTTCTTCCTTTGTAGGCTTTGGCAACAAGCCAAGGAGTACCTATTGGCGAAATACCACCGCCGCCAGTTCCGCCGCCTGCTCGTTCACTTTCTCCTCCTGGATCTCCACAACAATATGTTAATCAAGTATGAAACCATCCATCTCAAGCAAATACACGCAAGCATTGATAAACTTAAAGCATGATAAGGATTACCTTTAAAACCTAAGCTCTTTTGCAGATTCTAGAAAATAGCGAAGAACAGCCAGCTTTGTGTGCTCAACAACAAGCAAATCCTAGCTCTCTTCATGTATGTTTCTCTGAAACTAATCAAATGATTCAACTAGTGATGGCCTCTTTGTTGTGATGTTCACATAGTTGTCACAATATGCATGCTTCTCTGATGTAGCCTGTGTGGTGTTGACTCATTTGGGATCAATTTTGATTAATGGGGCTATGTCAGGATGGGGAAGGGATGATAATGTCTTGTCTTACGTCCAAGTGTCCGATTTACAATTGTTATGCTGCTAGAATTTGTATCAGGAAATAGGCAATTCAGTTTAAAACCTTGGTGACTTCATATAACTCACTAACTTGTACTGCAACACATTGTGTTAAGTGCAGTAAATGATTTATTTGGAAACAAAGATCATACTACAGTTGTGATTTTGTGTAGAATAAATGTAATATCTCACAACTTAGTTAGATCTGGGTTACTGGAGGTACAATAAGTACTTCTTTTAGCCTTTTTTATTATTTTGAACAGTTTGAAAATGCTCTTATTTTTTCATATTCCCTGTAATAGTTTCACACGCCTCAAAACTAATAAAGTACAAAATGGTGACTCTAGGGTAGTTCGATCCTCTATGCTTTCTAGTTTTTTCTGTAATAAGTTCTTACTGACATCTTCCAGCTTTTAAAAATATGTGAATGTCACTTTTCAGGAACATGATGCTGCCTCAAATGTTCCTGCGGCAGATGATGAAGACATGTTTGGCGGATTTTTTAGTCAGTCTGGGAATGGTGCACTAACCTCAATATTGAGCAGCCAGTCGATTGCTTGATGTTCTCGGATGTACAGTGGGTGGAGTAACATTTTGGTGCATGTATAGTTAACATGCTGGTACATGTTTTGTGATGTAGGGAACTCTAGTTGACCTACAGCAGCATGTACATGCTTAATTGAGATGTTCAATTGGCAGCAAACTCTAGTTAGCCAGCCTATTTTTGACAAACATGTGATGGCTGGTGATGTCTTGACATCTAATGTATGTACCTGATGATTGCTATCTGAAGATATCTATAGTAATTATTTGATGTTATTTTCAGTTCATAATTTTGGCTTTAATTTGAATTATTGCAGTTACGAATTCAAATTCAATTTGAATCATGGCACATATGAACCTGGTGTTTCCCTACAGTATGATACAAGTTCGGTAGGGATACAACTCTAGGGGAAGTATGGTGATGTGGCAATGCAAAAAGGGCCCCACAATCTTTCCCTAGGGCCCAATATGGCTGTAGGTGATCAATCTTTCCACGTGGGATACATCATTCATATGAAAATCTTTCCCTAGGGCTTGAGCCCCTAGGGAAAGAAATTTTCCCTAGAGCTTGCTTGATGAACCCTAGGGAAAGAGCTCTTTCCCTATTAGACTACACCTAGGGTTCTTTACCTAGGGCAAGCCCAAGGTAAAGTCTTTCCCTATGGTTTTTTGCATTTCCCCTAGGGTATATGGCCCTAAGTAAAATGTGGATTTCTAGTAGTGAAACCTGACTGGTGGGCCAGGCGGGGCCCACCGTCAGTGACCTGAGGAAGCGGCCGCGTGTATAAGTGGAGACGGGTACCTAGGACTCGTCTTCGCGCAGGGGAAACGTATTCCCAGAATACGCTTTCGACGTCGACCGCCCCAGCGCAGCCAAATGACTGGGCTCGGCCCAGTGGAGACAGATGGCTAAATCGCGCTCAGGGCGCACCTCTAACCTTTTCCTTTTTCTTTTAGATTTATAATAATTTCCACAGCAGCCAATTCAAATCCAAATTTGATTATTCAACTTTCTGTAGACTCATAAAATCATTATCTATTATTGCAGATAGGGTGAACATTTTTACTAGGCTTTGTTTCTGCAATATTTATTAAATAGTCCATTTAGTCATTTATTCCAGCTTAGGAAATTCCTAGGAAATTCATATGAACTCCAAATAAATTGATTCTTTTTCTGTAATTCATCATTTTTCATCTAGTTTATTTTAGGATTTATTTTAAAATTTTCTAGACAACTTTTTAGCACTGTTATGGCTTTATGTAGTAATTTAAATATTTTTGAAAATAGGAAATGGAGGGAAGATAAAATTTTCAAATTTTTGGAGTGCACCCCACACTTCTGCATGCTCAAGGCAAGCATATTGAACACTTGATATGGTGATTGCATGGTTAAATGTTTGCTAAAATAATTGAATCATGCCTATGGTGAATTCAAATAAAATTTGCATGCATGTAGTGTTGGCATGTTTTCCTCGTACCGTGCAACGTGTGCTTGTCATGACTAACTTGCAGGAGCAGGTATGAGAGAATTACCATTACCGGTAGAAGGGTGATCACATCGGAGCGTGATCATGCCTTGTTAGTTATGCATGTGGGGACATGCAAGGGTTGTGGCCCTGTTTTGGTGTTACTGTGAAAGAACACTTTATTGTGCTAACCACTGCAGGAAAACTTAATCCTCCTGAGTCGACCGTAGACCGAGTCTTGTTCCGGTAACCCCCATACTTGTTTCGTGCTGCCACTTGTCCCTGCCACAAGTAGGGTACGGTTCAGTAAGTTGATAACCCCTTTCCCTGCACACGCCGTACAGAGGGCCATGATGAGGGTTTCCACGGCCATGGACTAAATCCCGTCATCAGGTCAGGGGGCATGGGTGTATCCGGTCTGGGACCGAGGGGGTCGCACCCCTGTTTGTGCGCCGATATAAATATAGTGATCCCATGCAGGACGTGGTCTCCCCGTCTTAGAGTTTTTCTGAAACGATGCTTTGGGTGATTCCTGGCATCCAGAAGGTTAATCTGGTGTGTGCTGGTTAGGTGTGTTTTCAACCCAAAGACCGTAATGGGAATTAGCTAGCATCTCGGTGCTGACTAAAGAAATCCTTTACTTGTGGGTAAAGAGTACACCCTCTGCAGAGTTATATCTATTCGAATAGTCGTGTCCGCGGTTAAGGACTACAGTCTGGGTTGGGCAAGTGTCGGTCCTAGAGTCGGTCTTCGGAGGAAATAATTTAAAATTTGAGCATATATTATTTTGCAGGATAATTATTGTCACCACTAATGCAGTCATGGATATTTTGTTATCATGAATATTATTATTATTGCAAGCATGAATATTATTGTGGACTAACCCATTTCTCTTATTTTATTTTCTGAGTGTCTCATGGGCTGGCTAGACTACCCAGGCACTCATTTATTTTCAAGACCTCTCCGTGGTGTCTCCCGAGTCTCGGATGGTCCTGTCTCGTCCGATTCTCTTGTGGATACCCGATTGGCATTTCTTTTCAAGACCTCTCCGTGGCGTCTCTCGAGTTCTCGGATGGTCCTGTCTCGTCCGACTCTCTTGTAGACACCCGATTGGCAATTCTTTTCAAGACCTACCGTGGCGTCACTTTTAGACACCCGACCGGCATTTCTTTTCAAGACCTCTCGTGGCGTCGCTTGAGTTCTCGGGCGGTCCCGTCACGCCCGATTCTCTTTTAGACACCCGTTTGGCATTTCTCTTGGATTCGCGGGCGGTCCCGTCTCGCCCGATTATCCACTTTTAACTCTCTTTGTTTGTCACTAATAATTTTATTTACTCATACCTCTGCACATGCTAATATTTATCATGCCATAATTTCATTTCAGTCAACATATGCATATCATTTAATTCAGCATGTGCATATAATTTAACCCATCATAATCATATGCATTCGGTATATCTTTTGTTCATGATGTTTGCGAGTACATTCAAACGTACTCACTGGCTTGTCCCTGGCTATTTACTTGGCCAGGTCGGGATTTCAACAAGGAGTATTACCACGGCGTCCATGCGGAGCCTAGGATAGCAGCCATGCGGGATAGGAGTTATCCAGGTCAGTCGTTCCTGTGGGAATGGAGCCCCATCGACGTTGGAGAACCACGAGTCACTTCCGTCACCCTCACTAGAAATCATTGTTGTATCATCAGACCTTTATGGTCTTGTATCCAATTTCTTGTAATTGCTTGGTAATCTGTAACAAGGACGTGTCCACCAGTAACAGTAATCCTGGGCTGGTGGCACGAGGGGTTAATTTCTGGGATATCATGTCCCAGAAATCAGGCCCCGACAACAAGCCACTCGTAAAAGGTAAAACTAAACCAGCAAGACCTCCCGGCGTGTCGACGATCCCGATAGGAGCCGCGTATCTCGCTCTCAGGACACGGCCGGATCGTCCAAACTTCCGGTAGGCCAGCACCAGAGTTGCCCCTGGTGGCCACCGGCGGTTGACATGTTTGGACCAACACTCATGAGGAGCACTGGCCCGGGTTGTTGATTTGCAAATTTTAGTTGTTATTAGGCAAATGGTAAAACCAATGTTGGGCCTTGCTGGAGAAGTTTATCCTAAAACGAATGATCAGGGGGGTTCCCATATGCCCCACATGTGTTAGAAGTGCTCATCAAGGAACATAACACCGGTATTACGGAAACTAGGGTGGCATGAGTTGAACAAAACACCAGGCAAAAGGCCGAGCCTTCCACACACAACCAAGTATATAGATGCATTAATTAAATAAGAGATATTGTGATATCCCATAATATCCATGTCCCAACATGGAACAAACTGCAACTGCACCTGCAACTAGCAATGCTATAAGTGGGGCTAAGCAAAGTGGTAATATAGCCAAACAACGGTTTGCTGGGATGGTGGAAGGTTAGAGGCTGTATCATGGCATATGGGAGGCTGAACAAACAAGTGGTAGGTAGCGATACATCGCGATAGCATCGAGACAACTAGCAAGCAAAGATAGTAGTGATATCCAAGGTAATGGTCATCTTGCCTGAAATCCCGCTAGGGAGAAGATCGAATCCATGCAGTAGATGAACAAGCGTAGTCGAACGAATCCTCACTCCGAAACGTATCCGGAACTATCGAGAAGAAGCACAACCGGAAAGAAGCAAACAACATCGTAAACAAACATCACATAAAGATGGCATAATGCACAACCAAGTATGATGCATGTCCGGTTTTAATAGGCATGGCATGGCAAAGTGCAACAATCAACTACTACACATTAAGTGAAGCTCAATATGCAACGAGTTGCATATTGACGAAACTCCACATTCAATTTATTTAGTTCACTCCCGTTTATGTACTCAACAAGATTAAATGTTGTTAATCATGGCAAGAGGTGAAGCATAAATAATCTACCTATCTAGGCAATTTAAATGAGGCCGGAAACAACACATACCAATTCCGGAAAATCCCCATATGCAAATTTCGAATTTGGTACTGTTCTGCCTAAAACACAATTTTAATGTTGTTAAACAGCAAAATAAAGTGCACCATGTTAATCTACACATTTTTCTACCCCATTTACATATAAAGTTTATTTAATTCGGAGCTACGGTTATTTAGGTACGAAATAAACCATTTTAACATTTCATTTATGCAAATTAATGCAAACACCAAGTTTAAACATTTTTAACATGGATGAAAGTTGCATAATATGAATCTACATAAAATTCTAAACATTTTACATATATAATTCATTTTAATCCGATGCACGGTTGTGGAGTTATTATATGCATGAACTTGAGGGTCTTTTCTGTAAAACAACAATTTCCCTGGATAAATGCTAAAATCGCAGACAGCAGGAAAAATATATACGGGCTGAATCTGGAGCTACAGGCCGAAACAGAGCATGGGCGCACAATAGTTATACGACGCGAGAGGTGAGGCATAGCGGCGGACGGGCGACTCACCTCGCTGGGCTCGGCCCAGGTCGATGGAGGCGTGGCTGGGGCAGGCTGGTTGTCGGGTGCAGGCGGGAGGAGGCCCACCTGGCGAGGCGGCTAGGTCTGGTGAGGCTCGGCACTGGATCGATCAAGAGGCGAAGCATGCGGCTGGGTGGTCGCAGTCAACGCTCGAACAAAACGAGCGTTCGCTCGAAGCAGAGCGACAGAGGCCATGGTGGCACTGGGACTTGGCGCGGGGTGGAGCTCCTGCTGGGTGGCGCCCATGGCTTCCTGTTGAAGAAAGAAAGAGAGAGGGAGGATAGGGAGGTGAGCTAGGCGGGGAAGGAAAAGAAGGAAGAAGATGAGGGCGCCGGGACGGTGCCTGCTTGGCTGCTTGTGCTCGTCGACGTGGAGATCCGACGACGAGATGGCGGAAGGCGGCTGTGCTATGGCGGCGCGACGGACGGGCGAGGACGGCAGGGGAACGAGGCAGAGCTCGGGCAGGAGAAGCCCTCCCGCTCGAGGGGCTTGGCCTCAGGCGCCTCAGAGCAGCAGGTCGAGCTGCTGGTCTGGTCGCCGGCAGCGGCGCGAGGAGGTGGTCCGGCGAGGTGGAGGCGACGGGTCCAAGACAAAGGCGCGAGCGAGGATCGAGCTGGTGCATCCATGGCTTCCTGCGGGACACAGAGAAAAAGAGAGAGTTTCAGAGGCAAAGAAAGAGACAGGGAGAAGGGGAATCGAGAGGAAGCAGAGGAGAGGGACGCGGCGGTCCTGCTGGAGGTGGTCGCCGACGGCGAGGTGGGTCTGGAGCCGCCAAGTTGCGAGGAGGGGGTTGGTCGGCGCCGGATTTCGAGGAGGGGGGTGTGGTGGCGGCGGCTGTGGGATAGGGTTAGGGGCTAGGCTAGGTTTGTCCAGATTAGGAAGGGATTCATCTGCTATTTATAGCAGGTAGGCAATAGGAGGGGATTAGGGGTTGATTTGGAGCCCTTCGATGACGATCGGACGGCTCCGGTCGAGGTGGGCTGTGCTAGATGACATTGGGCTGAGAAGAGTGGGGAGTTGGTTGGCCCGGCAACACTTTGAAATACTGAAAACGTTCGATAATATGACTGGCTATAGTGCCGCTATAGTTTAACCGTTGGGGTATCAAACAACCTCCAAATGCGACGAAATTTGGCAGGCGGTCTACCTAAAATATAATAAGACCGCACGCCAACTTTCAATCCATTCCGAGAACATTTTATTCCCACTTGGAAAATAATATTTTAAAGATGCCGCGGGCGCGTGCAAGTGTGGTTGGTCTCAGAACGGTCAACGAAGGCAACGGGAAGAATAGGCAACTACGAACAGATGCAAGTTTTATGAAAACATGCGGATGCAATGCGTATGATGCCAAGATGAAATGCAACAAACTAAATAATTAACGCGGCTAACACGAAAAACATGGAAGGCATCTGGAGCGTCGGTCTCGGGTTGTCACAGTGCCGATGTATTTGTAGAAGGGGCGGGAGGACTCCTCGCGGGTCTCCCCGGATGAGCTTGGAGAAGAGGAGGTCCATCGCCGAATTGGTGTTCTGGCCGGCCTGGAGGCCGACAAGGTCTCCATGGAGGTTACGGTCGAGCCCTTCTGCCTGGGAGCTCCCCCAAGCGAGGTAAGCTTCTTTCTCACAACTTCTCATGAGGTGCGAGCACCAATCCATGCCTTCTGAATTTTTTGCTTTGTCATGTAGGGATTCGCGGACTACGCCACCTTCCGGTCGGAGGCCTCGCTTCCGGGGCAGGAGCTTGATCCTGTCATGCCGGGACTGCTGGAGCCCACACCGCTGGAGGCCCCCAGGGTGAGCAAGGCTGATGTCTACTACACAACTTTCTTGTAGACTCGTGTTGGGCCTCCAAGCGCAGAGTTTTGTAGGACATCATCAAATTTTCCTCAAGTGGATGACCTAAAAGTTTATCAATCCGTGGGAGGTGTAGGATCAAGATGGTCTCTCTCAAACAACCCTGCAATCAAATACAAACAATCTCTTGTGCCCCCAACACACCCAATACAATGGTAAATTGTATAGGTGCACTAGTTCGGCGAAGAGATGGTGATACAAGTGTAGTATGGATAGTAGATATAGGTTTTTGTAATCTGAAATAATAAAAACAACAAGGTAGCTAGTAACAAAAGTGAGCACAAATGGTATTGCAATGCTTAGAAACAAGGCCTAGGGTTCATACTTTCACTAGGGCAATCTCTCAACAGTGCTAACATAATTTAATCATATAACAATCCCTCAACATGCAACAAATAATCACTCCAAAGTTCCTATCAGTAACGGAGAACATAAGATGAAATTGTTGTAGGTAGCAAACCACCTCAAAGTTATCTTTTTGATCAATCTATTGAGCCATCCCTATAAGTGTCAGAAACAGCCCTAGAGTTCGTACTACGATAACACCATATAATACACATCAATCAACTCTAATGTCACCTAGATACTCCAATGTCACCACAAGTATCCGTGAGTCAATTATTCGATATGCATCAAACAATTTCAGATTCATAATATTGAATCCAACACAAAGAACTTCAAAGAGTACTGATGTCTACTACACAACTTATTCTTGTAGACTCGTGTTGGGCCTCCAAGAGCAGAGTTTTGTAGGACAGTAGCAATTTTCCCTCAAGTGGATGACCTAAGGCTTATCAATCCGTGGGAGGCGTAGGTTGAAGATGGTATCTCTCAAACAACCCTGCAATCAAATACAAGAAATCTCTTGTGTCCCCAACACACCCAATACAATGGTAAATTGTATAGGTGCACTAGTTCGGCGAAGAGATGGTGATAAAAGTGTAGTCTGGATAGTAGATATAGGTTTTTGTAATCTGAAAATATAAAAACAGCAAGGTAGCAAGTGATAAAAGTGAGCACAAATGGTATTGCAATGCTTAAAAACAAGGCCTAGGGTTCATACTTTCGCTAGTGCAATCTCTCAACAATGCTAATATAATTGGATCATATAACCATCCCTCAACGTGCAATAAAGAATCACTCCCAAGTTCCTATTAGCGGAGAACATAAGATAGAAATTGTTTGTAGGGTACGAAACCACCTCAAAGTTATTCTTTCCAATCAATCTATTGAGCTATTCCTATAAGTGTCACAAACAGCCCTAGAGTTCGTACTAAAATAACACCATATTATACACATCAACCAACTCTAATGTCACCTAGATACTCCAATGTCACCACAAGTATCTGTGAGTTGATTATACGATATGCATCAAACAACTTCATAATCAGAATATTCAATCCACACAAAAAACTCCA
Source organism: Elymus sibiricus (assembly GCA_039707655.1). Classification (NCBI taxonomy): domain Eukaryota; kingdom Viridiplantae; phylum Streptophyta; class Magnoliopsida; order Poales; family Poaceae; genus Elymus; species Elymus sibiricus. The sequence continues at coordinate 466,113,657 of CM077666.1, read as the reverse complement.
AGGAGCACCCCCAAAGTTTCTATCGGAGAAAAGATAATGAAAACATGCATCAACCCCTATGCATAGATTACCCCAATGTCACCTCGGGAATCCGCGAGTTGAGTGCCAAAACATATATCAGGTGAATCAATATAATACCCCATTGTCACCACGGGTATTCATATGCAAGACATACATCAAGTGTTCTCAAATCTGAAATATTCAATCCGACAATAACGAAACCTCAAAGGGAAAAGATTCGATTCATCACAACAAAGATAGAGAGGGAAGAAACACCATATGATCCAACTATATTAACAAAGCTCGCGGTACATCAAGATCGTGCCAAATCAAGAACACGAGAGAGAGAGATAAAACACATAGCTACTGGTACAAACCCTCAGCCCCGAGGGTGAACTACTCCCTCCTCATCATGGAGACCGCCGGGATGATGAAGATGGCCTCCGATGATGATTCCCCCCTCCGACAGGGTGCCAGAAAAGGGCTGTAGATTAGATCGTGGAGGTACAGAGGCTTGCGGCGGCGTAAAAACTCATCTAGGTTAACTTTCGGGGGTTTCTGAATATATATGATTTTCAGCGTTGGAATCACGCGAAGAGGTGCCACAGGGGGCCCACGAGGCACCAGGGCGCGCCTGGGGGGGGGGGGGGGCAGGCGCGCCCAGGTGGCTCGTGGGGCCCCTGTGGCTCTTCTGCTGCTTCCTCGAAGCTTCCTGGGTCCGTTTCCATCCAGAAAAAATCGTCAAAAAGTTTCGCTGCATAAGGACTACATTTGATATGGATTTTCTGGAAAACCAAAAACAGGCAGAAAACAGCAACTGGCACTGGGCACTAGGTCAATATGTTAGTCCATAAAAATCATATAAAGCCATATAAAAGTGCACCAAAATCATACAAAACTATAATAAACATGGCATGAATACTTCATAAATTACAGATATGTTGGAGACGTATCAGCATCCCCATGCTTAATTCCTGCTCGTCCTCAAGTAGGTAAATGATAAAAGAAATAATTTATGAAGTGTGAATGCTAGCATAGTGCATAAGTTTGATCAATGATAATTTCAATCACTTTTCCTAGCATCATAACAGCAACTTTTTCTCATAAAACTCATCATGATAAAGTAGCAATCAATTCACATGTTATGGTTCAAACAATGCAATCTCTTGAAACTTAACAACCTATGTTCATAGTCACCAAACAATTGCAATTCAACTTATCTTCAACAAAGTCTAAGTAAGAGCTCCACAAACTCAATTATCATATAGTCTTCTATGATTGCTAGTACTCAAAGCATATGTTTAGAACAAATGGCATCCATCGAACATAGAGAAAGATAGGGGCTTAATGTTTCGCCTCCCAACTTATTTATCATAGAGATAATTGTCAACAATAATAATTCATGATCAAATATATTTGACTGGCCATATGTGCCTGGATCTTTCCCCACCACATGATGCTTGCCAACTAGAGAATAATTGAGGTTGAAATGCGAATGAATACTTATTGACTCTTGCATAAAAGTAAATACATAAAAGTAAATGCATAAAAGTAAAAGATAGGCCCTTCGTAGAGGGAGGCAGAGGTTGTCATGCGCTTTTTATTTTTGGATGCACAAGCCCGTAATGCAAAGGAACGTCACGTTATATTGCCCCTTGTGATAGCAACCTTTATTATGCAGTCCGTCGCTTTTATTTCTTTACCATCACAAGTTCGTACAACGCTTATTTTCCCTTACAATAAAAGATCATACATATTTTAGGAGCAATTTTATTGCTTTTTGCACCGATGACAACTTACTTGAAGGATCTTATTCAATCCATAGGTAGATATGGTGTACACTCATGGTAAGAAACTGGGTTTAAGGGTTTTTGGATGCACAAGTAGTATCTCTACTTAGTATGAATTTTTGGCTAGCAAAAGATCCTAAGCAAGCACCACATGTTGGAGGATCCATAACAATATAACTTCTATGCAAATATACCCAAACATAACTCATTACGTTGTCTTCCTTGTCCAACTTCAACTAATTTGCTCAAGTTTGAAAATAATTAATGGGTATTCACAATCATAAAAGATGTCCAAGATAATATATTTATATGTGAAAGTTCTCTTCCTTATACTAATCATTCATGAATTGCTTCTATGACCAATATTGTGATTGTCAAGCTTCAATAGAATTTACCTTCTAAACCCAATGTGAAGCTACTACTAGGCATGATACAAGCATATGAAGCACATATAATTTCAACTTTATGGTATTCAATTCTTTCACAATTTACTCATAGGATATAAGTGAAGCACAAGAGTAAATGACAAACTACTCCAAAAAGATATAAGTGAAGATCAAATGAGTAGTCAAATAATTAAGTAGCTATGTGAGGAATCTCTCTCATTTAAAAATTTCAGATCTTAAGTATTTTATTCAAACAGCAAAGAAAACAAAATAAAATGACATTCCAAGGATAGCACATATCATGTGAAGAAGCAAAACTTAGGCTCAACCAAGACTGACCGATAGTTATTGAAGAAGAAAGGTGGGATGCCTACCGGGGCATCCCCAAGCTTAGATGCTTGAGACGAAATATTAACTTGGGATGCCTTGGTCATCCCCAAGCTTGAGCTCTTGTGTCTCCTTAATTTCTCTCATATCACGGTTTCCTTAAATCTTAAAAACTTTATCCACACAAAACTCAACAAGAACTCGTGAGATAAGTTAGTATAAATCAACTCAAAACCTCAACATTCTCTACTCTAGCAAATCACTAAAATTATATTTAAACATTGCATACTAAAGGCCTCTGCATATTTAATACTCCTATCCTCAAATAGAAACATTAAACAAGCAAACATATGCAAACAATGCAACTATAACAGCAATCTGCCAAAACAGGACAGTCTGTAAAGGGTGAATAAGAATTCATACTTCCCTAACTCCAAAAATTCTGAAAAATTACCACGTGACAGAGGACTGATGCATGCTTACTTTGTAAAAATTTCAGATTTTTATCATGTTATGACTATTCAGGAATATTCTCGACATAACAGAAAACTTTCTGTTTTGAAACAGCAACACATGAACTTGCAAACTGAGCATGGTAAAGGCTATAATTGGCATTTTATTGAACTAAAAGATACAAAACATGATTATTGATAACATCAAGCAAATATCAACAGAAGAAAATGACGCTCCAAGCAAAACTCATATTATGTGACGAATAAAAATATAGCTCCAAGTGAGGTTACCAATAGTGTTGAAGACGAAAGAGGGGATGCCTTCCGGGGCATCCCCAAGCTTAGACGCTTGAGTATTCTTTGAATATTACCTTGGGGTGCCTTGGGCATCCCCAAGCTTAGGGTCTTGCCACTCCTTATTCTCCTCATATTGATATCTCACCCAAAACTTGAAAACTTCAATCACACAAAACTTAACGGAACTTGTGAGGTAGGTTAGTATGATAAAAATAAATCATCCACTTAGGTACTGTCAAGACAAGATTCATAATTGTTCTCACATAATGACTACTGTATTATATCATTTCCACAATTTATATTACTCAATATAGGCTATGGAAACACTAAAACAAGCAAACTATGCACTAAAAACAGAATCTGTCAAAAAGAGAACAGCATGTAGTGAGCGATTTAAAAACCATACTTGTGTACCTCCAAAAATTCTGAAAAGTTAGGAAAACGTAAAAAAATTGTAACCCAATACTGTGTAAAAATTTCAGAATTGTTTCACGCTCCAGTACAGAATAGAAATTCTAGCACTGGACGCAAAAGTTTCTATTTTTGCACAGAATCAAATCAACAAGCATCCACACTATCCCAAAGGCTTTACTTGGCACATTATTGAAAGAAAACATATAAAACATGATTACTACAGTATCTTAATCATGTGAACACACAAAAACAGTAGGTATAAATATTGGGTTGTCTCCCAACAAGCGCTTTTCTTTAAAGCCTTTTAGCTAGGCATGATGATTTCAATGATGCTCACGTAAAAGTAAAGAATTGAAACACAAAGAGAGCACCATGAAGCATATGGCTAGCACATTTAAGCCTAACCCACTTCCTATGCGTAGGGATTTTGTGAGCAAATAGTATATGGGAGAAAGAATCAACTAGCATAGGAAGGCAAAACAAGCATAACTTCAAAACTTTCAACACATATAGAGGAAACTTGATATTATTGCAACACCTACAAGCATATGATCGTCTCTCATAATAATTTTCAGTAGCATCATGAAGAAATTCAACAATATATCCATCACACAAATCATTCTTTTCATAATCTACAAGCATAGAAATTTTATTACTCTCCACATAAGCAAAATTATTCTCATGAATAGTAGTGGGAGCAAACTCAACAAAATAGCTATCATGTTATACTTGATTGGCATATTCCAATTGAAAATTAAAATCATGATGACAAGTTTCATAGTTATCATTATTCTTTATAGCATACATGTCATCACAATAATCATCATAGATAGGAGGCATGTCATCATCATAATAAATTTTCTCATCAAAACTTGGGGGACTAAAAATATCATCTTCATCAAACATAGCATCCCCAAGCTTGTGGCTTTGCATATAATTAGCATCATGGATATTCATAGAATTCATACTAACAACATTGCAATCATGCTCATAATTCAAAGATTTAATACCAAACATTTTATTGAATTCTTCTTCTATCAATTGAGCACAATTTTCCGCTCCATCATTCTCAAGAAAAACATTATAAAGATGACTAATATGAGGCAACCTCAATTCCATTTTTTTGGTAGTTTTCTTTAATAAACCAAACTAGTGATAAAACAAGAAACTAAAAGATCCGATTGCAAGATCTAAAGATATACCTTCAAGCACTCACCTCCCCGGCAACGGCGCCAGAAAAGAGCTTGATGTCTACTACACAACTTATTCTTGTAGACTCGTGTTGGGCCTCCAAGCGCAGAGTTTTGTAGCACAATAGCAATTTTCCCTCAAGTGGATGACCTAAGGTGTATCAATCCGTGGGAGGTGTAGGTTGAAGATGGTATCTCTCAAACAACCCTGCAATCAAATACAAGAAATCTCTTGTGTCCCCAACACACCCAATACAATGATAAATTGTATAGGTGCACTAGTTCGGCGAAGAGATGGTGATAAAAGTGTAGTGTGGATAGTAGATATAGGTTTTTGTAATCTGAAAATATAAAAACAGCAAGGTAGCAAGTGATAAAAGTGAGCACAAACGGTATCTCAATGCTTAAAAACAAGGCCTAGGGTTCATACTTTCGCTAGTGCAATCTCTCAACAATGCTAATATAATTGGATCGTATAACCATCCCTCAACATGCAATAAAGAATCACTCCCAAGTTCCTATTAGCGGAAAACATAAGATAAAAATTGTTTGTAGGGTACGAAACCACCTCAAAGTTATTCTTTCCGATCAATCTATTGAGCTATTCCTATAAGTGTCACAAATAGCCCTAGAGTTCGTACTAAAATAACACCATATGATACACATCAACCAACTCTAATGTCACCTAGATACTCCAATGTCACCACAAGTATCCGTGAGTTGATTATACGATATGCATCAAACAACTTCATAATCAGAATATTCAATCCACACAAAAAACTCCAAGGAGCACCCCAAAGTTTCTATCGGAGAAAAGATAATGAAACCGTGCATCAACCCCTATGCATAGATTACCCCAATGTCACCTCGGGAATCCGCGAGTTGAGTGCCAAAACATATATTAGGTGAATCAATATAATACCCCATTGTCACCACGGGTATTCATATGCAAGACATACATCAAGTGTTCTCAAATCTAAAATATTCAATCTGACAATAACGAAACCTCGAAGGGAAAAGATTCGATTCATCACAACAAAGATAGAGAGGGAAGAAACACCATATGATCCAACTATATTAACAAAGCTCGCGGTACATCAAGATCGTGCCAAATCAAGAACACGAGAGAGAAAGAGAGAGATAAAACACATAGCTACTAGTACAAACCCTCAGCCCCGAGGGTGAACTACTCCCTCCTCGTGATGGAGACCGCCGGGATGATGAAGATGGCCTCCGGTGATGATTCCCCCCTCCGGCAGGGTGCCGGAAAAGGGCTGTAGATTAGATCGTGGAGGTACAGAGGCTTGCGGTAGCGTAAAAACTCATCTAGGTTAACTTTCGGGGGTTTCTGAATATATATGATTTTTCAGCGTTGGAATCACGCAAAGAGGTGACACGGGGGGGCCATGAGGCACCAGGGTGCGCCTGGGGGGGAGGGGTCAGGCGCACCCAGGTGGCTCGTGGGGCCCCTGTGGCTCTTCTGCTGCTTCCCCGAAGCTTCCTGGGTCCGTTTCCTTCCAGAAAAAATCGTCAAAAAGTTTCGCTGCATTTGGACTTCATTTGATATTGATTTTCTGGAAAACCAAAAACAAGCAGAAAACAGCAACTAGCACTGGTCACTAGGTCAATATGTTAGTCCATAAAAATCATATAAAAGCCGTATAAAAGTGCACCAAAATCATATACAAAACTATAATAAACATGGCATGAATACTTCATAAATTATAGATATGTTGGAGACGTATCAAGTACCCCAAAGTTTCTATCGGAGAAAGTAGGATGAAAACGTGTATCAACCTATGTGCCTAGATTACCCCAATGTCACCACGGGAATCAGCAAGTTGATTACCAAAACATACATCAAGTGACTCAATAGAATACCCCATTGTCACCACGGGTATCCACATGCAAGACATACATCAAGTGACTCAATAGAATACCCCATTGTCACCACGGGTATCCACATGCAAGACATACATCAAGTTTTCTCAAATCCAAATATTCAATCCGATAATAATGAAATCTCAAAGGGAAAGACTCAATTCATCACAACAAGATAGAGAGGGAAGAACACCATATGATCCAACTATATTAACAAAGTTCGTGGTACATCAAGATCTTGCCAAATCAAGAACACGAGAGAGGGAGAGAGAGAGAGAGAGAGAGAGAGAGAGAGAGAGAGAGAGATCAAACACATAGCTACTGGTACATACCCTCAGCCCCGAGGGTGAACTACTCCCTCCTCGTCATGGAGACCGCCTGGATGATGAAGATGGCCTCCGATGATGATTTCCCCCTCCGGCAGGGTGCCGGAAAAGGCCTCCAGATGAGATCGCTTTGGAACAAAGGCTTGTAGCGGCGGCGTGGAAGTTCTAGGTTTCTTTCTGGGGGTTTCACTATTTATAAGAATTTTTGGCGTTGGTTTCATGTCAGGGAGAGTCCCGATGGACCCACGAGCTCAGTCGCCACGCCCTAGGGGGGCGCCCCATGGGCTCGTGGCCCCCCTGGACTTCGTGTGGTCCACCTCTCAGGTTTCAGGGGTCTCTTCTTGTCCATAAAAAATCACTGTAAATTTTCAGCCCAATCTGACAACTTTTATTTCTGCACAAAAATAACACCATGGTAGTTCTGCTGAAAACAGCATCAGTCCGGGTTAGTTTCATTCAAATCATATAAAAGTGCACCAAAACCATATAAAATTGTTGTAAACATGGCATGAATACTTAATAAATTATAGATACGTTGGAGTGATTATTTCTTAAAGTATCTATAAAAGTTACTTCGGCAGTTCGGATTGTACGGTTGGACGTCACGAATTCAAAGGAAATAAAGACCACTTCTTCTCCGGTCATATTGCAGTCATTTGTGATGTGTATTCCTTTCCGCTTATAGGCCCAAGTAAACTATTATGATACGTTCCTTTTTTTAGATGCGATCGACTAATAGCCCGGGGGCTCGACCATAAATCTTGCCCCAAGCATCATTCCGGCACTAATTTCATTACATGTGTTCGGCGTCATGGATATTGCATTATATGAATCAGTTCCGAATTATGTGTTTGGTCAATAGTTGGGTTGCCCGGCTCCTGTGTTTTCCCTCTTACGTTCCGCATTGTTCGTCTAGGAGGGTAAAGGGAGAACCACTGCGATTGTACTTCTAGCTTGCCTGGTCAAGCACCTCAGTGGAGAAAGCCAAAAACTAACCGTCATAATAAGCGAGAACTGGTCGGTGATCCGATGACAAGTGTTAAACTAAAATTCGATGGAGGTTATTCCCTGTCAAACGAAGGGTTCGCTGTCACAGGAGCCAAGTGATAATGGCATCAACCTTGGTACGTCCAAATATCACACATACTAGGGGCTAGTCACTAGCTCCCGCAGTCAAGCTCCTATGGCTAAGTGAAAGCACTAAAGCCGCATAGTCCGATTGCCTTGTTTTCCTTACATACAACCGCCTCCGGGCACCGAGACGTCGGCTAAGGGTTAAGATGTTATGGAAAAACACCCCATGCAGTATCTGCAAGGGGGTTGAAGCCGATGACTGGCAACTTTTAGTTTAAAACGGCCGCACAGGAGTCAAAATAAACACACAAGGCATTATATATACAGCCGACCAGTTGCATTGTTAAGCACAAAAGTTCCAACTTCCTTGGATACAAGAAAATACATTCATTCATTAATTACATCCTTTGAGCATTGGGCCTCTATCGCCCAAGCACCATCCATCACAACGGGAAAGTACTACTCGGGGCACCTGTGCTCCTTCCCAGGGGGCGGCGGTCCGGTGGCCACCTCGGTTGGCTTGATCTTTGGCCAATGCACCATGGTCTTGCCGAAGGCCATCCGAGCTCACTCAATGCATACGGAGCGCTTCCAGACATCGATCCCGGGAGTGGCATCGTACAACCTCTGCACCAAGCCAAAGTAGCTGCTCGGCAGCGGCTCTGCAGGCCACAACTTGATGCAGAGGCCCTTCATCGCCGGCTCCGCCATCCGATGCACCTCCATCAGCTGCTTCAGCTGATTGTTGAGGAGGGGAGGATGTTCGGGCGCTTGAAATTGCACCCAAAACAGCCTCTGCTCGGTACGACCCTCCTGAGACGCAAAGTACCCAGCCGCGTCTGAAGCACTCCACGGGAGGTCCGCAAAAGCGCCTGAGGAATGCCATACTCGGGTGAGCAAAGTGAACATGTTACCACCAAAGACACTTTGCAGTAAGTATGGCTTACCATCCGCAATAAGTTTGGCTTGACGGAGTTCCTCCTGGTAACCCCGCGCTTCCGTCCGCACCTCCTTAGCCACCGACCCCAGTGAGATTAGCTCGGTGGCCTGATCCTTATTCTTTTGCTCAAGGACCTCACACTTTGTGATGGCATCCTTGAGCTCTTGTTGCACTTCAGACACCCTGGCCTCGTGCATCTGGCTAGCGGTTTTCACCGTGGCCAGTTCGGCGGCTGCCTTTTTGGCTGCAGCCCTCTGCTCCGCGGCTTCCTGCTGAGCTCTCCTCAGCTTCGCCTTGAGGTTCTCGATCTCCGTGGCAGCAGCTGCAGTAATGTCAGTTGCATACGGTTTAGATTAACTTCTTAAACTTTACTAAAAAACCGCTATAGTAACCAGTTTAGTTCGGACTTGCCTTGCGCCTCATCGAACTGCTTATTCAGCAAATCGAGGTCGTCATCGGAGCTCTTGAGCTTCCGATTCAGCTCGGCCAGCTCCTCGGCGTTGGCAGCTGCCGTCGAGGACGACGCCTGCACATTAGACTAAGAACTGTTGGTAATATGCCCTAGAGGCAATAATAAAATGGTTATTATTATATTTCCTTGTTCATGATAATTGTTTATTATCCATGCTATAATTGTATTGGTTGGAAACACAAATACATGTGTGGATACGTAGACAACAACATGTCCCTAGTGAGCTTCTACCGGACTAGCTCGTTGATCAAAGATGGCCATGGTTTCCTGGTCATAGACATGAGTTGTCATTTGATAACGGGATCACATCATTAGGAGAATGATGTGATGGACAAGACCCAAACTATGAACGTAGCATATATGATCGTGTCAAGTTTATTGCTATCGTTTTCGCATGTCAAGTATCTGTTCCTATGACCATGAGATCATGCAACTCACTGACACCGGAGGAGTACCTTGTGTGTATCAAACGTCGCAACGTAACTGGGTGACTATAAAGATGCTCTACAGGTATCTCCGAGGGTGTCTGTTGAGTTGGCATGGATCAAGACTGGGAATTTGTCAGTCCGTATGATGGAAAGGTATCTCAGGGCCCACTGGGTAATACATCATCACAATAAGCTTGCAAGCAATGTGACTAAAGAGTTAGCCATGGGATCTTGTATTACGGGACGAGTAAAGGGACTTGCCGGTAACGAGATTGAACTAGGTATGGAGATACCGACGATCGGATCTCGGGCAAGTAACATACTGATGGACAAAGGGAACTGCATACGGGATTGACTGAATCCTTGACATCGAGGTTCGACCGATAAAGATCTTCGTAGAATATGTAGGAACCAATATGGGCATCCAGGTCCCACTGTTGGTTATTGACCGTGGAGGTGTCTCGGTCATGTCTGCATAGTTCTCGAACCCGCAGGGTCTACACACATAACGTTTGGTGACGATATAAGTATAGTCGAGTTATTATGTTGGTGACCGAAGGTTGTTCGGAGTCCCGGATGAGATCCCGGACATGACGAGGAACTCCGGAATTGTCCGGAGGTGAAGATCGATATATAGGACGAAGGGAATCGGAGTCCGGAAGTGTTCCGGGGGTACTGGGTTATGACCGGGAGAACCGAAAGGGGTTTCGGGGGCCCCGACAAGTGTTGGGGGGGCTCATGGGCCAAGGGGAGGAAGCACACCAGCCCACTAAGGGGCTGTGCGCCCCCCTCACCCCATCCCACGATCACCAGAGGGGGTGCCCCCCCCCCTAGGGCTGCCTCCACCTGGCTTGGGGGGCAAGTCACCCTAGGGTTTCCTTAGGGGCGCCCCCATCAGTTGTGGCCGCCGGCCCCCCTAGGGGAAACCCTAGGGCGCCTCCTCCTTCTCCGTTTCCCCTATATATAGAAGGGTAGAGAGAGGGCAGCCGCACCCCATCTATGCCACGGCACTGCCCTCCCTCTCCCTCGTAGTTCCTCTCTCTCTCCGCGTAGCTTAGTGAAGCTCTGCTGAGATTGTTCCACCACCACCGCCGCCATGCCATCGTGGTGCCGGAGGACTCGAGCTACTACTTCACCATCGCTCGCTGGATCCAGGAGGTGAAGGCGTCATCAAGCCGTACGTGTGTTGAACGCGGAGGTGCCGTCCGTTCGGCACTTGATCGGGAGTTCGCGGGACGGATCGTGATTGGATCGCGAAGACGTTCGACTACATCAACCGCGTTTCTTAACGCTTCCGCGTAGCGATCTACAAGGGTATGTAGATGCAATCTCTCCTCTTGTAGATGTTCATCTCCTAGATCGATCTTGGTGAGCGTAGGAAATTTTTTGTTTCCCATGCAACGTTCCCCAACAGTGGCATTAGAGCTAGGTCTTTGCGTAGATGACATCACGAGTAGAACACAAAGGAGTTTGTGGGCGTTGATATTCAGATTGCTTCCTTCCTTGGTCTTTTCTTGATCCATCGGTATTGTGGGATGAACCGGCCCGGACCAACTTTACATGTCCACGTACATGAGACCGGTTCATCGACTGACATGCGACTTTGTTGCATAAGATGGCTGGCGGGTGTCTATCTCTCCCACCTTAGTTGAATCAGATTCGACGAAGGCGGTCCTTGTAGAAGGTTAAATAGCATCTTGCAAATCACCGTTGTGGTTTTGAGTAGGTAAGAATCGTTCTTGCTAGATACCCATTGCAGCCACGTAAAACATGCAACAACAAATTAGAGGACGTCTAACTTGTTTTTGCAGGGTATGTTGTGATATGATATGGCCAAAGACATGATGAAATATATTTGATGTATGAGATGATCATATTTAGTAATAGTTTATCTCGGCTTGCATGTCGATGAATATGGCAACCGGCAGGAGCCATAGGGTTGTCTTTAATTATTGTATGACCTGCGTGTCAATCATTAAGCGCTATGTAATGCTTTACTTTATCGCTAAATGGTAGCAATAGTAGTAGAAGCATGGTTGGCGTGACAACCCCGATGGCGACGCGATGATGGAGATCATGGTGTCATGCCGGTGACGATGGAAATCATGCCGGTGCTTTGGAGATGGAGATCAAAAGCACAAGTTCATGGCCATATCATGTCACTTATGATTTGCATGTGATGTTAATCTTTTTATGCATCTTATTTTGCTTAGGACGACGGTAGCATTATAAGGTGATCCCTCTCTAAAATTTCAAGATAAAATTGTGTTCTCCCCAAGTGTGCACCGTTGCGAAAGTTCGTCGTTTCGAAGCACCACGTGATGATCGGGTGTGATAGACTCTACGTTCACATACAACGGGTGCAAGCCAGTTTTGCACATGCGGAACACTTGGGTTAAACTTGACGAGCCTAGCATGTACAGACATGGCCTCGGAACACAAGAGACCGAAAGGTCGAACATGAGTCATATAGTAGATATGATCAACACGGAGATGTTCACCATTGAAACCACCTCATCTCACGTGATGATTGGACTTGGGTTGGTGAATTTGGATCATGTTTCACTCGGACGACCGGAGGGATGTCGATTTGAGTGGGAGTTTTTAAGTAAACTAAACTCATTATCTTGAACAATAGTCTAAGTTGTATTTGCAAATTTATGTTGTAGATCAATGGCTCGCGCAGTAGCTTCCCTGAATTTCAATGCGTTCCTAGAGAAAGCCAAGCTGAAAGATGATGGAAGTAACTTTGTAGACTGGGCCCATAATCTGAGGATTATCCTCACGGCTGCCCAAAAGGCTTATGTCCTTGATGCACCGCTTGGTGAGCAACCCCCTCCAGCGTCTGTGGACGTTATGAACGCCTGGCAGGCCCGTGTTGATGACTACTCAATAGTTCAGTGCGCCATGTTGTATGGCTTAGAACCGGGACTTCAAAGGAGTTTTGAACGTCATGGAGCATATGAGATGTTCCAGGAGTTGAAGTTTATTTTTGAGAAGAATGCCCGGATCGAGAGGTATGAGACCTCCGATAAGTTCTATGCTTGCAAGATGGAGGAGAACGGGTCTGTCAGTGAACACATACTCAAAATGTCTGGGTATTACAACCGTTTGGCTGAGTTGGGAGTTGTGCTCCCGCCAGAGGCGATCACTGACAGAGTTCTTCAATCGCTACCACCTAGCTACAAGAGCTTTGTGTTGAACTATAACATGCAAGGGATGAACAAGTCAGTCGCCGAGCTATTTGCGATGCTGAAAGTCGCTGAGTCAGACATCTAGAAGGAGCATCAAGTGTTGATGGTCAATAAAACCACTAGTTTCAAGAAGAATGGCAAGGGCAAGAAGGGAAACTCCAAGAAGAGTGGCAAAGTAGTTGCCCCTCCCGTGAAGAAACCCAAGGCTGGGCCCAAGCCAGAAACTGAGTGCTTCTATTGCAAGGGAACTGGCCACTGGAAGCGAAATTGCCCCAAGTATCTGGCCGACAAGAAGGGGGCCAACGCCAAACAAGGTATATATGATATACATGTTATTGATGTGTACCTTACCAACTCTCGTTGTAGTGCCTGGGTATTTGATACCGGTGCGGTTGCTCACATTTGCAACTCAAAGCAGGAACTGCGGAATAGACGGAGGCTGGCGAAGGACGAAGTGAGGATGCGCGTGGGAAATGGTTCCAAGGTTGATGTGATCGCCGTCGGCACGCTCGCTCTTCGATTACCATCGGGATTAGTGATGAACCTGAATAATTATTATTTAGTGCCTGCGTTGAGCATGAACATTATATCTAGATCTTGTTTAATGCAAGACGGTTACTCATTTAAATCAGAGAATAATGGTTGTTCTATTTATATGGGTAATATCTTTTATGGTCATGCACCCATTGCGAGGGGTTTATTCTTATTGAATCTCGATAGTGATGATACACATGTTCATAACATTGATGCCAAAAGATGTAGAGTTGATAATGATAGTACCACTTTCTTGTGGCACTGCCGCTTAGGTCATATTGGTGTAAAACGCATGAAGAAACTCCATGCTGATGGACTTTTAGAGTCACTTGATTTTGAATCACTTGACACATGCGAACCATGCCTCATGGGCAAGATGACTAAGACCCCGTTCTCCGGAACAATGGAACGGGCAAGTGACTTGTTGGAAATCATACATACTGATGTGTGCGGTCCGATGAGCATTGAGGCGCGCGGTGGATATCGTTATTTTCTCACCTTCACCGACGATTTGAGTAGATATGGGCATATTTACTTAATGAAACACAAGTCTGAAACGTTTGAAAAGTTCAAGCAATTTCAGAGTGAAGTTGAGAATCATCGTAACAAGAAAATCAAATTCCTATAATCTGATCGAGGGGGAGAATATGTGAGTTATAAGTTTGGCAGTCACTTAAGACAATGTGGAATTGTTTCACAGTTGACGCCACCTGGAACACCACAGCGTAATGGTGTGTCCGAACATCGTAATCGAACCTTATTGGATATGGTGCGTTCTATGATGTCTCTTGCCGATCTGCCACTATCATTTTGGGCTTATGCGTTAGAGACAGCTGCATTCACTTTAAATATGGCACCATCTAAGTCCGTTGAGACGACACCGTATGAACTGTGGTTTGGCAAGAAACCAAAGTTGTCGTTTCTTAAAGTTTGGGGATGCGATGCTTATGTCAAAAGGCTTCAGCCAGAAAAGCTTGAACCCAAAGCGGACAAATGCGTCTTCATAGGATACCCAAAAGAGACGGTTGGGTATACCTTCTATCTCAGATCCGAAGTGTTTGTCGCTAAGAATGGGTCCTTTCTCAAGAAAGAGTTTCTCTCGAAAGAATTGAGTGGGAGGAAGATAGAACTTGATGAGGTTGTTGAACCTTTACTTCAACCAGAGAGTAGCACTACACAGAAAGATGTTTTTGTGGAACCTACGTCAGTTGAAGGGGAAGCTGATGATGATGATCATGAAGCTTTGGATCAAGTTACTATCGAACCTCGTAGGTCGACAAGGATACGTACTGCTCCTGAGTGGTACGGTAACCCTGTCTTAAAGGTCATGTTGTTGGACAATGATGAACCTACGAGCTATGGAGAAGCGATGGTGGGCCCGGATTTCGACAAATGGTTAGAGGCCATGAAATCCGAGATGGGATCCATGTATGAAAACAAAGTATGGACTTTGGAAGTATTACCTGAAGGGCGAAAGGCCATTCAGAATAAATGGATTTTCAAGAAGAAAACGGACGCAGACGGTAATGTCACCGTCTATAAAGCTCGACTTGTGGCAAAGGGTTTTTCACAAGTTCATGGAGTTGACTACGATGAGACTTTCTCAACCGTAGCGATGCTTAAGTCCGTCAGAATCATGTTAGCAATAGCTGCATTTTTCGATTATGAAATTTGGCAGATGGATGTCAAAACAGCGTTCCTTAACGGTTTTCTTAAGGAAGAGTTGTATATGATGCAACCAGAAGGTTTTGTCGATCCAGAGAATGCTGACAAAGTTTGCAAACTCCAGCGATCCATTTATGGACTGGTGCAAGCGTCTTAGAGTTGGAATCTTCGCTTTGATGAGGTGATCAAAGCGTTTGGGTTTATACAAGTTTATGGAGAAGCTTGTATTTACAAGAAAGTGAGTGGGAGCTCTATAGCGTTTCTAATATTATATGTGGATGACATATTGCTGATTGGAAACAATATAGAACTTTTGGGAAGCGTGAAGGAGTATTTGAACAAGAGTTTTTCAATGAAGGACCTAGGAGAAGCTGCTTTCATATTAGGCATCAAGATCTATAGAGATAGATCGAGACGCTTAATAGGACTTTCACAGAGCACATACCTTGATAAAGTTTTGAAGAAGTTCAAAATGGATCAGTCCAAGAAGGGGTTCTTGCCTGTTTTGCAAGGTGTGAAGTTGAGTAAGACTCAATGCCCAGCGACTACAGAGGATAGAGAAAAGATGAGTGCCATCCCCTATGCTTCTGCCATAGGCTCTATCATGTATGCGATGTTGTGCACAAGACCAAATGTCAGCCTTGCCATAAGTATGGCCGGAAGGTTTCAAAGTGATCCAGGAGTGGAACACTGGACAACGGTCAAGAATATCCTTAAGTACCTGAAAAGGACTAAGGAAATGTTTCTCATTTATGAAGGTGATCAAGAGCTCGTCGTAAAGGGTTACGTCGATTCAAGCTTTGACACTGATCCGGATGACTCTAAGTCTCAAACCGGATACGTATATATTCTAAATGGGGGAGCGGTAAGCTGGTGCAGTTCCAAGCAAAGCATGGTAGCTGATTCTACATGCGAAGCGGAGTACATAGCTGCCTCGGAGGCGGCGAAGGAAGGTGTCTAGATGAAGCAGTTCATGACAGATCTTGGAGTTGTGCCCAGTGCACTGGATCCGATGACTCTGTTCTGTGACAACACTGGTGCCATTGCTCTAGCCAAGGAACCAAGGTTTCACAAGAGGACCAGACACATAAAGCGACGCTTCAATTCCATCCGCGATGCGATCAAGGAGGAGGACATAAACATTTGCAAAGTGCACACGGATCTGAATGTTGCAGATCCGTTGACTAAACCTCTTCCACGGGCAAAACATGATCAACAACAGAACTCTATGGGTGTTAGATTCATAACCATGTAATGCTAGATTATTGACTCTAGTGCAAGTGGGAGACTGTTGGTAATATGCCCAAGAGGCAATAATAAAATGGTTATTATTATATTTCCTTGTTCATGATAATCGTTTATTATCCATGCTATAATTGTATTGGTTGGAAACACAAATACATGTGTGGATACGTAGACAACAACATGTCCCTAGTGAGCCTCTACCGGACTAGCTCGTTGATCAAAGATGGCCATGGTTTCCTGGTCATAGACATGAGTTGTCATTTGATAACGGGATCACATCATTAGGAGAATGATGTGATGGACAAGACCCAAACTATGAACGTAGCATATATGATCGTGTCAAGTTTATTGCTATCATTTTCACATGTCAAGTATCTGTTCCTATGACCATGAGATCATGCAACTCACTGACACCGGAGGAGTACCTTGTGTGTATCAAACGTCGCAACGTAACTGGGTGACTATAAAGATGCTCTACAGGTATCTCTGAGGGTGTCTGTTGAGTTGGCATGGATCAAGACTGGGAATTTGTCAGTCTGTATGACGGAAAGGTATCTCAGGGCCCACTCGGTAATACAGCATCACAATAAGCTTGCAAGCAATGTGACTAAAGAGTTAGCCACGGGATCTTGTATTACGGGACGAGTAAAGAGACTTGCCGGTAACGAGATTGAACTAGGTATGGAGATACCGACGATCGGATCTCGGGCAAGTAACATACCGATGGACAAAGGGAACTGCATACGGGATTGACTGAATCCTTGACATCGAGGTTCGACCGATAAAGATCTTTGTAGAATAT
The DNA here is from genome assembly GCA_039707655.1 of Elymus sibiricus. Lineage (NCBI taxonomy): Eukaryota > Viridiplantae > Streptophyta > Magnoliopsida > Poales > Poaceae > Elymus > Elymus sibiricus. The sequence goes on along the minus strand of CM077666.1, from coordinate 466,096,240 downwards.
GTAGGAACCAATATGGGCATCCAGGTCCTGCTATTGGTTATTGACCGTGGAGGTGTCTCGGTCATGTCTGCATAGTTCTCGAACCCGCAGGGTCTACACACTTAACGTTTGGTGACGATATAAGTATAGTCGAGTTATTATGTTGGTGACCGAAGGTTGTTCGGAGTCCCGGATGAGATCCCGGACATGACGAGGAACTCCGGAATGGTCCGGAGGTGAAGATCGATATATAGGACGAAGGGAATCGGAGTCCGGAAGTGTTCCGGGGGTACCGGGTTATGACCAGGAGAATCGAAAGGGGTTTCGGGGGGCCCAGCAAGTGTTGGGGGGGCTCATGAGCCAAGGGGAGGAAGCACACCAGCCCACTAAGGGGCTGTGCGCCCCCCTCACCCCATCCCACGATCACCAGAGGGGTGGGCCCCCCCCCCCTAGGGCTGCCTTCAACTGGCTTGGGGGGCAAGTCACCCTAGGGTTTCCCTAGGGGCGCCCCCATCTGTTGTGGCCGCCGGCCCCCCTAGGGGAAACCCTAGGGCGCCTCCTCCTCCTCCCTTTCCCCTATATATAGAGGGGTAGAGAGAGGGCAGCCGCACCCCATCTATGCCACGGCGCTGCCCTCCCTCTCCCTCGTAGTTCCTCTCTCTCTCCGCGTAGCTTAGCGAAGCTCTGCTGAGATTGTTCCACCACCACCGCCGCCACGCCGTCGTGCTGTCGGAGGACTTGAGCTACTACTTCACCCTCGCTCGCTGGATCGAGGAGGTGAAGGCGTCATCAAGCCGTACGTGTGTTGAACGCGGAGGTGCCGTCCGTTCGGCACTTGATCGGGAGTTCGCGGGACGGATCGTGATTGGATCGCGAAGACGTTCGACTACATCAACCGCGTTTCTTAACGCTTCTGCTTAGCGATCTACAAGGGTATGTATATGCAATCTCTCCTCTCGTAAATGTTCATCTCCTAGATCGATCTTGGTGAGCGTAGGAAATTTTTTGTTTCCCATGCAACGTTCCCCAACAAGAACATTAGATTCCCGAGTTATCGATTTTCGATCCTCTGACCAGCTTTCTCAATCCGGCCAGAGTCTCGGGGGCTACTGCTCATTTTGCTATCATCTACATCTCAAAAGTTATTCAACCCCCGCATGAGTTTTTCAAACTCACACAGGGCTCGGGGGCTACTGTGTATGAGGTTGCATGATTATATAAAAGTAATTTTCTAAAGAAAAGTCATCACATGGCCTACCTTGAAGCCTGTCAAAAGGCCGTTGAAAGCCTCCTTCAGTCCGTTGTCCACGGACCGAAGACTTTGCAAAACCGTGCCCATCAGGGCACGGTGCTCTTCAGTGATAGAGGAGCTTGTCAGAGCCTCCTCCATCTCATCAGGCCACCAAGTTGAGGCCCGCCCTGGCTCGGGCGGGGGTGGCGGAGGCATTTCGGCTCCTCCCCTTGAGGAGACCGGAATGGTCGGCTCCTGGTGCCTGGATGGCTCCGGAACCACCTTCGGGGAGAGCTCAGATTGTTCGGGCTCCCCCTCTTCGTTCACCAGAAGGGTTCTCCCCTCCTGGTCTTTGGCATCTGAGGTATGCTCCTCGGCCATAATGGCGTCGCCTCCTCCCCCTGTGTTTGGCAGGGGAGGGGCCCTCCTTGACAGCACCTCCTCGGCCTCCTCAACGACCGGCGGAGGCGAGGCGCGCAATTCGGTCCCGCTCTCCGCCAGCACGGCCGGTGGAGAGTCCCCCTCTGAGACTCGATCGGTAGGGAGGTCGCACAGCGGGCTGCAATGTTAAAAGCAGGCGCGCGATCAATAGCAGACTTAGTTCGGCTCAAAATGCATAGGTGTATCTTAGGATATATACCTCTGGGCCCGCGGTTTGACCCTGGGGGTCCTCCGAGGAACCTCTTCGAAGGCCTCAGAGTGCTCGGCAGAAGCCGAGCTGTTATTGGACAGGGCCACCTTGGCCCTGCATGGTCTTTTAGGGGCGGGAGGAAGCTGATCCTCCTCAGCGTCTTCGGACGCAGCCCTCTTCTTTGTTCTAGAGGAATCGCTTTCCTCGCCATCCTCTTCCTGCTCCTTCTCCCCCTCACGGGTAGAGGGGGCATGGGTGTCCCCGGATCTAGTGTTCAGAGGTCCATGGGAACGGAGGCCTTCTCTGGCCTCCTTCTTCTTCTCTTTCTTCTTCTCCTTCTTCTCCGGCGCCTCGTACGGCTCCTCGGACAACATGGCCGTCAGCAGGGCTGTCCTGGGGCCCTCGGGTAGTGGAGCCAGGCTGTTGATTCGCTCGGCCTTCTTCAGCCAGTTCTGTGGATTGGATAAAGTAAATTTTAGTACTTTGTCAAAAGGGAGCATCCAAACATAAGAGTAAAACTTATCATACCTCACGAGGGGGGTTTGCGGTGTCGAGGCCGATGTCTTCCTCCTCAGCGGGCCAGTCCTTCTGCGGCTTGAATAGCGCTTTCCACAGCTGGGCGTGGGAAGTGAGGTAGAAGCGGAGCACGGTGGCGGGGTCTTTCGGCTCATAGGCCCACATCGGGGAGGCCCGGTCTTGAAAGGGGAGGATGTGGCGGCTAAGCATGATCTGAATCACATTGGGCAGTTCAACCTTCCGTTCGATCATCTTGGATATCCGGCTCTGCAGCAACGCCACCTCCTTGGCTGACCCCCAGTCAAGGCCCTTCTTGGTCCACGAGACCAGCCTCGTGGGGGGTCTGGATCTGAAAGCGGGGATCGCAGCCTAGTCCTTGTTGCGAGGCTCTGTGATATAGAACCACTCTTTCTACCAGATCTTGACAGTTTCAATGAAAGTGCCCTCTGGCCACTCAACCCGGGGGAGCTTGCTGACCATCGCTCCTCCCCCCCCCCCCCCCCCCCCCCGCAGTCCGCCTGCTGGCCGTCGACAATCTTCGGCTTGACGTTGAATACTTTCAACCACAAGCCGAAGTGTGGCTAGACCCGAAGAAAGGCCTCACAGATGATGATGAAGGGCGAGATGTGCAGGAAAGAGTTCGGGGCGAGATCGTGGAAATCTAACCCGTAGAAAAACATCAGGCCCCTGACGAAGGGGTGGAGGGGAAAGCCTAGCCCCCGGATAAAGTGGGGGAGGAACACCACCCTCTCGCTAGGTTTCGGCGTGGGGATGACCTGGCCCTCCTCTGGAGCGCGGTGAGCGACATCGGCGGGGAGGTAACCCGCGTCCTTTAGCTCCTGGATGGCGCTCTCGGTGACAATGGAGGCCCCCCACTTGCCCTTAGACCCGGGCCGGCCATGGCTGGATTGAGGGGATGGCCGGAGAGGATCTTGGGAGGAAGAACGGATCTGGGCGCTGGAGCTCAGGATATTGGGGAGGTATTGGCGCAGGAGGGAGCGAGAGTGTGCAAAGGAAATGGTGGTCGTTTCCCTTTTATGGGCTACCGTAAGACCAAGAGTCCTTTTGCTGCGCCGCGGACCTCGCCACTTCCCGATATAATCGTGCCATTATGCGCGCGTGGGATAACACAAATCATTGATCATATCCCTTAAAAACATGGCACGATCTCCATATTGATGGGACGCACCAATGGAGGAACCGCCTCGAACCGCGAATTGAGTTTTCCTAACTAGCTTGTGGTCGTGGCGGGTCGTGACCCTTTGGCAAAAGTTGTCAGATGGGGGCACTGTTCACACTTATGCGACTGGCCTTCGGGGCTAAGTTATTGATACACTTCGGAGACCGAAGCATAATTCGGGAACATATGGCTGGAAACAGCCAGGAAACCCTTGAGGACTTGATTCAGAGTGGTTGCAGGCTTGACACGAGTACCACAGAAGGGAAGGAACTGGTCCACAACGCCGATAGTGTTCGGTATATACCTCGGCTTCGAAGACTAGTTCGGGGGCTACTGAGGGCGTCCCGGACTAAGGGGTACTCGGGCTGCCGGCCTGTCTCTCGTGGGCCGGACTGATGGGCCGCTCTCAACTCATCGAAGGAAGGCCGGACTACAGGTGACCCCGTGCACCAGAAAAAAACCTCCGAAGACTTGGCGTCTCCTCCAAGTGAAGTTTAGCGTAGCCGGCATGTTTATCCCCTGGTGGCGACCAACCATATGTAACCCTAGGTACCCCTGGTGTCTATATAAACTAGAGGGTTAGCTCCGTAGAAGGAGGAACCATTATCGCTAAACCCACCTAGGGTTTAGTTCATCCATCTCGAGGTAGATCAACTCTGTAATCGTTATACATACACATCAATACAATCAAGCAGGACGTAGGGTTTTACCTCTTCGAGAGGGCCCGAACCTGGGTAATCGCTGTCTCTACGCTCCCTGTTATCCATTGACTCCAAGATCCGTAGTTCGGACCCCCTACCCGAGATCTGCCGGTTTTGGTACCGACAAAAGGCTTCTCCTAAAAATAGGGGTAGGGCCACCTCAACCTACACAGAGGACGAGGAGGAGGGCGAGCCAGATGTCGAGGCCGCGAACGACAATGAAACCGTCCTATCTCTTGGGGAGATGTGGACTAGGTTGCCACGAAAGACGGCGACGAGGCAGCCTCCCGGGAGGAGATCATCGTACTGGAGGGAACGTTAAGCAGACCAAAGAAGGAGTGTCGAGGAGGGCTCCATCGGTCTTCGCACGATGGATTCATCGCCAATGAGGATGTCGAGGTTCCGTGAGCCTGCTGGAGGCCTAAAGCCCCCGTCAGTGCTTCACATCCCCGTTGTCGTGCCGCCACCACAGAGAAAACGGGGAGCTCTTCAGCGGGTCTCGTAAGCTTTTAGTTTCCTTTGCATGTGTTCACTTCCATTCGCGCATGCATACCTTGATCGTTGTCTTGTGTCTTCTCATGGCAGACATAGGTTCTTGGGTCCTGGCGGCGGCCCCCGTGGTGCCCGAGGTCGGTGGTCAGGATGCACCTAACGGTGAGCAAGAGGCCTCCATGGAGGTCGCATTGCCTGGCGCTTGTAAAGCTCTTAGCATGTTTCTTTTCTGCACTGGTTTGTATGAGGTCAACCGTTGATTTTCTTGAATCTTGGTGTGTTTGAAGGCGCGACGAAGGAGGGCGGTCGCGAGGCCGTGGTAGGGGTCGGGGGTGACGAAGCCGTGGTGGAGCCCCCGGTGGCCGGCCTCACGCTCTCTTTTTTGTTTTCAATAGGTTTATTTTTCTTTATGTATGTTTTGGATGTTGTGTGTAAGTGTATACATGCAAGTACTATACAATATGTGTGTAAATTATAGTAGAAGGCAAAATTTTCACTATTATATGTTTATTCTTGTATAGTATAAAGTGTATTTTCATGTGCAAATTGTGTTAGGTAATACCAATGCCACTAATTCATTCTTTAATAGAAAATTTCATTTTTTTTAATTTTGTTGTATGTAAGTATACACACAACTAGTATATAGTATGCATGTAAATTTACTAGAGTGCACAAATTGCTCTATTACATGCTTATTTCTTTGCATAAGCAAAAATTGCCCTATTATATGCTTATTTCTTTGCATATTATAAAAATAGTGCAATTTCTATGCAAATTGTGTACAAGTTTTTGTCATCGTGTGTTTTTAAGTTTTTCTTCATTTTTCTTTCTTATTTCAGGGTAATATCAATGCCACTAATTCTTTCTTAGAAAATTCATTTTTTTAATTTAAGCTTTCAGTTCTTTAATTTGAATGGAATTTACCATTTTTGTTGTTGAAATGCAAACAACACTTTAATTTCCATTTAATATTGAAATAATTTTGCTTAACTATGTCGTTATGTTGATCTTATTCCACATCATAAAGTGTGTGGTGTAAAATTGAACATTTTTTTAAAAAAGTTCTTCATTTTCTTTCTTATTTAGGGTAATACCAATTCCCCAAATTCATTATTCCTTAGAATAATTTTATTATTATTATTATTTAGGTTTTTGTTTTTTATTATTTGCCAGTCGCCTAATTTTTTCAGTTTGCTCATTTTCATTCGTTTTTATGTGTTTTCTCCTTTTCTTTTTGATTGATTTTTATGTGTATGAATGAGTGCTAGGGATGTGTGTGTAATTATACATGTAAGTATTATACAATATGGGTGTAAAACTACACTACGTTATATTTAATCTTGCATTTACAAAAAATGCAATTTCTGTACAAATTTTGTGCAAGTTTTTTTTCATCATTTGTTTTTTTATTTCTTCTTTAAGGTCAATACCAATGCCACTAATTTCTTCATTCTTAGAAAACTTAATTTTATGAAAACTCCACTATTACATACGGTATGATAGGATCCCTACCTAATTTTTTACGTTTAGTATGTCATACACCACAACATGACCTAGATATGGGACCGATTGACATGAATTGGATCACACAGTAAAACTAGGATATCACGTTGCATGAGTGGCAACGGCGGCCCTTGGGAAAAATGATTAGCGTTATAAACAATTTCAGGTGCCTGATGATTATATGACACCTTTTTTCCTTTCTTGTTTTTGAGTTGGTTTTACTTTTCTTTATGTTTGTTTTTGGATGTTGTGTGTGGAAATGTATTCATGCAAGTACTATATAATACACTAGTAGAGAAATGGCTAGCGACAACTTTAGTTGGTGGCGCACCATTTACAATCAACGCCGGCACTATTTTCTTAAATAGTGGTGGTGTTGGCATATCTTGTACGCCGGCTTTATAAGGATAGTGCTGGCATTGCTTTTTTCTAACACGCTACAAATTGATGGGCCCAGCTGTACGGATCAGTTGAAAGATAGTGGTGACGTTGGATTTCTATGAACGTCGTAGGTAATTAGTCTAGTGCTGGTGTGCCTTGTATTGGCGTGCCTTGTATATATATATACAATGCTGGCGTGCTAGGAGTGTTGGCAGCCTGTATTTCTCAAACAATTTAACTTCCATTCTTCACAAAAATCTTCTCCCTTGTTTTGCCTACATAGGAGTCTTATATTATTTTGAGTTTTATTTTTATTTTTTGAAACTTTTAGTTATTAAAGTAAGAATATTTATTTTGAATTTATTCTTATTTTGAGTCTTTTTATTATTTTTGAAACATTTAGTTATTAAAGTAAGAATATTTGTTTTGAATCTATTATTATTTTGTGTTTTTAATGATTTTTGAGACTTTTAGTTATTAAAGTAAGAATATTTATTTTGAATTTATTAATATTTTGAGACTTTTTATTATTTTTTAAACATTTAGTTATTGAAGTAAGAATATTTTTTGAATCTATTATTATTTTGGGCCTTTTTAATGATTTTTGAGACTTTTAAGTTATTAAAGGAAAAATATTTATTTTAAATATATTATTATTTTGAGTCTTTTTATTATTATTTGAGACTTTTTAGTTATTAAAGTAAGAATAATTATATTTTGAGACTTTTATTTATTTTGTTTCTTTCTATTATTTTTGGATTCTTTTTATTGTTTTTTGTGTCTTTTATTGTATTTGTGTCTTTTTTTATTGATTTTTGTATCTTTCCTTATTATGTGTTTCTTATTGTTTTTTGTGTCTTTTTTTTATTGTTTTTGTGTCTTTTTATTGTTTTTTGTGTCTTTTAGTTATTGATTTTTGGATTCTTTTTGTTGTTTTCTGACACGGGCCTAGCCCAACGATGCGTCGGACGCTATGCGGTCAAAACCTAAGCGGCCATGCCCCCTCGCTCCACTCGCCACCTCCACTTGATCCCCTTCTCGTCGCTACCTGCTCTTGATCCCCTTTCTGCCGACGGGCGTCGTCGACCGATTTCGGCGATTTCCTGCATCCTTCCGTCCTCAGGTACACATGTATAGCTCCCCCTCTCGATGCCGAATGAAATCGACCATTTGGATTCATTTTTGAGACGAGGTGTGATTCCCATTCTGATTTGGTAGGGTTTCGGCGACGATAATGGAGATGACGGCACGCGACGGTGACGGGGTAGACGGTAGGCGACGGCGAGCCTCAGCTCTAAACCTAGGTGAGCATCTTCCTCGATTTGTTTGTGCACGTGGCCTAGGCAGCTCCGATTCAGATTTGGTAGAATTTTCAAATAACCTAATTACTTCAGTGTGCACAAATAGCAACGGAAATAGTACAAATAGCAATGTGTACAAATCTCCTTGGGAACCACGATTCCGATTTGGTAGAATGTCCAAATAGCCTAATTAGTCCAATTTAGCAATGGAAATAGCAATAGCCGAGGTAGAATGTTCAAATAGCAATGGAAATAGCTATAGCCGAGGTAGAATGGAAATAGCACATTCTTAGTTATAATTTTTTGAGCCGAGGTGTTGCTTTGTTGTTGGAATTAGCAATGTTGGAAATAGCAAAGGTGTTGCTTAGTTATAATATTCAATATGTTGTCATAGTAATTCCTGGAAAGTACTAGCCATGGCTCATGGCTGTAGTTTTCATTGCTTAGTTATACACTGATTAGTTTTCATTGCTAGTTCATGGTTGTTGCTTTTCATTGCTTAGTTATACATTGCTAGTTCATGGCTGTAGTTTTCATTTAGTTATACATTGCTAGTTCTTGAATGTAGTTTTCATTTAGTTATATGCATTGCTAGTACATGGCCATACTTTAATTAGTTATATACATTGCTAGTTCATGGCTGTAGTTTTCATTTAGTTATATACATTGCTAGTACATGACCATACATTGCTAGTACATTGCCATGATCTGTTATATACATTCATAGCAACTACAAACCTGACTTGTTATTCTTTTCTAGTTTGCGCCGATGAGTTCATTCAGCAGCCACTACAGATCTTCATGTAACTTCGCGGCGTATGCCGACGCGAGCAGCACCCGAGTAAGAACTCTTCTTCTTATTTGACAAACTGATTCATGATGATTCCAAACACATGCATATCTGACGATTTCAAACATTGGACTTGGTAGGGATACATACTGAATATGACGCAAGTTCAAGAACGGGTCTGTGATGTGGACATGCTCAACCGTCAGCTTCTGGATTCTCATGAAAGTACCATCAATGCCCTGAAGGAGGTGAATGCCACGCTGAAGGAGGAGACGGATCTCCTAATTGACGAGAAAGTTGATCTCATCGATCAGAATCTTGAGCTGAAGTAGCAGAGGGACCAGCTGATCGAGGAGAGGGATCAGCTAAAGAAGGAAAGAAAGCTCCTCAGGGTCGAGAGAAATGAGCTCAAAATGGTGAAAGCTCATTTTCTCAAAGAGGGAGAAAACAATTGGCACAAGATTCGACAGATCCAGGAAATCCTTGATCATGTGTGATCGACCTAAGCTATCTAGTTCTTAAGTTTGTTAAGTTGATGTAGTATACTATATAGCAACTTAACTCTCGAACTGCTAGCTATTATGTTAAGTTGATGTTGTAGCCATTGTTGAACTTCTATGATAGTTGATGCATTAGTATCTTAAATTAGTTGATGGATTATCTAGATGCATATATTTTTTATACGCAAAAAATCTAATTGGTGGTGTGGCGTCAACATGGCATGTCAGTGTTAACATATACTTACTGCTGACGTTGGCCACGTGCCACACCATTAGCACACACATACTGCTGACGTGTGCTCCAACGCCATCAGTAAAGTTTAACACTGGCGCCATATTGGTGTCGTTGACACCCAACGCCAGCAAGGGCAACATTGCCACGCCATAGTTACACTTTTCTGCACTAGTGATATGTGTGTAAATTATACTAGTAGGCAAAATTTTCACTATTATATGTTTATTCTTGTATTTTATAAAAAGTGCATTTTCTGTGCAAATTGTGTGCAAGTTTTTTTCATAATTTGTTTTGAGGATTTTTTTTCATTTTCTTTCTTCTATAGTAATACCAATGCCACTAATTCATTCTTCCATAGAATTTTTTTATTTTTTATTTTGTTGTACGTAAGTATACACGCAACTAGTATATAGTATGCATGTAAATTTTACTAGAGTGTAAAAAGTGCACTCTTCTATGCTTATTTCTTTGCATATTATAAAAATAATGCAATTTTTATGCAAATTGTGTACAAGTTTTTGTCATTGTTTATTTTAAGTTTTTTTTTCTTTCTTCTTTAAGGGTAATATCAATGCCACCAATTCATTCTTTCTTAGAAAAATCATTTTTATTTAATTATTTAGTTCATTAATTTGAATGGAATTTATCATTTTTGTTGTTGAAATGCAAATGACACTTTAATTTCCAGTTAATACTTTGATTTGCAACAATTTTGCTTAAGTAGATCATTGTGTTGATCTTAATTCCACACCTTAAAGCACATGGTGTAAAATGTCATAGAAATTTGATATGACCAATGCAATTTATTTTGTGATTCTAATTAAAAGACTTAGCATGATGGTTGCTAAATATAGTAGACTATAATTTGAGTTTTAGTTCCCTCCTTTTCCCCTCTATTAACTTTTATAATTATGGTGTATATGTGTGAAAGAAAATATAGGTGTTAAAGCAAAGCATATATACACATGATGATGATTATACAGCCCTTTGCATGTATATTGTGTGTGTATGCACAAATAACTAGTTCTAGCCGCTAGATTAGATAATATCTAGCACTAGTGTCTAGTACCACTAGCGCGTCTCTCTCTCTCTTTTTGACGGAACCTCGTCAGAGGGCGGGGAGCTCCCGCATTGCATTAAGAAGAAGAGAATTGGTCCAGTTAATAAGGGAAACCGGACCCAAAAACCATACATGGCACAGTTAATTAAGGGAAACCGGCGAAGACCACACAGACCGGGCTAGCACTCAAGGGACGTCGTCCGAGCCAGATACAAGGGTGCCTAAGCCTATGACCACCGACACCACAAGATACCCAACCAAGTCAACCTCTGCAACCTTAAGAGCACGCCTGCAACTAGCTGTGTACTTGTGCCTAACCTTCTGAAAAGTGAGATCACACATTGATCTCCACCAATGCACGAATTGCTTGGACCGCCGTCGGCGTAAGCGGTTTCTTATACATTTGTAGATAAGGCTTCATCTTCTCTTGCACATCCTCCTCGGTGGCTTTCTTAGATGTCATTCCCTTCGGTAGTTCCCCATAAGCCTCCGCCAACCTATATTCAGCGCGTTTGGCAGTAGGAATGTTGCAGTTTTTGTTCTTCTTATCCAAACGGCCACTGCGCCTTTCGGAACAAGTAGATGCCTCTTCAATCTGCACATGAATCGGTTCTTCGAGCAAGGATAGTGGTGCTGCGCAACTGAAACTGCTTAGGAACTCATCCAACAAGGTGGTTGAAGGCACACCAATGTCACGGAGTAGCTCTTCGGACCCAGAAGACATCCTATTGGTATTGCCCTCTGAAGCAGTCATCCCTGTAGAGGAGACCAAGGGAGGCACCTCTCCAACCAAGCCAACAGGCAAGGCCACCTCAATCCGCTCCATATCATCGGTCGCGGTGACTTTCTCAGCAACCTTAGCTTGCGCCTCCTCACCTTGAATCACCATCTCCTGCAGAGCTAGATCCAAAGTAGGAAGAACATCTGCAGGCAGCGCCACCGTAGCCAGTACCTCGGACGAGCAACCGGCCACACCCGCATCACTGGCATCCTTACCACCAGCAACAACAGGAGGCAACGATTCCTCATGGTCGCACCAGGGAGGAGGCGGACCCATCGGCGCCAAGGAAGATATGATGGCCGGCGAAGCAACAACTCTGTCACTAAGAGCCTCCAGCCGCTCCAAGAGGCCTGAGACCTGGACCGCCCATCCCTGCAGAGCGACCGCCATGTCGCGGAGAGGTTGAACGACCTCCTCCACACGGGCGGTAACCAGGGCTTGCAATTCGGCACGCAGCGCCTCGGTCTGTGCTGCAAAAAGGGGTTGCAACAGCCCCAAATCAGCAGCAAAGGAAGGCCTGCCGGGATCGGACAATCCCGACCAAGTGACGCCGGAGTTGGTACAAGGGGCCTCTTGAACGAGCCCAATCGGAGAAGCAACCACGGCGGCCCACGAGCACTGCTGCAATTGCTGTGAAGAAGCTGGGGGCTGGTGGTTGGGGAGGCCAGGAGCGGCTGGCGGCGACATGGAGCTGTGGATGCGACCTTGACTGGCAGCTTGACTGGCAGGAAGGCGGCCCGGACAGCCACGCTCGCGATGGCCAGAGTGGCCGCAGCCCAGGCAGGTGACAGGGCCTCGGCAGTCAGCGACGAAGTGGTCCTCCGCCAAGCAACGGAAGCAGAGTCCGTAAGCTCTCCGCTTGAATGCGAGGGAGCGGTCGGTCTTCTTCTTGCGGGGCAGGGCAGACGGCTTCTCCATCCTCGAGCGATGCCGGCCCCCAACCTCGACCCACTCCTTCTCCGCAGATGCCTGCGATGCATCAGTCACGATCTGTGGCGTGAAGTTCGGGGGGGAGTTGATCTGGAGGGGGGCGGCAACGTGAGAGGAGGGAGGAGCCCAGGGCATCCCTCGGAGCGCGAGAGAGAAGCCCCATCTCCATCACTAGCACCGGCAACCAGCAGTTTTGGATCTGGATCTGTAGGGGAGGAATGGGGGGGGGGGGCGGCGGCGGAGTCGCAGCTAGCGTCGCCGGAGGGGCTCATGCGGGGGGTTATGTGCGTGTGTGTTCTATACTTTGTTGTGCGTCTCTCTCTCAGTACGTTCTGTGCTAGCCTTTTTCGCTGCTGGGCTTTGAGCTTTAATCGGCTGGGTATGAAAATAACTGAACAACGTACATTTCCAATATGGGATTGCTAAATCTCAGTCGACTGAAATTTAACGAAGTCATAATCGATACTATATTCATGAGATCTTACGTGGAGATCTGTGTAAAAAAATTAATTTTTTCTTTCTTCCTTTTATATGTTGTGTCATTTGACTAAGACTTGGTCAAATCTCAGTCTGAGATCTAGTCGCCCCCTTTTTAATAAACTCAGGATAGGACAAGTAGGTTCCGTTTTGTTCGTTGGATGCATATCAAACGGTTCAGATGAAAAGTGACTGAAACGAATATATTTTTCAGGCACCTGAGCCATAGCCATAGGTGTTCCCAACATTCTTCTCTGAAACATCTCAAAAAAAAAAAACATTCTTCTCTGAAAAGAGGAATAAAACAGCACAGTTAGCTAGTGCCATGCAGAGCAAAGAAGACCAAGCGAGCGAGCCATGCGGGAGATGCGATGGATGGATCTATGCAAATTCAAAGTGTTTCCAACCAGGAGACCAGGACGAAGACCTGAAACATTCAAAGCGCCGCTGAGCCCCAGGCGGCCAGGCCAAACCAGGGCATTCCAAGAATAGCCGTTGCTCTTGTCCACAAACTGCAATTACATAAACGAAATCTCGCCGCGCCATTCTCTTCTTCCTCAGGGCCAAGCTCACTACGTTTCCCGTGTGGCGAGGAGCCCCGGCTGGCTCCGGCAACGAAACCAGCAGTTGATATATAAGGCTCGTGCACAATGGCCAACAAGGCCGCCACCGCCAGCATCATCGCCGCCGTGGGCGTCGTGGCCGTCATTGGCACGATCGCCGCGGTCACCACGTCCAAGAAGGCCAGCGACGATGGTGGCAACATGTCCACCAGCATCAAGCTCTCCCAGCTCTGCTCCTACACGCTGTACCCGGCCAAGTGCGAGAACAGCCTCACCCCCGTCGTCAACGAGTCCTCCAACCCGGAGGAGATCCTCCGGGCCGCGCTCCAGGTGGCCATGAACGAGGTCGGCGCCGCGTTCGCCAAATACACCGACGTCGGCAAGGGCGCAGCCGACAACATCACCTTGAGCGCTATCGGCGAGTGCAAGAAGCTGCTCGACGACGCCATCGTGGACCTCAAGGACATGGCCGCCCTCAGGGCCGACCAGGTCGTCGGCCAGGTCAACGACCTCAGGGTCTGGATCTCCGGCGTCATGACCTATATCTACACCTGCGCCGATGGCTTCGACAAGCCGGAGCTCAAGCAGGCCATGGACAAGCTGCTGACGAACTCCACCGAGCTCAGCAGCAACGCCCTGGCTATCATCACCCGCGTCGGCCAGTTCCTGCATCAGGCGCAGGACTCCAAGAGTGGCTCCACCGGCGGAGGGAGCCGTCGACTTCTCGGGTGGTACGCGGGTGACGCGCAAGACGTGGAAAGCAGGCGCCGGCTTCTAGCTATCAATGGCAGGCTGGATGAGATCGCACACGTGAGAGACGCGAGCCGGCGCCTCCTGTCAGAGACGATGGACGAGATCACTGAGATGTCCCACGACGGAGACCGCCACCTGTCGGAGACGATGGATGAGATCGACGAGATGTCCCACGACGGAGACCGCCACCTGTCGGAGACGATGGACGAGATCACTGAGATGTCCCACGACGGAGACCGCCACCTGTCGGAGACGATGGACGAGATCGATGAGATGTCCCACGACGGAAACCGCCACCTCCAAGACGTGAGCCCGTCCAACCTCACCGGAAACGTGAGCACGTCCAACCTCACCGGAAAAGCGAACACGTCCCAGGTCATGTCGTTCGGCGACGGGTCGTCGGCCTCGATGTTCTTCGGCGTCTCCAACCTGACTAAGGAGGCCGACTTCGTCCGGCGCCGGCTGCTGAGCATGTCGTTCAACGACGCCTCGTCAGAGAACGAGGTTAAACAATACGGCGAAGGCAACAGGCGAAGGCTCATGAGCATGTCGTTCAACGGCGCCTCGTCAGAGAACGAGGTTGAACAATACGGCGAAGGCAACAAGCGAAGGCTTCTGAGCATGTCGTTCAACGACGCCTCGCCGGAGAACGAGGTTAAGCAATACGACGAAGGGAACAGGCGAAGGCTCCTGAGCATGTCGTTCAACGACGCCTCGTCGGAGAACGAGGTTAAGCAATACGGCGAAGGCAACAGACGAAGGCTCCTGGACGAGGTTAAGCAATACGGCGAAGGCAACAAGCGAAGGCTCCTGAGCATGTCGTCCAACGACGCCTCGTCGGAGAACGAGGTTAAACAATACGGCGAAGGCAACAAGCGAAGGCTCCTGAGCATGTCGTTCAACGACGCCTCGTCGGAGAACGAGGTTAAACAATACGGCGAAGGCAACAGACGAAAGCTCCTGAGCATGTCGTTCAATGACGCCTCGTCCGAGAACGAGGTTAAACAATACGGCGAAGGCAGCAGGAGAAGGCTCCTGTCCACCCAGTTGCAAAGCATCGCCGACATGTCGGCGCAGATGAACCGCCGCCTCCTCGCGACGGAGCTCCCCGAGGACCTCGCCGGCAAGCGTCAGCTCCTGTCCAACAAGCTCGTCATGATCAACGACGTCGCCAAGGAGGCCAACTGCGAGCTCGAGGCGATCGGCAACGGCAGGTTCCCCGAGGAGGAGGAGGATCGGAGGGTGCTGGCGACGGAGGTGGTCGGCACGATCGACGACCTGCCCAACCACCACCGCCGCAAGCTGTTGTCCGCTGGCGCGTTCCCGGAGTGGGTGTCGTCCCACACCCGGAGGCTCCTCCAGGCTCCCGGGCTGCAGAAGCCCAACGCGGTGGTGGCCGCTGACGGGAGCGGCAACTTCAAGACCATCACGGAGGCCCTCAACTCTGTGCCCAAGAAGTCCACCGCACGCTTCGTCATCTACGTCAAGGCCGGCGAATACAAGGAGAATGTCACCGTCAACAAGGACCAGGCCAACGTCTTCATGTACGGCGACGGGCCCACCAAGACCCGGGTCATCGGCGACAAGAGCAACAAGGGAGGCTTCGCCACCATTGCCACCCGCACCTTCTGTAAGCTCAATTCGTGATCACTGGCTAGCTAGCGCTAATGGCAGATGATCTTGGTACGTCATCTTACCACATCGATGGATCCATGGATTGTTTGCAGCGGCGGAGGGGAACGGGTTCATCTGCAAGTCGATGGGGTTCGTGAACACGGCAGGGCCGGACGGGCACCAGGCGGTGGCGCTGCACGTGCAGGGGGACATGTCGGTGTTCTTCAACTGCAGGTTCGAGGGGTACCAAGACACCCTGTACGTGCACGCGAACCGGCAGTTCTTCCGCAACTGCGAGGTGCTGGGCACCATCGACTTCATCTTCGGCAACTCGGCGGCGGTGTTCCAGAACTGCCTCATGACGGTGCGGAAGCCCATGGACAACCAGGGCAACATGGTGACCGCGCACGGCCGCACGGACCCCAACATGCCCACCGGCATCGTGCTCCAGGGGTGCAAGATCGTGCCGGAGGACGCGCTGTTCCCCGTCAGGATGACCATCCCCAGCTACCTCGGCCGGCCGTGGAAGGAGTACGCGAGGACGGTGGTCATGGAGAGCACCATCGGCGACCTCATCAAGCCGGAGGGATGGTCGGAGTGGATGGGTGACCTCGGGCTCAAGACGCTCTACTACGCCGAGTACGCCAACACCGGGCCCGGCGCAGGGACAAGCAAGCGGGTGGCCTGGGAGGGGTACCGTGTCATCGGACAGGCCGAGGCCACGCAGTTCACCGCTGGTGTGTTCATCGACGGCATGAGCTGGCTAAAGAACACCGGCACGCCTCACGTCATGGGCTTCATCAAATGATCGAGCCAGTTTGCCGGCCATTTGACTCCGGCCTGTGCATGCACGGCCTTTTGACGAGACATGTGGAGTTTTAGGAAGAAATTAAGGAAGGAGACATAAAGCAAGATCAGTGTGTGTATTATTTGTACAGAAGTACAAAAGCAGTTCAAGCAAAAGAATTTCACGTGTACGCTCTTTGTAATGTACTAATTGATTAGAACATTTCAACATGGCTTTATGTATGTTTTCTTTGTCCAGACTTAGTACTGTCTAATGAAATTGAGGAGCAATAGCATTGGATGGGAAAGTATCTGGTGCACCGGTACTTTTTTGCGATAGAACTGCGCATACCATTACTGAGAGAAGAAACATACAACAGCTCGAACAAGACGCAGCCCAAATCGGAAACACGCAGAAGGGAAAAGAAACTCAACGCAATAGCAAAGAAGCTGAACAACAACTGCATCCGCAACTACCCGCCGCCGATGCCGGAGCACCCGCCGGAGGGAAAGAACGGAATCCATCAACCGAAGAAGCAGGGGAGCAACCTCGCGTCTCTGCGCTTTCTGGATCCTCAGGAGTAGCCCAAAGGGTTGTCTTCTCTGTGACTCGTCGGCCGGGCACGAGCCCGGTACTCCACCTGCTCCAGATCCGGCACCAACCACCGCCAAGGCGGAGCTGCCACGCCAGATCAAACCTCCATCAACCACCAGACCTGCGATGAGCTCCTCTTCGCCCTGCCGCCGCAGAACCGGCACCAAAGAAGCTCCTGTACAGGCGACAAAGGAAACCAGCGACCACCAGCGCCTCGCCGCACCACCCTCAGCACCCCACAGCAGGACCAGAAGCCAACCTGCTGAGACGAAGGAAGATGCAAGGGACCAAAACTCCCATAGCCGGCCGTCGCCTCCGCCGCGAGGACCGCCCCTGGAGACCAAAAGCACACCGAATCGACAGATCCGGATGCCCACAAAGCCGGAAGCTCCACGACGCTGCCTCGCAAGGCCTCACCGGAATGGGGAAGAAGCTTCAGCACCTTTATTCCACGACGCCGCCGCCACCACCATCTCAGCCACGACGCCGGGGAGCCTACCTCTACTATCTACACGCCTCCCGCACAGATCAACTGTCCCTCCACTCTCCCGCCACCACAACGACGCCCGGAGAGGGAGGGGACCGCCGATCCGGCCGTCAGCGGAGCAAGAGATCTGGGCTACCGGTGCACCGGACGCCGTAACGTGTTCAAAAATGTTTCAAAAAATCTTGAAAAAAATATAGCACATTGACACAACATTGGTCTATGTTGTCGCAAAAATTCAAATCAAAATTTAACATTGAACGAGATACAAAAATGACAAATTTAGCATCAATGTGATAATGGACCAAATTTAAAGCCCAACTTATGTTGTGTACTATTCAGTGTTGACTTTGTGATTTTTGTACCTCAAGCAATGTTTCAAATTTTGAGTTGAAATTTTGCGACAACATAGAATGATATTGTGTGAATGTGCTAAAAAAATTCAATTTTTTTGAACATTTTTTAACACACTACGGGCATCCGGTGCACTGGTAGCACCACAAGCACCGGTGCACCAGATACTTTCCCAGCATTGGATATAAACATGAGCTTATTTGATAGGAGTTACATGTTCCTCTTTTCTTTTCAGTAGATATCAAACAGATGTGGCATTTTGCCCGATATAGATCAAATCATGGACTATATACTTTCTAGCAAAAAGATGGTGTCATTTATACATTTTCCTTGCCAAATTTTATACTGTACAATTTTCTTGTTGCATAAGCTCATGTTTATATCCAATGAGGTGAGGTGAGGTGAGGTGGCTAGGATGCCAGGATGCCATAAGTGAGAGGTGAGCTGGCTAGGATGCCAGATCGAGCAGCTGTACAGAAGCGATTAGTGCACTGGAAAAGCACTTTTGCTATTTGTAAGTCGCCAGAAATTTACATTTGGGTCAGTCACTTTTTTTCTTCTACTAGTACTTAATCTGTTTTTCCTTCTCTTTATGTGTCAGATTTTGTGTGTGTGCATTTGTGCGTCGCATGCATGTGCTGGTGTTGTGCGTTGGCTTTGATTATGTTCTCCATGTGTTGCCGTCATGTGTGTACGTGTGCATGTGTGTCTCTGTACGTGCATGTGCATGCGCATGCGTGTGCTTGTGTTTAAGTGCGTGTGTGCGCGCGTGCGCGGGAGACGGACACCAGGGATGTGAGATACATTCTATTTCGACGTGTCGAGATACAATTAATCTTTAATTTAAACACTAGATTAAACATAAATATATGCATTTCTGTTTGATGTAACTTGTGTGTAAATCATATTGTTATCTGAAAATTGCGCTACGATATACTTATTTTTCATATTTTACAATAGTGTGAATCCTGTGTAAATAGTGTGCAATTTTTTATCATCATTTGTTTCAAGAGTTTTTTTATTTTATTTCTTTTTTAGGGCGAAACCAATGCCCCTAATTCATTCTACCTTAGATTATTTTTGTCTTTTTAGCTTTGTACTAGTTCTAGTCTTCATTCTCGTTTACCAAGTATTTTTAGTCGATATTCCTTTTTCTGTATGTGCATGTGTGAATATTAGGTGTGTGTAAATACACACATAAGTGTTACAAAATATGTGTGTAAATTATATTAGAGTGTGGAAATTGCACTATTATATGCCTATTGTTGCATTTATAAAAAGATGCAGTTTCAATACAAATTGTGTGCAAGTTTTTTCATCATTTGTTTAAATTTTTATTTTATTTTTCTTCTTTTTTAAGGTTAATAGAAACACCACTAATTAATTTTATTCTTAGAAAGCTTCTTGTTTGCGAAAATTTCACTATTATATGCTTATTCTTGCATATTATGAAAAATTGTAATTTTTATGAAAATGATGTGCAAATTTAGTCATCATTTGTTTTAGTTTCTTCTGGAAGGGTAATACCAATGCCACTAATTCATTCTTTATAGTAAACTTCATTATTTTGATTTTTTTTAGTTTTTATTTTATTTTCTTTCTTTTTAAGGATAATTCGAATGCAACTAATCAATTTCTTGTGAGGAAACTACTCTTCTGTGAAAATTCTGCTATTATTTGTGTATGCTTGCATATTATGAAAAAGTATAATTTTGATGTAAATTATCAAATTTTATCATTATTTTTAAAATTATTTAGGAGTAAATATCATGCGCACACGCACCCACCCATGCACAAGCACACAAGCATATGCACACGCGCGGGGCACACACCCACAGGCGTGACACACAATAAAAATGGACACACACACACACACGCTGAACTAGCAATGCCACTTACCACTAGTACTACTCTGGATATAGCTAGCTGGCTGCGTGCGCTTCAAAAAAAAAGTGACTGACCCTAAATCTATTTTCAGTCAACTGACGTATAGTCACGCCCTTGGAAATGCACAGGATGAGAAGGGGGGGAGGGGGGGTTATAAAATTGTGCACTCGTAATTAAAAAAGTAATTAGGCTATTAATTCGTGAAATCCATGTGTAATTAAGGCTAGACTATTAACTCCTGAAATCAGTCTGTCATTAAGCATCGATTGAGTGGAGCCAAACATTCAAAATGACTAAATGTTAAGGTCAGGCTATTAAGTCATGAAATCAGTGTGTCTTTAAGGTCAGGCTATTAAGTCATGAAATCAGTGTGTCTTTAAGGTCAGGCTATTAAGTCATGAAATCAGTGTGTCGTTGAGCATCGATTGAGTGGAGCTCAACATTCAAAAATGATTAAACGATAGTATATACATGAGTAATGTCGTGAAATCCATGTCTAGTTAAGGCTATTAAGTAATGAAATCAGTGTGTCGTTGAGCATCGACTGAGTGGAGCTAAGCATTCAAAATGATTTAATGATATTAAATACATGAGTAATTTTGAGGATAATTTTTCATTTAAATTATATTGTGATCCTAAAGTCCTTTAATGATACATGGCAAAGATGCATACATATTAGCTTAGCTTCATGAGCTTTACTGTTCATCACTTTGTCTGCATAATTAGCGCATGCGACGGGTGAGGCAGAAGCACAATGTGCATCACTTTGATAGAACCATAAGGTGTAAAAAAACAAACGACTTCTTAAGACATCTGTATCTTTTCTCCCAAATGGCAATGATTGGACTGTATTTCATTGTGAGTTGTGAGTGATAGGCATATCTTATTGCTTTAGATGATATGGAAACACTGACTTTTGGTGCTTGAAGATTTCTTCGCCGTGTAACTAACCTTAGTTTTAAGAAATCTCTTGTAAGGAAGTTTCAAGGTTAGCGTAAATAATTTAAGTTGTCCTGGACGGAAGATCGATCGGCTGACATGTGGTCAACGTGGCATCATTAGCATATATATAATGTAAATAATACAAAAGGGGAGCGTCTGGTGGCTGGCGAGTGGAGGCAGTGACCTGGTAGCGGCCAGCGGCGGCCGTGAAGAGCCGGATCGCGGAGTAAGGACACGAGTAGGAGGGAGAGGGAGCGTCCAGCGGGGATCGCTGAGCGGAAGAGACAACCGGCAGAGGAATTACACGGGGTGGACAGGTCCGGGTGGAGCTCGATCTAGGGCTCGGCTGCGACGGGGAAACGGAGACCAGTAGTGACCGCTCGACTCGGAGGATCCCGTCTGGCCGCACAGGCCCACGGGACCTCCTCTTCAGCGCCCGCTGCGCCGGTTACCGCTACTGGCGCCCGCAGACCACGTGTAACGGGCCGGCCCAGCAAACGCGACGAGGAGAAAAAAGTTTATCTGCTTGTACTGCAAAAAAACAGCGCGGAATTCTTTCTGGGAGAAGCAAGATTCGATCCCGGTCCGCCCACGTCGATAGCCGGGAGAATAACCACTACGCCAACTCATTTCGTTGTTCATTCTATAGAAAAAACGGTAATTGATAGCTTTTTTGGTACAACATTATCATGTAGGATATATACCCAGCTTATTATGCGTGTTATTTTATGATAAAAATGAAAAAATAATTCACAATAAAAATCATGAACTTGAAGAAAGTTCAAATATTTGAAAAGGTTCGTACAAATTGAAAAAAGTTCATTGATTTTGAAAAAAAGTTCATGGATTTTGCGAAAAAGTTCGCGAATTTGGAAAAAAGATCATCAATTTTAAAAAATTCATGGATTTGAAAATTTCATTGATTTCGAAATATTAAAAGTTCACGGATTTCAAAAGATATTCACAAATTATGAGAAAAAAGTTTGCACCAATTTTAAAAAGTTCATTGTATTCGAGAAAAGTTCACATAATTTTCAGAAAAAAGTTCATCGATTTAGACAAAGAATTCAATGATTTTGAAAAAAAGTTCAACAAATTTCGAAAAAAGTTCATCAATTTTTAAAAACATTCTCAAACTTGGAAAAAGTTCATCAATTTTTAAAAAAAGTTTATCAAATTTTTAAAAAGTTCATCGATTTTGAAAAAATATTCATCAACTTCGAAAAAAGTTCATTGATTTTGGAAAATAGTTCATCGAATTTCGAAAAAGTTTCCTCAATTTAAAAAACGTTCTCAAACTTGGAAAATTTTCATCGATTTTGAAATAAAGTTCATCTAATTTGAAAAGTTCATCGATTTTGAAAAAAAGTTCATCAATTCAGTTCATTGATTTTGAAAAAAAGTTCATCAAATATGAAAAAAGTTCGCAAAACTGAAAAAAGTTCACGAATTTGAGAAAGAATTTCTGAATTAAAAAAATGTTCACGCATTTTAGCAAAAGAAAAGAAAAAAAGAAAACTGAAGAAACCCATTCCAAGAAAAAATGAAAAAAAGGAAAAGGAAAGAAGAAATGAAGTGAAAAGCTGTCATTAAACAGATACGACGAGGTGGTGGGTTGGCTGTTGCATCGTCTATTAAAGAAGAGATCGCTGGTTCGATTCCAACTCGCCTCGCTGTTTTTTTTCATTTTATCAAAAAAAGGGACAACAGAACGGGCCGGCCCAGGGCGGCGGTGTAGTGTGCGCCCGTTTGCACCTAACGAAGAAACGGGCGCTGCAGGCGCCGAATAGGAAATGCCCAGGCCCACATCCTTGGCACGTTGCGCTAGCTTTCTTTCAACGCGGGCTTGGGCCGCACCATAACCCTTTCCCGCCCGTCACAGAACAGCTGCATCAGGAACGACGACGAGGTGCCACACAATCTCCGCCATCGACTCCCGCATCCACCCCTCCACCCTCTCCTCCTCCTCCTTGCCGTCCTACCGATCATGGCTAACAATCGAATTTTAACTAGAGACTACAAAGTTGCGACACTTATTTTGGGACGGTTACAAATTTGCGACACTTATTTTGGGACGGAGGGAGTACTGAGTTGGAGTCAATTCATCACTTACTATTTGATTGCATTGTTGCTAAGGTGGTGTGGTGTGTGATTGCTGATGTTTTTCAGTTAATTGCCCTGTCTTTGATAAGAAGCATGATGTTTCTAATATGACTTGTGCTGCTACCTTATGGAGCCTTTGGACAATTCGTAGTGAAATGTGCTTTCAGGGTTTTGTCTGGCACGCTGTTAGAATCCTTCTGGGAAGGGTAAGCGCCCTGCTACATCAGTGGAAGATTTTATGCAACGATGTCCAATCAGTGCTAATGCAGAGGTGTTTACTCCTCCTGGATCATCGAAGAGGAAGAGGCGATTTATTGAGTATGGCTTGGAGATGATCTGGCTTGAGGAGGCAGAGAAGCAGCATCAAAAATACCTGGAGGCTAGCGATGCCCTAATCTAGATAATAGTATAGGTTGTTGTGGCTGTTTTTCCCTTTCCTTGAGCCTTATTTCTCTTGGTTGCTGAAAAATTTGAACTGTAGGCGGTTAAAACTTTCTGGTTTGGCACTCTGTAACAGTCTGTATTCTTTGCCTCGTTTTCAAATAAAATGGGACGGGGAATTCCCTTTCCTTCAAAAAAAAAAAGGAAACCAACTCCTATACGCATTGACAAACGATAAGCACCGCATAACGACCGGCCGGATTCATCTAAACTAGAAGGGCACGTGCGCTTTGCCACGCCGCTAGTCTTTGTCGTTGGTATATCCTTGTAGAAAGAGTAGAAAAATAAGCCATTTCTTGTAATACTATTATTCAATAATAAGGAATTTAAGATTATTTAGAAACACTTATACAGATGCAGACCCTCACAACAAGCGCACCGCTTACCCCTATGAATATGGGCACGCAACCATACTTCTATGAGCACCGCCAGAAACTGAATAAACAAAAGCTCATCCTGACTGAAAACGTTGAGACCAGTTGTAACCAAGATGCCTTTAAGCTATCTCTGCTTGTTACTGTTCCTTCATCAGACATCATCAGATCCAACTGCCATATGATTTCCCAAGCCATCAATATCTGTGATGGCCGAACAACCTGCTTTAGTATAATAATAATACAAAAGCAAAGTATACAACTGGAAAATAGAAGTGCAGTTAAGAAAGAAACAAAATGGTAAAACAAAGAAATAATTTTCACAGAACTCTAGATCATCCAACTTCCATTTTCCTGTACAGGATGAATTATATGAGTTATGCTTTATGCGAATGCATTTTATGGAATGTACACTTGAGTAGAAACACCCAACCTCTACAGATTTAGACCTTATTTTTCAACAATTTGAACACTGAACCTGAAGAACAGTTTGCGCAAGGGTTTCTTTGTTGATAAAGTTATAAGCATCATCTCTAACATAATATAAGATAAATTTGCATTAACAAAGAATAACCAATATATACTTTCGTAGAACATACGAAATCAGTCAAAAATATGGTCCCCTGCTGTACCAAATGCACCATGATTAGACTCCCGAAATATCGTCTTGTGGTCTGCAATAAAATGAATTTCCGTCTGAATAGTGCCACGGTTACCTCAAGCAACATACTTGTAAATTTAAGAGAGTACTCAACTAATATATTTCACTGTCTCTCCCAAGAGATAGACACATAGCATGTCAACAATGTGTTGTAGTTCCAACATAGCCAAATCATTTGCATACTATGCATGACTAACACAAAGACTGCCGTACATGTTCAGTTTAAAATAAACCAACAGGGTCCAGGTTTTCCTTCGGGTTAAACAATTCCTTTTGGCTCATTATGATCTATTACGATTTACCATGACCATGTAGGTTCAGGACACTTAATTACACTACTAATATCATATTTGGACGGAAATGAACAGAACACTGAAAGTAGAGATCACCAACAGTTGTTCATGGATGTGCACATCATTGTCTGCGTTTGAGAGCAAAAGCTAGAACCTTAGTAGCTTCTTCATTTCAGAAGTAAATGTCATTATCCATATGCATTACATTATATTATAGGAACGGAAGTAAAACAAGATCTATCTCAAAAGAAGGGGAAAAGGGAACAACCTAAAACCATCATTTACGGAAGCAGTTTTGCAAATTGTGCATCTTACCTTCACCATTGTCATTAGCTTTCTGCCCTATAGATGCGTATTTGGCAAAAGGAATCAACACTATTATGTACATAACCAGCCAAAGCATCCTAGGATCCATTGTCTTGATCAGTACCTTGCGGGACACATCCCTGAAGACATACAGAGGGCTTGTAACCATGTCACCATAAACAACTCCGGGGGTTTGAAAATGACATCAGGATGGTGCTCATCAACCATATATCCTGCTGTAAGGGGTCAATCATCATGTCCATTGCTACATGTGGTAGAAAAATATCTGACCAGTGACCAGCAAATGTTTCCCGACTCAGGCACATATAGTAAATACTAGCAAAAAATGCCCGTGCGTTGCAACGGGAAAATAAATTCATCACACATATTTAAAAGTATTGTAGCACAATGCCGCACTTCAGGTACTTGATGGTAGATCGTATGAATTCATGCATGATGGTACATGCATACTCTTGCCAATGCAACTTTCAATGTTGTGGCTCGCTTCAGGAGATAATTTGTCTGACATCTCCATCAATACATCTGAGCTCTATGTTTGTCCTCTTGTTCCTTGGCTATAGATAACACTGTCAGTCACTCATTTGTTTTTCCCTTCCTCACTGAACGAACAGCTCAATATAGTCTCATACATGCCATTACCTTTTCCATGCACATAATCTGCCAAGGTCATTATTCTAGATTGCCCTGTAAAAGAAAGTTGTTTTCTCAGGATTGAATGAAACCTGTAAAAAACGATCCTTCTACTGTTGCTGCCCAAAAGCTTATGCTGGTTTTGTAACTGAGATATTTACTACCTTGCATTACCTCAAAAAAATCTTCCGTGTCAGAGCTCCAAATTGTGGCATTAGACCACTTTCTCTATCGAATTCCTCAGTGTGTTGACAACTGAGCTTACACTGCTTCACGTAATAGTCCTAGCGAACCCACCGCTGTAGAACCTTGGTCCAGTATACAATCCCGCTGAAAATAAGAATTTGTTGTCAGCATGCCAGGATCCATACAAAAGAAATGAATAATATGTTCTTAGAAACCTGAAAAATAATTTAGCCACTCAAACAACTTTTCAAGTAGCAAAACAATATAAAATTACCACGGGCCATTCATGAGAAAAAACATTCTTGGTACTGATCTTGAGGAATACCATAAACCATCCCAGAAGTCAGCTGGTTAAACATGACATGTGTGGGTCGCAAAGCAGCGTATTCTTATTTTTACCATTACCATCAATGAAAAGGAAATTATAATAGGCAAACAACAGGTCATAAGGTGCATAAGAAATATGCAAGTATGAAAAGTATTGGCAATGAAAATGGAAGTACAATGGTTTTCATGGAAATGCAAAAGGAATGGAAATGACAGTTATTTTTCTTCAGAAGTCACATACATTGCTCTGAATGCAGTTTTGCAGTAGTGGAACCCCCACAATGGCGTCTTTTATGACAGGTTAAGAAGCGGTTCAGCGCCTGTAATAAATCCCAAAGATATGAGCCTCTCAATAGCACTCCTGTGCAATAAGGAGAAGTCATTTGGTACTCCATGAACCATGAGCTCGAGGGAAGGAAAAAATGTCTTCTACGTCCATCAGCATCACTACCTTATGCAGCTCATCATAGAGCCTAAAGGTGCACCTGATCCGGTCGGCGTTTGAACAGAATAAAGAGCCACTTTCTCCTCTAAACTTAATCAGCACATGCATCTTCTATGGATGAAGTTTACTTAGCTCTGTTTAATCCGCCCACGGGAATAGAATCTCCTGTGGGTATTGACCACCATCATAGCACTGACAATGCCCACAACGGTATCGACCCAATACCCCTCCCGCTCTGCTCTCTCCCCTGCCTTTGTTTGTCACTACGCCAGAGGACATCGTCGCGTGGGATGCTGAGCAGAGGCACTGTCGCCGGGATCTGGATGTTTCATAGAAAGCTTGTTCACCCAATCATC
The DNA here is from genome assembly GCA_039707655.1 of Elymus sibiricus. Lineage (NCBI taxonomy): Eukaryota > Viridiplantae > Streptophyta > Magnoliopsida > Poales > Poaceae > Elymus > Elymus sibiricus. The sequence continues at coordinate 466,069,431 of CM077666.1, read as the reverse complement.
CTACATCCCTGATGTCATATGACAAAAAAATCCATCTGAAACATCAACACAAAATCAAGAATAGGTCTCCATGTTTAATTAAGAAGTCCTAAATCAAAGAAAAAAGCGAGAACACATCTTTTTAGTTGAGTGAGCACACGTCTTAAAATTGTAGTCTTACTTAAAGATAATTGTTGGAATGGTCAGACTATAACTAATCATCGACACATTCTTTGGTGTTGCCTCTTTATGTCCATATCTAACATATATATAAATGCCAGCAAACATAAACTGAAGCACAATTGTAACTCTTAACCAGATGCATTAACACTGTCCTAGGGATCATCCTGCTGTCTCAGTGTCTGTAGTCGCGCCACTTTCTTTTCTTTGTGGCGTGGTTACTCTGACAATCACACACCCATCCTCTTTTTTTTGGAATGATCGGAATGGCGGTTCCATTGCCAAGAGGAAACAAATCAGACGCCATAATCCTGGACTACCACAATGCATTGTATTGTAAGAAAACTTTGAGATCACTATTAATTTTAAGATACCACAACAATACATCCATCCTCTTCATATCATCAAGACAAAAATAATATTACATATTTTGCAGCGGATTAAGATAATAATTTCAACTGATACCAGAGTTTCTTTACCAAAGAAGAATAAACCTATGACTACCTAGCCGTATGACACAAAAAAATACCACGGCATTTTCTACCTCTGAAGCACTGTGCTATATGAAAATTGGGTGTTAAGATTGCAGGAGGTATAACTACCTAGCCTTATCTCTGGTTGTTTTGCATCTGAAGTTCTATGCTATCTGGAAAAGGGAGCCGAGCATCTCAGAGAATCCATCCAAAACATTAGTTTGTTCATGTTTACATTCTGCGGCCTTGTGCACTATATCTAGGAAAAATTCACAAATAAAAATACATAAAGAACAGTGCACACAGTTGGTGAAGAGCCCTTATACAGAGTCACAAATTCTATAACGGACAATATGCTTACTCACTCCTTTCTCTCATGATGGTAAATTTTATCTACTGTTGGCATGTATCAGAATTGGCTCCCTTGGTCAAGATAAGAATGCAGATAAATGTGTGTGCACACCTCATGGTCGTGTCTGCCACCCTTCGTAAATAAATCCATGTTGCCTCCCATGCTCATGTATCTAGAAGCAAACATTTCAATCTGTAGCAAGAATAGATAATAAGCAATTATGTTAAGCTCTAAGCCATAGCTCCCTCTAGAGAGAATACTGTCCTTTTTCTGAAACCTTAACCCTTCTAAATGATTTTGATGCATAGCAGTCGTGTCATACACTTCGCGCCATTCAGAAAATATTACCCAAAAAAAAACCTTTGGAGACGACGGGGAAACGCGAGGCAGGCGGCTGCGCTTGGCGCTTCGAGCGGCAGGGCGACTTATGCAAATCTGAAGCTATCTGAACAACCAGACAAAGCAGGCCTGTTGCTAAGTCATCGAGGCTTTGCTCGAGCTCACACATTTATTCTTGATCTGCAAACAACATTCAGCAACAAAAAAATTGAGAACCTCTGCACAACAAATGACGAATCAAAGGTAAATGTTGTGTAGCTGGTCTGCAGCTTACCCAAAGCAAGGAGTAATAGCCGGGCCTTGTAGTAGTGCAACATAGCTCTCGCAAACAACTGCAGATAAGGATTAGAAATGTTGAAGTTGACAAGGAGCTGAAATCCATGCAACAACAGTCAGCTAAGAAGGACGATGATTTAGTATTTATCAAGCTGGTAAGTTGTACAGTGGTCGTTATATCGATGCCAATTTTCGCCCAACCCCCCTCATATAGGGCTCTAATAAGAAGATAGAAAATCCCGAAAGAGGGGAGCATTCCAAGAAGGCACCTTCTCATTTCTGTATGTCAGTTTAAACTGTTATCCGAGCAACTATTGCTAGAACTTAATATGCCATTGTACCCTGATGTTTGCATGTAAAAAAGGAAGCATTAAGAACATGAGTTAATCCCCAGAGGAGCATTACCGACCATGCTCAGTTCTGAACCACCAGGGCGCCACCTCAAACACCTCAGGTATAGCGTTGTGCATCATGTATGCATCGGCTAGCGACACCTTGATGTTCCCTGTTTTACAAAGGTGAACATCACATGGAGACGAACTTCAGAATATGCATGTTTGGTACCAAATTCACAAAGATATGAATCAACATGCAGATATTTATCAATGGCTACATTAAGAACTTGAGTTGTAGCAAGCATTTTTTGCATCAGTCAAAAGAATTTTGTTCAAAAAAAAGCTGGACTTGTACTAATGGGAGAGATAGAGAGCAGATGGGGGTTGCTTGCCCTATCTTGGTGCAGGAGAGGCGTCATCCGAGGTGAGGAGGTGCTGCTGGCTAGGGTTCCTCCCTGCTGACCTGCGTGAGAAGGGAAGGAAACGAGATGAGGAAGGGACGGGAAGGGGAGGGGATGCGATGGGGACAAGATAAAACCTTGAGTAGCTGCAGATCCATGGCGTCCTTCACATCTCTGTGAAGAAGCCCTTGACGGCGGCAACCGTGGTGGATGGGGAACTCCCATGGCGCGCTCCATTTGCATCTGCAGCAGAGGTATGAAGAGAAGGTGAGGTGTAGGGGTGGTGGATCCCGGCCAAGAAGGAAGGAGCGACGAACCTGGGGCCGCCGGAGACGCGCCGGCGAAGCCCTGCCCGAAACCCTAGCCACGGGGGTGGGGTTGCGAGTGGGCTGTAGAGGCAGGGAGCGGAGAATCTGGCCGGAGGGGAGGGAGGCGCGGACCATGGGGAGCTCGAGGGCGTGCTGCGCGGCGCCGGAGCTCGCCGGAAGCGGCCGGCGTGGGTGGTGGCGGCGGCGAGGACTCGTGGGCGAGAGGGAGAGGAGGGGAGCCCGTGCTCCGTGTGTAGTCGTGTTTTTTTTCTTTACAAACCTGCTCGAACCGCGGGTTGAATACCCCAAACTACAGGGTCTCTTTTGCAAGAACGAAACGTTTTTTCATATTAGCCACTTTAAAAAGGACGGCGGGTTGAATTCCCAAAACTACAGGGTCTTTTTTGCAAAAACGCCAGGACGGGTATGCAGGCAAAAGAACTCCGTGCTTTATTATTAAAAAATTAAAAATTAGGTAGAGATAGAGATATGCAGGTGCGCACACATAATATCCAACCAAAATGGCAGCACAAGTTCACCATGATCCAGGACTACATCCTCAGTAAACTTCAACCATCTATCCTATGGCACTTCCTGTAAGAATAAGGTAGCATGTATTAGCGTATATACTTGATGTAATCCTAACCTTCCTATCTGTACCTCCATATCTATTCTTTCCTTTTAGACTAGGATTAGATCTTGGAGGACAAGTATAGGCTGGCAATGTAATTGTATATATGTGCGCCCTCTGGGCCTCTAATGCATGCGATCATATTCTCCTAAACTATCTAGTCTACATGGTATCAGTTTTTCTTTCCTTCCTGTGACTTGCTTCCGCTGCACCCCTAGCCGCCAATTCCTAGCATCAGCCACCAGCCCTGCCCAGCCGTCGCTGCTGCCATAGCCATGGATTTCGGCGACTTCGCCTCTACTCCCAACTCCTCCCTCGCATCCGGGTCCCAACCCTCCAACCCATTTGCCGCTAGCTCCGTCAACCCTGCTGCTCCTAGTGCCACCGCCATCCAGCTCATCAACATCCGCAACCACGTCACCGTCATCCTCGACTTCGACGAGTCCAACTTTTGCATCTGGCAGACCTTCTTCAACCTCACTTTCTGCAAGCTCGGTCTTCTCGATCACATTGATGGCTCCGTTGACGCTCTTATGGCGCTCGGCGACGTTGAGTGGACCCAGATAGATCAATGTATCGTCTCCTGGCTATACACAACTGTCTCCAAAGATATCCTCGAGATCATCATCCAGCCCTCCGACACCGCCGCCAACGCTTGGACCGTCATCACCGACCTCTTCTGGGACAACCGTCTTCAACGCTCCTGCTTTGCCAAGCGAGACTTCCTCAACCTCGTCCAAGTAGATCTCTCCGTGACCGCCTTCGCCAGCCGTCTCAAGTGTCTCTCCGACACACTTCGCGACGTGGGCACTCCGGTCACCGACCAAGACATGCTCACCACCTTCATCAACGGGCTGAACGGCGAGTTCGGCCACTGCATCGCCGCCCTCACCATCAACCCTGCTGGACTGACTTTCGCCCGTGCTCGTGGCGCTCTTTTGCAGGAGGAACGGCGCCTCGCGCGCCATGCACAGCATCTCCAGGCGACCGCCCTCGTCGCCAACCGCTTCTCCGGCTCTCCCGCGCCTGCACCGCCAGCTGCCCCGGCGCCTCGCCCAACCGCGCCTGCTCCGCCTGCTGCTGTCTTGGGTAGTCGCGGTCGTGGCAAGGGCCGCAAGAAGCAGCAGCAAAAGCAAGGCCATGGCGCCCCTACCGGCGCCCCCAGCGCTCCTGCAGCGCGGGACTCCGCCGCGCCGTTCTGGCCCGTCGGCAGCTATCCGCTGTCCGGCATGTTTCAGGCGTGGCCACCGAACTGGCGTGCTCCTGGCGCCGGTCTTCTTGGCCCACGCTGTAGGAGATATGCCCTAGAGGCAATAATATATGTTATTGATTATCTCCCTGTTCATAATTAGGTTTATGTTCCATGCTATAACTGCTATGGTTCTCGAGTCTACAATAACCACGAGGCTCGGAGGAAGACTCATATGCACGTGTGGAATAATAAACGGTAAAATGTATTCCTGGTCTGGCCTCTAAGACTGGCTCAAGTATTGCATGATGATCCTGTTTTCCTGATCATGGGCATGGCTATGCCGGCAATTTTGAGGGCACAATGTTAAAAGAACATTTGTGTTGAATCGACCCGAATTGATGTTATGCTATGAGATTCATTCGTCATAAGTTAATGGTTAATAACACAGAGATGGTTAACGTTTGCATAATTCCTTAGACCATGAGAGTATCGATTTACTTCATGCTTGCTTCATGAACTTTGGGGTTTGTTAAACGTCATCCGTAAATGGGTGGCTATTACGGCGGCTTACGGGTTCATGGAAAAGTATGTCAAGTAACTTGATAGCTCAAGATTGGGATTTGCTCCTCCGACGATGGAGAGATATCTCTGGGCCCTCTCGGTGTTACGGTATCCATCATCGTCTGGCCAGACACTTTCTGATTTGATCACGGGGATGCCGGAACACGGGAACGAGAAAAGAGAACAATACCGGTAACGAGGTAACTGGCATAGTGGACAAGTTGTTGATCCGCGGGGATGCCAACATGTCTCACCTCGGGTATTTGTAACATATCGCGAAGCAACAGGAATAGCACACGGCAACTGGAGGTTCACTCGAATATTCATTCGTGTGGGTATAGGGGTCAATATGGGTGTCCACGGCTCCGATGTTGATCATTGATCGGAAGGGGTTCCGGGTCATGTCTATACTTCACCGAACCTATAGGGTCACACGCTTAAGGGTCATCTATCTGCTGAATACTAGACGGGGAGTCTGAGAGAAAATCACCGAAAAAGTTTCGGACGAAACGGAAACGTTCCGGAGAGGATATCAGAATAGTTCCGGTGAAACTGAAAAGTTGTTTCAGGGTATTCCATAAAGTCAAATTGGTTTCGGCACATGCCTGGAAATTGTTGGAAGGTACCAGAATTGTTCCGGTAACTTCTGAGATTTTTCAGAGACAAAAACCGGAAATGTTCCGGACTGCCGGAACCGCTTTAGTTGCTTTTCACAGATGAAAATCACCAAACCGAAAAGTTGTTTCGGAGTACACCATAAAGTCAAAATGGTTTCGGCACATGCCTGATAATTCTTGGAGGGTGCCAGAATCGTTCTAGAAACTTTCTGGAATTTTCGGGGATGAAAACCGGAAATGTTCCGGAGCAGCCGGAACCGCTTCAGATGCTTTTCGCAGATGAAAATCACTAAACCGGAATTGTTTCGGATCGCGTTGAAAATTATTTTAGTGGGTACTGGAAATGTTCTAAGCCCACATGAATATTTTTAGTTCGAACGGACGCTGAAATATGTCGTCGTGAATAGTGAAAGTGCTTTTTGGATTACTTTTTGGAAAGCCACCTTTTTGGGCTTTTGCTCCAAAATATCTTGGAGATGACATGGATGGATGTGGCTGAAATTTCAGCCCCTCCACCACTCCTTCTCCTATAAATAGAGGTGGAGGGGGCAGCCCAAATCTCACTCCTTCTCACATACAAGTGCCATGACATTTCTGGCTTCTCTCTCCCTCCCAGCGAAATAGTTTCATAGAGCCGAAAGGCTGTCTGGGTTCCGGTGGGAACTAGTTCTGGACGGCGAAGCCCTGCTGGATAGATGACACCGTATGTGTGCAACCCCGTAGAGAGGTCGTAGGTTCGATCTTTTTGCCCGAGGGGCTGTTCGAGGGTCCTCTCGAAGGGCTGTCCGAGTTTCTGTCCGAGTTTCGGGGGTCCTCCCGAAGGGCTGTCCGTGAGGCCTCCCGGAGGGCTGTCCGAGGATCCGTCCGGTGGGACTATCCGAAAGACTGTCTAGAGGCCTCCCGGAGGGCTGTCCGAGGATCCGTCCGGTGGGACTATCCGAAAGGCTGTCCAGAGGCCTCCCGGAGGGCTGTCCGAGGATCCGTCCGGTGGGACTATCCGAAAGACTGTCCCGAGGCCTCTCGAAGGGCTGCCCGGAGATCCGTCCGGTGAGCTGACGAGGGAGTAAATCCTCGCGGTTGGGAGGTTGTAAAATCCTAGCTGCGGGGATCTGCACCGCCGATCGTCATCGACTCTACTTCCGCTGCGCTACGAGTCGGTAACGAAAAAGATCAAACCTTGTATGCAGTCTCCATAGTGATCCTGGGCTGGTACGTAGGTCGGAAAATTTTTGTTTTCTGCTGCGTTACCCTATAGTGGCATCAAGAGCCGTGCTATGCGTAGATGCAGGTTACGATCTAGAATACATGGAGATGTATGGGTATTGCATAATATAATTTTGGAGTAGATGAGATCTATTGCTGAAAATTATTTATGCGGGTAGCAGATGAAATCTGTTACCCGATGTTCCTGTTGCTTCCCCTGAATTTGCATAGTCCTGATCTTGACGGCATGGTGGAATCTCACAAAGTTCTGGCAATCCGCGATCCTTTCATGCTGCTCCTGAGTATGCTGATTGACAGATCAACGAAGTGCTAACAGTTCTTTGGGTTCCACCATAGTTGAGAAAGATGGATGTTTCGCAGACGAAAGGGCAATGCAGATGTGATCTGCACGGGGGTCACGCGTATGACGAAGTTTAGTATGGGGCTCGAGATTTTATTATCTCGTGTTTCATACACCCCGCAATGTTAATCTAGCGACTTGGATTATCATGCTTGAAGATGGACGTTGGTAGCTTCGGTTTGTTTCGAAACCTTAGAAGCCACGTAAAACAAGTTTTTGCATGAACCGATTAGAGGCGTCTAACTTGGTTTTGCAGGATGGTTTGCATGTGCATATGATGTGGTATAGCAGTGCTCATATTAATTTGATTATGTATGAGATGACTATATGATGTAAAATTAACATGACCTGCGTGTCATGATTTGGCATGATGGCTGGAGCCATATGATTGCACTTTAATGACCTGCGTGTCAACCTTATGTAATGCACTTATTTTATTAGCTATAGAGATAGCAATATTATCTTGTGCATCTGTTGGGGAACGCGACAGAAAACAAAAATTTTCCGACCTACGCACCAGCCCAGGACCACTATGGAGACTGCATACAAGGTTTGATCACTTTCGTTACCGACTCGTAGCGCAGCGGAAGTAGAGTCGATGACGATCGGCGGTGCAGATCCCCGCAGCTAGGATTTTACAACCTCCCAACCGCGAGGATGTATACCCTCATCTGCCCCGCGGACAGCCCTCCGGGAGGCGGTCGCACAGTCCCCCGGACGGTGTCGCGGACAGCCCTTCGGGGGGACCTCCGAAACTCGGACTGTCACTCGGACAGCCCTTCGGGAGGACCTCCAAAACTCGGACGGTCACACGGACAGCCCTTCGGGAGGCACTCTCGAACTAAGACCGAAACTACGATCTCTCTACAGAGTTGCACACATACGGTGTCATCTATCTAGCAGGGCTTCGCCGTCCAGAACTAGTTCCTGCCGGAACCCAGACAGCCTTTCGGCTCTACGAAACTATTTCGCTGGGAGGGAGAGAAGAATGCCAGATCATGCATGGCTTTGTGTATGAGAGAAAGAGTGTCCCTTATGGCAGCCCACACACCTCCTATTTATAGGAAACCCAAGGGGTAGGGTGGTTTTACAAGAAAACCCAAAACCCACATGGAAAGGAGTCCTTCCCAAGGACCTAAAAGGTGAAACCAAGGAACAAGGGGGACTCCATGAAGGAGTCCACCATGTGGCCGGCCACACCCTCATGTGGGGCCCCAAAATTGGCCCCTATCCATCCATGTCATCCCCAAGATCTTTTGGAGCAAAGCCCCAAAAGGTGGCTTTCCAAAAATATCCCAAAAAGCACTTTCACTATTCATGACGACATTTTTCAGCGTCTGATCGAACTGAAAATATTCATGTGGGCTTAGAACAATTCTAGTACCCACCAAAATAATTTTCAACGCAAGCCGGAACAATTCCGGTTTAGTGATTTCATCTGCGAAAAGCATCTGAAGCGGTTTCGGCAGCTCCGGAACATTTCCGGTTTTCATCCCGGAAAATTCCAGAAAGTTTCCAGAATGATTCTGGCACCCTCCAAGAATTATCAGGCATGTGCCAAAACCAATTTGACTTTATGGTATCCTCTGAAACAACTTTTCAATTTCACCGGAACTCATCCGGTGACCTCTCTGCGGAACTTTTCCGCTGTCCGAAACTTTTCCGGTGTCCGAAACTTTTTCGGTGTTTTTCTCTCAGACTCCCTGTCTAGTATTCAACAGATAGATGACCCTTAAGCGTGTGACCCTATAGGTTCGGTGAAGCATAGACATGACCCGGAACCCCTTCCGATCAATGATCAACATCGGAGCCGTGGACACCCATATTGACCCCTATACCCACACGAATGAATATTCGAGTGAACCTCCAGTTGCCGTGTGCTATTCCTGTTGCTTCACGATATGTTACAAATACCCGAGGTGAGACATGTTGGCATCCTCGTGGATCAACAACTTGTCCACTATGCCAGTTACCTCGTTGCCGGTATTGTTCTCTTTTCTCGTTCCCGTGTTCCGGCATCCCTGTGATCAAATCACAATGTGTCTGGCCAGACGATGATGGATACTGTAACACCGAGAGGGCCCAGAGATATCTCTCCATCGTCGGAGGAGCAAATCCCAATCTCGAGCTATCAAGTTACTTGACACACTTTTCCATGAACCCGTAAGCCGCCGTAATAGCCACCCATTTACGGATAACGTTTAACAAACCCCAAAGTTCATGAAGCAAGCATGAAGAAACTCGATACTCTCATGGTCTAAGGAATCATGCAAACGTTAACCATCTCTGTGTTATTAACCATTAACTTATGACAAATGTATCTCATAGCATAACATCAATTCGGGTCGATTCAACACAAGTGTTCTACCAACAATTGTGCCCTCAAAATTGCCGGCATAGCCATGCCCATGATCAGGAAAACAGGATCATCATGCAATACTTGAGCCAGTCCTAGAGGCTTGACTAGGAATACATTTTACCGTTTATTATCCCACACGTGCATATGAGTCTTCCTCCGAGCCTCGTGGTTATTGCAGACTCGAGAACCATAGCAGTTATAGCATGGAACATAAACCTAATTATGAACAGGGAGATAATCAATAACATTTATTATTGCCTCTAGGGCATATCTCCTATAGCATCGACAAGGTGGTGGCAATCTTCGCGAAGGTGAACACCAACGCGAATGCCGAAGACGAAGAAATGAAAGACTTCTCCGACAGAAAGGGCTATACCATATCATGCTATTATGAATTGCCTGAGATGTTTATCCCTTATGATGCACCCTTTTGATTGCGCGGTAGTCGCTTTTATTAGGGTGATCTCTCACAAAATATCAAGTAGTTAGTGTTCTCCCAAGTGTAGCACCGTCACGGCACCTATCTCTTCGGAGTATCACATGGATACATGGGTACGAACGATTAGAGAAGTGTGAGGCGGGTGAGTTGAGACCTCGCAGCGAGATCACTTGGTTGTCTTGACGTTCTAGCTTGAAAGTCCTGAGCTCGGAACACGCCCATCGAAAGATGAACAAGAGTCACATAGAGATGTGATTGGCAAGTTGGCCTACCGATTGCAATTCTCGTCACTTGAGATGAATACATCCTTGGCGTTGAATTGTAATTTGGATCTTGAATTGCTCACAATCAATTATGAGAGATATTGATTTGAGTGGGAGCACACTGTAGAATTAACTTGTTTTAATTCTCAGTGCAATTAATTATGGACACTGTCTAAATGTGATTTGCATAATAGTTGTAGAAGAATGGCTCGCGTTTCCACCTTCCCTATTAAAATTGAATAGCTGTTAAATATCTGGTTAAAACTTTACGGTTGGTAACGTAATATGAGGATTGTCCTCAAGAGTGCCGAGAAGGACTTTGTCCTATCGCATGTTTTCGGTATTCTCCCGCTAATGCTATGGATCATATGACTCTCGTCCTTCGATCCAAAAGCTAGAATTCCTTTTCAGTCAAAGTACAATATGTTTGCTTCCATGAGACCCGAACTTCGAAAGTTTGGATAGTTATGTGATATTCATGGAATCTGAAAATCATTTTCAGAGACAGACAAAGGCTAAAAGATATGAGATATCCAAAGCAATGTTTGTTTGCAAACTGTTAGTAAAGGAGTTTACTATGCATTTGACTGATAAAAGAGGGATCCAGGAGAACGCCTGTCATATGATGAAAGGTGAATAAAACAACAACTTAAAGAGAAAGGAAGTGTCCGAAGGGTGTTAGTAAGACTTTCACGCCTAGGAAGTCCGGGGCTAACGCCACTCTTAAGTTGGATGCTTCTTCTGAGAGTAGGAGAAATACTAAAAGTTAAACTGTTAGAAGTATAAAGGCAAAAGGAAAGAAGACTGGAATATCCAGCTCATGTATGAATGTCATACAAGTTTTTGATGTATAGAAGGCTGGTCAAAAATATAGTTCTTGGGAATTATGGTTAAACATGTTAATCACTAATTCTTGGGTATTGTGAGTTAATCACAAAGATACCCGCTCGATTGCATTCTGTTGCAACTCGATGTAAGAATTACTATGGTCTGAAAGACTAGCCAGGAATGAGGTTTAGATACACGCAGGGAACATAGTAAATGTTACTATGCCTTCCATCGGTGTATTCCCTATGTATTTAATTTCATAATTCATTTTAGAGTTTCACACTCTAGCCCTTTGCATAAGGTATCTTGCAAGAAGGTTGTTCATAAGAGAACTTTTGATGTTCGGTGTTATGAATAACATGAAGGGCCATGCTTCCATCCTAGATGGGATGTATGTTATGAATATTGATGGAAATATGATACATCCATAACACTGACGCTAAATGTCGCAAGACTAAAAGAATACCACACAAGTGTGGCACTGCATTTGGTCACATTGGAGAAACCCGCATGGAAAATTCCATTATGATGGATTTTGAAGTCGTTTGATTTTGAATCATCTGACACTTGCAACTTTCCTCTGAAAAGTGAAGTGACTGAAATACCGTTCACAAGCCATAAGGAACGAGCATAGAACATATTGGTGATCATACATTATGATGTGTGTAGTCCAATAAATGTTATTGCAAGTAGTGGATTTATCTATCTTCAGAAATGAGTCAAGTAGATATATGGATATTTACTTGATAAGACGTGAGTCTGGATCTTTTGAAATCATTCGAAACGTTTTCAAAATGAAGAAGAAAATATTGTAACAAGAAAATTATGTTTCTACAATTCGATTGCAGAAAGGAATATTTGAGTTACAAGTTTAGCGAATGTCTGATGAGTTGTGAAAGGGGTTTCATAACTTGCACCTCCCGGAACACCACTGCAAATGGAAAGTCCGTGAAGATGTAATCGAACCATTTATGACATGGTAAGATCAAAGATGACATAAATAGATTTGCCATTATCCCTTTTAAAGAGTAATGCTTTAGAGACTGCGGCTTTTACACTGAAAAGAGATCCATCAGGTCTGTTGAAATGACGCCATGGTATGGTACGCCCAACCATGTTATATCTTTTCTTAACATTTGGAATATGGGGCTTGTGTAAAAGGTTACAAACCTATTCCAAATCAGACAAGTGTTATTTTGTAGGTTATCCCAAGTCATTGGGTATTCCCCCACCACTATACCGAGGCAAACGATTTTGCCACAAAACGGTATGCTTTTAAAGAGAATAGTTCTTACAAAAGGTGAGTGGGAGGACAGTGCAACTCGATGAGATAACCAGTATCTTCGTCATCAGGTCAAAGGAAAGGAACCTTGGAAGTGATTCCGGAGTTTCCTACTGCGACTGATACGGAAGTCTCTACAATAAAATGTATGGACTTCGGTCGAACTTGCAGCTGAACCACGTAGGCAAAGCTCGTGCAAACCTATCAGGTGCGCAAACGAGATATTGTTGTTAGACAACAGTATACCTACAATACACAAGGAAGCATTGATGGGCCCTGACTCCAGAATTGGCTAAATGCCAATACAATCCGAGATAGTTTCCATATAAGTGATTCAAGATTAAAATCTTGATACACCTTTCGGAAGACTTAGAGTCTAACGAATATTTATGGAACTAAAAACTGATACGGATAAAATGTTTTATCCATAAAGCTCGACTTGTTGCAATAACAAGTTCAAGGAGTTGACTACGATGAGATTGTCTCACCGTAGCGATGCTTAAAGTCGGTTCGGGTTGAACTAGCAATTAATACATATTTCAATCATGAGATATGAAACATGGATGACAAAAGGATTTCCATCTGATGGAAATGAAACCTAGGACTTGTATATGATACAGTCCAAAGTAATTTGTCGATCCAGAGGATGCTAGTAAGTATGCAAACTTCAGAGTTCCAGCAATGGACAAAAGAGAGCAAAGTGGAGTTGGAATCTTCGTTTTTGATGGAATGGTCAAAAGGGTTTGACTTCATCAAATGGGTATCGAAGATGCTTGTGATTCAAGAAAGTAAGTGGGAGCATGATAATATTTCTAAAAACCTTGTGTACTTGACACATTGTTAATTGGAAATAAATTTCTTGACACGAATTAGGACTTCATTTGAAAATAGTTTTTCGATGAAGTGCTTAGGCTAAATAGCCTCAATATTAGGCATGATGATCTATGGAGATAGATTTACCTAATAGGGCTAAGCTATGAATACATATTGACAAGATGCTAAAACTTTTTAGCATTTAAAAATGCCAAGGAGTGATTCTTGCCGAAGTCACATGGAAAGAGTTTTGCAAGACTCGGTGTCTCAAAACACTGATGAGCAAAATACATGATGGAGATTCCACACACTCTTGTGTTTGGATTAATCATGTATTCCATGGTATGTAAATCAACCAGATATGTCCAATACTCCAAAGTTGTTGCGAGTATAGATACCAAAGTGATCAAAGTACTGATCATAGGACAACAGTGAAAGATGTCATTAAAGTACTAGAGTAGTAGTGATGACATGTTTTCTCGCAAGCAGAGATTATGAAGTGCTCGTTGTAAGTAATTACATCGATACAGTCTTCATCAATGCTCCATGCGATTTTCGATTTAAGTTAAGGGTTTTGTGTAATACACAATATGGTGGCACGGTAGTTGGAAATTGTTCCAAACAAGATACTGTGGCGAATTCTATAACAAAGGCTAAGTATGTTGACGCTTAAGAAGCGACAAAGAAGTTGTTGAATCATATAGTTCATTCATGAACTTAGTATGCTTCCAAGATGGCTTTGGTCTATGGGACACTATTGCAGATAGTTGCTCCATAGCTCAGTCTGAGGAATCAGGTTTCGACCAATGATTCACACATATGCAAAGCCAAGTCCACACAAAATATGAATTTTGTGAAAGCGTGAAAACGCGAGGATATGCAAAGTTACACACGGAGCTGAAGTCGTCAGATCCGTTGGACATCAGGCTATACCACATGCGAAGCATATTTTACACCAGTATGCCATAGGTGTAAAGTGCATTAGCATTGACTAGATTATTGACTCTAGTGCAAGTGGGAGTCTGTAGGAGATATGCCCTAGAGGCAATAATATATGTTATTGATTATCTCCCTGTTCATAATTAGGTTTATGTTCCATGCTATAACTGCTATGGTTCTCGAGTCTACAATAACCACGAGGCTCGGAGGAAGACTCATATGCACGTGTGGAATAATAAACGGTAAAATGTATTCCTAGTCTGGCCTCTAAGACTGGCTCAAGTATTGCATGATGATCCTATTTTCCTGATCATGGGCATGGCTATGCCGGCAATTTTGAGGGCACAATGTTAGAAGAACATTTGTGTTGAATCGACCCGAATTGATGTTATGCTATGAGATTCATTCGTCATAAGTTAATGGTTAATAACACAGAGATGGTTAACGTTTGCATAATTCCTTAGACCATGAGAGTATCGAGTTACTTCATGCTTGCTTCATGAACTTTGGGGTTTGTTAAACGTCATCCGTAAATGGGTGGCTATTACGGCGACTTACGGGTTCATGGAAAAGTATGTCAAGTAACTTGATAGCTCAAGATTGGGATTTGCTCCTCCGACGATGGAGAGATATCTCTGGGCCCTCTCGGTGTTACGGTATCCATCATCGTTTGGCCAGACACTTTGTGATTTGATCACGGGGATGCCGGAACACGGGAACGAGAAAAGAGAACAATACCGGTAACGAGGTAACTGGCATAGTGGACAAGTTGTTGATCCGCGGGGATGCCAACATGTCTCACCTCGGGTATTTGTAACATATCGCGAAGCAACAGGAATAGCACACGGCAACTGGAGGTTCACTCGAATATTCATTCGTGTGGGTATAGGGGTCAATATGGGTGTCCACGGCTCCGATGTTGATCATTGATCGGAAGGGGTTCCGGGTCATGTCTATACTTCACCGAACCTATAGGGTCACACGCTTAAGGGTCATCTATCTGCTGAATACTAGATGGGGAGTCTGAGAGAAAATCACCGAAAAAGTTTCGGACGAAACGGAAACGTTCCGGAGAGGATATCGGAATAGTTCCGGTGAAACTGAAAAGTTGTTTCAGGGTATTCCATAAAGTCAAATTAGTTTCGGCACATGCCTGGAAATTATTGGAAGGTACCAGAATTGTTCCGGTAACTTCTGAGATTTTTCATAGACAAAAACCGGAAATGTTCCGGACTGCCGGAACTGCTTTAGTTGCTTTTCACAGATGAAAATCACCAAACCGAAAAGTTGTTTCGGAGTACACCATAAAGTCAAAATGGTTTCGGCACATGCCTGATAATTCTTGGAGGGTGCCAGAATCGTTCTGGAAACTTTCTGGAATTTTCGGGGATGAAAACCGGAAATGTTCTGGAGCTGCCGGAACCGCTTCAGATGCTTTTCGCAGATGAAAATCACTAAACCGGAATTGTTTCGGATCGCGTTGAAAATTATTTTAGTGGGTACTGGAAATGTTCTAAGCCCACATGAATATTTTCAGTTCGAACGGACGCTGAAATATGTCGTCGTGAATAGTGAAAGTGCTTTTTGGATTACTTTTTGGAAAGCCACCTTTTTGGGCTTTTGCTCCAAAATATCTTGGAGATGACATGGATGGATGTGGCTGAAATTTCAGCCCCTCCACCCCTCCTTCTCCTATAAATAGAGGTGGAGGGGGCAGCCGAAATCTCACTCCTTCTCACATACAAGTGCCATGACATTTCTGGCTTCTCTCTCCCTCCCAGCGAAATAGTTTCGTAGAGCCGAAAGGCTGTCTGGGTTCCGGTGGGAACTAGTTCTGGACGGCGAAGCCCTGCCGGATAGATGACACCGTATGTGTGCAACCCCGTAGAGAGGTCGTAGGTTCGATCTTTTTGCCCGAGGGGCTGTTCGAGGGTCCTCCCGAAGGGCTGTCCGAGTTTCTGTCCGAGTTTCGGGGGTCCTCTCGAAGGGCTGTCCGTGAGGCCTCCCGGAGGGCTGTCCGAGGATCCGTCCGGTGGGACTATCCGAAAGACTGTCCAGAGGCCTCCCGGAGGGCTGTCCGAGGATCCGTCCGGTGGGACTATCCGAGGGACTGTCCCGAGGCCTCTCGAAGGGCTGCCCGGAGATCCGTCCGGTGAGCTGACGATGGAGTACATCCTCGCGGTTGGGAGGTTGTAAAATCCTAGCTGCGGGGATCTGCACCGCTGATCGTCATCGACTCTACTTCCGCTGCGCTACGAGTCGGTAACGAAAAAGATCAAATCTTGTATGCAGTCTCCATAGTGATCCTGGGCTGGTACGTAGGTCGGAAATTTTTTGTTTTCTGCTGCGTTACCCTACACACGCCCCGGCGTCTCCGCGCCCCAGGCGTACGCTGCCCATATAGGACAGCCGGGCCTTGGTGCTCCAGCGGTCTACAATGGCTATGCTCCAGCGCCTCAGCAGCATCAACCCCCTGCATGGGATCAAACGCAGCTCCACGCCGCCCTCAACAACCTCTCCTTGCAGCAGGGCGGCGCCGCCGGCGGCGGCTCCAACTGGTTCTTTCACACAGGCGCGACTGCCCACATGGCCAGCGATCCCGGTATCCTCTCTTCTTTCTCTCCTTCTTCCAGTCTCTCCTCTGTCATCTTCGGAAACGGAGACTCCCTTCCCATTACTCACATCGGCAGTGCCTCTCTCCCTACCTCCTCTTTTCCTCTCTCTTTACGTGATGTAGTAGTCACTCCTAATCTCATTAAAAATCTTATTTCAATTCGTCTTTTAACTCGTACAAATCCTGTTAATGTTGAATTTGATGAGCTTGGTTTTTCTGTCAAGGATCGTCGTACCCGCGCGGTGATTCTCCGATGTAACAGCGACGACGATCTCTATCCGCATGTCGCCAGCCATCAAGCTCTTATCGCCGGCACCACCGATCTTTGGCACCAACGTCTTGGTCACCCCGGACATGATGCTCTTTCTAAAACACTTTCTTCGTTTGATTTTACTTGTAATAAATCACCCCCTACAACGTCGCATGCTTGTAGATTGGGTAAGCATGTTCGTCTACCTTTCAAACAGTCCGATAGTCAAGCAAGTTTTCCTTTTGCTCTTGTTCACTGCGATGTTTGGACATCTCCTATCATAAGTGTTTCGGGATTTCAGTATTATCTTGTGATGCTCGATGACTACTCTCACTATGTTTGGACTTTTCCATTGCGTCGCAAATCGGATGTATTTCCCACTATTTCTCGTTTTCATGCTTTTGTCGCCACCCAATTTCAACGCTACATCTTAGCTTTTCAAACCGACAATGGTCGTGAATTTGATAATAATGCTTCACGCACCTTCTTTGCACAGCACGGCATGCATCTTCGGCTCACATGCATATCCGATCACCGTGGATATCGCTGCTATGATCCGATCAGTCACCGTGTACTAACATCACGCCACGTTGTATTCGACGAGTGCGTTTTTCCTTTCAGGAACATGCTGTTGGAGACCCCCTCACCGCCGGTTGTGCCCTTGCAGCCCGATCCTGTGGTGGTTCCCACGTCGCCGGCCCCTCGTCAGCATGGCCCACCGGCCGCCCCTCGGGCTGCTGGAAGTCCAGCCGTGGCCGCCCCTGCATCACCTTCACCGGTTGCCACGGCTGCTGCTTCTTCTACCGGGTCGCCCAGTTCAGCTGCCATGGCAGCGAATTCTGGTGCCCCGGCAGCCACTTCTACGAGCATTGCTCCTGGGTCACCCACTTCGGCTGCCATGGCTGCTCCTTCTAGCACTCCATCTGTTGCCTCCCACGACTCTTCAGCAGCCACTTCGAGCCCATCATCATCTCCCGTGGTGTCCTCCGGCCCTGCCGTTGAGCTCGCCGCGTCTTCGCCGCCTCCGGCTCCGGTTGCACCGCCGCGGGCGGCTCCATGGCTTCGCCTTTCTAACGTGTCCATCCACACGATGGCCACACGTGCGCGGCATGGCGTTCTTCAGCCCAGCAGGCATTTCGAGGATGCTCATGCGGCCGCGGTTGTGCCTTCGCCGCTTCCCACGTCTGCACGTGCGGCTCTTCGTGATCCTGCGTGGCATTCTGCCATGCAAGAGGAGTATGATGCCCTCCAGGCCAATCACACATGGACTCTTGTGCCTCGACCTCGGGGTGCCAATATCGTCACCGGTAAATGGGTGTTTCGGCATAAACTCAAACCCGATGGTTCCTTGGATCGTTACAAAGCTCGTTGGGTTGTTCGAGGATTCACTCAACGTGCCGGCATTGACTTCGGTGAGACTTTCAGTCCCGTCGTCAAACCAGCCACAGTACGCACAGTCTTGCATCTTGCTGCTTCTCGACATTGGCCCGTGCATCAGTTGGACGTATCCAATGCGTTCCTTCATGGAGTCCTACATGAGCGTGTTTACTGTGCTCAACCGACGGGTTTCATCGATGCAACATATCCCGAGCATGTCTGTCTGTTGTCCAAGTCTCTCTATGGGCTTAAACAGGCTCCATGCGCTTGGTACACACGCATTGGTGATTTTCTTCGGCGCCTCGGATTTACTTCGGCTCTTTCGGACACCTCACTCTTTGTGCTTCGTCGTGGTTCAGACATGGCTTATTTGCTTCTTTATGTTGATGACATTGTGCTGACAGCTTCCTCGACATCTTTTCTTCGAATGATCATCACCTCTCTCAGCACTGAATTCAAGATGAAGGATCTCGGGCCTCTTCATTTTTTTCTCGGTGTTGCGGTTCGTCGCACGGCCTCTGGTTTCTTTCTCTCTCAGGAGAGATATGCTGAGGAGCTTCTTGATCGTGCTTCCATGTCTAACTGCAAGCCAGCATCCACGCCTGTTGACACCAAGCCTAAGGTCTCGGCTGCCTCTGGTGAGCTTGTATCGGATTCCACCTTCTACCGAAGTATTGCAGGTGCTCTTCAATACCTCACCTTGACACGGCCGGACATCGCCTATGCTGTCCAGCAAATTTGTTTGCATATGCATGCTCCACGTGATGCTCATTGGGGATTGATCAAGCGCTTACTACGCTATCTCCGCGGTACTACTTCACATGAGCTTCGGATCGCCGGCAGCCCCTCCATCGCCATTGCTGCTTATTCCGATGCTGACTGGGTTGGCTGTCCGGACACTCGCAGGTCTACTTCCGGATATTGCATTTATCTCGGGGACACCTTGGTGTCTTGGTCCTCCAAACGCCAACCTACTGTTTCTCGCTCGAGTGCTGAAGCCGAATACCGTGCGGTGGCCAATGCCGTGGCTGAATGTTGTTGGCTTCGTCAACTTCTTGTCGAGCTCCATTGTGTCGTTGACAAGGCCTCCATGGTGTTCTGTGATAATATCTCCGCGATATACCTCTCTGCTAACCCCGTTCATCATCGTCGGACGAAGCATATTGAGCTGGACATACATTTTGTACGCGAGAAGGTGGCTTTGGGACAGTTCCGTGTTGTTCATGTTCCCACAACTCATCAACTTGCCGACATCATGACCAAGGGGCTTCCTACTTCTTCATTCGAAGCTTTTCGGTCTAGTCTTGGCATCTACTCCGACGACACTTCGACTGCGGGGGGGGGGGGGGGGGGGGGTGTAAGAATAAGGTAGCATGTTTTAGCGTATATACTTGATGTAGTCCTAACCTTCCTATCTGTACCTCCATATCTATTCTTTCCTTTTAGACTAGGATTAAATCTTGGAGGACAAGTATAGGCTGGCAATGCGCCCTCTGGGCCTCTAATGCATGCGATCATATTCTCCTAAACTATCTAGTCTACACTTCCGATGCTTGAGAAATAGTAAAAGGCTGCATTATTTTTACACAAAACATTTCCAGCTCGCTAGTGAGCCAGTGTAGATTGTAGAGCCAATGTACTACATAAAAGCATGAGACTTTGGGTACTTCTGAAAGCACTGAAAATAGGCAATGGAGCATATGGTCTACAATGTCAAACAATCATTTATATAATCTTCATACAATTTATTATGTTCGAACAACTTTTATTTTGATTTAGTTGTTAACAAAATATTTTTTCTACAAAAAGTAGTTTCTCCCATAAAAATCATTTCCTATTCTAAACAGAAATATATTGGAATCTTTAGCACAGCTGAAAGGTACAAATCTGACCATTTACTTACTTAAATGATGGCACTAATGCTTATGACCTGGTTCCTGTATCGGATTCAGAAATTTGCAGTTGCTGAAGGAAAGATGAGCACCTTCACACAACTATAGAGATGCGTTGGTTTCCTACTTTTGCTTACTACTCCTATCACCTCACTCCAGATCTAAATGAGGGTTATCCATTACGTATTGTAATTATATCCCAAAACCAGAGAAAGTGGAAAATGTAACTACAAACTATGTTTCTCAATTAAAAAAAGCTTGTTCTTGGGCTCCTGCCCCCACAATGTCACCACCACATACATACATTGAACCAAATGTTCCACAGAACTATGTGAAGAGCAACACGAGCCATTGGAGACATAAGAAACACCATTTTTATTCTCCAGAACCAACACCTGCATCACCATTAATTACTAAAAAATTAATTAAATAGCCCACTGCTCCATTGTGTACACACAAATATAATTCAAGCTGGTTCAAGGCCAGGTAGTTATATTTTTTTTAAAATCACATAGAAAGCATGTGTTACATCAGCATCATGATTTGCCAAGAGCATAAGTAAATTTTTTTTTTTTGAAAGATCCAGCTGCAGGCTGGCTTGTATTGATTTATAGCAGATAGCAAATGGGAATACAAAAGGTGGTTTTTGATCAGAGGATCAAGGAATTAAAGAGAAGACTAAAAAGGAGATACAACATCCTTGCTAAGTAATATTTTCACGGAGGGTCCCCAAAGGGGTGCTCCAGAAATGCTGCTCCTGCTTGGCGCCAAAACTCAAGAGTTCTTTTGATGGATGTGTTGATGTTTGTCAGTGCCACTACCTTGTTTCTGAAAGTACATTCATTTCTCTCCCTCCAAAGCTCGGATAGGGTCAGGATGATCATGGTTTTGATGGCCTTTTTGTGTTCAGGTCTTGCAGTACTTATCATTTCAGCTATGATGGCTGCCGGCTTGGTCTTGCTTTGCCATTTGCTTGGATGGAGGGAGCTACAACCGTTGCCTGCTGCAGCGTTAGTCCACACTGCGAGTGATACCGGGCACTGCCAAAACAAATGTACAGAGGATTCCAGATTTCGGAGGCAAAACTGGCAGAAGTATCCGTTCGGCCATCCCCTTCTTTGCAGACGGTCGTTGCACCATAATCTGTTGTTGAGAAGCAACCATGTGAAAATCTTCAGCCTAGCAGGTGCCCAAGCGCTCCAAATTAGCTTCCTGAAATCTGATTTCATGAAGCCCTGAAACTGGGCCTTGTATGCAGAACTGGCTGTGTACACTCCTGATGCCTCGTGTGTCCACTTGATGGTGTCTCTTGCTTGGTCTTGCAGCTGAATATTTCTTGTTTGAATCCACCTGTGCAGTCTGATCGCCTCAGCCCACAAATGTTGTGTGTCCCCGTGAGCGAGGTCTTTTATCCAAGTATTGTTTGCTAGAGCTTCTCTGACCGATCTGTTCTTTCTTCGAGAGTGCCTAAAAAGCGTTGGGAAAGCTGTCTTCAGGTTTCCTGAGCCGGTCCACGAGCAGTGCCAGAAGGAGGCCGTTGCACCATTGCCCAGTGTGACCAAGGTGGAGGCGCTGAACAAAGCCCTGTCGTCGTCGTCGCATGGCAGTTGCATGCCATTCCATGGCCTGTCCGGACTTGTCCAGGACAGCCAAAGCCAGCGTAGCCGGAGTGCTCTACTGAAGCGGTTCATGTCCAGTATTCCCAGGCCTCCATTTTCAATTGGGGAGCAGACTACAGGCCAGCTGACTTTGCACTTTCCTCCATTGAGTTCCTCTTCTTGTGCCCATAGAAAACGCCGTCTAACCTTGTCTACTTCAGCTAAAAACTTCTTTGGCGCTCGGAGCACAGATAAGGCAAAGGTCGGCAGTGCGGTTAGTACACTGCGGACCAAAACCCGTCTGCCAGCGATAGTCATGAGTTTGCCCTTCCATCCCGCAAGTCTTGCCCTGATCCGGTCCAGTATGAACTGGATGTGGACGAGGCGCAATCTGGATAGGGTTAGCGGGAGGCCCAGATATTTCAGCGGAAAACCCACTGTCTCCCCACCAAAATTGAGTAGAACCTCTGTGCCATCACGACAGAGCGCTCGACAGGCGGCCAACACATCCACCGTTCCGGTGGCACAGCGCGCGTCCCTCCGCATCGTCAAGGAGCTGGGCCTGCTTGGCCCACGGGAGAAGATGACCACGGAGGTTGCCAAAGCTCTCCTACGCCGTTTCGACGTGCCATTGACTGATAGCGACATTGCGGTCATTGCGAAGCTCACGCGCCTCGACAACGAGGCCCTGCGGATCATGGCACGCATGGCCGGACCCGATGGAGATGCCGAGGAGGCCGTAGTTTAGTCATGTTAGCTATTTTCAGTTTTCCCCTCCGGTGGCGGCCGACGATGAGTCGGTCTGAGTTAGGTTTGTTTCCAATGTGTCGTAGCAGGATGTGTTTAGCTAGACGCCGGCGTGTCTTGGGGCCTGTTGGTGGACGCCGGCGTGCCCCTGTTAAGATGGAGGTGTACTTCATGGGCCTGAGGCCAATTAGTAATTTCAGTCACCGGAGCTACATTTGTTTTCCCCATGGGTGACAAACTGCCTCCAATCATGTGTTGGAACGTCCGTGGCCTCAACAACCCTGCCAAGCGAGCCTCCATCTGCGAGATAGCCACAACGCACCGTGTTGCTGTCCTGTGCCTGCAGGAGACGAAAATTGATGATTGGTCTCCTAGCCTAGTCCGTGAGATTGGGGGCGCGTCCCTCACTGACTGCATTGCACTGCCGGCGATTGGCGCCAGTGGCGGGGCGGCGATCCTCTAGAACAGAAACCTCGCCACTGTTGCCTCCCATGCCGTCGGCGTTTTCGCAATCACGGCAAGGGTCACTCTGCTTGGACAGCCCCAAAGTTTCTGGCTCTCCTCTGTTTACGGGCCTGCAGACGATGCCAGAAAGGAAAATTTCCTTCTGGAACTGTCTCGCACGGCTCCGCCTACAGCAAAACCATGGTTAATCAACGGAGATTTCAACCTCATCTACGAAGCGCGCGACAAAAACAACCTCAACCTAAACCGTAGGCTTATGGGTAGGTTTAGAACAGCCATCGACGCGGCTTGCTTGAAGGAGATTAAGTGCAAAAACCGCCGATACACTTGGAGCAACGAGCGACAAGATCCAACCCTAGTCAGCATAGATAAATTCTTCTGTAACCAAGCCTGGGAATCCATCTTCCCCTCCGCTTCGCTGATGGCGGCCTCCACGGCTACGTCCGATCACTGCCCGCTGGTCCTTGCCGACACCAGCGCCCCGCCTCGCCCCGCACTTTTCAAGTTCGAGAGCTTCTGGCCTAGCTTCCCTCGCTTCCACGACACAGTAGCAAATGCCTGGAACAGACCGGTACAATCCACGTGCGCCTTTCAGCGTCTCCATACAAAAATGACGCGCACGGCGCGAGACCTGAAAATTTGGAGCAAATCCATTTTCAGCGATGCAAAGCTACAATTTCATATAGCTGCTGAAATTGTGCTTCGCCTAGATGTAGCGCAAGAGACCCGTCGGCTGACTGATGCAGAATACAGCCTCAGGAAACTGCTAAAGCTTCGCCTTCTGGGCCTCGCGGCGGTAGAGCGTGCCCGCAGGCGCCAAGCTTCTCGCCTCACCTGGCTACGAGTAGGAGATGCGGGAACAAAATTCTTCCATGCAAAAATGAGATCGCGTAGGCGAAAGAACTACATCCACAGCCTCCAGGTGGGCAATGCGATCGCCACGGCGCACGAGGAAAAAGAAGCGGCCATCTATCAGCATTTCAACGACAGTTTGGGGTCCAAGGCTGTTCGACCGCTAGGCATCAACTGGCAACTCTTGGACATGCCCTCGGTTCAAGGAGGAGGCCTCGACAACCCTTTCTCTGAAGATGAAATCTGGGAGGCGATCAAGGCCTCCCCATCAGAGAAGGCCCCGGGCCCCGACGGCTTCACTGGGACTTTCTTCAGAAGCTGCTGGCCGCTGATCAAGACCGATGTTCTGCAAGCTTTCAACAAGTTCTACCACATGGCAGGAGGTGACTTCAGCAAACTAAACACTGCCATGGTGGTCCTCCTCCCCAAAAAAGATGGTGCCACAAAGGTCCAAGACTTCAGGCCAATCAGCCTGATACACTCTTTTGCAAAGCTTATAGCCAAGGTGCTCTCCATGCGGCTAACCACGGTGATCCACAGCATCATCTCGCCTGCACAATCGGCCTTCTTGCGCTCCAAGTGTACGCAGGATAGTTTCATGTATGTACAAAATGCGGTCAGATCTCTCCACCGAAAAAAGACACCCGCACTGCTGTTTAAGTTAGACATCGCCCGAGCTTTCGACAACGTCTCTTGGGAATACCTACTGGAGCTTCTACAAGTGCTTGGTTTTCCGGCACGCTGGCGAGATTGGATTGCGCTGCTTCTCAGCTCGGCATCGTCATCCTTTCTGCTAAATGGGACTGTAGGACAGCAGATTCGCCACCGTAAGGGCCTGCGACAGGGAGACCCGCTCTCCCCCCTCCTCTTCATCATCGCCATCGACCCCCTCCACAGGCTGCTACAGAAAGCGACAGAATTGGACATGCTTGCCCCCCTGCCTGGCAGAGACATCTCTCTTCGAGTTAGCCTTTATGCTGATGACGCGGTAATTTTTGCCAAGCCTGATAGAGCGGAGGTCGACGCCCTGCTCGACATCCTCCGCGACTTTGGACAGGCAACTGGACTGCAGGTGAACCCCTCAAAATCAACTGTCTCCGCTATCCGCTGCGAGGAGATCAACCTGCATAAGTAAATTATTAAAGAGAATAGAAATTACACATTTGCCTTCTTAAAATTATGAATCTCTACCATTGAACACCCGTCCCTGTCTGCGTACCCTAGATATTGGAGATGAGAAAACAATGTAGAAGACAGACGGCGGGATTGTGAAGGAGTTCGTGTACCTACATACCAGCTGGTGGAGGCGGTTGTCGGCGTCGACACCCTGCAATGGCAAAGCACATCAGCCCCCACGTGTTGCTGCTGATTTGGGCGATGGTCCTCTCTGCCTTGCTGCAGTAGCCATAGCTTGAGGGGGGAGGAGGGGTGAGAAGACAGTGGGCAGAGGCATCAATCTCACGAAGGAGTGGAGAATCGGTGGAGCCTGCGGCACAGGGACGCAGGATAGGCACGTCTAGAAGGTGGACCGGTGGCGGAGGAGTTGGGCAGGGCGGTGGGCCATGGGGAGAAGGAGGAGACCTGGAATGGCCGATGATGGGGGGAAGAAGGTAGCAGTGGGGCGAGATGAGACCCGGCGGCGGCCGGCGGGAGAAGCAGGCGGCGACGGGATCGGTAGAGGAAGTGGCCGCGGCGGGATGGAGAGACCGGGAGGAAGGGAGCCCAGCGAGCCAACTTGACCGACTCCTCCGGTCCTCCCACTTATTATCGGGGGATTTGATTTTTTGCCGCAGGTTACTTTGCTCTTTGACAATTTGCCACTAGTTACATAGTAATTGATTTTTTGCCACAACATAGTTTGGACTTTGATCTTTTACCACTTTTTAACACAAAAATAATCTTTGCAAATGATAGACAAAATAAGTGCACAAAACAGCCTCCATGGACCGGCGCGTCGAGCTGCTCCACCCACCCGAGAAGGCCGAGATGAAGGAGGTGCACGGGGCACCGAGCTGCTGCTCCTCGCCGGCGCCTTGTGCTGCTGTTGCTCCGGCGCGACCGTATGAGCCCGGGGATGAGGGGATGAGAATGAGCGACCCGTGCGAGCGGAAGGGGATGAGCCTCTCCCGTTCGTGGTCAATGTGTGGGGCTGGGGTATTCTGGTAATTTTATGTGGGGCCCACCTGACAGAGGGCAAAAAATCAAAGTCCCAAATAAGTTGTGGCAAATTATCAATTACTATGTAACTAGTGGCAAAATGTCAAAGAGCAAAGTAACTTGTGGCAAAAAATCAAATCCCCCCTTATTATCAGGGCCCGGGAGTAGGGAGCACGACCCATCCAGCGCTTGACCAAGTCAAAATCTGGGCGTTTTTACTCCCGGGAGCTTAGTGAATTAAAGGATTAGTTCCCGATAAAATATACTACTCGAGCGTAACCACGATGATAGACCATCAAGTTCGACCACATAATTCAACGAGAGTAGGATTGATAAATAAAAGGAGATCTGCTTCATGTCGGTGACTCCTTCGGCCCCAGTCGCGCCGCCACTGCGGCCGGCACCCACGGCCCGGGGGGCTGAGCAAGAAGAACTAGGGCATCGCAAGGTTATATACCGCGAAGTTCAACATCTATTTAACCAAAATTAATCTCATATTTAGGAAAATCTTCGTTGTGTATTTCAAAAAAGCTAGCCGCATGTTTAGAAAATGTACATCACGTAAATAAAAATGTTCGACATGATATTTAGCAAAACTCAATCTGTATTTAATATTTCAAAATGTTCAACTCATTTAAAAAAAATGCCCGTCGTGTATTTAAGATTTTTTTGCATATTTAAAAAATGTACATCATGTATTTAAAAATATGCATTGTGTATTTTAAAAATATTCATTGAATATTTCAAAGAAAGTTCAACTTTTATTCAAAAAAGCCGTCGCGTATTTAAAAAAAATCATTTGTACTTAAATAAATTTGGTCATATACTTTGAAAATATTTGTCGTGTATATCAAGAAGATTCAGTGTGTATTTAAAAATATTTTTCAAATATTTAAAAAGTTCATCATTTATTTTTGAACATTATACATGTAAAATAAGAAGTGTTCACACATTCTAAGAATTATTTCTGAATATTTGTTAAATACCTTTTTTATATTAAAAACATAGAAAAGAAGAAACACAAAAAAATAACAAGGAAAAAATCAAAAGCAAGGATCTGAAGATTTTATTTATATAAATGTGCTTGAAAAGTGTTCTTCGTGTGGAAAAAAGTGTTCGCGTGAACATTAAAAAATCACATATTAGCTGGACACATACATATCCGCTCTCCCTCCCTGACGTAGGTGTCAAGCGGTGGTGGTTGATCTTCCCTTCTCCCCGGCAAGTCCAAGGTCCCCCTCTTCTTCCGCCTGTCACTCCATCGTTGGAAGGAGGTGGGACCTAAGGTGTTTGGTAATAAGTCTAGCTTGTCTCCATTCGGTGGTGGTGAGATGATGGTGGCATAGTCGATGTAGAATTTGCTCTCCCCGCCTTGCCCTCATTCCAGTGATGCTTCTTCGTATCATCGGGAGGCGTATGGAAGATGGTATGCCCCAGATCCAGTTCTTCGGGTTTGGCATTTTCTTCTACAGGTTTATCTCGGTCGCGATGTCCTGTGAAGAGGACAATTTGGTTGTACGTCTTAGTCCTCCGGCTCCATTTCCTACCATTGAAGGTTGGCCAGCCTTGGCCTTGTCAGTAAGCGTGTTAGAGTTGTGTCCCCGACTCCGTCTAGCCAAAACTGCGGCATTCTAGCAGACCCTCTTCTGTGTTGTCTTCTACAGGACCACGATTTGCTATGCAAAATGCGGCCGTCGGCATCTTCTGGTCTGCACCGATGACATCCCGACCGCTATTTCTACAAACTCCTGAGTTTAAACAAGTTTTCTCTGATGAGGTAGAGGCCCAGAGGAGGCACATCGCTGGTGGATGCGGAAGGAACAATACATCGGCACCCCAATGATTTGAATGTATTTTCCAATTTTCACAAGGGTGTTTTTGGAAGCGTTTGTGCTACTTAATATATTGCCTTTGGCCTTTTTGCAAAGAAAGAAGTTCATATACTTTAATAATTTTTCCTCCTAAAAAAATTGAACAGACTAAAAAATGAAAATGAAAAAAAGGGAAACAGAAACAGAAAAGGGAAGCCTGAAAGAAGAAAAGAAAAGAAAACAATAGGGAAAAAGAGCAAATAGAAAATGAACATTAAAAAGTTCATCATATATTAAAGAAGTGCTCATGGATAATGTATGCTAATAAAATATTCATTTTGTATTAAAACTGTTTGTGGGCAAATAAAAAAATGTTCATTGTATACTAAAGAAGGTTCATCGTGTACTTAAATAATGTCTAACGTGTATGAAAATCTGGTCATCATGTACATGAAAACTGTTCGT
This sequence comes from Elymus sibiricus, assembly GCA_039707655.1. Classification (NCBI taxonomy): domain Eukaryota; kingdom Viridiplantae; phylum Streptophyta; class Magnoliopsida; order Poales; family Poaceae; genus Elymus; species Elymus sibiricus. Next base: position 466,041,072 of record CM077666.1, on the reverse strand, counting down.
GTAATTAAAAAAGGTGCTCACGCATTTTTAAAATAATTTTCATTCAAATAAAAAGTGTTTACACATTATGAAAATATGCATTTTTAAAAAAGTTTAAAATATGCATTCAATCAAAAAGGTGTAATTTAAAAAATGTACACAATTTAAGAAAAGTATTAATGTAATTTTAGAAGGTGTGCACATTTACAGAGCAAATGATGCAGTTTTAAAAATTGTGTGTACTTAATTATTTACAAAAAGAAATATATGGTAGAGTTACAAAGAAAAATAAAATGAAATAAGAATATAAAAAGGAATATATATAGGGTCGCGCTATTCGTCACCCTGGGTGATGAATTCTTATTCCTCACCCCAGCCCATCCATGCGCTGTGTTAAACCAGCTTTCATCCACGGTAAGAACAAAAGGTTTGTGAGGTAAGATTACTAGATGGAGGTTACGTAAGATTATGGACTTCACAATCAGTCTAGTGCTGGAAAAGCCACGATGAGGCCCCAGGGAAGTGAGGTAAGATTACGGTTGCCTGTGAAGTAAGATTACAGCCTAGAGAATCAATCCCACGCGCGAAGAGAAATATAGTAGGAAAATTAGATTCTGAGGTAAGACTGCAATAAGAGCTTTGCTGCAATAAATAGTGGCAGCATTCTTGATTTTTGTACATAAGGTTGCGTGGTCCCTCAGGTTTAGACAAGAAAGAAAGGGAGCAAATCAGCAGTACCATTGCTGCCTTGTACCACTCTCATGTTATTACTCTTCACGCCAGGAAATAACCATTGTTTGATGCATGGCTGAAGGCAAACCCAAACTATGTTATGAGTTATGACATATGATGATTAAAGAAGGCAACCCAAATGATGTTATGACAGTGTAAAATACAATGACTTTTGACTGCTGTCGCTCATTCTGATACTATCAGTATGAATTTGCCTTCAGGTTGACACCAGCTTTAAGAGGAATTCACTAGTGGTGACAAGAATGCTTTAGGGATTGACAAAATTTGCAGCAACATTAGCTCCACTGTTGCGTGTTCTTGCTTGTATCTGTTTTAGCGCAACTGGATGTATTGACAGAAGTGGAAAATCTGCCACGGATAACATTGCAGTACCATCTCTATGCCGCAATAAGAAAAAAAAAGCAAATTGTCTGAGAATCAAAATGGGTTCTTAAGCGGATATATTAAAGATTGAGATATAAAATGAAACATGCATCAATATACAATCAGAACTATTTCTTTTTATGAATTAAACAGTATCGGAAAGGAATTCAAAACAGAGAGGTGATGTGTTAAAAATAATAGAACCAACAAGTGGCGCATCGGAAACAGGGATGTAGTGCTTGGTTGCTACATAAAAATCTAAAGCACAATTCCGAAACAGATTCACCTTTTTATTATTGCTTTAAACCTCAATTTAGGATGGATCACAAAATACAAAGGCATGTTCCAGAAAACCAATTCATGATCAGGTTTGCAAGAAAATACACTTCTAAATATCCATCATACACTACCCGTCATCCACCCCGCAACAAAGAACAAAACAAAGAGAATATTCCCGATTCTCAGAAGCATATCAACAAGCAGGTAAAGGCCACCAACAAACAAGAGTATATAACACTTGAGATTAACCTTGGCTTTTGTACGTCAAATTGAAACAAATTAATATCAAAATGACATCACAAGGGAATTTTCAACGTGTGTAGTCATTGGTTCTATCAGATTGGACCATACAACACTGGAGCAACAAGAAAAACGGAGTCCCACACAACACTGGAACAAGCAGGAGCTGTGAGCCATCAACGAAGGCTTGCTACTAATATTCTACAAGGAGATGCACTAATCTGACATACTACACAAAACATAGCTAAGCCTTGAAACGGAATTAGGCGCTGGGCCGAGCACCATCACGACGTAGACTGGAACATTCTAGAAGGTATGATCAAGACGTACACAATGTGCATGCTTCCATCACTAGCAGTATAATAAGAAAAATTACAGCGACTAACAAAAAATACTTCGGATAGGTGATTGCCTTTGTTTTCATGTACTCTTCGTTCCATTTAAAATACCAAGCTGCAACTTGCTTTTTCATGGCATCATCACATAAATAAATAAAAACCTGATTAACCAGCTAACTAATTAATTTAACCTTCTTTTAGCTATGTTGACAAATTGATATAATCCAGATCAAAAACATGAACTCCTCAAACTGAATCTAATCTACCTGCACTAGATCACTCAGAATTGCAGCTATATGAATTGAAAAATCATTGCAACTTGAGCAGTTCTCATCCACCGTATCAAAGAAGTAGTTCAAAAGTAAAGATGCACAAAAGTAAGATTTTGACGCAATTTGTGGTCCTTCCCAATCCATAATTCGATACAGCTCATATAGTCATAATAACTATTCAGAAGATGAGGAACATCCCTAACCTTGGGAGGCATCCTAAGGTTGGAGAACTTGGACGGGATCTGGAGGTTGGTGCGACTAGTGGCGCTCAGGTACAGAGGCGGCGGTCGATTTCTACGGCTAGTGGACAGGAACTGTTTGCTGGTGGAGAGAGAGATCGAGGGGAGAAGTCACTGCTTCTAGCTAGCGATGAGGGCGCAGTAGAGGATGAACCCCCTGCTTCTCCAGCCGGCGGCGCTTGGTCCAGGCGTGATGCTCTCCTTCTTGGCCATGGGGAGCGACAATAACAAACAAGTAGTCAAGCACCTTCCCGTATCCATTTTAGTGCCCTTGCCGCTGGAATCCTGCTCCCAGAAATTGTCCAATAAAATTGGGAAAAATAAATCGTACAAAGAGGTGTGATTTTGGCGAGAAGATTCCTCATACCATGGGGGTGAATTCGTGTACAGAGGTCTCCAATACTGATTTGGCTGGAAGGAAATCTCGTAGATGGTGCGGATGTGCTCATAGGCACCTTCCTTTCTTCTCCAGTTTGTAGAAGAGAGGCATCGATGCGCCATTCCAGCCTGCCGAAGAACACAGACGCCGCAGCAACCTACTGCCAGCCGTCGATGAGAATCGGCACCGGCGAAGAAGAGGTTCTCGCCGTCACGGCCTCACGGGGCGAGTTGACCGAATTACCCACGATTGAGAAAACCGCAACGTGCAAAAAAAAAAAACCTTTTTTTAAGTTTGGTATACATGGCTCGGTCGCATCGAGCATGCCTACAGGGCGGTGGCCTCGCTCGACCCGGGTGGAGAATAAGTTATTCTTCACCCACGGGTATAAATAGTATTTCTATATATATATATATATATATATATATATATATATATATATATATATATATATATATATATATATATCAAATAAATTATAATATTTTATTTAAAAAAGAACGAACTAAAAAGAAAAGGGAAAAAGAAGAACAAGAACGGAAAAAATATTAACCGAGCCAAAACCGAGAAGTAGAAGTAGTCATCAGGGGCGAATCCAGGATAAAAGGTCGTCGGGGTCAACACAAACAAGTAGTATTAACATCCTTTTAAAAAAAGTAGTACTGACATATACCCTAAAAATGCAGTAATATATGGCTAAAAAAATGTGTAGCTCGTATTAAATAACATGTCCATAATATTTTTTAATAAACTCATACAAATAAGAAATCATAGTTGCCATCATAACAAATAAGCTCTGACTACAAAAGTACTCTCTCCGTTTCATAATGTAAGACGTTTTTTGACACTACACTAGTGCGAAAAAAACGTCCTACATTATGGGACGGAAGGAGTAGTTACCTCTCTATTTTCTTGACCTCTACAATCTTTCATCTTCAAAAAGTAATCTTGGCATCTTAGATTACCCACCCAGACCTTCAAGCAATTATAAAAAAAAATCAACACGTCAAACAATCCCTAAGATAATAGGAGAACATGATTTTTAGATAATAAGAGAACAAAAATTAGATGAAGAATTCGGCTTTAATACCACTTACGGATCGAATCTGTAGAAAGAATCTTCAGTTTTTATAGAGGAGAGGAGTGAAAATTGGGAGAGGCCAGGGAAGCGGCGATTCATCCGTTCAGGCGAACAGAGGGGTTGGCGGCGGCAGGGCGTAGACGGCGAGCCGTGATCGAGCGCACACCTGAAGAAGCGATCTGGAGATCGTTCTATTTTGTTTGGAGGTCGATCACCTGCCCACGGTCGGAAGTGGCTAGTGGGCCTGCGTGCCCCTGCCTATGGATCGAAGTGGCCAATGGGCCTGCTTGTCGTTCCAATCGGAAGTTGTTAGTGGGCCTGTGTGCTCTTTAGGACTGGGGTCATTTTTTTTTTCCACTGAATCTTTTTCTCATGGGCTATATTGTATATAGCAGGGTTTGGGCCGAGGTCATCGGGGTCAATTGACCCCGGCCCAACACTGTAGCTCCGCCCCTGGTAGTCATGTCCATGCTACGAGTGACCAACCCGCGCAGAGAACGGTAGAAAATCAGAGGCGACTGTAGGCGAGCGGACGCTAGGTTTGGCAATAGGCGAGACATAACATCCACGCCAAGGGAGCACGGAGCAGTACAACGATGCTTGAAGATTGGGTCACACCAAATTTTTGATTGGACTATGTGAGAGAATTGATGAATTTAGATGGCACGACCGAAGGCGACCCGGGTGCCACCGTCCTCCGCCAGCGAGTTGAGGGGTTTCTCTTCTCTTCGCCGGCCGCTCCGGCTGCTGGATGTGGGGGGGGGGGGGGGCTCGCCGTCTCATCGATGTCGTGTAGTTAGGTTAGGGCTAGGTTTTCTTCCATCTGCCGTTTCTGTCTTTGGCAGTTATGGTGGTGGCGGCGTGGAATAAATTTGGTTCGGATTCGATTTCGGTGGGTCGTTGGGAGGCGGTCGTCGGCGGATCTGGTAGCAGGCTAACCAATCGAGGCTGGTGTAGCGGCGATGCCGGTCTCGAGGTGGATTTTATGCTCTGGCCTTGCCATCATGGCAACGCACGCTCCGGCGTCGGCGCGGGGGCATGGAGCTTCTGTATCGGAGTGTGGTGACTCCAGATTATTTGCGGATTCTCGTCGATCGTGGCGCCTCATCGCCGTCGTTCCACAAAACATCGCTAGTAGTGGCACAGATCTGATCTGGCTTCTCTCCGGCATACTGTTCCTCCTGGTCAGAGGATGGAGACTTCCCGACGTCATTCTTCCGTGCGCACAATCAAGGGTTTCGCCAGCTCCGGGAGTTGTGGCTGGATTTGTTCCCCAGGTTTCTTTTTTTAATTACTTATTTTTCTGGGATTGTGTTGTACCACTACTTATTTTCAATATAGTCTCGGGTCCTTCGCGCAAATAAAAAATGGCATGACCTACTAGGACGGAGGAGTGGTGAAACATGTGCTCAAACTTGATGATGCTGAGCACGTGTGAAATTCTTTGGACCCTGACAAGTGCCACACGTGTGACACGAACACATGGCAACTTCGAACGTTTTTTATGGCAAGTTTAGTGACATGAGGATGGCAAGTTTAGTTGTAAAAAATGTCAAGCCGGATTGCGTCGTGCCACACATGTGGCATTTATTGTTTGTTTTTTTTTCTTTTTTGAGGGAAAAAAAAAGAGACCAGGATTCCCATGCACCAAGCGGAGGACTTCCCGCCTTGCCGGCGTGGTATTTTGAAAAGTCTGGGAACTTGTCGGTTAGCGCATACTGGCTGGCTTGGAAGACGTCGGAGTTTGGCAATGTTAACCACTCCTCAAGTACACATACAAGTAATCCTACGATTTTTCTTGAAGAGCGTCGCTATGTGTACGAGTACGATTTTAGTACGACGACGTTGCACAGCACGTTTTAGTACGCCGTTGCACGACACGTTTTCATCGTATAAGCACTTGTACTTTTCCTCGTCCACATTCAAACATCAGGAAAGAAAATTCAAACAGTTGACCAACAGACAAAATTATCCGCAAAAAAAAAAAAAGACCAACAACCAAATTCGTGAAACGTCAATTGACAATTGAAGAGCTCGGTCAAACCTATATTAATTCTTACTTTTCGCAACAACGAAAACGCATTCTTACAGTTGAACCTTGAACCAGCAAATTCAAATATTTGCTTTGAACACTTATCTGTTCACGTAGGGAGTTCAACAACAAAAATGCATTCTTACAGTAGTACTCTACTATAAATGGTGGCGCTAAACTTAGCTAGTTAGCAGCAGAAAATAATATAGCAATGGCGGCTGTTTCTGTCGAGGCATCTCGCCAGCAACCCATCCGCATCTTGAGCCGCCGCCTCGTGAAGGCCGTCTCTCATCCTTGCACTGAGCCACACACTGCGGCGGTCTCCAACATTGACATCTACAACAGCACCGGGCAGTTCCACGTAGTATGCCTCTACCATAAGCATTCCAAGGCACCAACAAGTGGCTTTGATGGCGTCGTTGCCACCTTCGCGGCCGGCTTGCCGTCCTTGCTCGGCCACTTCTACCCTCTGTGTGGCCGCATCGGCACCAACCCGAGCTCCGGCCTCCCCGAGCTTCACTGCCACAACCAAGGTGCAGACCTCGTCGTCGGAGAGGTCGATGACACCCCGGGGAGACTGGACTTCGGCGAGGCACAATCCCTTAAGGAGATGGCGTTGCCGTTCCCTGAGGACGTCGCCCTGTCGGTACAGCTGCTATCCTTCGCCTGCGGCGGCTTCACCGTCGTGTGGGGGATCAACCACCTCGGCGCACTAGTAGAAAACAGGGCATTGGTTTTTGCCAGATCAGAGCAACAGTCCCGGTCTACTTACGAACCGGGACTAATGAGTGCATCAGTCCCGGTTCGAGCGGCCAGGACGCCGGCCGGGCCTCGGCAGGCACCAGTCCCGGTTCGGCTGGGACCTTTAGTCCCGGTTTCAGCCACCAACCGGGACTAAAGGCCCTCGCTCCTGGCGCACCCCCTTTAGTCTCGGTTGGTGTCTGGAACCGGGACTAAAGGTCAGTCTTCAGTCCCGGTTCTAAACACCAACCGGGACTAAAAAGATGCCTATATATATGCTCGCCCCTGCGCGCTCACTCCTCTGTTTTTTGGCCAGCCGGCGTGTGGGAGGTGTGTGCTACTATGTTCTCACCTCCTATGCACATGAGGTGTTTGATGAAATGCCCGAGCCACACTTAAGCTTTCTCCTCTCTAAGCTCGACCTCCAAGCTACATTTTCCCCAAGATTTGTCTAGGTTTGGCGGTGCACCAACTATCCAAGTGTTCTAAAAGGTTAGCAACTTCATCCTTTCATCTCTCACTGCTAGTTTAGCTCATTTCAAATGCTCTAGAAGTATAGTGGTTTGTGGGTTTTAGTGGAGGTGTGTATGTGGGAGTTTTTTTGATTTAGATGCACAATTTGAGCTCAAATTAACTTCTTAGAGTTTGCACATGTGTAGGGTGCCGTCCCGTCCCCGTCCCCGTCCTCACCGCCGTCGATCGCCCGCGCTGATCTCGTCGCCGGCACCACCGTGATGAGCCTCTTGTTCTTATCTTCTTTTTAAAAGAAAAAAATTCTTACTTGTATGATTTAGATAGCTACTTGTATAATTTTCTTACTTGTATTATTGTTTGTTATTATATAGCTAGTGCCATGGTTTTGGTATCCGCCCCCGTCGGCTCTCGTCCGGTCTATGATTCGGATGTGGTATATTATCTTTTATAACTATTTGTTTCATTTAGTGTTTATGACAATTATGCCGACCAACGTGACATAGATGTTTTTATCTAGGAGGTATGTGAACCGGAAATTCCAACCGACCCTCTTGTCGAGAGGTTAAATTTAGTTGAAAAAGAAAACAATTATTTAAAAGAAAAATTGAAAAGAATTGAAGAAAAGAAGATGAAATTGGAGTTGCATGTTGCCGATGTCGTCGATCTACACAAGATCCAGATGGATGCAATGCGCTTGAAGATTAGAAAGATTAGAAAATATGCCATTGATAATGAGGCTTGGTATCATTATGTTGTTGGATCAATTGTTACCTTAGTTGCGATTTTAATTGCATTTGTTGTTGCATTTAAATGTTTTACATAATTGTATGTTAGTTTCAATGTATGTTTTAATTAGATGCTCTAGAGAGCTGTATGTTGTTCTATGAAAACTATGTATGAACTTTATGTATTTATTTTTTCAGTAATAACATTTGATCACTACTGTACTTTGGTTTTAATGTGATGATGAACTTGTATTAATTTGGTCATTTCTCTATTCATGATGTTCTGTAATGGTTTTTGATACATTTAATTATATAATGCACGAAGATGAACCGGCAATGGATGTACGGTGACCGACGCACATCCGAGTATATTACGGGCCTGCATAATTTTCTCGAAGTGGCTGAGGCAAACAAGCAGAATGGTTTTATGTATTGTCCATGTACTGTCTGTAGGAATACGAAGGATTACTCTTCCTCGAAAACCCTTCACTTCCACCTGCTTGAGAAGGGTTTCATGTCACACTATAATGTTTGGACCAAGTACGGAGAAAGAGGGGTTATGATGGAAGACAACGAAGAAGAAGAGGATGATGACAACTATCCTATGTTTCCTGAATACGGTGATACTGCAACGGGGGAAGCTGAAGATCAAGATGCACCATATGTGCCCGATGATGATCTTCGCCGGGTCATTGTTGATGCACAGAGAGGATGCGAAAGTGAAAGGGAGAAGTTGAAGTTCGATCGCATGTTAGAGGATCACAAAAAAGGGTTGTACCCAAATTGCGAAGATGGCAACACAAAGCTCGGTACCGCACTGGAATTGCTGCAATGGAAGGCAGAGAATGGTGTATCTGACAAGGGATTTGAGAAGCTACTGAAAATAGTGAAGAAGAAGCTTCCAAAGGATAACGAATTGCCTGACAGTACGTACGAAGCAAAGAAGGTTCTCTGCCCTCTAGGATTAGAGGTGCAGAAGATACATGCATGCCCTAATGACTGCATCCTCTACCGCGGTGAGGAGTACGAGAATTTGAATGCATGCCCGGTATGCGGTGCATTGCGGTATAAGATCAGACGAGATGACCCTGGTGATGTTGAGGGCGAGCGCCCCAGGAAGAGGGTTCCTGCCAAGGTGATGTGGTATGCTCCTATAATACCACGGTTGAAACGTCTGTTCAGAAACAAAGAGCATGCCAAGTTGTTGCGATGGCACAAAGAAGACCGTAAGAAAGACGGGAAGTTGAGAGTACCCGCTGATGGGTCGCAGTGGAGAAAAATCGAGAGAAAGTGGCCGGACTTTGCAGGTGACACAAGAAACTTATGGTTTGGTTTAAGTGCAGATGGCATTAATCCTTTTGGGGAGGAGAGTAGCAATCATAGCGCCTGGCCCGTGACTCTATGTATCTATAACCTTCCTCCTTGGTTGTGCATGAAGCGGAAGTTCATTATGATGCCAGTGCTCATCCAAGGCCCTAAGCAACCCGGCAACAACATTGATGTGTACCTAAGGCCATTAGTTGAAGAACTTTTACAGCTGTGAGACATAAAAGGTGTACGTGTGTGGGATGAGCACAAACAGCAGGAATTTGACCTACGAGCGTTGCTGTTTGTAACCATCAATGATTGGCCTGCTCTTAGTAACCTTTCAGGACAAACAAACAAGGGATACAACGCATGCACGCACTGTTTAAATGAGACCGAAAGTATATATTTGGACAAATGCAAGAAGAATGTGTACCTGGGACATCGTCGATTTCTTCTGACCCAGCATGCCTTAAGAAAGAAAGGCAAGCATTTCAAAGGTGAGGCAGATCACCGGAAGAAGCCTGTCCTACGTACTGGTGATGATATACTTGATATGGTCAAGGATTTATAAGTAATCTTTGGAAAGGGTCCTGGCGGACAATCTGTTCCGAATGACGCTGACGGACACGCAGCCATGTGGAAGAAGAAATCTATATTTTGGGACCTACCCTATTGGAAAGACCTAGAGGTCCGCTCTGCAATCGACGTGATGCACGTGACGAAGAATCTTTGCGTGAACCTGCTAGGCTTCTTGGGTGTGTATGGGAAGACCAAAGATACACCGGAGGCACGGGAGGACCAGCAATGTATGAACGAAAAAGACGGCATGCATCCAAAGCAGTATCAAGGTCCTGCCAGCTACGCTCTTACCAAAGCAGAGAAGGAAATCTTTTTTGAATGCCTGCTCAGTATCAAGGTCCCGTCTGGCTTCTCGTCGAATATAAAGGGAATAATAAATATGGCAGAGAAAAAAATTCCAGAACCTAAAGTCTCATGACTGCCACGTGATTATGACGCAACTGCTTCCGGTTGCATTGAGGGGGCTTCTACCAGCTCATCAGGATGTGGTCCGAGCTCTCGCGGTCTGGGACGATCGCCAAGGGGCCCAACCACGACCGCTCCGCCGTGTTCCGCCCTCGCGACCAGCCATCCTACGACAGCTTCGAGGAACACCAGATGGTAAACGTCCTGACAGCCCAAGACAGCTTCGTCGAACGCCTCTACTACATCGAGGCGAGCGACATCGACGGGCTGCGCGAGATGGCAAGCACCAACGACCGTCGCTCCTCTCGCGTCCAAGCGGTGTCCGCCTACACATGGAAGGTGCTCGCCGGCATCGTGGCCGCATCACGAGTGCCCGAAGAGTGCTGCCGCATGGGCTGGTGGGTGGACTCCCGGCAGCGGCTAACCGGGCCGGAGCTCGTCCCTGTAATGCCCGACTACTTCGGCAACGCCACGACATACACTCTCGGGGATGCGGCCGTGAAGGAGATCCAGCGGAAGCCACTGGCAGAGGTTGCAGCCATGGTGCGAGACGCCATCACGTCCATTAACTATGACGAGTACATCCAGGACATAACTGACTGGGTGGAGGAGCACAAGGAAGAGGCGTTTGTGGAGACGGCGCTCCTTGGGTTTGGCCCTCCCATGCTTAACCAGACGGTGTTCGCGTCGTTCCCGCTGGACACAGACTTCGGCTTCGGCCAAGCCTCCCTCGCCATGCCCGTTTTTCACTATACTAGGCTCAGCTCCGGCTTCATGGCCATCAGTGCATGTCCTGCAGGAGGAGACAGGTCGTGGTTTGTCAGTGCATCCGTGTGGCCGCGGCTTGCTGCGGCGCTCGAATCTGACGAGCAGCACATCTTCAAGCCTCTCACAGCAGACTATCTTGGCCTCACAGAAAGTCAGTTTGCGCGTTAACGTTACCTACTGGTAACACATCCACCATTCGTCCTTACATCAAGATGCGTGCAGTTGCTATCTATTTATCTACACTTTTCTGCTATACACAATTTATACATGACGAAATACAGCTATTAGAGTCCCGCTATTGTCCTCACATGGTGATTATCAGCGATGGAGCCGCATCGAGCTCGGGTGTGCAGGTGATCCATCATTTTTTTTGGTGGTTTCTGTGGTGGTGCCAGAGGCAGGTGACGAGCGTTGGTGAGGGTGTCCTGGACTAGGGGGTACTCGGGCTGCCGGCCTATCTCTCGTAGGCCGGGCTGGTGGGCCGCTCTCTACTCATCGATGGAAGGCCGGATTGTGGGCGACCCCATGTATCAGAAGGAAACCTCCGAAAACTTGGCGTCTCCTCCAAGGAATAATTGGCGTGGCTGGCATGTTTATCCCTTGATGGTAACCGACTATATGTAACCCTAGGACCCCCTGATGTCTATATAAACCAGAGGGTTTAGTCCGTAGAGGATCATCATCCATTGCCTAGGGTTTAGCCCATCCGATCTCGAGGTAGATCAACTCTGTAACCTTCATACAATCACATCAATATAATCTAGTAGGTCGTAGGGTATTACCTCTTCGAGATGGCCCGAACCTGGGTAAATCGCCGTCTCTGCGTTCCCTGTTACCCATCGATTCCTAGACCCACAGTTCGGATCCCCTACCCGAGATCTGCCGGTTTTGGTACCGACATTGGTGCTTTCATTGAGAGTTCCGTCGTGGGTCACCAAGGGTCAATGTCACGCCGTCCCCGGACAGCTCTTCAGCGATGGAATCTACGGCGGGGACATCTTCATCCCCGGACAGCCCTTCTCTTCAGCGATGGAATCCGCAGCGGGGACATCTTCGTCCCCGGACAGCTTTTCGCCTTCGGCAGCATTGTGGTGCACGCCGATCCGGCCGGTCACCTTGATCAGGTCGGCAACTTCGCCCCTGATCAGGAAATCAGGTTCGGCGGCCTTGAGTACATCGCCGATGCTTGAGGAGATCTGGTCTTCACTGGGTTCTCGGCTTCACCCGAGGAGCCTACAAATCCCGAAGCCTTGACCTCGGATTCCCTCCCTAGCCCTATCCCCGGGGCGGGCCTTAGTTCGGATCCGGCCTTGAGTTCGGATCCAACCCCAAAACCGGAAAACCAAGGGTCACCCTTGGCCGAGCATACTCCCATTATCGGCGTGCCGGAGCTCAACTCCGATGGCTGCCCGAACATAGATCCGGTGGACCTCTCGATTTTAAACGAGATGTTAGACCGGATCCAGAAGATGAATATCGTGGATGGCCCGTCCTCGGACCAGGAGCAGGTTGGACAGGACGCCAGCCGCGGGGAATTTTGCGTCCCACCCACCACCCACTTGGTAGCCACTGTCGAAGATTTAACCGACATGCTGGACTACGCCTCCGAGGAGGCTGCCGACATGGACGAGGATATCGACGTCCCGCCCTATACGGCTCCTTTCCTTGCCACTTCCAACACCGGAAAGTGGACCGCCACCTCCACCTATGACGTTTACATGGTCGATACCCCCAAGGACGGCGACGGTCCCACCGAAGAACCGCCCAGACGCCGACGACGGCGAGCCAGAGGGCGGGGAAAGGGCAAGGAAGATCACACAAACATGAACAGCACCGGAGATAACGAGACTCCGGACAACTTGGAGGAGCTCGGCGACAACACCCCCGAGCAGCACCACGACGCCCCCGAAGGGCATGAAGACCAGGGTGACCCCGAGGACCTCGAGGATTCCGAGGACAGCAATTACCTCCCTCCGTCCGAAGAGGAGGATAGCCTCGGACCCGAAGACTTTATCGTCCCAGAGGATCCCCTGGAGCAAGAGAAATTCAAGCGGCAACCGATCGCCACTGCCCGAAGCTTGAAGCAGAAGCAGCAGCAGCAGCAGCTGAAAGCCGAACAAGATACGCTCAACGACAGATGGATGATGGTCTTAGCTACCGAAGAAGGCCTCGACGATCAACGTCAAGGTCAATACAAGAGTTACCCACGGCAGCGCCTACTCCCAGAATTTGAGGATGAGGCCCTTGAGCCCATGCCTCCCAGACGAACTTACGCAAGCCAGCCCGACCGCCCTCCTCAAGGACGGGATAGGCCGGCTGTGGAAGCCGAACTCCCACCCGTGCCCCCTCGAGGACGGGATAAGGTGGCTAGGGAGGCCGAGCACCCACCTGCACCTCCTCGCCGAGCAGGCAAAGACCCGGTTCAACCGGACGACCGATACGATCTGCGCCACGACTTGAACGCCAGAGGGATCCAGTCAAGATCCATCTATGGATCCACCGGACATGCGCCTACTGGACAGGACGGATACCAAGCCTGGCGCGACAGGAACGACAGAGCTCGGGAGCAGCACCGCGCCCGGATGACAACCGATCTCCGGCGCGACGTGGCCCAGGCTAGGGGCGCCGCACACCCAATGTGTTTCATCGATGAGGTGATGCAGCATCAGTTCCCCGAAGGGTTCAAGCCCGTCAATATAAAATCCTACGATGGGACAACCGACCCAGCCATATGGATTGAAGATTTTCTTCTACACATTCATATGGCCCGAGGAGATGATCTCCACGCCATTAAGTACTTACCGTTGAAACTCAAGGGACCGGCAAGGCATTGGCTGAACAGCCTACCCAAAAACTCCATCGGAAGCTGGGAAGAGCTCGAGGATGCATTCCGAGCTAACTTTTAAGGCACTTATGTTCGGCCACCGGACGCTGATGACCTGAGCCATGTCATTCAGCAGTCCGGGGAGTCAGCCCGGCAATTCTGGAATCGGTTCTTGACCAAGAAGAACCAGATCGTCGACTGTCCAGATGCCGAAGCAATTGCGACATTCAAACATAGTATCCGGGACGAATGGCTCGCCCGCCAACTCGGCCAGTACAAGCCGAGAACAATGTCGGCCCTTACCTCCTTAATGACCCGCTTTTGCACAGGCGAGGATAGCTGGTTAGCTCGTCGAAGCAACCACCCCGAAGACCCCGGCTTCAGAGGTCCGGGACGGAAACGGGAAACCCCGGCGCAATAGGAACAATAAGCGCCGGCACTCGAACAACGGCGGTGAAGCCGATGACGCTGCAGTAAACGCCGGATTCAGCGGCTCGAAATCGGGACCGCGGAAAAAACCCTCTAAAGGGAACCGGGACGGCCCGTCTGCACTGGATAGAATATTGGATAGGCCCTGCCAGATTCACGGCACCCCAGACAAGCCCGCTAATCACACCAACCGTAACTGTTGGGTAATTAAATAGGCCGGCAAAGTCACAACCGAAGAACCAGGCAAGGCCCCCCGCAGCGAGGATGACGACGAACCTCGCGGGCCGAACAACGGAGGCCAAAAGCAGTTCCCTCCAGACGTCAAAACCGTGAACATGATCTATGTCACGCATATACCAAAGAAGGAGCGGAAACGCGCACTTTGGGATGTCTACGCCTTAGAGCCGGTAGCCCCGAAATTCAACCCGTGGTCGGCTTGCCCGATCACTTTCGACCGACGAGACCATCCGACCAGTATACGCCACGGAGGAACGGCGGCTCTGGTGCTCGATCCCATCGTGGACGGATTTCACCTCACCAAAGTCCTTATGGACGGAGGTAGCAGCCTCAACCTGCTCTACTCGGATACAGTGAAGAAAATGGGGATCGACCCGTCAAGGATCAAACCCAGCAACACCACCTTTAAAGGTGTAATCCCAGGAGTCGAGGCTCGCTGCTCGGGATCTGTGACATTGGAAGTAGTCTTCGGCTCGCCCGATAACTTCCGCAGCGAGGACTTGATCTTCGATATTGTCCCCTTCCGCATCGGTTACCACGCACTCCTCGCCCGGACCGCGTTCGCCCGCTTTAACGCCGTCCCGCACTATGCATACCTGAAGCTCAAGATGCCAGGACCAAAGGGCGTTATTACCATCAACGGTAATACCGAGCGCTCGCTCCGAACAGAGGAACACACGGCCGCCCTAGCCGCCGAACTCCAAGCCGCCAAAGAAGCGTCGCAAGTTCAGTCTGCTGCCAAGACACCGGACGCACGCAAGCGCACCCGAGCCGCAGCCTCGGTCCCGGAGCACTCCCATGCTCACCCCAAATAGGGGTCCGCGCCCCACAGCAAGGCCCACCTAGTCGCAAAATACGTACCTTGAGTACACAATTTCGCGCTCAAAATTCCATGGGCAGCTGTGGGGACACATCAAACAAAGGCCGAAAGCTCGGCTCGACCGAACAATGGCCAACAGATGTCTTCCAATCAACATCGACCACATGCATCATCTCGGGCCTGATCAGCGTCAAACTGATATCCCACGGCGACTTCTCAAAACCCTTCCCCAAGGGCTCGTCCGCCGAACTTTACTACCTCCGCCGAACATACGGACGACAGCTCCGCTCACACGGAAGCTTCTTAAAGAGCAAAGGCGCAGACGTGCAGCAGGGCGTAGTAGGGACGTCAAACCACTCATGAAGGCCCTGTGTAAACCTTTACTCTAATGTATTTATTTCTTCAAAAGTATCTATAAAAGTTACTTCGGCAATCCAAATTGTACGGTTGGATGTCACATATTCAAAGGAAATAAAGACCAATTTTTCTCCGGTACTTGTGCCAGTCATTCGCGTTTGCACATTCCTTTCCGCTTTTTTAAGGCCGAAGTAAACTATCACGATACACCATTTTTTTACCGGCTAATGGACCGGGGGCTCGAACATAAATCTTGCCTCAAACTTTGTCCCAGCACCTACTTTTATTTCATGTGCTCGACGTCACGGATATTGCACTATATGAATCAGTTCCGAATTGCGTCTTTGGTCAATAGTTGGGTTGCCCGGCTCCTGTGTTTACCCTCTTACGTTCCGCACTGTTCGGCTAAGAGGGTAAAGGGAGAACCACTGCGATTGTACTTCTTGCTAGCTTGGTCAAGTACCTCAGTGGAGAAAGCCGAAAACTGGCTGTCACAATGAGCGAGAACTGGTCGGCGATCCGATGACTCGTGTCAAACCAAAAATCGTTGGAGGTTAATCCGTGTTACACGAAGGGTTCTCTGTTACAGAAACCATGTGATGATGGTGTCAACCGCGGCTCGTCCGAATATCAGAAACACTGGGGGCTAGTCACCAGCCCCCGCAGTCAAGCTCCTATGGCTAAGTGAAAGCACTAAAACCGCATAGTCTGATTGCCTGGTTTTCCGTACATACAACCGCCTCCGGGCACCGAGACGTCAGCTAAGGGTTCAAGTATCATGAGAAAACACCCCATGCAGTATCTGCAAGGGGGCTGAAGCGGATGACTGGTAACTTTCAGTTTACAAACGGCCGCACAGGAGTCAAAATTAACATAAGCAGGCACTCTATTCACAGCCAAACATCTTGCATTACAATAAAACATAAGTTTCAACTCCTTGGTTGCAAGGAAACTAAATCTACTCATAGATTACTTCCTTAGAGCACTGGGCCTCTACTGCCCGAGCACCATCCATTACGATGGGAAAGTATTGCTCGGGGCGCCTATGCTCCTTCCCTGGCGGCGGAGGTCCGGTGGCCATCTCGGCTGGCTTTATCTTCGGCCAATGTGCCATTGTTTTGCCGAACGCCATCCGAGCCCCCTCAATGCATGTGGAGCGCTTCCAAGTGTCGATCCGAGAAGTGGCATTGTACAACCTTTGCACCAGACCGAAGTAGCTGCTCGGCAGCGGCTCCGACGACCATAACTTGATGCAGAGGTCCTTCATTGCCGGCTCCGCCATCCGATGCAGCTCCATCAGCTGCTTCATTTGGTTGTTGAGGAGGGGAGGGTGTTCGGGCGCCTGAAATTGCGCCCAGAACAGCCTCTGCTTGGCCCGTCCCTCCTGAGCGGCGAAGAACCTGGCCGCGTCCGCCGCACTCTTCGGGAGGTCCGCAAAGGCGCCTGGGGAACGCCATACTCGCGTGAGCAACGTGAACCTGTTACCTCCAAATATACTTTGCAGCAAGTACGGCTTACCATTCGCAATGAGCCTGACTTGGCAGAGCTCCTCTTGGTAGTCGCGCGCCTCTGTCCGCGCTTCCTTGGCCACCGCCCACCACAGCCAATGAGGCCAGCTCGGCGGCCTACTCCTTATTCTTCTGCTTGAGGGCCTCACACTTTGTGACGGCATCCCCGAGCTCTTGCTGCACTTCCAGCACCCTATCCTCGTGCTTCTGGCTCGTGGTTCGCTCCACAGCCAGTTCGACGGCCGCTTTCTCGGCCGCCGACCTCTGCTCCGCCACTTCCAGTCGAGCCGTCTTTAGTGCGGCCTTGAGGTTTTCCACCTCCGCGGCGGCAGCTGTGGTCATATCCACTGATTCCGTTAGGATACTTCAAAACCTGCTGGCAAAACAACGGCTGTCTTCAACATTACAGCATGGACTTACCTTGCGCCTCGTCGAACCTCTTGTTCACCAGGCTCAGATCGTCCTCGGAGCTCTTCAGCTTCCGATTCAGCTCGGCCAACTCTTCGGCGTTGGCGGCTGCGGCCGAAGATGATGCTTGCGCATTATTCTACGCACGTTAGCATCCGGGATATTGATTGTTGATCCTCTGACAGGCTTTGCTCAAGCCAGTCAGCGTCTCGGGGGCTACCGTGTATGAGGCTATACATCTACACAAAGGAATTTTTCTTAGGGAAAAGCATTACTTCGCTCACCTTGAAGCCGGTAAGAAGGCCACTAAAGGCCTCCTTCAGTACGTTATCCACGGACCGAAGACTTTGCAACACCGTGCCCATAAGGGCACGGTGCTCTTCGGCGATAGAGGAGCTGTTTAGGGCATCCTCCATCTCGTCCGGCCACCCGGTCGACGCCTGCTCTGGGGCGGGCGGGGGTGGCGGCGGCGCTTCGGCTCCTTCCCTCTCGAAGTCCGGGGCGCCGGACTCTGGACGCCTTGCCGTCTCCGGAGTCGTCCTCGGAGAGAGCTCGGCTTGTCCGGGCTCCACCTCTTCGTTCACCAGAAGGGCCCTCCCCTCCTGGTCTTCGGTGACCAAGGTGTTCACCTCGGCCATGATACTGTCGCCACCTCCCCCTGTATGCGGCACGGGAGGGGTCCTCCTCGACAGGACCTCCTCGACTTCCTCGGCGATTGGAGGAGGCGAGGCGCGCGACTCGGTCCCGCTCTCCGCTAGCGCCGCCGGTGGAGAATCCCCCTCCGAGACTCGGTCGGTGGGGAGATCGCGCAGCGGGCTACAAAATTATAAACGGAAACGTGATCAATATCAAACCCAGTTCGGCTAAAGACGGTCGAGCGGTTACTAGAACGCGTACCTTTGAGCCTGCGGTTTGGCCCTAGGAATCCTCCGAGGAACCTCTTCGGAGGGCTCGGAGTCCTCGGTAGAAGCCGAGCTATGGTCGGATAGGGCCACCTTGGCCCTGCATGCTCTCTTGAGGGGAGGGCGAAGTGGCTCCTCCTCGACGTCTTCGGACGCCGCCCTTTTCCCTGTTCGGGAGGAATCATCTTCCTCCCCTTCTCCCTGCTCCTTCTCCTCCTCCTGTGCGGAGGGAGCATGGGTGTCCCCGGATCTAGTGTCCGGGGGTCCTCGGGAACGAAGGCCCTCTCGGGCCTCCTTCTTCTGACCCTTCTTCTTTTCCTTCCTCTCCGGTGCCTCGTATGGCTCCACGGCCAACATGGCCGTCAGCAGGGGTGTCTTGGGCCCCTCTGGCAGCGGCGCCGGACTGTTGATCCGCTCGGCCTTCTTCAGCCAGTTCTGCGGACGGGAAGTGAAAAGGCTAAGTACCTTATCAAAGGGGAACCGTTCGGTTATAAGTACAAAATCATTCATACCTCCCGTGGGGGATTTGCGGCGTCGAGTCCGATGTCTTCCTCCTCGGCCGGCCAATCTTTCTGCGGCTTGAACATCGCCCTCCACAGCTGAGCGTGGGAGGTGCGGAAGAAGTTGCGCACGGTGTCCGGGTCTTCGGACTTGTAGGCCCACATGGGGGAGGCCCTGTCCTGGCATGGGAGGATTCGGCGTCCGAGCATGATCTGGATCACGTTGGGCAGCTCGACGCCCTGCTCTATCATCTTGGCGATCCAGCTCTGCAGCTGCGCCACCTCCTTGTTCACCCCCCAGTCGAGGCCCTTCTTGGTCCATGAGACCAACCTCGTAGGGGGTCCGGATCGGAAGGCCGGAATCGCCCCCCAATCCGCGCTCCTTGGCTCGGTGATGTAGAACCATTCCTTTTGCCAAACCTTGACGGTCTCGATGAAGGTGCCCTCTGGCCACTCCACTCGGGGGAGCTTGCTGACCATCACACCCCCGCAGTCCGCCTGCTGACCGTCGACGATCTTCGGCTTGACATTGAAGATCTTCAGCCACAGGCCGAAGTGTGGCCAGACTCGGAGAAAAGCCTCACAAATGATGATGAAGGCCGAGATGTGGAGGAAGGAGTTCGGCGCGAGATCGTGGAAGTCAAGCCCGTAGAAGAACATGATACCCCTGACGAAGGGGTGAAGGGGGAAGCCCAAACCTCGGAGGAAGTGGGGGATGAACACCACCCTCTCACCCTGCCGCGGCGTGGGGACGACCTGGCCGGCCTCTGGAGCACGGTGGGCGACGTTGGCGGGGAGATATCCCGCGCCCTTTAACTCCATGATGGCACTCTCGGTGACGACGGACGCCTCCCACTTGCCTTTGGACCCGGAGCCCGCCATTGCTAGATCGAACGGGCGGCTGGAAAGGTTCTTGGAAGGGAGAGCGGATCTGGGCGCTGGAGCTCAAAAGATGGGGAAGGCAATGGCGAAGGGGGGAAATGAGAGCGTACGAAAGGAACGAAGGCCGTGCCCCTTTAATGGGCTGTAGAACCCCCGGTCCCTTTACTGCGCCGCAATCCTTGCCACTTCCCCATGTAACCGTGCCATTATACACGCGTGGGGTGAGGCGGATTATTGATCATATCCCTTGAAAACAGGACACGATCTCCATATCGATGGGACGTGCCAATGAAAACTGCCTCGAACCGCGAATCGAGTTTTTCATAAACCAACTCGCAATCGTGGCAAGGGGTGACCCTTCAGTAAAAGTTTTCAGATGAGGACACTATTCACACCAAAGCAACTAGCCTTCGGGGCTAAGTTATTAGTATACTTCATTACCGAGGTATAGTTCGGCGCATATACGACCGGGCAACGCTTGAGAATACAGTTCAGAGTGATACAGGCTTGCTACCAGTGTCATGAAAGAAAGGGAACTGGTCTACAAAGCCGCTGATGTTCGGCACCTACCTCGGCTTCGAAGACTAGTTCGGGGGCTACTGAGGGTGTCCTGGACTAGGGGGTACTCGGGCTGCCGGCCTATCTCTCATAGGCCGGGCTGGTGGGCCGCTCTCTACTTGTCGATGGAAGGCCGGATTGTGGGCGACCCCGTGTATCCGAAGGAAACCTCCGAAGACTTGGTGTCTCATCCAAGGAATAATTGGCGTGGCCGGCATGTTTATCCCTTGATGGTAACCGACTATATGTAACCCTAGGACCCCCTGTTGTCTATATAAACCAGAGGGTTTAGTCCATAGAGGATCATCATCCATTGCCTAGGGTTTAGCCCATTCGATCTCGAGGTAGATCAACTCTGTAACCTTCATACAATCACATCAATATAATCTAGCAGGACGTAGGGTATTACCTCTTTGAGAGGGCCCGAACCTGGGTAAATCGCCGTCTCTGCGTTCCCTGTTACCCATCGATTCCTAGACCCACAGTTCGGATCCCCTACCCGAGATCTGCCGGTTTTGGTACCGACAGTTGGTGTCAAGCTCAGAGGTTTCTTCGGTCTTGTTTGTAGTTTTACTTCTTGGCTAGTGTTCCTTTGTGCAAAGACTGGCGTTCTGCTATTTGTTCAGTTTTGCAAGGTCGGTTTGTACGTGTGAACGTGTGAAGTACTATGATTCTTATGATATAAATGAGACACGTATTACCATGCAAAAAAAACATGGCACGCATGGCAGACATGACAGAAAACTGACAGCCCACGCTTTCTTCTCTCACACAATAAAGCCAACCTTTTATTGCACCTTTGCTAAATTAAACCGTTCATATATTTTAAACCATAAGTTCATTTTTGAAATAATTTATATATTTGAACTCCTTGCGTCAAGGCCTTTAAACAAGATCAATCTTGAATAAATTTCGAACACGTTTAAATTTCAATGTTTCACATTTCATATGTGAAACATACCTATTTCACTAATTTTCTTTTGAAAAAAACCTTTTAAACCCAAATATGAAACTGAAATTTCAACTTTGTGAAACTGATTTTTTGAAATGTGTAACATTTTATTTCAACAGAGTGAAAATGTTTTTTGAAAAATGTGCAATTGAAATAGGTGTGATTTTTGTGAAACAGGCCAATGAAATGTAAAATGTAGGTTCGAATTGTGAAATAGTAAACACACAAAAAATGAAATTATAATGTATCAATGTGAAACTGGTTATTTTAAAAGAGTGAAATAGGTTATTTCAAAAAATGTGTAATTGTAATAGAAGTGATTTCTGTGAAACAGGCCAGTGAAATGTAAAATGTAGGTTTTGAATTGTGAAATATTAACCACAAAACGTGAAATTATAATTTATCAATGTGTCCCTTTCCTGTATTATGAATACTGTCTTAATATTATGGATCTACTATTGATAATGAGATTTGCAATAACATTGAAAGTGGGTTTGGAAGAGTGTCAACTTTAGGTAAAAATAATCCCACATATTTGGAGAGTGTTCAATCTTATGAATTTTTTGATAAAAGTGGGTTTGGAGAGGTCATGACTTTAGTTGATGATTATCCCACTATCTTGGAAGATTATGAAACTTTTATGCAAGGGATCATAAAGGGAATGTTTTACATGATAGTTATATTGTTGAGTTTGATTATGATCCTACATGTAATTATTATGAGAGAGGAAAATACGGTTGTAGAAATTCTCATGTTACTCAATTACCTCTCTCGAAGTTCAAATTGTCAATGTTTTATTCTTCTTCCTTGCATATGCTAAATAGTTCTTGCCTTGAAAATTTGTTTGCTTATAAAATGCCTATGCATAGGAAGTATGTTAGACTTAAATGTGTTCTTCACATACTTCATGATGCTCTCTTTGTGTTTCAATTATTATCTTTCATGTGAGCATCGATAAAATCTCGAAGTCTATCTTAATGGCTATAAAGAAAGAGCTTGTTGGGAGACAGCCCAATAGTTATCTTTATTTTTGCTTTTTGCTTTTTGTGTGCAAACACAATTATTGCTACTGTAATGATTGTGTTTTTATCTTTTAATTAGTGTTTGTGCCTGATAACCCACAAGTATAGGGGATCAATTGTAGCTTTTTCAATAAATAAGAGTGTCGAACCCAACGAGGAGCTAAAGGTAGAATTAATATTCCCTTCAAGTTCTATCGACCACCGATACAACTCTACGCACGCTTAACGTTTGCTTTACCTAGAACAAGAATAAAACTACTTTGTAGGTGTAAGGCTAGAACTACTTTGCAAGAATAAAACTAGGAGTACTTTGCAAGATAATAAAAGTTAGGGGCTGTTTAGATAAGGATTAATTAAGTAAGTTGTTTAGCAGAAAGCTTTTTGTAACACAAGAGAAAGATTTGTTCCTAGGCAATCGATAACTAGACCGGTAATCATTATTGCAATTTTATATGAGGGAGAGGCATGAGCTAACCTACTTTTCGTACTTGGATCATATGCACTTATGATTGGAACTCTAGCAAGCATCCGCAACTACCAAAGATCATTAAGGTAAAACCCAACCATAGCATTAAGTAACAAGTCCCATACGCAACAACCCCCTTATTCGGGTGTAAGCTTCTGTCACTCTAGCCACCAACTATAAGCGAATCATGAACGTATTGCAACACCCTATAGCGGTAATCCCACACGCTTGCGCGACACGGAGGGCACCATAGGACAGCACCAAAATAAAACATACAACTCAAACCAATCACGATCATCAATCAACCCATAGGACAAAACGAATCTACTCAAACATCATAGGATTGCCACACATCATTGGATAATAATATATAGCGTTAAGCACCATGTTCAAGTAGAGAATTACAGCGGGAATAGAGAGGTTACACCGCTGCATAGAGGGGGAGAGAGTTGGTGATGACGGCGGCTAAGTTGTTGGTGTAGATCGCCGTCATGATGGTTCCCCCCGCGGCGCTCCGGCGCCACCGGGAGAGAGGGGGAGAGAGTCCCCTCCTTCTTCTTCTTGCTTGGCCTCCCCCCTAGATGGGAGGAGAGTTTCCCCTCTGGTCCATGGCTGCCATGTTTCCCGGAGGGCAGGAGCCCCTCCGAGATTGGATCTCTCTCTGTTTTTGTTCTGTTTCGCGTTCTATTTTCTGTCCGAAAACTATTTCTTATATTCCCGGAGATCTGCTCCGATTGGGCTGAAATTTCATAAGCTTCCTTGCGGCCGAAGAAGGACCCCAACCAACTTAGGTGTGCCCACAAGGCAACACCACGCGGCTGGGGGGGGGGGAGGTCGCGCCCTGATGCCTTGTGGAGGCTGATGGCCTCCGTTTGTGTTGATTCCACCTCCCAAAAATCACATATATTTCAAAATAATTCTCTGTAAAATTTTATCACGTTTGGACTTCGTTTGATATGGATTTCCTGCGAAACAAAAAACAAGCAGAAAACAGGAACTGGCATTGGGCACTGGATCAATATGTTAGTCCCAAAAATAATATAAAATGTTGCCAAAAGTATATGAAAGTTGTAGAATATTGGCATGAAACAATCAAAAAATTATAGATACGACGGAGACGTATCAGTGCCAAGTAATGCCTTTGGGATGATTTGAATGATAGTATAATTGATGCTGTTTGAAAACAGAAAGTTTTGTGCCCAGTAGTTGATTTTTAATTTATTACTAGAACATCATAAAAATTTGAAATTTTTACAAAGTATTGGAATATAATTGTTTTACATTGTCCTAAGTTTTCAGAATTTTTGGAGTTACAGAAGTATGGATAAATATTCTGTCATTGCATACTGTTCTGTTTTAGACAGATTCTGTTTTTATTGCATAGTGTGCTTGTTTTAATGAAACTAAGGATTATATCGGGGGGGGGGGTATAAGTGATGGAGAAGTTATAATACAGTAGGTATTATGCAAGAACAATTATGAATGAGTTTATAGCAGTACCTAAAGTGGATGATTGATTTATTATACTAACGGATCTCACGAAGTTTCTGTTGAGTTTTGTGTGCTGAAGTTTTCAAGTTTGGGGTGAGATCATGATGGATGAAGGAATAAGGAGCGGCAAGACCCTAAGATTGGGGATTCCCAAGGCACACCAAGGTAATATTCAAGGAAGACCCAAGCGTCTAAGCTTGGGGATGCCCCGAATGGCATCCCCTCTTTTGTCTACAATCTATCGGTAACTTACTTGGAGCTACATTTTTATTCATCACATGATATGAGTTTTGCTTGGAGCGTCTTGTGCCATAGTTTTTTTTTTTGCTTTTTAGTTTGCCACAATCATTGTTTGCTGGACACACCTTTTTTGAGAGGGACACACATTTATCGTGATTTGGTAGAATACTCTATGTGCTTCACTTATATTTTTTGAGCTAGGCAGTTGCTCTAGTGCTTCACTTATATCTTTTAGAGCACGGCGGTGGTTATATTTTATAGAAATGATTGCACTCTCATGCTTCACTTAAATCTTTTTGAGAGTCTAATAAATAGTAATGGCAATTTGCACGTGTTATGAGACTAGTCCAAAAAGGATAGGTATTCAAGGGGGATATAATAAAAACTTTCATGTAGATCACTAAATAAGAAACGTGTGGTTTAATAATATTGATGTCGTAATATGAAAGGATATTGGTTCATGATCATTGGTTAGTAGAAATATCGGTATTAAAGCTTGTTATTAACTTCTCATCTAAGTGTTGGTCATGGCATGGTGGGGAGGTTTGAGCATTTTTATGTCTGAAATAAAATCCTTGAGTGCTGTTATAATCGGGGGTGTGCGATGGTTAACTCCTACCAACCTTCTCGCTAGGGGCATGTGAGTAGTACTTTGCTTCGGGGGCTAATAGGCTTTCACAATAAGTATGTGATATCTTTATGACTAATGTGAGTCCATGGATTATACGCACTCCTACCTTTCCGCAATTTGCTAGCCTCTTCGGTACCGTGCATTGCCCTTTCTCACCTCGAGAGTTGGTGCAAACTTTGCCGGTGCATCCAAACCCTGTGATATGATACGCTCTATCTCACATAAGCCTCCTTATATCTTCCTCAAAACAACCACCATACCTACCTATTATGGCATTTCCATAGCCATTCCGAGATATATTGCCATGCAACTTCCACCATTCCGTCACATGACTTGTGTGTTCATCATCATATTGCTTTGCATGAGCATACAGAGCTGACATGATATTTATTATGGCACAACCACCGTTCATCATTATCAAACATGTTACGCTAGATCATTGCACATCCTGGTACATTGCCAGAGGCATTCATATAGAGTCATATTGTTTCAGTTATCGAGTTGTAATATCGAGTTGTAAGTAAATAAAAGTGTGATGATCATCATTATTAGAGCATTGTTCCAGTGAGGAAAGGATGATGGAGACTATGATTCCCCCAAGAGTCGGGAAGAGACTCCAGATGAAAAATAAAAATAAATTAAAAAAAGAGGCCAAAAAGAGCCCAACAAAAAAAATGAGAGATAAACAGAGAAGGGGCAATGTTACTATCCTTTTTTCCACACTTGTGCTTCAGAGTAGCACCATGTTCTTCATATATAGAGTCTCCTATGTTGTCACTTTCATATACTAGTGGGAATTTTTTGTTATAGAACTTGGCTTGTATATTCCGATGATGGGCTTCCTCAAATGCCCGAGGTCTTCATAAGCAAGCAAGTTGGATGCACACCCACTTAGTTTCCGTTGAGCTTTCATACACTTATAGCTCTTAGTGCATCCGTTGCATGGCAATCCCTAATCCTCGCATTGATATCGATTGATGGGCATCTCCATAGCCCGTTGATCCGCTGAGTTGATACGAGACTTTCTTCCTTTTTGACTTCCCTTATTGATTTCTACCACCGCATTCTATTCCACCTATAGTGCTACATTCATGGCTCACGCTCATGTATTGCGTGAGGTTGAGAATGCTGAAGCGCGTTAGAAGTACGATCCAATTGCCTGGTTTAACACCGGGGTGCTCATGATTTATATTTATGCGGTGAAGGCGGAGTCACGCCATGCTAACATGATAAAATGAGTGGGGATAACATTCGTTAAAGATCATATATTTTGAAAGTTTAATGATTATGTTTCTTATATTCATGGATATTATTATGTTGATATTATTACTTCATCATTTCTCATCATTTATACCGTAAAGAGATTGCATGATAAACATGTTAGGTAGCATTCAACATCAGAAATTCAGTTTTTATCATTTACCTACTCGAGAACGAGCAGGAATTAAGCTTGGGGACGCTGATACGTCTCCGACATATCTATAATTTTTGATTTTTTTCATGCTATTATATTATCAATCTTGGATACTTTATATGCCTCAATATGCAATTTTATATCATTTTTGGGAACTAACCTATTAACCCAGTGCCTAGTGCCAGTTGTTGTTTTTTTGCCTGTTTTTGGTTTTCCAGAAAATCAGTACCAAACGGAGTCCAAACGCTACGAAACTTTTTGATGATTTTTTTCTGGACACAAGAGACCCTAGAAGCTTCGGGAGGAGACCAGACGTCAAACGAGGAGACGGCAAGGCAACAGGGCGCGTCCTGGGGGGTAGGCGCGCCCTGATGCCTTGTGGGCCCCACGTGGCTCCGTCTGACCTAATTCCACTTCTATAAATTCTTAAATATTGAGAAACCAACAGAGAGCCACCCGAAATAACTTTTCTGCCGCCGCAAGCTTCTGTTCTTCCGTGATCCCATCTGGAGGCCTTTTCCGGTACTCTGCCAGAGGCGGAATCGATCACGGAGGGCTTCTACATCAGCCTTGCTGCCCTACCGATGATGTGTGAGTAGTTCACCACAGACCTACGGGTCCATAGCTAGTAGCTAGATGGCTTTTCTCTCTCTTTGATCTTTAATACAATGTTCTCCTCGATCTTCTTGGAGTTCTATCCGATGTAATCTTCTTTTGCGGTGTGTTTGTTGGGATCCGATGAATTGTGGGTTTATGATCAGATTATTCATTGAAAGTAATTGAGTCTTTTCTGAACTTTATTATGCATGATTATGATAGCTTTGTATTTCTCTTCAATCTATCCGTTTGGTTTGGCCAACTAGATTGATTTATCTTCAGTGGGAGAGGTGCTTTGTAGTGGGTTCAATCTTGCGGTGTCCTCACCCAATGACAGAAGGGGTAGCAAGGCACGAATTGTATTATTGCTACTAAGGATAAAATGTTGGGTTTTATTCATATTGATTGAGTTTACTTTGTCTACATCATGTCATCTTGCTTAAGGCGTTACTCTGTTTGTTATGAACTTAATACCATAGATGCATGTTGGATAGCGGTCGATTGGTGGAGTAATAGTAGTAGATGCAGGCAGGAGTCGGTCTACTTGTCACGGACATGATACCTATATGTATGATCATTGCCATGAATACGACATACCCATGCGCTTTTCTATCAATTGCCCAACAGTAATTTGTTTACCCATCGTATGCTATTGTTTCGAGAGAGAAGCCTCTAGTGAAAACTATGGCCCCCGGGTCTACTTTAATCATATTATAAAAACCAAAAATAACTTGCTGCAATTTATTTACTTTTATTTTGTTTTGCAATTTACTTATCTACCTATACAAGATTTGATCCTTGCAAGTAATGAGTTCAAGGGGATTGACAACCCTCTTGCCCGCGTTGGGTGCAAGTATTTGCTTTTGTGTGTGCAGGTGTTGTTCACTAGGATTTGCGTGGTTCTCCTTTTGGTTCGATAAACCTTGGTTCTCACTGAGGGAAATACTTATCTCTACTGTACTGCTTCTCCCTTCCTCTTCGGGGAAAATCCCAACGCAGCTCACAAGTAGCAGTTACATCATTGATTACATCTGAAAAAATAAAACTAGGAGGATTTCATCTCAAAAAACAAAAGAGTTTGTATTAACTACATATCTAGCTAAATTGTGCGCCACATAGTTTGCCTCCCGTTTGCAATGTTGCAAGGAAATTGCACCAATTCTATGAGCAATCTGAAAACAGTCCGTAAGGGTCGTCGGGTATGGGCTCCAAACTTGTGTAACTCTGTTGAAAGCTTGAACTAGCTCCAGGGAATCTGATTCTATAATGACCGGTACACATCCAATTCTTTCAACAAGGTTTTGCCCTTTCTGTAGAGCCATTGCTTTTGAAGTTGCCGCATCAAGTAAATGGTGAAGTGGTTCACATGCACCAGCAATTGCTTCACCCACATCATTATGTATGACAGCCCCTGCGCCTCTCGAATCATCTCCCAAGAACGCAACATCTACATTCATTTTGTATGTATCCTTCAGTGGCTTGCTCCATATAATTTCATGTGAGACTGCTTTGGAACTTGCTGCCCCAAAGTTACTAGCCAAAGCTTGAATCCTGAACGCAGAACGTGGTGGTGGTGCTACGTATGCACCTTTTACAAATTCCCTCCGCTGCCGCCACATATACCAGGCTCTCATGATAGTTATTTCTTTCAGACCAACATGACCAAGGACTAGGGATTTATTACTTGGACGACGCATGATATCTTCGATGGCAACATAACCCGATCTATCAAGTTTTGAATCATCCTCAACAATGTCCAGAATGTCCAAGGAGAGCCAGACTTTCCTTGCACGAACACATGAAAACGTCGAGTGCTTGATATCTTCAGGGCCCATCAAGCAAATCAGACATTTCCCTGTGACCGGGATATGTCTGTTTGCCAACACAACCAATCCCAGTACAATCCCATGCAAAGCCGTCCATGCAAATATTTTACCTTACTAGGAACACGAAGTTTCCATAGAACCTCCCATATGGTTCTGTGTAGATGTCCCTTGGCCATCTACACATGTTAATCTGTGACAATGAGCGTTGTCCCATTCAATATAGTATGCAGAACGAACAGAGAACACATATGATCGAGTATAGTGCCATGCCACAAAATCCTCATCCCGGTGTTCACTCAGAGGAATGCGGAGAATTATGTTGACATCCATTGGATAAAAAAATATCTCGAATAAGCCACTCATCCCAATTCCCTATAACTGGATCAATAAGCTTGTTGACTATTTGGAATAAGACTTGTCCCTTAGGAGTTGTATCATGCAGTTTGGGCTTCCTGGGATCCAATGGTCCCCCTAGATGTTAATCATGTCACCCGAACCTACCCTCCAAATGTCTCCTTTGCGGAAAGTACTAAGACCAGACACGATGCTTTGCCAAGTGAAAGATGAACTCTTCTTCGGACCCGCTTTCAGCAAACTACAGTTTGGATAGTATTTTTCTTTAAGAACTTGGGCACACAAAGAATCTAGATTCGAGATCAGTCTCCAAGATTGTTTTGACAACATAGCTAAACAGAAAGAATGTAGGTAGCGAAAACCCATACCTCCATCCTTTTTGGGAATGCACATTCTCCACCACGCCATCCAATTCACGCGTTTGTGATCATATGTGTCTCGACACCAAAATTCAGACATTGCACCCGTCATTTCCTTGCAAACTTTCTTTGGGATATTAAAAGTGGACATAGCAAAAACAAGAATATATTGTATGACAACCTTCAATAAAATTTCCTTCCCTCCCATACACAGAAACTTCACTTTTAAACTTTTGAGTCTATTTATAATTCTCTCAAGAAGATGAATAAAACGGTCACTTCTGTCCACCCAAGGTAATCCTAAATATTTGTCTGACAGAGCTTCAGACATATTATTCAACTTAGTACAAATCTCAACCTTTGTTTCAACATTCACATTGGGACTGAAGTAGATGCCGCACTTTGCTTTACTGACTAGTTGTCCTGAACTTGCACAATATTGATCTAGAACCTGTCTTAGTGAGGTTGCATTAGTCATATCAGCCTTCATAAGGATAAGGGAATCATCAGCAAAGAGTAAGTGTGACACCGAGCTCCCTGGTTGAGTGGGCTGGTATCGGATTATGCAGCCACTTTTATGTTGTTAGCCCGTCCCATCGTGGCGATTGATGTGACCAGATTGCTGCGTGAACAAGAGGTGAAGAGCTCCTCGCGCAGCAGCGGGGGCGATTCGGATGGAGACGCTACTACCGTTCCCCCGCCACTCTGGTTCCCCAACTACTTCGCAAGTCCGCGGTATATTCCTCCTCTACTCCTCATCCGATGCCTTCTTCTCTCTCTCTCGGTTGTGACTTCTAGGTGTTGTGCTTGTACTCGCCTAGATGATCTTGAGGAGGAACCCCCTGCTTGACAAAGTATGTCGACGATTGAATCAAGTATAATATTTTACTTGATCCACCGGGTGGCGGGAGAGCATAGGCGATGGCTGGATAATGAAAGGTATTATGAGAAAACGAGTGTGATCCTTAGTCCTTACATCTCTAAATTGAATCGATTCGTGATGATCTATTTCTGTGCGGCTTCCTCCTATCTTCACGGTCCACTCGGGCATGATACCCAGTTGGGGAAATGGAAATTCTCTTATCTTTTTCTTCTTTATTGAATCCCGTACCATTTGTTTCCAATGTCAGATCCAATTATGGGTGTGTTTACCTTGATCATTGCTTAATGTTTCTTTTTGTGCATCGTGTGTTTTTCAGAACTTCAAATGAATGGAAGGCCGAAGGATGACTTAGGAAATTATTTGTGGTGGTCATGAGGACCTAGACAAGAGGTAACCGGGTGCAATTGCAATTTTTTTTTTGACAGAAAGACTGTAAGGGAGGCCCCTACAGCATAATTGGTGCAACAAGCCCAAATTGCAAGTACCATGCCTTGAACCTGGGTGGGTGGGAAGGCATCAACCCCTTTCCACCACTAGGCTATGCCTTAGTCTGCGTGTTGCAATTTATTAGACTGTATTTTTTTATTTCAGATGAAATCTGTATTATTTATAAAGACGACCAATAAAAATGATGGCATGAGATATCCAATATTTGGAGATGGTAGAATTTTTGGAGAAAAGATGATGGACTATGCACTTATCTGCAATCCCTGATTTTAATTTTGAATTATTATTATAATGACGGACATGATAATCTTCAGGCAGTGGACTTCTAGGAACAATGAAGTGATATTTTTATGGAAAATTTGTTGATTATGGAAGGGTTTTTCCTTCTGTTATTGGTTATTTGTGGTGCTGCTTTTATTTAACTTATGCGACCATAAAATAATGTTTTGACAATTTTGGCTATGTAGGAAGCATTTCTTGATTACGTGAACAAGTATCACACTGGAACATATGGGGCAACATAACAGGTTTGAAGAACATTACCCCGGATGAATTTTGAAAGTGCTAACCTGGACAATCAGTAGTACTAGATATCATGCTTTGAGAGTTTTTAACGAAACAATGTGCATGTGTTAAGATAGTGTTGATGCTATCCTTATCTTCTACAATTGACCATATATTTAACTAATTATTTTATGCGACATGAGGTGTGTTGTGGTACCAAGTTCTGCAGAGAGGTTTTGTATTGCCATGTGGAATAAAAATTGATAGTGTCCGCTCTGCAAAGTTTGATGCAAGGTTGCTAGATATACCCTGTCTCAAATTTACTCTCGTACAAGGCCGCTTGATTATTCCTCTTATGCTTATGACGCATAACCCTACAGAAGCCCTCCCCACCGTTGAGAGCATTGCCGTCGTTAGCGTCCTGTTGTCACAGAAAGGGAGATGACAACAAAGACTTCACAAACCCCAAATTGCAATTCTATTCTGGTGGTGATAATGCTGGGGTTCAATTCCTATCCGCGTGAGGCGACAATGACAGAGATTTCAGCGCTGCCCCTACATCCGATTTCAGGTACATCTCGCCTCTCATCCTTCCTCTTCGGTTTGAGTTCAACTTTAGGATAACAGTCTTGCTAAATCTTAGTCGACTGAGACTTGGTTATTTCTCAGTCGATGCCATATTCACTACTCTAGATCTTACATCGAGATCCGTGTTATTTTT
Organism: Elymus sibiricus; assembly: GCA_039707655.1. NCBI lineage: Eukaryota > Viridiplantae > Streptophyta > Magnoliopsida > Poales > Poaceae > Elymus > Elymus sibiricus. Next base: position 466,008,785 of record CM077666.1, on the reverse strand, counting down.
TCTGTAGTTTTTTATTTTAATTTTTACATGTTATGTCACTTGACTGAGACACTGAGACACTGAGACCTAGCCACACCCTTAGGATAAATAATCTAATTGCAAGTGGCAATTGCGTGGGCACCACCGCTACATTATTTTTCCTTGTTTCAAGTTTGAAATGCCAAGAGAAGTGGCTCCAACAAGTTTGGTTTGTTGTTCTTAAATTGTGCCGCAGTAAAAGTATGCAACATTTTTCCATACATTGTTGTGTATGTTATACCAAGCCAATTTATATCCATGAACCTTGCTTTTACCGAGTATGTACATGATTTCTCTTGATTACTAACTAATGTATGGTTATATTTATGCAAACTCAATATATTTTGTCGTAATATATTTATGAATATTCCTATCATTTCATTTTATAAATCAACGGACGCGCGTCATCGATGATCTAGTATGGGTAGATCTTCGGTAGCTTACAAGAAACCGACTAATTTATCCAGTTATTAATAGATCGTCCCCCCCCCCCCCCCCCCCCCCCCCCCCCCCCCCAATTGAAACTTGAAAGAGCAACTATTTGATGGATGAGCCCACACTCTCGGCGTTCACGTTCCATAACAGAGGAATGGGTACAAAGCAGCTACGGCCTGGCACACTACACAAAGCGAATCCGGTTGAAGAATACAATACAACTCGCCTACACAAAGCGAATCCGGACGACAAATTAACCAAGACCAAATCCTACGCGCGCGCCTCAGAATCCTACGGTGTCACTAGACCATCTGCTATCGGCCATCGACGACGCCGGGCTCGCCCGGTACGCGCCGGACCGTTGGTTGGCGTTGCCCACGTACTGGCGCACCGGGTCGTTGGGGACGGGCACAGGCGCGGCCACGGGCCCGCCGACCACCACGTACTGCTGCACCACCAGCACCGACACCGCCATGGAGAAGTCCGACGACACGAGCATGTCGCCGATGGGCCCCAGCTCCGGCGACTCCATCCAGTCCTCCAGCGCCGCCGTCATCGGCGACCCGGCCTCGCCGGGGCGCCGCCCCACGATGTACAGCTCGTGCGCGCTGTTGTCCATGCCCCGGATGGCGGCCACCGTCTCCTCGCTGTTGGTCACCGACCTGTCCGCGTACGTGATGGCGGGGTTGCCGTGGTTGCGCGCGCGGAACTCCCCCAGGTACTCCTCGTCCATCTGCAGCTCGCTCTTGCCCTCCGTGCTCCCGCTCATCGCGGCCCCGCGCGGGTCCATGCCGCCTGACGCCGCCGACCGGTAGGAGGCCTCGGAGAAGGACCGCGCCGCCGCCCGGTAGTCCGGCGGGAGGAACCGCACGATGGTGAGGGCGACCCCGGGGTGCTCCACCATCCTCCACGAGTACGCGAGCGCCTCGCGGTCGTCCGGCCCGCCGAAGAAGAAGAGCGCCACGCGGTGCTCCGTCGACATGCGCGCCGCCGCGGCGCTCAGGCCGCGGTCGACGAGGATGGCCACGGAGCACGGGGAGGTGGCCAGGAGGCTCTCGTTGAATCCTTTAATGGAGGGGTTGATGGGTTCCATGCCGCCGTCCACCGTCTGCTGCTTGTGGAAAGGGATCACGATGAGCGACACGTGCTTGTCCTCGGCCAGCACCGACACGTCGTCGTGCATGGTCTGGTACGGCGACACCGCCGCCAGCGTCTGGATGGACACGCCTCCTGTGTATATGTTGGTCATCTTCATTAGTCATCGATCCTATTGACCTTGCGAGTTTTTAATGGAGTTTTTAACTGGCAACTGTGTGCACTGACCGGTCAGCCTCTCGTAGTTCTCGAAGGCGTTGAAGATGTGCTCCGTGGCGGCGGGCAAGGCAGACGACGAGCTTGTCCGGCTGGAGGAGGAGGCAGCCGCGGCGGCGAGCATGTTGGAGGCTCGGCCGGTGAGCTCGATGATGTGGAGCGCGTAGATGAAGATGGGGGAGCGCTTGGACGGGTTGGAGAGCTCGAGCAGCGACAGCACGGACGGCACGTTGCGGGTGGTGTGCACGCAGGCCAGCATGCGGAGCTCGCTGTCGTGCCGGATGCGCTGCAGGTTCCGCCGCTTGTACCCGACGAGGCGCCGCGACGGCCGGTACACGCCCGTCACCACCGGCGTCACCAGCGACGTCATCGCCACCGACACCAGCACCATCACCGCGAACGACTCGTCGTCCAGCACCTGCTTGTCCCTCCCGATGTTGAGCACGATCATCTCCACCAGCCCCCTGGTGTTCATGAGGAAGCCGAGGGCGATGCCCTCGCGGAATGGCATGGCGTAGAGCGCCGCGATGATGATGGTGCCCATGATCTTGGCGAAGCTGGCCATGACGAACACGAGCACGAGCAGGCCGACTGTGACGGGGTCGCGTATCATGCGCACGTTGGTGCGGAGGCCGCTCATGGCGAAGAAGAGCGGGAGGAGGAGCCCGGTGACGAAGTCCTCGAGCTTCTCGATCAGCGCCACGCCCAACGGCGCGCTCGGGATGACCAGCCCGTAGACGAAGGCGCCGAAGACGGAGTGGATGCCGATGGCGTCGGTGCACACGCCGGCGATCATGACGCCCGTGAGGATGAGGGTGACCTGCGCATTGCTGACTTCGTCGCCCTCGGGGATGCTGCGGATGAGCCGCCACATCAAGGGGCGCACGGCGTAGAAGCAGAAGAGCACGAAGGTCACCCCGGCGAGGAGCACCCAAAGTGACGACAGCGCGGTGCTGTGCACCTCCGAAATGGAGATGGCAAGCGCGAGCAGGATCCATGCGCACATGTCGTTGACGATGGCGGCGGACATGGCGGTGCGGCCGAGCTCCGTGTTGAGCAGCTTGATCTCGGCGAGGATGCGGGCGAGCACGGGGAAGGCCGTGACGGAGAGGGCGACGCCGAGGAAGAGCAGGAAGGAGGTCTGGTGCACGTTCCGGGACACCTGGTGCCGGAATATGAAGGAGGTGGCGATGCCCATGCAGAAGGGCAGCGCCATGCCGGCCATGGCGACAAACACCGCCTTATCCCCGGACCGGCGGATGACGTCGACGTCCATCTCCAGACCGACGAGGAAGAGGAAGAAGAGCAGCCCCAGGTGCGCCACCGTCTCGAGCGTGAGCAGGCTGCGCACGGGGAACACCAAACTGGCCCACACCTCGCTCTGCCCGATCATGGACGGGCCCAGCACGACCCCGGCGAGGATCTCAGCGATGACGCGGGGCTGGCGGAAGGGCCGGAGGAAGACGACGAGGAGGCGGGTGGTGATGACGATGACGGCCACCTGGACGATGAAGAGCGGGAGGGAGAACTCGAGCGGGTTCACGCCCTCGCCCTGCCACATGCCGTTGGTGGTCATCATCATGGGCGAGTAGCACACCACCGGGTTGAACGCCTTGGTGGCCGCCGACCCATTGCTGTTCTGCGTCGTGGTGTTCACCGCAACGACGTCGACGTTCAGGGGCGCGACGGTGGAGGCCATCCTGGCGCATAGCACGGGCCGGGGGCACTGATGGTGGATCCCCTGCCGCTATGCCGTCCTCCCGCGCGAGCTCTGCTTCTGGGGAAGGAAGATGGCACCTTGAGGCACAGCTAGCTGAACGGAGGACGACGGAGACAGACAGACAGGGTGGTCACTTCCGTCGAGCTTGCTCCCGGGGACTTCGGGGCTGCAGAGGCCAGAGGGTCTCTGAATTTTGACCGGTCACCTTAGTTTCTGAATCTACCACGAATTGTAAGGTCCTCAGTAAGGGTCGGGCGCATGCAGAGGCTTACATGCAGCTGCTGCTTCATCCTATTTCTGGCACCAGCATCAGCACGTGCATCGTGCTTCTAACTGAACCAAGGTGTCTATAATTCCTAAAAATTTCAAATCCAAATTTACATATTTTAGATGATACCATGATGCCACAGCACGGTATTCAATTGAAGTTTCCAAACTTTAGGGGGAGAAATATGAATGTTCGCAAGATATGCGTCGATAATTCCTAGAAATTTCACACCCAAATTTAGAATGCACATAGTGAAATTTAAAAAGGCATATATAGCATGAATAGTTTCACAAAAAGCAAAATGATTTACTTCACCTCTGGATTTGTCATTTTTGTTTCTCTATGTATATCTCGAAATCGAATTTGAAGTATTCAGAGATTTTAGACACATATCTTGTGAACATTCACAAATGTACTCGAAATTTTTGGAATTTTTTTAATTTGATTTTTGTGTCGTGGTATCACGGTATCATTTAAACCGTGAAATTGTGTAGTGGTACCACGATATCATTTGTTGTGCAGTGGTATTAATATGGTACTGTATCTGGTATCATTTAAATCATGGTATTACTGGATATACTCCCCCCTAGTGCATGTGCCAATCTCTAAAATCACTAGTCCTCCTTTGGTTAATAGGATAAGAATATCATGGGAATAGGAAAACAATAGAAAATAAGATCACATGCATCTCAATTCCTATTGGGAAAAAGATATCATTTGATTCATGGATACTTTTCCATTGGATCTAGGCTAAAAAAAATCCTTTGAAATCTGAAGGATTGGTTCCTATCGTACATAGGAATAGAAATCTGTTCCTACAAATCAAAGGGCTCCAAAGAAATTTTTCCTACAAAATTTCTATCCTTTAGAATTCCTATAAACCAAAGGAGGCCTAAGCTCCATGGGTTTGGGAACCCTCTCACTCAACTGAGGTCCCCAATTTGACATTCGGTGCACAATTTTGACTGCGTCGTGTCGGTGTGCCCCATTTGTAAGAGGCTCGGTCCGTGCAAGTGCACGAAGAAAACCAATGGGGAAAAATAGTCGGTGGAAACAACACACTTTCTCCTCGAACCACCACTCTCCAATCGACGTCTCGACCCCTTGTCTCCCCATCTTGTACGGCGCAGCTCCCTTTCACTCCCTCGCCACCGACGCACGTACGCCACCGGATACAGTCGCCCAAGTCCTGCGCCTCTGCCGGATTTGCCACACCGCCTGTGTGCCACTGAATCGGCACCTGATAGATGGCAACAGGAGTGGGAGGGAATCTCTGAGCAGGAGGAAGCGAAAGAGGAAGAGGATGACAATGGGGAGAAGGTTGCGGGAAAGCTCACCCTTAAAGGAGAGGCTTCACTTTGATTAGCCATGGCCGAGGAGGAAGAGACCGAAGACGTTGGCATGGTGACGGGTAACAATGGTGATAGACTGAAGGTGGTAGCCAGGGCGCGAGGCTTTGGCAGCATTGAAAGAGGAGGTAGGGCTATTGACCTGGGCCGCCGAGGCCATCAAGGAGGTGTATGGCATGCTCGACGCCCCCGCCCATGTCCCCGAGCTCAAAGATCTGACCGTTAGGGCATCTCCAACGTTGACCCGCAAATTTGCTCCCGCATCCGTCCGCGGACATGGGGGGGCTAGTCCGCGGACACTGATGCGGGAGCCGGCCATCCAACCGTAGCCGTAAATGTCCATCTTTGTTAAATTTAATCGCCAAATAACTACGTGATTCCCTTAAAAAATTGTGATTAGTAGCTTTTTGTTTGGCGGAAGGCTATTAATCCACGTGCTAGTGTAGCTTCCGCCACTGAACTAGCTTCCTTCCACCAAATAGAAAACCTTAATAAACAACTAATCACCTTGCTAATCATAAACCTTCCGCCAAATGGGCTTGTTCATTTTGAAACCTTCCACCAAATGGCCAAATCTATTTGCAAAGCTTCCGTCAATCCGCCAACATGTTATAAAGAACCTTAATAGAAAACTAATCCCCTTGCCAAATGCTAATCATATGGCAAGAAGTAACCTTCCGCCAAATGCCCAAAAATATTTGCAAAGCTTCCGCCAAATGCCCAAATACTAATCACCATCCGGCTTTTAACATGCTAGCCTTCCGCCAATTAAAAGTAACAGTCAGTGGCCTTCCGCCATCCGGACGAAGAGGTGGGTTACGTGGCAGCTTTTGGTTTGCCATGAGGATGTCTGGACTCCCGCAAAGCCCCCCCCCGGTTTGGTTCCGGTTTGCGGGAAAAACGTGGTCCGGACCGATACAGGCCCATGTTCGATGGCTTCCGTGCTCCGGACAGCATGGTCCGGACGTATGCGGGCGGTTTGAGGGTCGGCGTTGGAGATGCCCTTATTGTCTTTCCCTAACTTTACTTGCTTTGATTTTTCTTTACCACTACAACCTGCCCAATTTTTGTATCCCAAGTGTGGTCGAAACCTCTTTTTACAACTAAAGTTGTCATCCAAAAAGAAAAAACAAACCAAAAAAAAAACTGAAACTTGCCATCTGAAAAGAAGTTGCCATCCTCGCATCACTAAACTTGACATCAAAAACGTTTGGAGTTGCCATGTGTTCGTGCCACAGTGTGACACTTATCAGGGTCCGTTTTTTTATCTTTTTATTTATTTGTTGTTGGAAGCAAAAGGTTGCATATACAATATGATCCCTTTCTTAAAATTTACAAGTATATGATGTGTCGATAGTTGTTTCTTGCAATACTATTGAGTGTGTTTTACTGTCAGCATATCTCCTTCAGATTACTCACCTGAGTGATATAAGCTCAGTTAAGGTAGGTAATAAAGTTAGCTTTGTTTACTCAATTGAAAAACCGGTCATTTCTTGCAATCTTGAATACCTTTTTCCATAAGATTGTTATCGTTATTGAATTATGTGTTGGAGCATTAGAAACTTTGCATTCCACACTTTCAGGTAGCAGGTTTACTTGCTCTATGTTATTTTTATCATTCAAGCAATTCCAATAGTGATTGTTTCATAACACAACTACGGATTTGTATAGTCATAAAAGGAGGTTTCTAATAATGTATATTTACATAAAATTGATTCAAATAATTTGGATTAATCATCAAATACTAATAATCCAAAAGGGGGTACAAGTTTGGACATTCCCAACATCAAAGTAAAATGGAATGGATCATGCTTCAAATATATCATATTCTTTAGGATAACGTAACAAGCAAGTACATCACCATTTAATATTACTTCTTAGCTTCTTTGAATAACAGACTGATATGCACACAACAGAAAGTACGATTGAGTAGTAAGATTTTAAGAATCACAACTATGGGAATCTCTAACCTATGTAAATATCTTAACAACCAAAAAAGCTTTCTCTATCCTATGCAAGAATTTTAGCAATTATGACATGAAGGGGGCAATCGGAGAGATACCATACAATTTATATTTTGCTTGCACTCTATCAGTTGGGCTCAGCATGCACTAGTGCTTGCATTCAAATTGGGCTCAGCAAATCTCTAACCTATTTTGATTGCACTCTATCAGTTGGGTTCAATTGTTCATTTCTTTGCCTACTTCATGGTTTTTTGTGTAGTCATTTTGTAAATGTTTTCCTGTGTAACCCCTTTTAGATGTTTTCCTGTGTAGTGTGTATTCCATATTATAGGAAGGGAGTGGTTACTCTGAATTGCTCTTTGCACACGCAAAACTACTTAGATTGTTTCAGACCCTAAGATGATTTATATCTTCCACATCTGAATCGATGTTTTCCATGCTACTTTTAGCAGTGGAAGAACAATTTTCGTGGTGCTTATTTATAGTTATTTCTGACATTAGGTATCTATATAAACTTTCTTACTCTTAGATTGAAAGCAATTTACTGTGTTCGCCTTCTTTCTTTCTTTTTTTGGAGGAAGGGCAAGGGCCAATATCAATAGCTTTAGTGTAGCATCATTGGTATTCCAACGTTAGAAAAACTGCTTTCATGATCATCTCTTCTACACTGTGAAATGGTTGTACAGATACATGCATTCTGTGAAAACATAGCAATTGTTGTCTAAATATTTAGCATAACTTGTAATTTTTGCAGGTCCATGCAATGCAAAAGATGGTGTGAGGCCTAAATCCTTAGACTCACTAAGCTCCTGTAGGGGAACGCGACAGAAAACAAAAAAAATTGGTACTGCGAGCACGCCCAGGATCACTATGGAGATGCATACAAGGTTTTTGACCTGATCGTTACCGACTCGTAGCGCAGCGGAAGTAGAGTCGATGTAGATCGTCGGTGCAGATCCCCGCAGCTAGGATTTACAACCTCCCAACCGCGAGGATGTACTCCCTCATCAGCCCCTCGGACAGTCCCTCGGACAGCCCTTTGGGAGGCGGTCGGACAGTCCCCCGGACGGTGTCACGGACAGCCCTTCGGGAGGCACTCACAGAATCTCGGACGGTCACTCGGACAGCCCTTCGGGAGGCACTCTCGAACAGCCCCTCGGGCAAAAAGATCGAACCTACGACCTCTCTACAGGGTTGCACACATACGGTGTCATCTATCCGGCAGGGCTTCGCCGTCCAGAACTAGTTCCCACCGGAACCCAGACAGCCTTTCGGCTCTACGAAACTATTTCGCGGGGAGGGAGAGAGAAGGCCAGATCATGCATGGCATTTGTATGTGAGAAAGAGTGAGTGTGGAGAGTGCCTCTCCACCTCTATTTATAGGAAAACCCAAGGGGTAGGGTGGCTCTCATCCATGTAGGGAAACGCAGCAGAAAACAAAAAATTTCCGACCTACGCACCAGCCCAGGACCACTATGGAGACTGCATACAAGGTTTGATCTTTTTCGTTACCGACTCGTAGCGCAGCGGAAGTAGAGTCGATGACGATCGGCGGTGCAGATCCCCGCAGCTAGGATTTACAACCTCCCAACCATGAGGATGTACTCCCTCGTTTGCCCCTCGGACAGCCCTCCGGGAGGCGGTCGGACAGTCCCTCAGACGGTGTCGCGGACAGCCCTTCGGGAGGACCCTCGAAACTCGGACGGTCACTCGGACAGCCCTTCGGGAGGACCCTCGAAACTTGGACGGTCACTCGGACAGCCCTTCGGGAGGTACTCTCGAACTAAGACTGAAACTACGATCTCTCTACAGAGTTGCACACATACGGTGTCATCTATCCGGCAGGGCTTCGCCGTCCAGAACTAGTTCCCACCGGAACCCAGACAGCCTTTCGGCTCTACGAAACTCTTTTCGTGGGAGGGAGAGAGAGAGAGAGAGAGAGAGAGCCAGACGAGCATGGCATGTGTATGAGAGCAAGCATGAGGTTTGGAGAGCACCCCTCCACCTCTATTTATAGGAAAGTCATATGGGAAAAATACCCAAAAAACCCATCACATGGATCCATCTCAAGGGCATAAAAGGAAGGCAAGTGCAGCTCCATGGAGGAGTCCAACTTGGCCGGCCACCCCTAGGCCCCCCCACATGGGGGTTCCTTGCTCCCCAATCCCTTCTAAAAGCCTTTTGGGAAAAGATCTAAAAGGTGACTTTCCAAAAAGTTAACCATAAAGTGATTTTCACTATTCGCAGAACCAATTTTCCGCGACCGTTAAGTCCGAAAATATTTCTGTGGGTCTTAGAATAATTCTAGTAACCACACAAATGATTTTGGACGCGTTCCGAAACAATTTCGGATTAGTGATTTTCATCTGCGAAAAGCAACCAAATCGGTTCCGGCAGCTCCGGAACATTTCCGGTTTTTGTCCCGGAAAAATCCCAGAAGTTACCAGAACGATTCTAGCACTCTCCAAGAATTTCTAGACGTGTGCCAGAACCAATTTGACTTAATGGTATACCCTGAAACAACTTTTCAGTTTTACCGAAACCATTCCGGTGTTCTCTCCGAAACTTTTCCGTTGTCTCCGAAACTTTTCTGGTGATTTTCTCTCAGACTCCCTGTCTAGTATTCAGCAGATACATGACCCTTAAGCGTGTGACCCTATAGGTTCGGTGAAGCATAGACATGACCGGAACTCTTTCCGATCAATGATCAACATCGGAGCCGTGGACACCCATATTGACCCCTATACCCACACGAATAAATATTCGAGTGAACCTCCAGTTGCCGTGTGCTATTCCTGTTGCTTCGCGATATGTTACAAATACCCGAGGTGAGAAACATCGGCATCCCCGTGGATCAACACTTGTCCACAATGCCAGTTACCTCGTTACCGGTTTTGTTCTCTTTTCTCGTTTCCGTGTTCCGGCATCCCCGTGATCAAATCACAATGTGTCTGGCCAGACGATGATGGATACCGTAACACCGAGAGGGCCCAGAGATATCTCTCCATCATCGGAGGAGCAAATCCCAATCTTGAGCTATCAAGTTACTTGACATACTTTCCCATGAACCCGTAAGCCGCCGTAATAGCCACCTAGTTACGGATGACGTTTAACAAACCCCAAAGTTCATGAATCAAGCATGAAGAAACTCGATACTCTCATGGTCTAAGGAATTATGCAAACGTTAACTTCTCTGTGTTATTAACCATTAACTTGTGACGAATGAATCTCATAGCATAACATCAATCGGGTCGATTCAACACAAGTGTTCTCCTAACATTGTGCCCTCAAAGTTGCCGGCATAGTCATGCCCATGATCAGGAAAACAGAACCATCATGCAACACTTGAGCTAGTCTTAGAGGCCAGACTAGGAATACATTTTACCGTTTATTATTCCACACATGCATATGAGTCTTCCTTCGAGCCTCGTGGTTATTGCAGACTCGAGAACCATAGCAGTTATAGCACGGAATATAAACATAATTATGAACATGGGGATAAATAATAACAGTTATTATTTCCTATAGGGCATATCTCCTACAGTCTCCCACTTGCACTAGAGTCAATAATCTAGTCAATGCTAATGCACATTACACCTATGGCATACCGGTGTAAAAATGCTTCACATGTGGTATAGCCTGATGTCCAACGGATCTGACAATTTCAATTCCGTGTGTATCTTTGCATGTACTCACGGTTTCACGCTTTCACAAAATTCATATTTTGTGTGGACTTGGCTTCATATATATGTGAATCACTGGTCAAACCTTGAGTTCTCAGACTGAACTATGGAGGAACTATCTTCAATAGTGTTCCATTGACCAAAGCCATCTTGGAATCATACTAAGTTCATGAATGAACTATATGATTCAACATCTTCTTTGTCGCTTCCAAAGTGTCAACATACTTAGCCTTTGTTATAGAATTCGCCACAGTAACCTGTTTGGAACGATTTCCAAACACCGTGCCACCATATTGTGTATTACACAAAACCCTTAACCTAAATCGAAAATCGCATGGAGCATTGATGAAGACTGTATCGATGTAATTACTTACAACGAGCACTTCATAATCTCTGCTTGCGAGAAAACATGTCATCAGTGCTACTTTAGTACTCAATGCCATTTTTCACTGTTGTCTCATGATCAGTACTTTGATCACTTTGGTATCTATACTCGTAACTCTTTGGGAGTACTGGACATATCTGGTTGTTTTACATACCATGGAATACATGATTAATCCGAAAACGAAAGTGTGTGGAATCTCCATCATGTATTTTGCTCATCGGTGTTTTGGGACACCGAGTCTTGCAAAACTCTTTCCATGTGACTTCGGCAAGAATCACTCCTTGGCGCTCTTAGGCTAAACTGTTTTAGCATCTTGTCAATATGTATTTTTGGCTTAGCCTATTAGGCAATTCTATCTCGTAGATAAATATGCCTAATATCAAGGCTATTTAGCCTAAGCACTTCATCGAAAAACTATTTTCAATGAAGTTCTAATTCGTGTCAAGAAATTTCCAATCAACAATGTGTCAAGCACACAAGGTTTTTAGAAATATTATTATGCTCCCACTTACTTTCTTGTAACCACAAGCACCTTCGTTATCCATTGATGAAATCAAACTCTTTTGACTATTTCATCAAAACGAAGATTCCAACTCCATTTTGCTCTCTTCTGTCCATTGCTGGAACTCTGAAGTTTGCATACTTACTAGCATCCTCTGGATTGACAAAATACTTCGGACTGTATCACATGCAAGTCCTAGGTTGTATTTCCATCACATGGAAATCCTTTTGGTATCCATGTATCATATCTCAAGATTGAAATATGTATTAATTGCTAGTTTAACCCGATCTGACTTTAAGCATCGCTACGGTGAGACAACCTCATCGTAGTCAACTCTTTGAACTTGTTATTGCAACAAGTCGAGCTTTATGGATAAAACATTTTATCCACATCAGTTTATAGTTCCATTAATGTTCATTAGACTCTAAGTCTTCCAAAGGGTTTATCAAGATATAATCTTGAATCATTTATGGAAACTATCTCGGATTATATTGGCATTTAGCCAATTCCGGAGTCAGGGCCCATCAACGCTTCCTTGTGTATCGTAGGTATACTGTTGTCTAACAACAATATCTCGCTTGCGCACCTGAGAGGTTTGCACGAGTTTTGCCTACGTGGTTCAGTTGCAAGTTTGACCGAAGTCCATACATCTCATGTAGAGGCTTCCGTATCAGTCGTAGTAGGAAACTCTGGAATTACTTCCAAGGTTTCTTTCCTTTGACCTGATGACGAAGATACTGTTATCTTGTCGAGTTGCACTGTTCTCTCACTCACCTTTTTGCAAGAACCATTCTCTTTAAAAGCATACCGTTCTTGGTGGCAAACCTTTTTGCCTCGGTATAGTGGTGGAGGAATTCCCAATTACTTGGGATAACCTACAAAGTAGTACCTGTCTGATTTGGAATAGGTTTGTAAATATTTTACACAAGCCCCATATTCCAAATGTTAAGAAAAGATATAACATGGTTGTGGTTACCATACCATGCTCTTTTCAGTGTAAAAGTCGCAGTCTCTAAAGCATTACTTTAAAAGGGATAATGGCACATTGATTTATGTCATCTTTGATCTTACCATGTCATAAATGGTTTGAATACATCATCACGGACGTACCACTCACAACGGAGTTCCGGGAGGTGTAAGTTATGAAACTCTTTTCACAACTCATCAGACATTCGCTAAACTTGTAACTCAAAATATTCCTTTCCGCAATCAAATTGCAGAAACATAATTTTCTTGTTACAATAATTTCTACTTCATTTTGAAAACCTTATGAATGATTTCAAAAGATCCAGACTTATGTCTCATCAAGTAAATATCCATATATCCACTTGAGTCATTTCTGAAGATAGATAAATCCACTGCTAGCAACAACATTTATCGGACTACATACATCAAAATGTATGATCACCAATAAGTTCGCTGCTCATTCCTTATGGCCTGTGAACGGTATTTCAGTCACTTCACTTTTCGGAGGAAAGTTGCAAGTGTCAGATGATTCATAATCAAACGACTTCAAAATCCATCATTATGGAATTTCTCCATGCGGGTTTCTCCAATGTGACCAAATGCAGTGCCACACATGTGTGGTATTCTCTTAGTCTTGCGACATTTAGTGTCAGTGTTATGGATGTATCATATTACCATCAATATTCATAACATACATCCCATCCCTGATGGAAGTATGGCCTTTATGTTATTCATAATTCTGAACAACAATTGTTCTTTTATGAACAACACTTTTGCAACAAACATTATGCAATGGGCTAGAGTGTGTAAAACTCTAAAATGAATTATGAAAGTAAATACGGAGGTAATATATTATTATCAATATTCATAACATACATCCCATCCATGATGGAAGCATGGCCCTTATGTTATTCATAACACCGAACATCATAAGTTCTCTTATGAACAACCTTCTTGCAAGATACTTTATGCAATGGGCTAGAGTGTATAAAAACTCGAAAATGAATTATGAAAATAAATACATAGGTAATGTACCGATTATAGCAACTTTTACTATGTTCCCAGTGCATATCTAAACCTCACTCCGGCAAGTCTTTTAGGCCGTAGTAGTTCTTGCATCGAGTCACAACAGAATGCAATCGAGCGGGTATCTTTGTGATCAACTCACAATACCCAAGAATTAGTGATTAACATGTTTAATCATAATTCCCAAGAATTATATCTTTGACAAGCCTTCTATACATCAATAACTTGTATAACATTCATACATGAGCTGGATATTCCAGTCTTCTCTCTTTTTGCCTTTATACTTCTAACAGTTTAACTTTCAGTATTTCTCCTACTCTCAGAAGAAGCACTCAACTTAAGAGTGGCGTCAGCCCCGGACTTCCTAGGTGTGTAAGTCATACTAACACCCTTCGGACATTTCCTTTCTCTTAAGTTGTTGTTTTATTCACCTTCATCATATGATAGGCGTTCTTCTGGATCCCTCTGTTATTAGTCAAACGCATAGTAAACACTTTTACTAACAGTTTGCAAAACAAACAATGCTTTGGATATCCCATATCTTTTAGCCATTGTTTGTGTCTGAAAATGATTTTCAGTTCCATGAATATCACATAGCTATCCCAAACTTTTGAAGTCCGGGTCTCATGGACGCAAACATATTGCACTTGACCGTAACGGAATTCTAGCTTTTGGATCGAAGGACGAGAGTCACATTATCCATAGCATTAGCGGGAGAATACTGAAAGCATGCGATAGGACAAAGTCCTTCTCGGCACTCTTGAGGACAATCCTCACATTACGTTACCAACCGTAAAGTTTTAACCAGATATTTTAACAGCTATTCAATTTTAATAGGGGAGGTGGAAACGCGAGCCATTCTTCTATAACTATTATGTATATAACACTTAGACAGTGTCCATAATTAATTGCACTAAGAATTAAAAGAATTAATTCTAAAGTGTGCTCCCACTCAAATCAATATCTCTCATAATTGATTTTGAGTGATACAAGATCCAGACTTCAATTCATCGCCATAGAATCATCATCTCATGACGGGAATTTTAATCGGTAGGCCAACTTGCCGATCACATCTCTATGTGACTCTTGTTCATCTTTCGATGCGTGTGTTCCGAGCTCAGGACGATCCTGCCATGAACGTCAAGACAACCAAGTGATCTTGCTGCGAGGTCTGACCTCACCCGCCTCACACTTCTCTAATCGTTCGTACCCATGCATCCATGGCGCACCCCAAAAATATAGGTGCCGTGACGGTGCTACACTTGGGAGAACACTAACTACTTGATATTTTAAGTGAGAGATCACCCTAATAAAAGGCGACTACCGCGCGATCAAGAAGGGTGCATCAAAGGGATAAACATCTCAGGCAATTCATAATAGCATGATATGGTATAGCCCTTTCTGACGGAGAACTCTTGTATTTCTTCGTCTTCGGCATTCGCGTCGATGTTCACCTTCGCGAAGTTTGCCACCACCATGTCGACGCACCAGATAATATTGCTATCTCTATAGCTAATAAAATAAGTGCATTACAAAAGGTTGACATGCAGGTCATTAAAGTGACAATCATATGGCTCCAGCCATCATGCCGAATCATGACACGCAGGTCATGTTAATTTACATCATATAGTCATCTCATACATAATCAAATTAATATGAACACTGCTATACCACATCATATGCACATGCAAACCATCCTGCAAAACCAAGTTAGACGCCTCTAATCGGTTTATGCAAAATTTCATTTTACGTGGCTTCTAAGGTTTCGAACAAACCGCAGCTACCAACGTCCATCATCAAGTATGATTATTCAAGTCGCTAGATTAACTTTACGGGGTTTATGAAACATGAGATAATAAAATCTTGAGCCCCATACTGAACTTCGTCATACGCATGACCCCCGTGCAGATCATATCTGCATTGCCCTTTTGTCTGCGGAATTTCATCTTTCTCTCTAACCATGGTGGAATTCAATGAACTGTTAGCACTTCGTTGATCAATCAGGATCGCGGATTGCCAGAACTTTGAAACTCCACCATGCTGTTATCAAGATCAGAAATATGCAAATTCCAGGGAAGCGACAAGAACATCGGGTAACATATTTCATCTACTACCCGCACAAATAATTATCAGCAGTAGAACTCATCTACTACAAATTATATTATGCAATACCCATACATCTCTATGTATTCTAGATCGTAACCTGCATCTATGCATAGCACGGCTCATGATGCCACTGTAGGGGAAACGCAGCAGAAAACAAAAAAATTCTGACCTATGCACCAGCCCAGAACCACTATGCAGACTGCATACAAGGTTTAATCTTTTTCGTTACCGGCTCGTAGCGCAGCGGAAGTAGAGTCGATGACGATCGGCGGTGCAGATCCCCGCAGCTAGGATTTACAACCTCCCAACCGCGAGGATGTACTCCCTCGTCTGCCCCTCGGACAGCCCTCCGGGAGGCGGTCGGAAAGTCCCTCGGACGGTGTCGCGGACAGCCCTTCGGGAGGACCGTCGAAACTCGGACGATCACTCGGACAGCCCTTCGGGAGGACCCTCAAAACTCGGACAGTCACTTGGACAGCTCTTCGGCAGGCACTCTCGAACTAAGACCGAAACTACGATCTCTCTACAGAGTTGCGCACATACGGTGTCATCTATCCGGCAGGGCTTCGCCGTCCAGAACTAGTTCCCACCGGAACCCAGACAACCTTTCGGCTCTACGAAACTCTTTTCGTGGGAGGGAGAGAGAGAGCCAGATGAGCATGGCATGTGTATAAGAGCAAGCATGAGGTTTGGAGAGCACCCCTCCACCTCTATTTATAGGAAAGTCATATGGGAAAAATACCCAAAAAACCCATCACATGGATCCATCTCAAGGGCATAAAAGGAAGGCAAGTGGAGCTCCATGGAGGAGTCCAACTTGGCCGGCCACCCCTAGGGCCCCCCCCCCCACATGGGGGTTCCTTGCTCCCCAATCCCTTCTAGAAGCCTTTTGGGAAAAGATCTAAAAGGTGACTTTCCAAAAAGTTAAGCATAAAGTGATTTTCACTATTCACGGAACCAATTTTCCGCGACCGTTAAATCCGAAAATATTTCTGTGGGTCTTAGAATAATTCCAGTACCCACACAAATGATTTTGGACGCATTCCGAAACAATTTCGGATTAGTGATTTTCATCCGCGAAAAGCAACCCAATCGGTTCCGGCAGCTCCGGAACATTTCCGGTTTTTGTCCCGGAAAAATCCCAGAAGTTACCAGAACGATTCTCGCACTCTCCAAGAATTTCCAGACGTGTGCCGGAACCAATTTGACTTAATGGTATACCCTGAAACAACTTTTCAGTTTTACCGAAACCATTCCGGTGTTCTCTCCGGAACTTTTCCGTTGTCTCCGAAACTTTTCCGGTGATTTTCTCTCAGACTCCCTGTCTAGTATTCAGCAGATAGATGACCCTTAAGCGTGTGACCCTATAGGTTCGGTGAAGCATAGACATGACCGGAACTCTTTCCGATCAATGATCAACATCGGAGCCGTGGACACCCATATTGACCCCTATACCCACACGAATAAATATTCGAGTGAACCTCCAGTTGCCGTGTGCTATTCCTGTTGCTTCGCGGTATGTTACAAATACCCGAGGTGAGAAACATCGGCATCCCCATGGATCAACACTTGTCCACAATGCCAGTTACCTCGTTACCGGTTTTGTTCTCTTTTCTCGTTTCCGTGTTTCGGCATCCCCGTGATCAAATCACAATGTGTCTGGCCAGACGATGATGGATACCGTAACACCGAGAGGGCCCAGAGATATCTCTCCATCGTTGGAGGAGCAAATCCCAATCTTGAGCTATCAAGTTACTTGACATACTTTCCCATGAACCCGTAAGCCGCCGTAATGGCCACCCAGTTACGGATGACGTTTAACAAACCCCAAAGTTCATGAATCAAGCATGAAGAAACTCGATACTCTCATGGTCTAAGGAATTATGCAAACGTTAACTTCTCTGTGTTATTAACCATTAACTTGTGACGAATGAATCTCATAGCATAACATCAATCGGGTCGATTTAACACAAGTGTTCTCCTAACATTGTGCCCTCAAAATTGCCAGCATAGTCATGCCCATGATCAGGAAAACAGAACCATCATGCAACACTTGAGCTAGTCTTAGTGGCCAGACTAGGAATACATTTTACCATTTATTATTCCACACATGCATATGTGTCTTCCTTCGAGCCTCGTGGTTATTGCAGACTCGAGAACCATAGCAGTTATAGCACGGAATATAAACATAATTATGAACATGGGGATAAATAATAACATTTATTATTGCCTCTAGGGCATATCTCCTACAATCCATCCATGTCATCCCTAAGATATTTTGGGACAAAGCCCAAAAAGGTGGCTTTCCATAAAGTAACCATAAAGTGATTTTCACTACTCACGAAAATATTTTTCCGCGACCGTTAAATCCAAAAATACTTCTGTAGGTCTTAGAACATTTCCAGTACCCACTAAAATAATTTTGGACGCATTCTGAAACAATTCCGGATTAGTGATTTTCATCTGCGAAAGCAACCAAAGCGGTTCCGGCAGCTCCGGAACATTTCGGGGTTTTTTCTCCGAAAAAATCCCAGAAGTTTCCAGAACAATTCTGGCACCCTCCAAGAATTTCCAGGCGTGTGCCGAAACCAATTTGACTTAATGGTATACCCCGAAACAACTTTTTAGTTTTACCGAAACTCTTCCGGTGTTCTCTCGCCGGAACTCTTCCGTTGTCTCCGAAACTTTTCCGGTGACTTTCTCTCAGACTCCCTGTCTAGCATTCAGCAGATAGATGACCCTTAAGCGTGTGACCCTATAGGTTCGGTGAAGTATAGACATGACCGGAACACTTTTCGATCTATGATCAACATCGGAGCCGTGGACACCCATATTGACCCCTATACCCACACGAATAAATATTCGAGTGAACCTCCAGTTTGCCGTGTGCTATTCCTGTTGCTTCGCGATATGTTACAAATACCCGAGGTGAGATTTATCGGCATCCCTGTGGATCAACACTTGTCCACAATGCCAGTTACCTCGTTACCGATTTTTTTTTCTCTTTTCTCATTCCTGTGTTCCGGCATCCCAGTGATCAAATCACATTGTGTCTGGCCAGACGATGATGGATACCATAACACAAAGAGGGCCCAAAGAATATCTCTCCATCGTCGGAGGAGCAAATTCCAATCTTGAGCTATCAAGTCCCTTGTCACACTTTCCCATGAACCCGTAAGCCGCCGTAATAGCCACCCATTTACGGATGACGTTTAACAAACCCCAAAGTTCATGAAGCAAGCATGAAGAAACTTGATACTCTCATGGTCTAAGGAATTATGCAAACGTAAACCATCTCTGTGTTATTAACCATTAACTTGTGACGAATGTATCTCATAGCATAACATCAATTCGGGTCGATTCAACACAAGTGTTCTTCTAACATTGTGCCCTCAAAGTTGCCGGCATAGTCATGCCCATGATTAGGAAAACAGGATCATCATTCAACACTTGAGCTAGTCTTAGAGGCCAGACTAGGAATACATTTCATCGTTCATTATTCCACACGTGCATATGAGTCTTCCTCCGAACCTCGTGGTTATTGTAGACTAGAGAACCCTAGCACTTATAGCACGGAATATAAACTTAATTAGGAACATGGGGATAAATAATAACATTTATTATTGCCTCTAGGGCATATCTTCTACAAACTCCCACTTGCACTAGAGTCAATAATCTAGTCAATGCTAAAGCACTTTACACCTATGGCATACCGGTGTAAAATATGCTTCGCTTGTGGTATAGCCTGATGTCCAACGGATCTGACAACTTCAGTTCCGTGTGTATCTTTGCATCTCCTCGCGTTTTCATGCTTTCACAAAATTCATATTTTGTGTGGACTTGGCTTTGTATATATGTGAATCACAGGCCAAACCTTGATTCCTCAGACTGAGCTATGGAGCAACTATCTACAATAGTGTCCCATTAACCAAAGCTATCTTGAAACCATACTAAGTTCATGAATGAACTATATGATTCAACATCTTCTTTATCACTTCCAAAGCGTCAACATACTTAGTCTTTGTTATAGAAATCGCCACAGTAACCTGTTTGGAACAATTTCCAACTACCGTGCCACCATATCGTGTATTACACAAAACCCTTAACTTAAATTGAAAATTGCATGGAGCATTGATGAAGACCGTATCGATGTAATTACTTACAACGAGCACTTCATAATCTCTACTTGCGAGAAAACATGTCATCAGTGCTACTTTAGTACTCAATGACATTTTTCACTGTTGTCCCATGATCAGTACTTTGATCACTTTGGTATCTATACTCGCAACAGCTTGGGAGTATCGGACATATCTGGTTGTTTCACATACCATGGAATACATGATTAATCCTAACACAAAAGTGTGTGGAAATTCCATCATGTATTTTTCTCATCAGTGTTTTAGGACACTGAATCTTGCAAAAGCCTTTCCATGTGACTTCGGCAAGAATCACTCCTTGATGTTTTATGCTAAACTATTTTAGCATCTTGTCAATATGTATTTTGGCTTAGCCCTATTAGGCAATTTTATCTCCGTAGATAATTATGCCTAATAACAAGGCAATTTAGCCCAAGCTCTTCATTGAAGAAACTATTTTTCAATGAAGTGCTAATTCGTGTCAAGAAATTTATATTATTTCCAATCAACAATGTGTCATGCACACAAGTTTTAGAAATATTATTATGCTCCCACTTACTTTCTTGTAACCACAAGCATCTTCGCTATCCATTGATGAAAACAAACTCTTTTGACTATTTCATCAAAAACGAAGATTCCAACTCCATTTTGCTCTCTTCTGTCCATTGCTGGAACTTTGAAGTTTGCACACTCACTAGCATCCTCTGGATCGACAAAACACTTTGGACTGTATCACATACAAGTCCTAGTTTGTATTCCCATTTCATGGAAATTCTTTCGTCATCCATGTTTCATATCTCATGATTGAAATATGTATTAATTGCTAGTTTAACCCGAACCGACTTTAAGCATCGCTACGGTGAGACAACCTCATCGCAGTCAACTCCTTGAACTTGTTATTTCAACAAGTCGAGCTTTATGGATAAAATATTTTTATCCGTATCAGTTTATAGTTCCATAAATATCCGTTAGACTCTAAGTCTTTCGAAAGGGGTATCAAGATATGATCTTGAATCATTTATATGGAAACTATCCCGGATTGTATTGGCATTTTGCCAATTCCGGAGTTAGGGCCCATCAACGCTTCCTTGTGTATCGTAGGCATACTATTGTCTAGCAACAATATCTCATATGCGCACCTGAGAGGTTTGCATGAGTTTTGCCTACGTGGTTCAGCTGCAAGTTCGACCGAAGTCCATACATCTCATGTAGAGGCTTCCGTATCAGTCGCGGTAGGAAACTCTGGAATCACTTCCAAGGTTTCTTTCCCTTGGCCTGATGACGAAGATATTGTTATCTCGTCGAGTTGTACTATCCTCCCACTCACCTTTTTGCAAGAACCATTTTTCTTCAAAATCATACCGTTCTTTGTGGCAAACCTTTTGCCTCGGCATAGTGATGGAGGAATACCCAATAAATTAGGATAACCTACAAAGTAGCACTTGTCTGATTTGGAATAGGTTTGTAAACATTTTACACAAGCCCCATATTCCAAATGTTAAGAAAAGACAAAACATGGTTGGGCGTACCATACCATGGCGTCATTTCAACAGATCTGATGGCGCTCTTTTCAGTGTAAAAGTCACAGTCTCTAAAGCATTACTTTAAAAGGGATAATGGCAAATTGATTTATGTCATCTTTGATCTTACCATGTCATAAATGGTTTGAATACATCTTCACAGACATTCCACTCACAGTGGTGTTCCGGGAGGTGTAAGTTATGAAACTCTTTTCACAACTCATCAGACATTCGCTAAACTTATAACTCAAATATTCCTTTCCGCAATCAAATTGCAGAAACATGATTTTCTTGTTACAATAATTTCTACTTCCTTTTGAAACCCTTTGAATGATTTCAAAAGATCCAGACTTACGGCTCATCAAGTAAATATCCATATATCTACTTGAGTCATTTCAGAAGATAGATAAATCCACTGCTGGCAACAACATTTATCAGACTACATACATCAAAATGTTTGATCACCAATAAGTTCGTTGCTCGTTCCTTATGGCCCGTGAACAGTATTTTAGTCACTTCACTTCTTGGACGAAAGTTGCAAGTGTCAGATGATTCATAATCAAATGACTTCAAAATCCATCATAATGGAATTTCTCCATGCGGGTTTCTCCAATGTGACCAAATGCAGTGCCACACATATGTGGTATTCTTTTAGTCTTGCGACATTAAGCGTCAGTGTTATGGATGTATCATATTACCATCAATATTCATAACATACATCCCATCCATGATGGAAGCATGGCCCTTATGTTATTCATGATACCGAACAACAATTGTTCTTTTATGAACAACCCTCTTGCAACAAACATTGTGTAATGGGCTAGAGTGTATAAAACTCTAAAATGAATTATGAAAGTAAACACAGAGGTAATATATTATTATGAATATTCATAACATACATCTCATACATTATGAATGTATGGCCCTTATGTTATTCATAACACCGAACATCAAAAGTTCTCTTATGAACAACCTTCTTGCAAGATACTTTATGTAATGGGCTAGAGTGTATAAAAACTCTAAAATGAATTATGAAAATAAATACATAGGTAACGTACCGAGTATAGCAACTTTTACTATGTTCCCAGCGCATATCTAAACCTCATTACTGGCAAGTCTTTTAGGCCATAGTAGTTCTTGCATCGAGTCGCCACAGAATGCAATAGAGCGGGTATCTCTGTGATCAACTCACAATACCCAAGAATCAGTGATTAACATGTTTAATCATAATTCCCAAGAACTATTTCTTTGACCAGCCTTCCATACATCTATAACTCGTATGACATTCATACATGAGCTGAATATTCTAGTCTTCTCTCTTTTTGCCTTTATACTTCTAACAGTTTAACTTTCAGTATTTCTCCTACTCTCAGAAGAAGCACCCAACTTTAAGAGTGGCGTCAGCCCCGGACTTCCTAGGCGTGTAAGTCACACTAACACCCTTTGGACATTTCCTTTCTCTTTAAGTTGTTGTTTTATTCACCTTCATCATATGACATGCGTTCTTCTGGATCCCTCTCTTATCAGTCTAATGCATAGTAAACACTTTACTAATAATTTGCAAAACAAACATTTCTTTGGATATCCCATATCTTCTAGCCTTTGTTTGTATCTGAAAATTATTTTCAGTTCCATGAATATCACATAGCTATCCCAAACTTTTGAAGTTCGGGTCTCATGGAAGCAAACATTTTGTACTTGACCGTAACGGAATTCTAGCTTTTGGATCGAAGGACGAGAATCACATCATCCATAGCATTAGCGGGAGAATACCAAAAGCATGCGATAGGACAAAGTCCTTCTCGGCACTCTTGAGGACAATCCTCACATTACGTTACCAACCATAAAGTTTTAACCAGATATTTAACAGCTATTCAATTTTAATAGGGAAGGTGGAAACGCGACCATTTTTCGACAACTATTATGCAAATCACACTTAGACAGTGTTCATAATTAATTGCACCGAGAATTAAGCAAGTTAATTCTATAGTGCACTCCCATTCAAATCAATATCTCTCATAATTGATTGTGAGTGATTCAAGATCCATATTGAAATTCAACGCCAAGGATGTATCTGTCTCAAGTGACAAGAATTGCAATCGGTAGGCCAACTTGCCAATCACATCTCTATGTGACTCTTGTTCATCTTTTGACGGGCGTGTTCCGAGCTCAGGACGATCCTCCGGAACGTCAAGACAACCAAGTGATCTCGCTGCGAGGTCTCAACTCACCCGCCTCACACTTCTCTAATCGTTCGTACCCATGTATCCATGTGATACCCCGAAGAGATAGGTGCCGTGACGGTGCTACACTTGGGGGAACACTAACTACTTGATATTTTTGTGAGAGATCACCCTAATAAAAGCGACTACCGCGCAATCAAAAAAAGGGTGCATCATAAGGGATAAACATCTTAGGCAATTCATAATAGCATGATACGGTATAGCCCTTTCTGACGGAGAAGTATGATTATTCAAGTTGCTAGATTAACTTTACGGGGTGTATGAAACATGAGATAATAAAATCTCGAGCCCCATACGGAACTTCGTCATACGCATGACCCCCGTGCAGATCATATCTGCATTGCCCTTTTGTCTGCGAAATTTCATCTTTCTTTTAACTATGGTGGAATTCAATGAACTGTTAGCACTTAGTTGATCAATCAGGATCGCGGATTACCAGAACTTTGAAACTCCACCATGCCGTTATCAAGATCAGATATATGCAAATTTCAGGGAAGTAACAAGAACATCGGGTAACATATTTCATCTGCTACCCGCACAAATAATTTTCAGTAATAGAACTCATCTACTACAAATTATATTGTGCAACACACATACATCTCTATGTATTCTAGATCATAACCTGCATCTACGCATAGCACGGCTCATGATACCACTGTAGGGGAACGCAACAGAAAACAAAAAAAATCGGTACTGCGAGCACGCCCAGGATCACTATCGAGATGCATACAAGGTTTTTGATCTGATCCTTACCAACTCGTAGCGCAGCGGAAGTAGAGTCGATGTAGATCGTCGGCGGAGATCCCCGCAGCTAGGATTTACAACCTCCCAACCGCGAGGATGTACTCCCTCATCAGCCCCTCGGACAGTCCCTCGGACAGCCCTTTGGGAGGTGCTACTTGTAGCTTCCGTTGGTAATTCCCTGAAGAGGAAGGGAGATGCAGTACAGTAGAGATAAGTATTTTCCTCAGTTATGAAACCAAGGTTATCAATCCAGTAGGAGAATCACGCAACACCTCGTTAGCAGCACCTGCACACAAAACAACAAATCCTTGCACCCAACGCAAACAAGGGGTTGTCAATCCCTCGGCGGTAAGTTGCAAGATTAAATTGCATGTGATAGATAGATAGAAACAAAAATACAAAAATAAAATAAATAAAGAAAAAGTGCAGCAAATATTTTAGGGTTTTAGTATATGATTTAGATAGACCCGGGGGCCATAGTTTTCACTAGAGGCTTCTCTCAAGAAAATAGCATACGGTGGGTAGACAAATTACTGTTGGGAAATTGATAGAAAAGCAAATAATCATGACGATATCCAAGGTAATGATCATGTATATAGGCATCACGTCCGAGACAAGTAGACCGACTCCTGCCTGCATCTACTACTATTACTCCACACATCGACCGCTATCCAGCATGCATCTAGTGTATTAAGTCCATAAGAACGGAGTAACGCCTTAAGAACGATGACATGGTGTAGACAAGATAAACTCACGTATGAATAAACCCCATCTTTTTACCCTTAATAGCAACGATACATGCGTGTCATGTCCCTTTCTGTCACTGGGATTGAGCACCGCAAGATCGAACCCATTACAAAGCACCTCTTCACATGGAAAGATAAATCAATCTAGTTGGCCAAACCAAATCAATAGATCGGAGAAGAAATACGAGGCTATAATAATCATGCATAAAAGAGATCAGAGAAGACTCAAATAATATTCATGGATAATCTGATCATAAACTCACAATTCATCGGATCCCAACAAACACACCGCAAAAAGTGATTACATCGGATAGAACTCCAAGAACATCGAGGAGAACATTGTATTGAAGATCAAAACGAGAGAAGAAGCCATCTAGCTACTAACTATGGACCCGAAGGTCTGTGGTAAACTACTCACGCATCATCGGAAGGGCAGCAAGGTTGATGTAGAGCCCCTCTGTGATTGATTCCCCCTCCGGTGGAGTACCGGAAAAGGCCTCCAGATGGGATCTCTCGAGAACATAAACTTGCGGCGGAGGAAAAAGTATTTCGTGGACTCCCCTGAGGGTTTCTAATTTTTTGGGAATTTATAGTGGAGGAATTAGGTCAAACGGAGCTCTGTGGGCCCCACGAGGTACCAGGGCGCGCCTGCCCCCCCCCCAGGCGCCCCCTGGTGCCTCGTGGGCACCCCCTGGGGCTTCTGGCCTCCTCCCGAAGCTTCTAGTGTTGTATATGTCCAGAAAAAAATCTCCAAAAAGTTTTGTGGCATTTGGACTTCGTTTGGTATTGATATTCTGTAAAACAAAAACATGGCAGAAAACAGCAACTGGCACTGGGCACTAAGTTAATAGGTTAGTCTCCAAAAATGATATATAATTGATGTAAATGCATATAAAAACATCCAAGATTGATAATATAATAGCATGGAACAATCAAAAATTATAGATACGTTGGAGACGTATCAGCATCCCCAAGCTTAATTCCTGCAGGTCCTCGAGTAGGTAAATGATAAAAACAGAATTTTTGATGTGGAATGCTGCCTATCATATTCATCATATATTCTTTTCTTTTGTAGCATGGACATTGGACTTGAATGATTCAAAGCAATAGTCTATAGTTTGACATGAAGATATAAATACTCAAGCATGCTAACAAGCAACCATGTTTTTCAAAATATCAACGCTAAAGAAAGTTATCCCTAGCCCATTATGCTCAATCATTGATCCATTCATGAAACACACTCGAATATTAGCTACACACAATGCACAAGTATGACAATAGTGCTCACTAGTTGGTGCTTTATAAGAGAAGATGGAGACTCAAAGTAAAAATAAAAATTGCATAAAAGTAAATAGATAGGCCCTTCGCAGAGGGAAGCAGAGATTTGTCAAATGTGCCTGAGCTCAAAGCTTAAATTAAAGATATAAAAATATTTTGAGAGGCATGCTTTTCCTGTCAACGAAAACGACCGACAATTCCCAATATCTTCCATGCTAGACACATCATAGGCGGTTCCCAAACAGAAAGTAAAGTTTATTTCCTTTCCACCATTCTTTCACAATCCATGGCTAGCCGTATCCACGGGTGCCCTCCATACCATCACTTTCCAAGGAATTTTGTTGTTATTAATTTTTGATTTCATTGTGGGACTGGGCATCCCTATTACCAGCCACTCTCTCATGCAATGACAAGTGAATAAACACTCATCATGAGAATAACACACCTAGCATGGAAAATATTGGCCACCCCCTGATGCTTCATGAGCGGTAAGGGCACACAAAACGGAAAATTATTTTGAAAATTAGAGTTCGCACACGCAAATTTACTTGGAATGGCATTGAAATACCGCATATAGGTAGATATAGTGGACTCATTTGGCACAACTTGGGTTTAAGGAGTTTGGATGCACAAGCAGTATTTCCGCTTAGTACAAATGAAGGCTAGCAAAAGATTGAGAAGCAACCAACCAAAAAACGAAAACGGTCATAAACATGCATTGAACATAACTTACACCGAATAATGTACCATAAGTAGGATATAATTTCTTTGCATAACTATTGACTTAATGTGCATGCATAGGGAATCACAAACCTTAACACTAGTATTTTTACTAAATCACAATTACTCACTAACATGACTCACATATTATCATTTCCATATCGCAAAACTATTGCAAGGAATCACACTTATCATATCCAATGATCTATATGAAAGTTTTTATTATATCCCTCTTGAATATTCATCACTTTGGGACCAAATTCATATCTTGTTCACCGTTACTATTATCAACTCTCAAAAAGATATAAGTGAAGCATGAGAGTGCAAATATTTCTTCAAAATTTCAATCTTATCAACTCTCAAAATAATATAAGTGAAGCATGAGAGTTTATTTCTTCAAAATTTCAATCTTAACAACTCTCAAAATAATATAAGTGAAGCATGAGAGTTTATTTCTTCAAAATATAGCCACCGCTGTGCTCAAAAAGATTTAAGTGAAGCACTAGAGCAACTGCCTAGCTCAAAAAATTTAAGTGAAGCACATAGAGTATTCTAACAAATTATGATGAATGTGTGGCTCTCTCAAAATAGGTGTGTTCAGCAAGGATGATTGTGACAAACTAAAAAGCAAACAAAGCAAAGACTCATATAATACAAGACGCTCCAAGCAAAACACATATCATGTGACGAATAAAAATATAGCTCCAAGTAAAATTACCGATGGTTGGTAGAAGAAAGAGGGGATGCCTTCCGGGGCATCCCCAAGCTTAGACGCTTGAGCCTTCCTTGAATATTACCTTGGGGTGCCTCGGGCATCCCCAAGCTTAGGCTCTTGCCACTCCTTATTCCTTCATCCATCGTGATCTCACCCAAAACTTGAAAACTTCAATCACACAAAACTCAACAAAACCTTCGTGAGATCCGTTAGTATAACAAAATAAATCACTACTTTAAGTACTGTTGCAAACCCATTCAAATTTTATTTTTGCATTATACCTACTGTATTCTAACTTCTCCATGGCTTATACCCCCCCGATACAATCCATAGTTTCATCAAAACAAGCAAGCAACACATCAAAAACAGAATCTGTCAAAAACAGAACAGTCTGTAGCAATCTATTTAAAAGCCATACTTATGTAACTCCAATTTTTTTGAAAAATTAGGAAAACCTGGGAAATTCATATACCAATACTGTGTAAAAATTTCAGATTTTTCTATTGCACCAGTACAGAAACAAAATTCCAGCACTGGACGCAAAAATTTCTGTTTTCCAAACAGCATCAATTATACTATCATCCAAATCATCCCAAAGGTTTTACTTGGCACAAACACTAATTAAAAACATAAAAACACAATCATAACAGTAGCATGAAAGTGAAAACACACAATAACAGAAACAAATAATAAAAGTTTATTTTATTCATTGGGTTGCCTCCCAACAAGTGCTATTGTTTTATGCCCCTAGCTAGGCATAATGCAAAGTTTCAAGTATTGTCGTCTTTGGTTTTCTTGTCCAAAGAGGTAATTTTATCAAAGGGTTTTTCAAAGGTAATATGAAACACATCATCCATAGAAATTTTAGCATTAGCAAGTTGTCCATCTGTAAATCCTTCTTGATTACCGGCTACAATCCAAGAGTATTGTCTATTAACACTATTGAAAACTTGTTGGATTATATTCAAAGGAGGAACTTCTTTTTTAATATTCTCATCAAAGATGTGGTCATTGCGGAACAAATATCTCAACAAGTAATCATTATTATAAAGGATCTCATCTATTACCGGTTTTTCACGGTTCATACCATAAAAATCAAAGATCTCCCTAGCTTCTCGCACTATGTGATCAAATTCATTCATGAGAACAAGGGTGGCTATTTTCTTAGCCCTAGGATCTTTTATAACCGGTAACTCATAAAACAATCTTTGCAAAGTAGGATGGGTGCGAATAAATCTTCTTTCAAGTTTAAGAATAAGTGCAGAAATAGCATCGGCATAATTCTTAGTTTCTTTAAGTATAGGAGCGTCATCAAAAGCCAAGGTCCCAATGCAATTAAAGAATTCTTGGATGACACTTTTTCCTATAACATTACCATGTCCAAACACAAAAGTTTTAGCATCAAGATTGGTAGAACTTCCCTTTCTAGGAGTTTTACCATCATCAGTTTCTGCCATGCCAAAATCACTCATGATAACAATCTTCAAGCAAGCGAACAAGAAAACACGCAAAAAGGCAAACGGAAAATATTTTTGTATTTTTGTAAAAACTTTTTAGAAGTGGGGGAGATGAAAACGAGAGGCAAATGCAAATAAAGTAAATGCAAGGAGATGAGAGTTTTATGTGTAGGTACTTGATAGATGTTGATGATGTCTCCCCGGCAACGGCGCCAGAAATTCTTCATGCTACTTGTAGCTTCCGTTGGTAATTCCCTGAAGAGGAAGGGAGATGCAGTACAGTAGAGATAAGTATTTCCCTCAGTTATGAAACCAAGGTTATCAATCCAGTAGGAGAATCACGTAACACCTTGTTAGCAGCACCTGCACACAAAAGAACAAATCCTTGCACCCAACGCAAACAAGGGGTTGTCAATCCCTCGGTGGTAAGTTGCAAGATTAAATTGTATGTGATAGATGGATAGATTGAAACAAAAATACAAAAATAAAATAAATAAAGAAAAAATGCAGCAAATATTTTTAGGGTTTTAGTACATGATTTAGATAGACCCGGGGGCCATAGTTTTCACTAGAGGCTTCTCTCAAGAAAATAGCATACGGTGGGTAGACAAATTACTGTTGGGCAATTGATAGAAAAGCAAACAATCATGACGATATCCAAGGCAATGATCATGTATATAGGCATCATGTCCGAGACAAGTAGACCGACTCCTGCCTGCATCTACTACTATTACTTCACACATCGACCGCTATCCAGCATGGATCTAGTGTATTAAGTCCATAAGAACGGAGTAACGCCTTAAGAACGATGACATGATGTAGACAAGATAAACTCACGTATGAATAAACCCTATCATTTTACCCTTAATAGCAACGATACATACGTGTCATGTCCCTTTCTGTCACTGGGATTGAGCACCGCAAGATTGAACCCATTACAAAGCACCTCTTCCCATGGCAAGATAAATCAATCTAGTTGGCCAAACCAAATCAATAGATCGGAGAAGAAATACGAGGCTATAATAATCATGCATAAAAGATATCAGAGAAGACTCAAATAATATTCATGGATAATCTGATCATAAACTCACAATTCATCGGATCACAACAAACACACCGCAAAAAGTGATTACATCGGATAGAACTCCAAGAACATCGAGGAGAACATTGTATTGAAGATCAAAAAGAGAGAAGAAGCCATCTAGATACTAACTATGGACCCGAAGGTTTGTGGTAAACTACTCACGCATCATCTGAAGGGCAGCAAGGTTGATGTAGAGCCCCTCCGTGATCGATTCCCCCTCCGATGGAGTACCGGAAAAAGGCCTCCAGATAGGATCTCTCAAGAACATAAACTTACGGTGGAGGAAAAAGTATTTCGTGGACTCCCCTAAGGGTTTCTGATTTTTTGGGAATTTATAGTGGAGGAATTAGGTCAAACGGAGCTCTGTGGGCCCCACGAGGTACCAGGGCGCGCCTGCCCCCCCCCCAGGCGCCCCCTGGTGCCTCGTGGGCACCCCCTGGGGCTTCTGGCCTCCTCCCGAAACTTCTAGTGTTGTATATGTCCAGAAAAAAATCTCCAAAAAGTTTCGTGGCATTTGGACTTCATTTGGTATTGATATTCTGTAAAACAAAAACAGGGCAGAAAACAGCAACTGGCACTAGGCACTAAGTTAATAGGTTAGTCTCCAAAAATGATATATAATTGTTGTAAATGCATATAAAAACATCCAAGATTGATAATATAACAGCATGGAATAATCAAAAATTATAGATACGTTGGAGACGTATCAGGAGGCGGTCGGACAGTCCCCTGGACGGTGTCACGGACAGCCCTTCGGGAGGCACTCACAGAATCTCGGCGGTCACTCGGACAGCCCTTCGGGAGGCACTCTCGAACAGCCCCTCGGGCAAAAAGATCGAACCTACGACTTATCTACGGGGTTGCACACATACGGTGTCATCTATCCAGCAGGGCTTCACCGTCATGAACTAGTTCCCACCGGAACCCAGACAGCCTTTCGGCTCTACGAAACTATTTCGCGGGGAGGGAGAGAGAAGGCCAGATCATGCATGGCATTTGTATGTGAGAAAGAGTGGGTGTGGAGAGTGCCTCTCCACCTCTATTTATAGGAAAAACCAAGGGGTAGGGTGTCTCTCATCCATCCATGTCATCCCTAAGATATTTTGGGACAAAGCCCAAAAAGGTGGCTTTCCATAAAGTGATTTTCACTATTCACGGAAACATTTTTCCGTGACTGTTAAATCCGAAAATATTTCTGTAGGTCTTAGAACATTTCCAGTACCCACTAAAATAATTTTGGACGCGTTCCGAAACAATTCTGGATTAGTGATTTTCATCTGCGAAAAGCAACCAAAGCGGTTCCGGCAGCTCCGGAACATTTCCGGGTTTTTTCTTCGGAAAAATCCCAGAAATTCCCAGAACAATTCTGGCACCCTCCAAGAATTTCCAGGCGTGTGCCGAAACCAATTTAACATAATGGTATACCCCGAAACAACTTTTCAGTTTTACCGAAACTCTTCCGGTGTTCTCTCTCCGGAACTCTTCCGTTGTCTCCGAAACTTTTCCGGTGACTTTTTCTCAGACTCCCTGTCTAGCATTCAACAAATATATGACCCTTAAGCGTGTGACCCTATAGGTTCGGTGAAGTATAGACATGACCGGAACACTTTCCGATCAATGATCAACATCAGAGCCGTGGACACCCATATTGACCCCTATACCCACACGAATAAATATTCGAGTGAACCTCCAGTTTGCCGTGTGCTATTCCTGTTGGTTCGCGATATGTTACAAATACCCGAGGTGAGATTTATCGGCATCCCCGTGGATCAACACTTATACACAATGCCAGTTACCTCGTTACCGATTTTGTTCTCTTTTTCGTTCCCGTGTTCCGGCATCCCAGAGATCAAATCACATTGTGTCTGGCCAGACGATGATGGATACCGTAACACCGAGAGGGCCCAAAGAATATCTCTCCATCGTTGGAGGAGCAAATTCCAATCTTGAGCTATCAAGTCCCTTGTCACACTTTCCCATGAACCCGTAAGCCGCCGTAATAGCCACCCATTTACGGATGACGTTTAACAAACCCCAAATTTTATGAAGCAAGCATGAAGAAACTCGATACTCTCATGGTCTAAGGAATTATGCAAACGTAAACCATCTCTGTGTTATTAACCATTAACTTGTGACGAATGTATCTCATAGCATAACATCAATTCGGGTCGATTCAACACAAGTGTTCTTCTAACATTGTGCCCTCAAAGTTGCCGGCATAGTCGTGCCCATGATCAGGAAAACAGGATCATCATGCAACACTTGAGCTAGTCTTAGAGGCCAGACTAGGAATACATTTCATCGTTCATTATTCCACACGTGCATATGAGTCTTCCTCCGAGCCTCATGGTTATTGTAGACTCGAGAACCATAGCAGTTATAGCACGGAATATAAACTTAATTAGGAACATGAGGATAAATAATAACATTTATTATTGCCTCTAGGGCATATCTCCTATAGCTCCCTGGGATTGGAGCTCCCAGGTTTGATTGCATCGAATGATTTTCGTGGCTGCTCCTGACTAGGATCGGGTCATGCACTAGATGGGTTGGGTAACTGGTGGGCCCATTTGGTCAACGTTTGGGGTGTGGGTCGGGCCTTTCGGTGAGGGTTGGGCCGGTCTTCTCTGTTCAAGCCTGGCGGTGTGGTGACTGGGAGTATCTTTATGAAATTGTAGCAAACGGGGTGCTTTCGGCCAGTTATACAAAGGGGAGAGGAGCGTTGGAGAATGATTTGTGGTGGTCATCGCTGGGGGTGGGGGGGGGGATTTTGTGTGGCGCGTCCTAGCATCGACATTGCCGTTGGAGGAGGTTTAGAGGTGTGGGAGTTCGTGTTGTTGAAGGTTCCTTGACCGCTTGTGTACCGCCGTACCTGCCGCGGCGTTGGAAGTTCTTTGTTGTCATGTCGGTCACCCATCGTACCTCCTCCACCGTTTCCGACTGTTGCATTGGGGAGCTTTGTCACTGTCTTGCTCCCTTGTTTTCTTCGTCTGTCGTCTCTCTTTTGGGCCATCGTACATCATTCTTCCCCTTTTATTTATTTTGCTCCTCCTCCCTTCTTCTCCATGTCATGCCAATTGTTTACCATTTGGTTTAGGATTGGAGTGAGGTGTTGGCGGGGATGGTAGGATTCTCTCTCTCTCTCTCTCTCCCCCTATCTCTGTGTGTGTGTGTGTGTGTGTGTGTGTGTGTGTGTGTGTGTGTGTGTGTGTGTGTGTGTGTGTGTGTGTGTGTGTGTGTGTGTGATTGATTTAGGGTAGGGCATTCTAGCTAGGATGGCCTGGCGGCGAGGGGTCTTCCTATCCAAGAGAAGGTTCATTCTTGCGATTTGGATTCAGGAGGAGTGAGAGCAAAAGGAGGGGGGCCTAAGATGAGGGGAGAAGATGAATTGGTTGTCGATGTGGCCTGGGAGTGGGACGTTTTCACTGTTGTGCAGATGCTAACTACAACAATAGTCAGCATTCATGGGCACTAGGCAATCGTTGTGGAGGTTGCGTCACCAACAACAACGGTGCACCGGCACATGAATCGTCTCAACTAGCCAACCATAAAGAGCACGAGGTGGTCGCAATTGTTTAATTGAATTCCCACCAAGGAGTTGGGTTGACCTTACTTCTTTATGGCTTGTGAACTTTGTGTTGATTCACTTGAGGAAATGGGAGTTCAGGGAATGATGTTTTTTTTTATCTAAATAGATTTCTTTTCGGCGTTGTTCTTATGATTAATTATCATCTTTCTTCCTATGGATTTGGTGTAGTATTGTAGCTGCATTATGTAGGATTTGGCCAAGCCCCGGATTGTATTCTCCAAATTCTGATAAAATTGCCTTTTCTCTGCTTCTTTTGGGTTATTCTTGGGGTTATTATCTGATGCTGCTTTTGAGTTTTTTTTAAGTTGTCATGTTTGGAGGTAGATTGTGCAAATTCAAGCAAAGTGGAGCAAGAAAGATTGGATTTGCATCCACTCAAGATGGTTTTGCCAAAGTGGACTTCTTCAGTTGGAAAGGAGCAAAACCTTTCTGGGTTTTGTGGACACTCTACCTGCTTATCAAAATTTAGTAGCTTTTGAACGCCATAGGGTGACTAAAGTTCAACAATGTGTTGCTACATGCCATTTTCCCTTGTATTTTTATTAGTAGATGTATATTTGAAGATTTTCTACAATAATCTAACTGGGATAGTTGTGCCAAGAACAACGTCTTTTCTATTTCTGAATTTTGATCCATATATGCAGTAACTTTTATTCCTCATTACTCATTAGAAGCATGCAGAGATTGGATGGAGACATCATTGAACTGCATGCACACCTCACATGAACCAACCCTCAATCATCATCCCCTCGTGAATCACACTCTAGGTAAAAATCATTCACTTTCCAATCATTATCCATGACCGAATTGGTGCATACATTGTGACTACCAAAATTTGTATCCCTTTATTGCCGCAGATGGCCTACCACCCGGAAGGCTTGTATGATGATGCTAAGAGAAGCCTAAACTCTTACAGTGATGAAGAGAAGTCGATGCTTCAGTTGTAGCGTCAGAGTGGGAGATGTCAGGAGGACACTATGAGGCGAACTAAGAAGGACGACATGTTCTAAGCGAGCTCCATGTGGCGGTATGGGAGGAAACCACTCCAGCGGGGTATCTGATATATATAGTGCACTTGGTTCATCATGTTAGCCCTAACCCCTTAAATATGGAGACAAGAACACCAGGTTGTTCCCAAATTGGACCAAAGCCTCACAAACTTAGTTGGTCATGCTTATATTTATGGCTTTCATAATCGGTTGAAAACATATAATTCATTGTTTATCTCATTGATTTTGCTATTGGGCATTTGTAGAGTAATGCACAACAAGCAACATATTGTGCTTAGTGTTCATTCAAATCACTGGTTCGGCTGCTACAACATATTGCATTTATATCGATTTGTGTCGTAAGAGTGTACTATGTGCAGTATGCCTTTTGGCTTATGTTTTTTTCCCTGGTAGTTTTGGATGTTCTATAAATTGTAAAAAGGTTGTATGACCAGGTCTTGATGTACTTAATCATTCAATTATAAAATATGGATAAAATCCAATGGAAATTTGATGTTTACAATTTGCATCAATAGCCAATATTGCATTAATTTTATTATGTTTCACCACGCAGCGAAGCAGTTCATTAGAAGATGCCCCCAAATAAGATTACCAACAAGTGCAACCGAAGAACTACATTAAAAAAACATGGTCCATCCCCCCACCACACACCAAACCAAATAACAAGACTAAAAAATGCAGTCACAGAAGCATCGACATCACATAACTGGGTAGAATTTAATTTTCAAGCAAGACATTTGTGCATAAAGACAAATAAGAATTTTAGATTCCTAACATTCACATCTCCTTCTTTTAGGAAAATGATGTCATCTACAAACTTGAGAATGCCAATGTCATTCTCCTCTAGATGTGTTACCAAACTTGTAATTAAATCAGCATCCTTTTTTATCATAGCACCCAGACCCATCAAGGGCCAAACTAAAAACTAGAGATATGGGTCCTCGCCTAACCCCCATACGTGTGCTAAAATACGGTTTGTGAATATCAATCATATAAATATTTATTTTACCACTGATTATTAATGCTAAAAGTTGATTAATTCTATGTATGTTAATATCCTTTCTAAGCGTACTAATGTAGAGAAAAGGCCAACTTATCATTATTATACGCTTTTTCCAATGCTAGTTTGAAAGAGCACCCCTGCCATTTCATTCATGTGAACTACATGTAGCACTTAATGTGAAATTAAAATACCTTCCATGATATTTCTTATTTTAGTGAAAGTAGTTTGAATGTGATTTTTCCTCTATAAGATAGTAGTAATGCTTAGAATTTGAGTACTCCCAAGAGATGAGTCGAGATCTTAACTCTTCGAATTTGAGCACTACTAATTCTCAAGACGTTTTCCATGAATTTAAAAGATGCTAATGTTAATTAAATGCACACAAGCCTCTTACTCGACAGTCACTTTGATTTATTCAAACAATTTTAATTGGTAAAATGGTGACCATTTTTGCCTTCCATTAAATGTTATTCGTCTTATTTTTTTGTCATTTGCATGCTTGTCTTCGTCGTTTCATGGAAGGCTAATTAAGGTAACACAAGTTGTTTGATATGTTTCCTCCTATAAAACCACACCAACTCGATCTCGTTGTGCCTCGGAGCCCAGAAACCATTGCACTCCATGTCATTGTCTAGATTCTCCTTGGTTGCCTCTATGACGCCATGATCGATCCAGACACATTGGCGCAAGAGTGTGACGACACGTAAGAGCCCAGAGATCATCACGTTGTGACGCCAACCGGACACAACTCGTTCCGGCCGGCAACAATTGTATAGGATAATAATGCATGAATTCTCGTCTCCACAATAATCATATGTCTATTACATGTATCTAGCTTAAAATTATCGACAATAATCATATATATTTTCTGCAATATTTATAATAACCATATCTTTAACATTGAGATCGTCATTTAGCTAAGATCTTCTTGCATGTGATACCCCAGGCAATGGCTAAATAGATATAAGGTTAGAGTTGTTGTATCCAATTTTTTATGAAGTCTTTGGGCATACATTCTACATCTAGGAAATGTAAGACGAGATAAAGGCGTGAAGAAGGGGCAGAGGTAGGTTGACTAAGAATAGGAAGATGAAACACTGAAAATGATAGTATTAAGTTTATATTGATGAAACATGTGTTTGTAATTTTGCAAATTATCTCATGTGGTTGGAAATACGGTTATCGTTCTTCATTGGATATATGATTGACCTACCATTTGAGGACCAAAAAACCAAATGACAATTATGGCATTCTCATAACCATTCCTAAGAGGGGAGCCACCACGATTTATATTTATTTCAACAACATTGATAGATTGGTGCCAAGTATCAACCATCAAACACTACAACAACAAATATCTCTGTTGTGAAATTTCTAAGTAATAGTAAATATTTATTACACACGAATTAAGATATTTTAAATAAACTCAAAATCTTAGAGTTGTGGGGTATAACTCTATCTATTAGGGTTACAATCATGATGGTCGTATTCACACACATGTCGATATGTTCGATAAAAATTTATTGAAATGTGTGGATTTTTTTCACAGTCCATGTTGGCACATCATACTAATGTATGATTAGAGGCGCTCATGTATAATTGTCTCCTTGTAATCATATTTTTGTGCCTAAC
Organism: Elymus sibiricus; assembly: GCA_039707655.1. NCBI lineage: Eukaryota > Viridiplantae > Streptophyta > Magnoliopsida > Poales > Poaceae > Elymus > Elymus sibiricus. The sequence continues at coordinate 465,971,175 of CM077666.1, read as the reverse complement.
TTCGACATAAAATTGACTAATAAATTATGAGTTATATCTCACAAAAATATATCGTTGAAAACTTCTTTTGAATATGAATTCAATGATATAATTTTGAAGGAAAATATAACTCACATGGATGCAAGCGTCAGCTCGGTTTGTCCCGCCAAACTTATCAATCATTTCAAATTTGCTCATCACTTGCCTAAAATTAACACCACATTTGTGCTATGTTATTGTCCGCTAGCCCGCTCCGTTTGCATCCCTAACTCACAATGTTGTTAGTCAAATTTAGGTTTAAAATTTGAAAGGACCAAGACTGAAAAAAAGTACTTCTAGAACATTTCTCATAAATTAAAGTGAGGTTAATTAAACGAACAGCAGTCTCTTAAATTCATCAATCAACATCTGGCCAGTTCCATGGAACAATTTTTTTTAATAAAGTCAAACGCGGCCATTCGTGCGCGCCATCATCGGTTATCACTCCTATTTTTGCCTTGTTTTCCGGCCGTTTCATGGGGACTAATTAAGCCAAGCCGTGGAGGAAACTGTTGGATCCGTTCCCCCTACAAAGACGCATCGCCTCCAGCTACCAGCCGTTCCCTCCATGCCATTCTCCCGAACCATTCCCGCCGTGACGCCGTAGCCGCGCCTGCATGAGCGCGTGCGTAACCAAGAGGAACTAGCTAGCACCGGGCTGTGTCCGGCCGGCCGGCGATGGGGTGCACCACCTCGGTAGAGGCGCGGCGCGACATGCGCTGGGTGGAGGCGGCGGCCGTCGGCCCGCGCGCGAGGCGGAGCTTCTCGCTGTCGTCCGCCGACCGGCAGCGGCTGCGGGCCAAGGCCGCGTCCGTGCTGCGCAGCCTCGGCCCCATCCCGGGCCGGCGATCCGGCGCGTCGTCGAGCAAGTACGCGACCCTGTCGGTCGAGGAGATCATGGTGAAGTTCGAGAATGACCTCGCCTTGCGGGAGGTGCTCGGCCGTCTCAAGGAGACAGCGGCGGCGAAGCGGAATGCCGTCGTCGGGTCTCGGACAAGCACGCCGACGCTGACGCCACCCAACGAGCCGGAGGTGATCAATGCGTGGGAGCTCATGGCCGGGCTCGAGGACGAGGGGCCCACGCCGCGGGCAACGCATCATCAGCCACCGCCGACGACGCCGCCCTGGATGCTGGTCGACCAGGACGTGCCCGTCGCCTTCGAGTTTGACCCGGAGATACTGTCCAGCTTCCGGGAGGCCCTCGCGCAGGACACGTCGCCGTCACAGAAGCCGATCACGGCTAGCTCGCCCACGGACAAGGAGGAATCGGTGTCGCAGCAACAAGCAAAGGTTGCCGACGACGCCAGTGCATGCACGCCGGTCTCGCCGCCCACCAGGGACACCGCGAGAGCACCCGCGGACAAGAAGAAGGAGGAACCTGCGTCGCAGAAGGACAAGAAGGACGGCGCCGACGCAAGCGCATGCACGCCGGTCCCGCCGCCCGCCAGGGACACCGCGAGCTCACCCGCGGACAAGGAGAAGGAGGAACCTGCGTCGCAGAAGGATAAGAAGGACGGCGCCGACGCAAGCGCATGCACGCCGGTCCCGCCGCCCGCCAGGGACACCGCGAGCTCACCCGCGGACAAGGAGAAGGAGGAACCTGCGTCGCAGAAGGATAAGAAGGACGGCGCCGACGCAAGCGCATGCACGCTGGTCTCGCCGCCCACCAGGGACATGCCGGAGCTCACCGGCATCGTGCGCGCCCGCATCAACGCGTTCCAAGAAAAGATCCTAGAGCGGAGGACGAGCAACGGCGCCCGCAAAGCGAAGGTGTTGGGGCCGCCGGGCGGCAAGCGGAAAGCGGTGGTGTACTTCACCAGCCTCCGCGGCGTGCGCAAGACGTTCATGGACGGCTGCGCCGTGCGCAGCATCCTGCGCAGCTACGGCGTGCGCGTGGACGAGCGCGACGTGTCCATGCACGCCGCCTTCAAGTCCGAGCTCGCGCAGCTCCTCACCGGCCCCGCCACCACGCTCCCTCGCGTATTCGTCGACGGGCGGTACCTGGGCGGCGCCGAGGACGTGCAAGCCCTTCACGAGGCCGGCGAGCTGGCGCGCACTCTGGAGGGGTGCGACGCCGCGCCGACACGCAAGCTCGGGTGCATGGAGGCGTGCGCGGCCTGCGGCGACGTCCGGTTCGTGCCCTGCGAGACGTGCTACGGCAGCTGCAAGATCTTCGTCGAGTACGAGGAGGACGACGACGGCGAGTTCCAGCGGTGCCCGGACTGCAACGAGAACGGCCTCATCGGATGCCCCGTCTGCTGCTGCTGATGCTCTGTTTTTCCGTTACAGTCTACCGTAGGCTAAAGTTCTCCTGCTGTTTTAGTGGCTTCTACTTTGTACAGTGTGAAGAGCATTTACAGAAGAATTCTATCCGGCAAGAGGTTTTGCTTTTAGGCTCCTAAATAACTTCCTCCCTAATAATTTCTGTTGTAGATCGATGAGGTCAAATTTTGTTGGTCAAGAGTGAATACAGCCATATAAATTTAGTACTCAGCCTGTGTTGATCTGTAACACTCCCTCCGTCCCGAATTACTAGTCGCAAAAATGGATGTATCTAGAACTAAAATACATCTAAATACATCCATTCCTGCGACAAGTAATTCCGGACGGAGGAAGTATTTAGGTTCAGAATTTTACCTGAAGCTGCGTTAGAGAAGGAATGTCGGCCTCAACATTCAACGTGGGCAGAACGTTCAGATAAAAGGCCAACACGTCAACACTAAAACGGATAATGAACTCGGATAAACAAGAGTATCAGAAAAGTCAGAGACATGACTGCACGATCACCTTGACTGAATTCTGCACATAGCTTGTTCAAACCACATTTTTTGTCTGAATAACTGACAGTTTTTTCTAGCTACCACAATACTGTTATTATATACTGTATCATACATAGCATAAATATCATACCTTAAGTTCAACCCAGGTGTCTGAATAAGTGACTTTTGTATAACCGACACAACGAACTGTACGCACGGGGTGTTTTATTTCCACTTAATTCTGCCTGCCATGAGCAGCCAGATTTTCAGCGGCCTTGGCGGCGCGGGTGAGAGCCTCAGACACCATCATAGCGCCTGCGGAGAAGTAGCTGCTGGTCACGATGGTGTTCATAACCTTGACTGCTGTTCTTCCGGTTGCAGTGGCGACGGTCTTGGTCGTCTCAGTGACATGGTATGTCTCGTCCACTGATCTGATTGCGCCAACACCAGCGCTGACTCTGTCGGTCAGGCCAAGCCTCCTGCTCAGCTCTGCGGCCTTTGCTGCCGCAGATCCAGATAACTGGTGGGACTCGTCGAAAGCTCTAGCCCTGGACAATGCGTCCTTGCTCAGTATGTATCCCCGTGCCAGCATCGTCTTAACGACGTCCTGAGCCACTGTCAGTGCTTCCTGTGGAGTGGCGTTGAACTGGCACGATTGGTAGTCCTGTTCAAGTTGCATTGATGAAAAATAAATGTCAGCAAATGAAATCACAGTGATATTCCGATTAGCTTATTTATTAAAACTGATAGTACTCGAAAAGGGATATGTTTTTCTGGTTTTATTTCTGTTGTTACTTTCCATGTGAGGGGATAATTTCTTACATTTAACATAAAGACATCAATTTAGTGACTGACAGTGTCTTCTTATTTTGTTTCATCACTGACTTACTGTGTGACCAACAGATTCCAAATTATCGTCACTGAACATAAAAATGATCAACCACGTGAATTGGTAGCATGAATGATAATCATACCCTATATTCAATTTCCTCCTCGACCTGCCAAGTTGGCCTGTCCCAGAAATTACAAGGCTCATCAGGCTGTCCCCAACGAGATATGCACACCGGCTGATCCACAATGGTAGCCCCCTGCCAAGATATAAAGTGTCGTCAAGGTAAAAACAGAAAGTAAGTGTCTGCAATTTATGAGAGGTATGCTGAAAAAACAGTCATCTAGCCACTATCTGTCAACTGATAACAGTTACATCTTGAAGGACTTCACCAGTATGGAATCTTCCAGGTAAAAAAAAACAGTATGGAATCCGAGCTAAACTATGTACCTGACATGATTGAATGTAGGGGACTAGGTACGAATATTTTTGTAGATAAAGATGTAAGATGTCATTAAGGGGAAAACAGACAGTGCCTGCAATTTACAAGTGGTAGACTGAAAAACAATCATCTGGCACTATTTGTCAAGTGATAACAGTTGCATCTTTAAAGACTTCACCAGTATAGAGTCTGAGGTAAACTATGTACTTGAGATGATGGAATGTAGGGAACAGTCAATATTAACACACGTAAAAAAACCAAACTATTCTCCTGGCCAAGGGAACTTAATTCGCAGTGAATCAGTAGACCATAGAACAGTTAGGAATTAATCATAGGAATCAGACACGTGTGATAAAAAAAGAGGCCCAGAGCACTGCTTTGAAAATTTTTGTTGCCAATAAAACTTACACTCAGCAATACTGCAGTTTCCAAGGCATAGGGTTCCTTGAAAGTCACATATGCAGTTGAACCATATCCTCCAGATCTGTTAGTGTTAAATTCATCAGAAAATGAATGATAAGGAGAACAGGAGATGGAAATAACACGAAATTTTGAGTTGTCCAATCAGGTTACCATTGAAGATTGAAAATGATCAGAAAACATAAAATTGTCCCAGGACTGAATGTTCAATAAGCACGATGAATTTTGAAAGTTGCTCAGCAGGTCTTGACATCATAAATAGTTAACTAACCGTAGCATATGATTGGCAAGTAAACATCACCTGATAAGGTCTATATGCTCAATAGGTCCAGAGAATGAGAAGAACTCATGAAGATCATTCTCAGATGCGCTGCTTGACAGGTTAGTGACTTCTACAGTGTACCCTGATCCGCTCATGATTCTGTAGGTCAGCAAAAACAAAGGATGAGTATTCCCTGCAGATGGGTTACATGTGCCTCTAGTAATTCAATGCGCAGATCATAGTAGTATAGTGCTATCTGAGAGCTGCATACGCTGCCTTACAACTTCTCAATAGATTATACCTCTACCTACGAATACATGATTATATCTCTATGCCTTACTTGAGTTGCAAACACTTATCATTGCTTATGCTGTTCTATGAGAGATGCTCTTAGGAAAATTAGGACATTCTGTTATAATTTACTTATTCAATTACGTCCGTCTTCCGTACAAGCATGGCATAGGAACGATACCAGTACAGAAGGTGACCTGCATATAACTATAAACGAACCGCATCATACGGTCTTTGCTCTTTATTTCCTCGTTCTGACAGTGACTTGCTAGATGAAGGATTTTTTATAAGATTGCCTTATGCTTTGTGGAAATTGCTGCTGCCGTGTGCAATAGCTTTCCACCTAACTTTTTTATGGGCAAAAGGTTTTCAGCTACTTGCTTATTAACCTACTAGGCTTTTGTGTGCCAAACAAAAAGGTTCAACACCCAACCACTCGCATTATTTTGCGCCCAAAACCATTCACTGTTCAACCAGAAGATTCCAGATCCCAGCAGATAACCCACCCAAAACAGTTAGATGAATGAACTATGATCATGATTTGCCGTTCATGCTTCTAGCACAAAACCGGCGCAAAGTGACACAGATAGATGTATACGACACATACATGTAATCGAAACAGACTATCAGTACAATCTGAAACTGAATGGGACAAGGCTGTATGAGATCAGAGCACAAGACTAATTGAACCACACGAGAGAAATAAACCGAGGAAAACACTCATAATCAACTAATGTAAGCACCCATCAGCCGGCCAAATCAAGCAAAATCCTGGTTCTAACAGACAGATCATCGGAAGAAATCAAGATCAGGAAGACAGGACCGCTTACCCCTTCTTGCGGTCTCGCCCTCTGTGCCGAGTGCCGAGTGTGGAATCCTCCTCCTCCTCTTCCTCGCTGCCCACGCAGCAATGAATCACGCGGGTCTGGCTAGATAGTGGTTGGGAGAGCGCCGCCAGCACGGCACGGCACGGCACCACCCACCGCACGAAGGGAAGCCGCGCCGGTCCAAACTCGGAAACCCAGCGGCAGCGGTGGCCTTTATTAGTGAGTGGGGGCGGGGCGAGACCTCGATCTCCTACCTAATTGCAACCGACGCGCATCTTTTTATCCTTCCTTTTTCTCTCCTCCCGCAGGCACGCGCGCGCACAGTGTGATCCGCCGCCGCCGGGATGGGGTGGTCGTCTTCTCGCCTCGGGGTCGGGGTCGGGATGGAGTGCGAGTGGACTGCTGGTTCCGTCCAATCGTCTGTTCGCTCGTTCACATGGAGCGAAACTACCCGGTGGCCGGACAAGATGTCGGCAGGCCTATCCGCAGCCTTCGGCGACGCGCCCACGGGCCTACATTCGGCGTTCAGTGGGCCGGGCTTCCGTTGGACCCCAGACTAGCCCTCACTCCAAACTAGCACATCTTTTTATGTCACATGTTATTTTCCTACTCCTACTGTTTTTATGCATGTTACAAGTGCAAGCCGTAATCTAATTCGTGTACTGAGACTGTTGAAGTATCACATCCTGCTTTATGTTTATGATGATTAAAGACATGAGAGCAAGGTTTAAAATTCTGTCACATAAAATACTTCGAACCCCAAAAAAAATATCCAAAAAGTTCGGAATACCTGAGAATCCTTTTGGATTGCCATCTATCAAAATTTACCAGTTTTGAATGAAGTTTAACCTAACTTAAATTTCCTTTGAAATTGGTTTGAATCTGGCCCACAATTTCGAGGTTACACATATTTCGGTACGCACCAAAATTGCTGAAATATCATCAAAATATTGTCGTGAATCAAGCTGATGAGAAAAATCCCTAATTCTCACAAAACTTTTGATAAAGAACAATTTTTGACTGAGCATCGATATTAAACTCTTGGTAGGTGTAAAATGATCCTTCCATGACTATACATCTCACGACAAATGGTTCCCAATAATCATGTTGATAGTACTAGAAAATGGATATTAGCTTTTATTTATACGAATGTAGGTTTTTATTCGTTTCATCGCGCGAGGAAGCGGTCATGGATCAACATTTTTTTGCTTTGTATTATGATTTTTATTAATTTATTTTTTCTTTTTTAGGTTTTTTATGCTACTTTCTTTTTACATTTTTTTTACTTTTCTTAAATCTTTTATGTAATATATACAGATTTTTAGGGAGAAGGTTTAAATTTCTGTGACATAATTTTTTGAACCCCACCAAAATATGCAAAAGTTCATAATGTGTGAGAATTCGTTTTGATTTCGGTATACCAAATTCACTAGGTTTTAGCAAGATTTGATCTTGTTTAATTTTGATTTATAGTTAGTTTGAATCTGTCCACAGAATTTGAGGTTACAAATATCTTGGTACCCATCGAAAGTGCTAAAATTTAATAAATTTCATCAAAATTTAGTCGAGAATCGAGCTAATGAAACAAATCCCTAATTCTCACTAAACTTCGGATTAAGAACGGATTTTGACTGAGCATCGATATTAAACTTGTGGTAGGTGTAAAATCATCCTTCCACGGCTCTACATCTCACGACAAAATGGTACCCAAAAATCATGTTGGTAGTACTAGAAAATGGATATTACCCCCTCCGTTCTAGAATATAAGGTTCATCAGTTTTCATGCAAGTCAAACTTACTTATGTTTGACCAAGATTATAGAAGAAAATTCCAACATCTACAATAAAATAAATAAATATGAAAATACTTTTAGTGATGGATCTAATGCTAAAGATAGGGCATTGTAGATATTTATACTTTGTTTTCTAAAAACTTGGGTTGTAGCCAACTAGGAGTCCCTAAACTATGAGAAGGTTTCCTTGCTTGGGCTTCTTTGCTCTTTTGCCTTCTTCTTTGACTTACTCTTTTATGCTGTCTTCCTCTTGTGATTTGTTGACCAAGAAGCCTTCCATGTACTTCTGTTGACCAAGGTAGTCTGCTAAGACCATGGGGTTGGCTTGGACTGTTGTTGACTGCCTTGACTTGTGTTGACCGTTTGTGTGACACTCCATGTAGGATAGGAAGTGGGACCTTGAGCGGGTTAAAATCTATTAGTACAACAAAGTTAATTTGAACCTTCCCACAAATTTTGAGGTAACAAATATCTCAGCACCCATCGAATTTCTAAAGTTTAAGAAATTTCATCAAAATTTAGTCGAGAATAGAACTGATGAAACAAACGAAACCCTTATGGGCTCTAAGCTTCCGATTAAGAACGGATTTTGAGCATGGATATTTAAAAAATCTTGGTAGGTGTAAAAGCATCCTTCCACGGCTCTACCATCTCGAAAAAATTCAGTAGCTTTGGTCTGCTAGCTCTAGCTATCGCCCCATGCCCCCATTATCCCATGTTATCGCTAATTAATAAGTACTGTAATTATTAATCCGACGCTAACGTGACGCAACACATGGAGCAAGCTAGAGAGGGCGTTGCCGGTCGCCAGCATCCTGACGGACGCCGTGAGGTAATCCGCACCGCAAGCTTTCGTTACACATGCGTCATGCATGCATATCTATCCGGTGCCGTCGATCATCATTAGCAGAGCTTGCGCTTTCCGTAGGAAGAAAACTGTTGCTTGCGACAGGCACGGATGGTCGAGATGGTCCTGCGCTAATTAAGCCCACACGGCAGCTAAGTACAGTATCGAGGTTTTGTAGCACATGCACCCTTCTTTTTTGAAACAGAGAAGGGCTTCCCCTTCCGATTTCCATTAAGGGAAACCAACCACGGACTACAGAGTTCAGTTACCAAGATCCAAACAAACTGCAAAAGCCAGGAAAACAAACTGGACATTGGAGAGGATGGGGCACAACCAGGCCTCCACCCACCAGCCACATCTTAAAGCAAAAGAAACAGAGGTCTAACAGGACAAGCACATGTACCCTTCACGTGGTGTTTGCTCCAAGTAGCTAGCTTCAATCGACCGGCTCACCTTTTGAAGGTTTAGCTTAACCCAGATCAGTTCGATCAGGTAGTACCGTCTTTCCGTACCAAGTAGCACGGGTAATTATTAAGCCACTTTCAGTTCAGGAGACCGACGTCCTAGTTGCGTTTTCCACAGCATGCATGCAGAGCTACAATAGCGTAGCTGGACCGATGAACCCAAACCCAAGCAGGTCGATCGATCGGCCGCTAGTATATAGTCACCGAAACACCGCCCGTGCATGACTTTCGCCATCCACTGCTCGTTCGTCGCCCTGCTTAATCGTAAGCATGTTTCGTGCCAGGTGGACACACAAGCAAGAAAGTTTTTTTTAGAGAGAGAAACACAAGCAAGAGAGATGCTAATGTGGGCCGCAGGCCGGAATGACAGACAACGGGATCACGGCCCTGGCCATCAGTCAGGACCGCACAGTTCAACAAGCAATGGTACGTTCGGGTGCAGCCCAATACTGTTCTCATCTCTAAGAAATGGCCAAACACTCTTGCTCAAAGACAAAAGAAAACCTAAAAATACCGGAGTTCATCCACACCCAATATAGTGAATCTCCAACTAGAAGGCCAAACACTCTTTGCTCCGTATATACTGCCTGCATTGATCTGGGGTGTTGTGGTATGCATCGACGACATCTGGAAAACGGAACGTGTACTAGGTTCGTAGTTGATGGATGGCAGGTATGGTTTCCTACTTCGGTGTCTTAGTCGTGGTGGGGTGCCACATCTGGAGTTCGATGGCGGGTCTGGGGTGTTGCCCCGGTCTGATTCGTTCAACGGCAATGGCTTCACTTTTGGTGAGTCACCCTGGAGGTCTGCAAAACTGCATATCAGCGATGGAGCCCCGTCGAGCTCGGGTGAGGAGGTGATCCGTCATTTTTTTCTTTCGGTGACTGCTGTGGTGGTGCCGAAGACAGTTGACGGGCGTTGGTGTCAAGCTCAGAGACGTTCTGTTGTCCTTTCAGTTTTGTCATGTCGGTCTTTACGTTGTATTTTGATTTTTATGATATAAATAAGATACGATTACCATGCAAAAAAAATCGATCGGTACGTACGGGCGTACATATCCTCTGATTAGTTGCACGGCTGTGGTCATGAGCGTACGGAACGTGTGCCTTTGATTTCCCGCCTCCCCCCTTCCGTTACGTTACGTCGCGTTATCAGTACATTACATGGTCCATGCACCCTCACTCCACTCCACTCCCTTCCGCCCCCAAGCTCTTGTCCGGTGAACTCCGGCTTTCTTCGGCATAGCTGGCAGTGCATCGGATTCCGAGATCTCCTAGCCCATTGGTTGGGACCTTGTCCCATGCGGAGACGAGGAAGAGATGGCCGTTCGCATGGCTCTCCGCCGCTCCTGGGAGGAGTGCGTCCGACCGCGGATGGACTCAATCCGGCAGCAATCCCTTGCGTCCGTTCAAATGGTGCTTGGATCCGTCGGGCCTGGTGGCTGGAGGCATGTGACCGCGGCCTCGCCGGAAGTGATGACCACCGCCTGGTGGTGCAATCCCTTCGATGGCACATCGTCCCCGTGCCGTCGGGCTCCAAGTCGGAGGTCAACGTAGGCCTGCCTGATGAATGGTCCGAGTCATATCACGAGGAGTGCCCGCCATGTGAGGCATAGGGTGCGGGAGGCCGCGACAGCCCTCGAGGCCGAGGCAGTGGAGGCGGAGTTGCACGCTGTCACCTAGCGCAGCAATCCCAGGGCGGTGACGTTGAGCTCCGACCACGAGATGGCGCGTCCACGTCTATAGTGGACCTCACCTCCACCGGCGACGTCGAGGCCGCAGGCTCCGACGAGGAAGAGTAGGGCACAGTAGACAGCGGCGCCTCATGTCCCATGTTCTACTCTACCTCGCAGGTGATAGGATCTTCACTTCACGGGTCTCACGATTGCCGGACAGGAACACTTTAGGGAACAACAAGAACGAGCGCCGACGAGGATGTAAACAAGGTTTCATGTTCCATGTAATTGTATGGATTTGATGATTCGCAATGAGGTACCCGGCTGTGACACGAACATTTAAGTGTTGACTGGTCACTGTCCATGAACCGCGGACGTTTGGGGGCCGGACTTAGCTATGTCCGATTATACAGATGCTCTAATATATAAAAGGAGAAAAAAACATACCCTTGTTCGGGTACTTTGTCTTCGTCGACATATATAGCTCTTCCCGTCGCTGGGCCGGAAGCTATATATAGCGGAAATGAGAATTTTTGTCGAAAGAGACCACCTGCCCACCGGAATTGCCAAAAAAGACTCCCTCCGGATCAAATTGACAAAAAAGACCCCCTCGGCCGTGGCGGCAGGCGCGCCAGGCGACACATGGCACCTGCCGCCACCACCGCAGGCGGCATGTCGCGAGTAACAGCATCCGCCGAGCTGCAACGGAACGGGCAGGCCAGGTGGGCCCTGCCGCCTGGGCGCGAGGCGGTAGCACTGTGCCCTGCCGCCTCGGGGCGTGGCGGCAGGCCTGTGCTTCCGCAAGTGCAGCTGCACGATCGAGGATCGTAGTACGATTTGGACGTGAGAGGCGAGGAGCACAAGTACGCGTGCATACAAGCCTAGTACTTGACCTAAGCAAGCAGCTAGTGTAGTTAAGCATCTCTAGCTAGCTACAGCTAGGCCTGCACCTGCTTGCAAAGAGATCCAGATCAGCGCACGCAGGACTGCATCTGGATGCTGCATGCTTTAACTGTGTTTACTCATTTGTCTATTTACATATTTTTCTTCTATACTTCCAAAAGAATTCTACTAATGTAGAGGTACACAAGCATTGGCTCGGGACAGTACTCGGACCACAGGCAGCACAGGCCTGCCGCCACGCCCCCAGGCGGCAGGGCACAGTGCTGTCGCCTTGCGCCGAGGCGGCAGGGCCCACCTGGCCTGCCCGTTCCGTTGCGGCTCGGCGGATGCTTTAATCGCGACATGCCGCTTGCGGTGGTGGCGGCAGGCGCTGCCGCCTGGCACCGTGGCGGCAGGTGTCACGTGTCGCCTGACGCGCCTGCCGCCACGGTCGAGGGGTCCTTTTTGTCAATTTGATCCGAATGGAGTCTTTTTTGGCAATTCCGGTGAGCAAGTGGTCTCTTTCGACAAAAATTCACGGAAATGACTGCTGCTATAAACATGGACGTAGGTTGGTTAACGTAGCTTCACGTGGCCGTAGCTCTGGTCTGTTCTACGCCCCAGCCAGACCCAGCTAGCTATCGCTTCATCCCATGTTCTGGCTAATTAATCCGACGCTAACGCGACGGTCGCTCGCAACGCAACACATGCCACATGGAGCGAGCTAGAGCCTAGAGGGCGCCGGGCGTTGTCCGTCACCACTCACCAGCAACGTTACGGAGGCCGTGATGGATCCGCACGAGGCACGACAAGCTTTCATTACACATGCGTACATCCGGTGTCATCGATCATCGTTAGCTAAGCTAGCTTGCTTGCGACGGGCATGGGTGGATGGACGGACGGACGGACGGATCGAGAGGATCGTTCGGTATCAGCTGGTCCTGGTCCTAGCTACGACGCTGCACCTCCGTGATACTGATAATCAATTAAGTACAGTATATCGGGGGGAAAGTACAGTGTCGAGATGTTGCGGTACACATTCGCCTTTGCGTGTTCTTTGCTCTACCTAGCTTCGATCCATCGGCTCACCTTTTCAGGTTCCAATTTAACCCTGATCAATTCGATCACAAGATCATATATATACTACTTCTTCCGTACGCAGTCAACACAAGGAAAACAGGCACGGTCAGAAGATCGACGTTTTAGTTACGTTTCCACAGCATTCGAGAGTAAGTTGCAGAGTATGATCATGGCCAAGGAAGAGTTGTAGGCTCGTAGCTACAGCGTAGGTCACTGATGAACGCAAACACATAGACATCGACCGGCCGGCCGGTTGGGGCTGGACAGCAACAATACGCTGCACAAATTTACCGACACGGTAAATATGCACACTACACAGCCCCTCCACTTGTGATGAACTTTGAGGACAGATTCAACCAACAAGTAAGCAGCGGAATAACACAAACAACATGCACATGTGACACAGGATTTAACGTGGAAAAATCTCCTCAGCTTGAGGAGTAAAAAACCACGGCTGTGGACCGACCGGTTCACACAACTTCACTATGAGAATGATGGGTACAAAGTCTTCTCTTGAACCTCTAGAGAGATTTACAATACACTCTCTACGTTGCCAACCGGCAACAGCAACAACAACCACAAGAGGCAAGATTTCAGTAAAGCAGAGTACACACAGCTTCTGTCCCCTTCAGTATTTTGCAAACTGCTCTTAAATCGCTGAACCAAACAGCACCAAATTTGGCAGACAAGTAGACACACGAGTTCCTGAGATCCCCTCAAAATTTCAGCTCAATCGGACACCGTTTGCCTACCCAAACTGTTCGTCTCCCAAAACTACTCTGTTCTGAAACTGCGGCAGTCAGAGCTAACAAAACCACTCTCAAATCTGATGCTCCACTGACCCAATCCTCAAACCAGCTACCCAGATTGAAGTACTCAAAGTAAGAAACGAGCTCACCAAGTTTGGTGCCTATCCAAGCACGTTTGAGCCTCCAATCACCAGCTTGAACACTGTCTGGTCAGATGCAGCAAATCTGGACAGAACCTCCACTTCTTCTTTTTCCTCTCTCTCACAGGTTGTGTTTTCTCTTGTGTGCTCTCTCTCACTCTCACGAATGGCAGCCACCACCAGCTGGGGTGGAGTGGCTAGGGTTTTCTTCTCTACTCCCTTCACCAGGAAGCACTCACAACCGTTGGATGCAACGAAGATCAACGGTTCATATGTGTTGGACTTGTGTGGGCTGATGTTGGGCTGCCAACACACCTCCATGTGGAGGGACTTAGCCCAACAAACTCCCCCTCCCGACATCATGGAGGGTCTCACTGCCTTCCGGCAGCCATGCCAGCGAGTCGGCGGCATACTTCGAGCTTCTTCCTTGTCACCACTTTAGTCAACATATCAGCCCCATTGTCATCGGTGTGAACCTTCTCAAGTTGCATTTGCTTGGAATATAGCACATCTCGAATCCAATGATAGCGGACTTCTATATGCTTGGACCTCGAATGAAAGCTTGCATTCTTACTCAAGTGGATAGCACTTTGGTTGTCACAAAACAGCACATACTTGTCTTGCTTAAAACCAAGCTCACAAGCCAACCGTTTCAACCACAATAGCTCTTTGCTCGCCTCTGTTACAACAATGAATTCAGCTTCAGTTGTGTTCAGTGCAACACACTTTTGCAGCTGCTTTGCCATGACACCGCTCCCCCTGCATAGGTAACCAAATAACCTGAAGTAGACTTCCTTCTATCAACATCTCCAGCCATGTCAGAATCTGAAAAAGCAATTAGCTTGGCCTCACCACCACCAAAGCAAAGCTTTAGATTTGTGCTGCCCCGGAGATATCTCAAAATCCACTTCACGGCTTCCCAATGAGATCTTCCTGGATTAGACATAAATCTGCTCACGGTACTAACCGCATGAGCTATGTCAGGCCTTGTACACACTATAGCATACATCAAACTCCCAACCGCTGAAGCATAAGGAACATGATGCATTTCCTTTTTCTTCTCATCAGTGGTAGGACATTGCTTTTTGCTCAACTTGAAATAGGCTGCTAGTGGACAACTCACAACTTTAGAATTTTCCATCCTGAACTTCTGAAGTACCTTCTCAATATACTTCTCTTGAGACAAGTACAACTTGTTGGAATTTTTGTCTCTCTCAATTCTCATCCCGAGAATGTTCTTTGCTGGACCTAAGTCTTTCATGGCAAAACATTTGCTCAACTTCTTCTTTAACTTAGCAATCCTGGAGACATTCTTGCCAACAATCAGGATATCATCAACATAGAGCAATAATATGATGAAATCATTACCTGAGAACCTCTGAATAAACACACAATGGTCTGAGCTACACTTCTTGTAGCCTTGCTCCCCCATGACAGTTTCAAACTTCATGTACCATTGTCTTGGTGCTTGTTTTAGGCCATAGAGACTTTTCTTCAGCTTGCACACATAGTCTTCTTTTCCTTTCACAAGAAAACCCTCAGGCTGCTCCATGTATATTTCTTCCTCCAATTCACTGATGGGGAACGAAGCATGAAAATCAAAAAATTTCCTACAAATCACCCAAGATCTATCTATGAGAAGCATAGCAACGAGAGGGGAGTGTGTCTACATACCCTTGTAGACCGAAAGTGGAAGCGTATATAACGCGGTTGATGTGGTCGTACTCTTCACGATCCAATCGCGATCCAATCCGATGAAGTACCGAACGGACGACACCTTCGCGTTCAGCACACGTGCGGCTCGATGACGTCTCCTCCTTCTTGATCCAGCAAGCAAGGGAGGAGAATTAGATGGGATCTCGACCAACACAACGGCGTGGTGGAGATGGTGGTGGTGCTATCCCAGCAGGGCTTCGCCAAGCGCTACCGGAGATGCGATCGGAGGAGAAAACGGAACCATGAGAGAGGGAGGGAGGTGTCAAGGCTTGGGGTGTTGATGCCCTCCCTCCCCTCCACTATATATAGGAACAAGGGGGAGGGGGCGCAGCCCTGACCCCTCCTCCAAGGGAGGTGGTGCGGCCAGGAGGGAGGAATCCTCCCTCCCCAAGGCACCTAGGGGGGTGCCTTCCACCCTTAGGACTCTTCCCCTCTCTCCCCTCTTGGCGCATGGGCCCCTTGGGGCTGGTGCCCCTTGCCCATATAGGCCAAGGCACACCCCCTACATCCCATGTGGGCCTCCGGGGCAGGTAGACCCCCCCGGACCCCTTTCGGCACTCCCGGTACAATACCGATAATACCCGAAACTTTTCCGGCGACCAAAACAGGACTTCCTATATATAAATCTTTACCTCCAGACCATTCTGGAGCTCCTCGTGACGTCTGAGATCTCATCCGGGACTCCGAACAACATTCGGTCACCAACGTACATATCCCAATACTACTCTAGCGTCACCGAACGTTAAGCGTGCGGACCCTACGGGTTCGAGAATCATGTAGGCATGACCGAGGCATCTCTCCGGTCAATAACCAATAGCGGAACCTGGATGCCCATATTGGTTCCTACATATTCCACGAAGATCTTTTATCGGTTGAACCACGATGCCGAGGATTCGGTTAATCCCGTATGCAATTCCCTTTGTCCAGCGATATGTTACTTGCCCGAGATTCGATCGTCGGTATCTCCATATACTACAGGAATCAGCTAATTTGCCGTCTGCCATAGCAGACGGCAAAGGACCAGGCCACCGACGGCAAACGTCTTTGCCATCTGCCACGGACGGCAAACACTTCCGGCACTGAAAGTCACGGTAATGACTTTGTTTGCCGTCTGCGTAAAAACAGCTGACGGCAAAGAAGTTTGCCGTCCGCTTTCCTGGCCAAGCTGACGGCAAAGATCATGGACGGCAAAGAATAGCGGTTAGCCCCGTTAGGTGGCTAACGGCAGACTTTGCCGTCTGCCGGCGGACGGCAAACTTTGCCGTCAGCCCTATGACGTCAGCAGACCCGTGGCTAACTGTCACTTCTGCTTAGTCTTTGCCGTCTGCCAGGCTGGTCTTTGCCGTCTGCTGGCAGACGGCAGAATGACCAAATGGTCAGACCTGATGCTCCCAGGTTAAACAGGTTGCTGCCACATGGCACTTTTGCCGTCCGCCTACCGACGGCAAAGGTCTTTGCCGTCGGCTGGCGGACGGCAAAGTGCCTGTATTGTTATTGTTTTGTCTGTTTTCTGTTATATCCCTGCATTTTCAAAAGACATATATGATATATATAGTTTCAACCTCAAGCATAGCCCATGTATCCAACATCTAGTAGTCCATCGAATGCAAGAGAACACATAGGGTATTAAAAGATCCAATACATACATAGTTTCACGGAGTTCATCCATATATACATACATAGTTTCACATTGTTCATCAATACAAATCAAAACAAAAACTAAACACTAGCAGTCCATCAATGCCTGCTTCCATGAAGTGAATCAAACCTGCAAAAATGGGAGTAAGAAAGTTAGAAGAAGAAGAAGAAGAAGAAGAAGAAGAAGAAGAAGAAGACTAGAAGAAGAAGAAGAAGAAGAAGAAGAAGACTAGAAGAAGAAGAAGAAGAAGAAGAAGAAGAAGAAGACTAGAAGAAGAAGAAGAAGAAGAAGAAAGAAAGAAGAAGAATAAGAATAAGAAAAAGGAGTAGAAGATGGAGAAAAAGAAAGAAGAGAAAAAGGAAGAATAAGAATATATTTTCTTCTTCTTCTTCTCTCCTTTTCTCATCTTTCTTCTTCTCTTCTATCTTTTTATCCTTTTCCTTCTCATTCTTCTTCTTTTATTCTTTCTTTTTCTTCTCTTTCTTCTTCTATTCTTTCTTTTTCTCCTCTTCCTTGTTTTTCTTCTTCTTATTCCTTATTTGTGTCATTTTAGAGCTAACTTAGGTAATTATGCCATTTTTGAGCTAACTAAGCTTATTATGTCAATTTGGAGGAAAATAAGGTAAGTATAGGTCATTTTTGTGCTAACCTAGGTAATTATGCCATTTTTGAGCTAACTTAGGTAAGTATAGGGCATTTTAGAGCTAACTTAGGTAATTATGTCATTTTGGAGGAAAATAAGCTAAGTATATGAAATTTATGAGCTAACCAAGGTTATTATGCCATTTTTGAAATGAATAAGCTAATTATGTCATAAATGAACTAAATAAGCTAATTATCTCATTTTGGAGGATAATTAGCTAAGTATGTCTTTTTCGGGGAAAATAAGCTAAGTATGTGGCATAATAGGGCTAACAAGCATGTACGAAGCTAAGTATGCATTTATTAAGCAAAAATGGGAGTAAGAAAGTTAGAAGAAGAAGAAGAAGAAGAAGAAGAAGAAGACTAGAAGAAGAAGAAGAAGAAGAAGAAGAATAAGAAGAAAGAGAAGAAGAAGAAGAAGAAGAAGAAGAAAGAGAAGAAGAAGAAGAAGAAGAAGAATAAGAATAAGAAGGAATAGAAGATGGAGAAAAAGAAAGAAGAGAAAAAGGAAGAATAAGAATATATTTTCTTCTTCTTCTCTCTTTTTCTCATCTTTCTTCTCTTCTATATATTTATCCTTTTCCTTCTCATTCTTCTTCTTTTATTCTTTCTTTTTCTTCTCTTTCTTCTTCTATTCTTTCTTTTCCTCCTCTTCCTTGTTTTTCTTCTTCTTATTCCTTATTTGTGTCATTTTAGAGCTAACTTAGGTAATTATGCCATTTTAGAGCTAACTAAGCTTATTATGTCATTTTGGAGAAAAATAAGGTAAGTATAGGTCATTATTGAGCTAACTTAGGTAATTATGCCATTTTTGAGCTAACTAAGCTTATTATGTCAATTTGGAGGAAAATAAGGTAAGTACATGTAATTTTTGTGCTAACTTAGGTAATTATGTCATTTTTGAGCTAACTTAGGTAAGTATAGGTCATTCTTGAGCTAACTTAGCTTATTATGTCATTTTGGAGGAAAATAAGGTAAGTATATGACATTTATGAGCTAACCAAGGTTATTATTATGCCATTTTTGACCTAACTAAGCTAATTATGTCATAAATGAACTAAATAAGCTAATTATGTCATTTTGGAGGATAATAAGCTAAGTATGTCTTTTTTGGGGAAAATAAGCTAAATATGTGGCATATTAGGGCTAACTAGCATGTACGAAGCTAAGTATGCATTTGTTAAGCAAAACATTAGAGAAAACTTACCGTCGTCGTCATCACGGAGGTCAAGCACCGGGGTTGCTCTGGCAGTCGCGATCACCTGGAGAAGGTTGCCCTGGAGAAGGGGTGTGCGATGCGGCTCAGGAGTTATGCTGCACCAAAGATCATTTGCAATGTCTCGTTAGCATGATGACACTCAAATGTTAAGACTAGTAACTAATGACCATTCAAATGAAACTCACCGTTCCCATCTGAGCAATGACTGGCATCGGCGGAGGGGTCTGACCGGTCTTCTCGCACATAGACCGCACATTTGGTTTTGACGAGTCAGTCATATTAGTTAGTAATGAAACGAACATTACGTGCATGATTTGGCTAATATGCAGAAGAAACTTACCACGAGGAGCTCGTACATGGCCCGGTGAGCCAGCTCATTCCGATTCCTCTCCTCCTCCAACAACCTAGCCTTCTTCTCCTCCGCCAGCAGTTCCTTCTCCGCCGCCACCCGGTCCCTCTCCTCCAGAAGCGCCTGGGTTGTCGCTCTCTCTTTCTGAAGAGCAGCCTGCAACACCACTCCTCGTTAGCATTGTAATCATTGATGGCTGCACACACAATGTAATGGAGGAAAGATATCTGAGTCCGTATAACTAACCTCGATGGTGAGATTGACTGGCCGTGGACGAGTCCTTATCTCAGGACAGGAGCTCGTTTGGCGCGCCTTGATCTCCGGGAGAGTGAGAGGACAACGTATCAGTCCATCTCCAATGGCTAATGAGCCATGGGGCCTCCCGCCACCAGATATCATCACCAGCTCTGGATCAATAGGATTCTGGGTCGGGTTAAAGTCCTCCCCTTTCCTCGCCTTCCCCTCCTGGTTGTACCTCACGAGCTTGTGGTGGGAGGAGATGTTGGTGAAATTCTCTGGATGATCGAGGTCAGACTCAGAAAATGCCTTGGCCTTCTTGTACGAGGCGGTATGGGCCATGGCATAGAGGTCGTACACCTCAGGCACCTCCGTGTTATTGTGTCGCGCCTAAAAGAGAGGAACAAAGTATTAGTAAAGGGCTCAAGCTAGCATGAAGAATGAATTGCATGAATCATGAAGCAAACCACATACCCAGTTCCGCCCGAACTGATATAAGTTGGCGCTGCCTTGATGGTGTGGCACACCAACCATTTGGGCACGCCGGTCCTTGGCATTGTCGTGGACGGCTCGCCAGCGGCCTGTGCACCACTCATCCACCAACGCCTCCCAACAATCCATCTTATCCGCACACCATCTCGGGGGCACCTAAGTTAGTAAAGAGAAATTTGAGCGCTACGCCTACGAATCAAATCAAGGAAACTAAGTACAATGCCTTAAGAATAGGTAATTACCTTCATGTACTGATCCTTCTTCAGAAACTTAGCCCGGCACGATGGCTTGTCCTTCTTAATACCACGCTTGGCGTAGTAGTCTCGAACAGCCTGCGGCCGAGCCTCGTGCCGTAAGTTTTGTAGTAGGCGCTTGCACTCGGTATCGATAACCTTTGCCGCATCCTCCTCGTATCCCTCCTCACACCTGTAGAAGGTCTGCAATCAAATGAGACAACACTGATTAGTACAATAACTAGCTATTGTTAATTTTTAATTGTGTAAAGGAGAAATTACCCAAAAGCTTCTGATCACCATCTCGGCCCTCGTGTGGCACAAGACACCGTCGATCATCTCCTCCGGTGGGGCCGGGGCAGCCAAGTAGTGCTCCCAGCTCAATCCTAGCTCTGGAAGCTGACCCTCACTGGGCAACATGACAAACCTCGGGAAATTTTGCCGGCAAAGCACACCAAGGACGGTGTTGGGCCTGCGGACGTCACTGGCGTGTACCCAACCCCTGCAGTATGACAAGGCCAACGCATTAGATATTTGAAGAAACGTGAAGGCAAAATGTACAAAAATAGTAAATGCACTTACTTCTCCCCATCAGGCCTAATCACCGGCCTCTGCTCGCGGGTCGCCGGCAGGGGCGGGAGCCGTGTACCACCACGCTGGTACATGGTGGCCCCCTCAACCACCTCGCCCTCACTATTAGTACACTCATCCCTGCCACCATCAGCATGGCCACTCGGCCCCTCAGGCGGATCCAGCCAGGTACCCCATCCGGACGTCTCCTGGGACGTAGCCTGGTCCAAAGTCTCGTGGGACGAAGCCTCTGGGACCGGAGTCTCGTGGGCCGAAGGCCCGTCGACCTGAGGCTCATGGTCCGGAGTCCCCGTAGCCTCCACCTCAGACGGGTCCACCCTAGCAGTCATGTGCTCGGGTGAATCAGCTGGGGGTGGCGGCGAGGAAGGCGTAGAAGCCTGCCTACCTCTCCCGCGGCCACGTCCTCCACCTCTCTTCTTCCCTCCTCGACCTCCTCTCCCGGTGGGCAACGACGCCGACGAAGAAGCGCCCGCCGGTGTCCCCAAACTGTCTAACAACGCTCTCCAGAGAGGTACGGGTGGAATGGAAGTAGCCCTCGTGCGGGCCGCCGCCGCCGAAGTACCCGCGGAGCGCTCTGGACCCGCGCCCACCATCTTTCAACACCTACCATGACAAAGAGTAAACGCAATTAAATGAAAAAAAGAATGGACTGGCCGAACCAACATAAGCACTCGCACATGAAAAGCACCGACAGAACCAACATAAGCACTCGCACAACAATCTAATAAAAACATCATCAACATCATCTCGCAGTTCAACAACATCTAACCTATAAAGAAAAGAAGCAAGAAAGAAACTAGTTTTTTTAATGAATATAGCATTCATACATGCTAGCCTTCTCCATTAACCACTATGTGTGTGTGTGTGCTGCTGTGCCATATGAACAAGCTAGTTGTATCTAGCAAATATATTTACATGTGTCCAACAACTAACATGGAGCCTAGCCTAGCAAATGCATTTTTGTAAATTAACTACCCAATTTCAGGTCAAGGTATATGATTTTTTTTCTTCAGAATTGCTCATATTTTTTATAAACTTATCAATGCTGCTATGTGCAAATTTATTTCTGCTACAAATCATTTTAGTATATTAGTGTGACGTGTTTGGTAAATCACATCAATGTTCTTGCTGCATGCCCAAAGTGTTTCCAGAACAAAATCATCTAGTACATCAATAGCAAAATCATCTAGTACAACTACTTGCACAATCATCTAGTACTACTACTTGCACAATCTGTCCAAATCAATTTCTATTCATCTAGTACATCTATAGCAAAATCATCATCCATAGCAAATTTGAAAAAAAATCAGTGAGCGGAGGGGGGATGGGGTCCTCACCTTGTTGGACGAGGGGAGGGGGAACGGGGTCTGCCGGAGTGGAGCACTGGAGTGCCGGAGCGCCGCCGGACTGGGGCATCGGCGGCGGCAACGCTGCGGACGGTGGGGCGGTGGGGCGGTGGATCTGCACCAGGGCGCGGTGGGGCGGCGGGGCGGCAGCAGCGACGGGCGCGGTGGGGCGGTGGGTCGGCGGCGGGGCGGTGGGTCGTCGGCAGCGACGGGCATGGCGACGAGAGATAGAGATAGAGAGAGGGGAGTGGAGGGGCGCAGCGAGAGAGACAGAGAGGGGCTCGGCGAGAGAGAGAGAGAGAGGGGGGCGCGCGCGGCGGCCGTTACAAAGTTAGTGAAATTTCTCTTTGCCGTCTGCTTTTTGATGATCTTTGCCGTCTGCTGCTCTTTGCCGTCCGCTAGCGGACGGCATCAAGGCCGTCCGTTTGACCTAACCAACGCCGCACTCCAGTGGGGCCCAGATGGGCTCTTTGCCGTCTGCTATTTTGCTATTTGCCATCCGCCTGCATTTGCCGTCTGCTTTTTAGGCTTTTTGCCGTCCGCTAGCCGACGGCAAAGAATGGACTGACGGCAAAAACCATCTTTGCCATGAGGCCTTTCTTTGCCGTCTGCTTTATGGAAGCCGACGGCAAAGACCATCTGTGTCGTCCGCTAGCAGACGGCAAAGAGAGGACTGATGGCAAAATTCTCTGATTCCTGTAGTGATACCTAGTTCAATCTCGTTACCGGCAAGTCTCTTTACTCGTTACGTAATACAAGATCCCGTGACTAACTCATTAGCCACATTGCTTGCAAGCTCTTTATGATGTTGTATTATCGAGAGGGCCCAGAGATATCTCTCCGTCATACGGAGTGACAAATCCCAGTCTCGATCCATGCCAACCCAACAAACACCTTCGGAGATACCTGTAGAGCACCTTTATGATCACCCAGTTACGAAGTGATGTTTGGATACACACTAAGTATTCCTCTAGTGTCAGGGAGTTGCATGATCTCATGGTCTTAGGAATAGATACTTGACATGAAGAAAGCTATAGCAATAAACTTAAGTGATACGATCAAATGCTAAGCTTATGGTTGGGTCTTGTCCATCACATCATTCTCCTAATGATGTGATCCCGTTATCAAATGACAACTCATGTCTATGGTTAGGAAACCTTAATCATCTTTAATCAACGACCTAGTCTAGTAGAGGCTCACTAGGGACACGGTATTTGTTTATGTATCCACACATGTATTTAAGTTTCCGGTCAATACAATTCTAGCATGAATAATAAATATTGATCATGAACAAGGAAATATGATAATAACCAATTTATTATTGCCTCTAGGGCATATTTCCAACAGTCTCCCACTTGCACTAGAGTCAATAATCTAGTTTACATAGTTATGAATCTAACACCCATGGAGTCCTGGTGCTGATCATGTTTTGCCCGTGGAAGAGGTTTAGTCAACGGGTTTGCCACATTCAGATCCGTATGTACTTTGCAAAGTTCTATGTCTCCCTCCTTGATGTAATCACGGATGGAGTTGAAGCGGCGCTTGATGTGCTTGGTCTTCTTGTGAAACCTGGGCTCCTTGGCAATGGTAATGGCTCCAGTGTTGTCACAAAAGATAGTCATTGGATCCGATGCACTAGGTATTACTCCTAGATCGGATATGAACTCCTTCATCCAGACTCCTTGCGCTGCTTCCGAAGCAGCTATATATTCCGCTTCACATGCAGATCCCGCTACGACGCTTTGCTTGGAACTGCACCAACTGATTGCTCCACCATTCAATATAAATACGTATCCGATTTGAGACTGAGAGTCATCCGGATCTATGTCAAAGCTAGCATCGACATAACCCTTTACGACGAGCTCTTCGTCACCTCCATAAACGAGAAACATGTCCTTAGTCCTCTTCAGGTACTTAAGGATATTCTTGACCGCTATCCACTGATCTACTCCTGGATCACTTTGGTACCTCCCTGCAAGACTTATGGCAAGGCACACATCAGGTCTGGTACACAGCATGGCATACATTATAGAGCCTATGGCTGAGGGATAGGGGATGACTTTCATCCTTTCTCTTTCTTCTGCCGTGGTCGGGCTTTGAGTCTTACTCAACTTCACACCTTGCAATACAGGCAAGAACCCTTTCTTTGACTGGTCCATTTTGAAC
The DNA here is from genome assembly GCA_039707655.1 of Elymus sibiricus. Lineage (NCBI taxonomy): Eukaryota > Viridiplantae > Streptophyta > Magnoliopsida > Poales > Poaceae > Elymus > Elymus sibiricus. Next base: position 465,947,068 of record CM077666.1, on the reverse strand, counting down.
TTCTTCAAAACTTTGTCAAGGTATGTGCTTTGTGAAAGTCCTATTAAGCGTCTTGATCTATCTCTATAGATTTTGATGCCCAATATGTAAGCAGCTTCACCGAGGTCTTTCATTGAAAAACTCTTGTTCAAATAACCTTTTATGCTTTCCAGAAATTCTATATCATTTCCAATCAATAATATGTCATCCACATATAATATTAGAAACGCTACAGAGCTCCCACTCACTTTCTTGTAAATACAAGCTTCTCCGTAAGTTTGTATAAAACCAAAAGCTTTGATCACCTCATCAAAGCGTATATTCCAACTCCGAGATGCTTGCACCAGTCCATAGATGGATCGCTAGAGCTTGCATAGTTTGTTAGCATCCTTAAGATCGACAAAACCTTATGGTTGCATCATATACAACTCTTCCTTAAGAAACCCGTTAAGGTATGCTGTTTTGACGTCCATCTGCCAGATCTCATAATCATAAAATGCGGCAATTGCTAACATAATTCTAACAGACTTAAGCATCGCTACGGGTGAGAAAGTCTCATCATAGTCAACCCCTTGAACTTGTCGAAAACCCTTTCCGACAAGTCGAGCTTTATAGACGGTGATATTACCATCAGCGTCTGTCTTCTTCTTAAAGATCCATTTATTCTCAATGGCCTGCCGGTCATCGGGCAAGTCCACCAAAGTCCATACTTTGTTCTCATACATGGATCCTATCTCGGATTTCATGGCCTCAAGCCATTTGTCGAAATACGGGCTCATCATTGCTTCTTCATAGTTCGTAGGTTCGCCGTTGTCTAACAACATGACTTCCAGAACTGGATTACCGTACCAGTCTGGTGCGGAATGTACCCTGGTCGACCTACGAAGTTCAGTAGTAACTTGATTCGAAGTCTCATGATCATCATCATTTGTTTCCTCTCCGGCTGGTGTAGACATCACGGGAACTTCTTTCTGTGATGTGCTACCTTCCAATTCGAGAGAAGGTACAATTACCTCATCAAGTTCTACTTTCCTCCCACTCACTTCTTTCAAGAGAAACTCCTTCTCTAGAAAGGACCCATTCTTAGCAACAAAGATTTTGCCTTTCGATCTGTGATAGAAGGTATACCCAATGGTCTCTTTAGGGTATCATATGAAGACGCACTTCTCCGCTTTGGGTTCGAGCTTATCAGGCTGAAGCCTCTTGACATAAGCATCGCATCCCCAAACTTTAAGAAACGACAGCTTAGGTTTCTTGCCAAACCACAACTCATACGGTGTCGTCTCAACGGATTTAGACGATGCCCTATTTAAAGTGAATGCGGCTGTCTCTAATGCATAACCCCAAAACGATAGTGGCAAATTGGTAAGAGACATCATAGAACGCACCATATCCAATAGAGTACGATTACGACGTTCGGACACACCATTACGCTGTGGTGTTCCAGGTGGCGTGAGCTGTGAAACAATTCCACATTGTCTTAAATGCATACCAAACTCGTAACTCAAATATTTACCTCCACGATCAGACAGTAGAAATTTAATTTTCTTATTACGATGATTCTCTACTTTACTCTGAAACTCCTTGAACTTTTCAAATGTTTCAGACTTGTGTTTCATTAAGTAAATATACCCATATCTACTCAAATCATCAGTGAAGGTAAGAAAATAACGATATCCACCGCGTGCTTCAACACTCATCGGACCGCATACATCGGTATGTATTATTTCCAACAAGTCACTTGCCCGCTGCATTGTTCCTGAAAACGGGGTTTTAGTCATCTTGCCCATGAGGCATGGTTCACATGTCTCAAATGATTCATAATCAAGATATTCCAAAAGTCCATCAGCATGGAGTTTCTTCATGCGCTTTATACCAATATGACCTAAGCGGCAGTGCCACAAGTATGTGGTACTATCATCATTAACTTTGCATCTTTTGGCATCAATATTATGAACATGTGTATTACTACGATCGAGATTCAACAATAATAAACCATTCACCAAGGGTGCATGACCATAAAAGATATTATCCATATAAATAGAACAACCTTTATTCTCTGACTTAAATGAATAACCGTCTCGCAATAAACAAGATTCAGATATAATGTTCATGCTTAACACAGGCACCAAATAACAATTATTCAGGTTTAAAACTAATCCCAAAGGTAGATGTAGAGGGAGCGTGCCGATGGTGATCACATCAACCTTTGAACCATTTCTGACGCGCATCGTCACCTCGTCCTTAGCTAGTGTCCGTTTATTCCGCAGCTCCTGTTTCGAGTTACAAATATTAGCAACCGAACCAGTATCAAATACCCAGGCGCTACTTGATACGTCTCCAACGTATCTATAATTTTTGATTGTTCCATGCTATTATAGTATCAATCTTAGATGTTTTATATATACTTACAAGCAATTATATATCATTTTTTGGGACTAACCTATTAACTTAGTGCCCAGTGCCAGTTGCTGTTTTTTGCCTGTTTTTCGTTTTTCAGAATATCAGTACCAAATGAAGTCCAAATGCCACGAAATTTTTTGGAGATTTTTTTTTCTGGACATAAGAGACCCTGGAAGCTTCGGGAGGGGACGAGAAGATGGAGCAGTGGCCCACGAGGCACCAGGGCGCGCCCAGGGGGTAGGGCGCGCCCTGGTGGCTCGTGGGGCCCACGTGGCTCCGTTTGACCTAACTCCACCTCTATAAATTCTCTAAAATCGGGAAACCAACAGAGGAGTCCACGAAATACTTTTTCCGCCGCCGCAAGTTCCTGTTCTCAAGAGATCCCATGTGGAGGCCTTTTCCGGCACTCCGCCGGAGGGGGATTCGATCACGGAGGGGCTCTACATCAACCTTGCTGCCCTTCCGATGATGCGTGAGTAGTTTACCACAGACCTACGGGTCCATAGTTAGTAGCTAGATGGCTTCTTCTCTCTATTTGATCTTCAATACAATGATCTCCTCGATGTTCTTGGAGTTCTATCCGATGTAATCACTTTTTGCGGTGTGTTTGTTGGGATCTGATGGATTGTGAGTTTATGATCAGATTATCCATGAATATTATTTGAGTTTTCTCTGAACTCTTTTATGCATGATTGTTATAGCTTCGTATTTCTCTCCGATCTATTGATTTGGTTTGGCCAACTAGATTGATTTATCTTGCAATGGGAGAGGTGCTTTGTAATGGGTTCGATCTTGCGGTGCTCAATCCCAGTGATAGTAGGGGACATGACACGTATTGTATCATTGCTATTAAGGATAAAAAAGATGGGGTTTATTCATGCGTGACTTTACTTTGTCTACATCATGTCATCTTGCTTAAGGCGTTACTCCGTTCTTTATGAACTTAATACTCTAGATGCATGCTGGATAGCGGTCGATGTGTGGAGTAATAGTAGTAGATGCAGAATCGTTTTGGTCTACTTGTCTCGGACGTGATGCCTATATACATGATCATTGCCTTGGATATCGTCATGATTATTTGCTTTTCTATCAATTGCCCAACAGTAATTTGTTTACCCACCGTATGCTATTTTCAAGAGAGAGGCCTCTAGTGAAAACTATGGCCCCCGAGTCTACCTTTATCATATATTAAAAATCCTAAAAATATCTTGCTGCAATTTTAATTTATTTATTTTATTTTGTATTTTTGTTCGATCTATCTATCTATCACCATACAATTTAATCTTGCTAATAACCGCCAAGTGATTGACAACCCCTTGTTCGCGTTGGGTGCGAGGATTTGTTATTTTGTGTGCAGGTGCTGCTAACGAGTTGTTGCGTGATTCTCCTACTGGATTGATAACCTTGATTTCATAACTCAGGGAAATACTTATCTCTACTGTACTGCATCATCCCCTCCTCTTCGGGGAAATCCCAACGCAGCTCACAAGTAGCACTACTACGAGCGCTAGTAAGGTACACATCAATAACATGTATATCAAATATACCTTTGTTGACGTTGCCAGTCTTCTTATCTGCCAAGTACTTGGGGCAGTGCCGCTTCTAGTGACCATTCCCCTTGCAATAGAAGCACTCAGTCTTAGGTTTGGGTCCAGCCTTGGGTTTCTTCATGGGAGCGGCAACTGTCTTGCCATTCTTCTTGAAGTTCCCTTTCTTTCCCTTGCCTTTCTTGAAACTAGTGGTCTTTTTAACCATCAACACTTGATGCTCCTTCTTGATTTCTACCTCCGCAACCTTAAGCATCACGAAGAGCTCGGGGATCGTTTTCTCCATCCCTTGCATATTATAGTTCATCACAAAGCCCTTGTAGCTTGGTGGCAGTGACTAGAGAACTCTGTCAATAACCGTCTCATCTGGAAGATTAACTCCCAACTGATTCAAGCGGTTGTTATACCCCAGACATTTTGAGTATATGCTCACTAACGGAGTTGTTCTCCTCCATCTTGCAGCTAAAGAACTTGTCAGAGGTGTCATACCTCTCAACCCGGGCATGAGCTTGAAATACCAATTTCAGCTCCTGAAACATCTCATATGCTCCGTGGTGCTCAAAACGTCTTTGGAGCCCCGGTTCTAAGCCATAAAGCATGGCGCACTGAACTATCGAGTAGTCATCAGAACGTGCCTGCCAGATGTTCACAACATCCACAGACGACGCTGGAGGGGGTGCTTCACCTAGCGGTGCATCAAGGACATAAGCCTTCTGTGCAGCAGTGAGGATAATCCTCAAGTTACGGACCCAGTCCGCATAGTTGCTCCCATCATCTTTCAACTTAGCTTTCTCTAGGAACGCATTAAAATTCAGGGGAACTACAGCGCGAGCCATTGATCTACAACACAATTTTGCAAAGACAATTTAGACTAAGTTCATGATAATTAGTTCAGTTAATCAAATTACTAATGAACTCCCACTTAAATCAACATCCCTCAAGTTGTCTAAGTGTTACATGATCCAAATCAACTGACCCATGTCCGATCATCACGTGAGATGGGGTAGTCATCAATGGTGAACATCTCCATGTTGATCATATCTACTATATGACTCATGTTCGACCTTTCGGTCTCTCGTGCTCCGAGGACATGTCTGTACATGCTAGGCTCGTCAAGTTTAACCCAAGTATTATGCATGTGTAAAACTGGCTTACACCCGTTGTATGTGAACGTAGAGTCTATCACACCCGATCATCACGTGGTGCTTCGAAACGATGAACTTTCGCAACGGTGCATACTTAGGGAGAACACTTTTATCTTGAAATTAAGTGAAGGGATCATCTTATAATGCTACCGTCGTCCTAAGCAAAATAAGATGCATAAAAAGATAAACATCACATGCAATCAATATGTGACATGATATGGCCATTATTATCTTGTGCCTTTGATCTCCATCTCCAAAGCACCGACATGATCTCCATCGTCACCGGCATGACACCATGATCTCCATCATCGTGTCGTCACGTGGTTGTCTCGCCAACTATTGCTTCTACAACTATTGCTAATGCATAGCGATAAAGTAAAGCAATTACATGGCGTTTAATGATTGACACGCAGGTCATACAATAAATTAAAGACAACCCAATGGCTCCTACCAGTTGCTGTACTCATCGACATGCAAGTCGTGAACCTATTACAAAACATGATCATCTCATACATCAACATATATCACATCACATTTTGGCCATACCACATCACAACATGCCCTGCAAAAACAAGTTAGACATCCTCTACTTTGTTGTTACAAATTTTACGTGGCTGCTATGGGCAACTAGCAAGAACCGTTCTTACCTACGTAAAGCCACAACGGTGATAATCAAGTTGCCTTTTAACCTTCTACAAGGATCGCCTTTGTCAAATCAGATTCAACTAAAATAGGAGAGACAGACACCCGCCAGCCACCTTATGCAAAACAAGTTGCATGTCAGTCGGTGGAACCGGTCTCATGTGCGAGGAGATGTAAGGTTGGTGCGAGCCGCTTCATCCCACAATACCGCCGAATCCAAATAAGACAAGAGAGGTAAGCAATTTGAGCATCAACGTCCACAACTTCTTTGTGTTCTACTCGTGCATATACATCTACGCATAGACCTAGCTCTGATACCACTGATGGGGAACGAAGCATGAAAATCAAAAAAATTCCTACGAATCACCCAAGATCTATCTATGAGAAGCATAGCAACGAGAGGGGAGTGTGTCTACATACCCTTGTAGACCGAAAGCGGAAGCGTATATAACGCGGTTGATGTAGTCGTACTCTTCATGATCCAATCGCGATCCAATCCAATGAAGTACCAAACGGACGGCACCTCCGCGTTCAGCACACACGCGGCTCGATGACATCTCCCCCTTCTTGATCCAGCAAGCGATGGAGGAGAATTAGATGGGATCTCGACCAGCACGACAGCGTGGTGGAGATGGTGGTGGTGCTATCCCAGCAGGGCTTCGCCAAGCGCTACCGGAGATGCGATCGGAGGAGAAAACGGAACCGGGAGAGAGGGAGGGAGGCGCCAAGGCTTGGGGTGTTGCTGCCCTCCCGCCCCTCCAATATATATAGGAGCAAGGGGGAGGGGGCGCAGCCCTGACCCCTCCTCCAAGGGAGGTGGTGCGGCCAGGAGGGAGGAATCCTCCCTCCCCAAGGCACCTAGGGGGGTGCCTTCCACCCTTAGGACTCTTCCCCTCTCTCCCCTCTTGGCGCATGGGCCCCTTGGGGCTGGTGCCCCTGGCCCATATAGGCCAAGGCGCACCCCCTACAGCCCATGTGGGCCTCTGGGGCAGGTGGACCCCCCCCCGGTGGACCCCCGGACCCCTTTCGGCACTCCCGGTACAATACCGATAATACCCGAAACTTTTCCGGCGACCAAAACAGGACTTCCTATATATAAATCTTTACCTCCGGACCATTCTGAAGCTCCTCGTGACGTTTGGGATCTCATCCGGGACTCCGAACAACATGCGGTCACCAACGTACATATCACAATACTACTCTAGTGTCACCGAACGTTAAGCGTGCGGACCCTGCGGACATGGTGGACCCACTTGTGGACTTCCGGACCCCTCCGGAATCCTCCGGAACCTTCCGGAAGCTTCCCGGTACAATACCGAAAAAACTGCACCTTTTTCCGGAACCCAAAATATGACTTCCCATATATAAATCTTTACCTCTCGACCATTCCGAGACTCCTCGTGACGTCCGGGATCTCATCCGGGACTCCGAACAACATTTGGTTACCAATTCACATAACTCATATAACACTATATTGTCAACGAACGTTAAGCGTGCGGACCCTACGGGTTCGGGAAGGATGTAGACATGACCGAGACACCTCTCCGGTCAATAACCAATAGCGGAACCTGGATGCCCATATTGGTTCCTACATATTCCACGAAGATCTTTTATCGGTTGAACCACGATGTCGAGGATTCGGTTAATCTCGTATGTAATTCCCTTTGTCCAGCGATATGTTACTTGCCCGAGATTCGATCGTCGGTATCTCCATACCTAGTTCAATCTCGTTACCGGCAAGTCTCTTTACTTGTTCTGTAATACAAGATCCCATGACTAACTCATTAGCCACATTGCTTGCAAGCTCTTTATGATGTTGTATTACCGAGAGGGCCCAGAGATATCTCTCCGTCATACGGAGTGACAAATCCCAGTCTCGATCCGTGCCAACCCAACAAACACCTTCGGAGATACCTGTAGAGCACCTTTGTGATCACCCAGTTATGAAGTGACGTTTGGATACACACTAAGTATTCCTCCGGTGTCAGGGAGTTGCATGATCTCATGGTCTTAGGAATAGATACTTGACATGAAGAAAGCTATAGCAATAAACTTAAGTGATACGATCAAATGCTAAGCTTATGGTTGGGTCTTGTCCATCACATCATTCTCCTAATGATGTGATCCCGTTATCAAATGACAACTCATGTCTATGGTTAGGAAACCTTAACCATCTTTGATCAACGACCTAGTCTAGTAGAGGCTCACTAGGGACACGGTATTTGTTTATGTATCCACACATGTATTTAAGTTTCCGGTCAATACAATTCTAGCATGAATAATATACATTTATCATGAACAAGGAAATATGATAATAACCAATTTATTATTGTCTCTAGGGCATATTTCCAACATTCACCATGAAGGAATGCAGTCTTCACATCCATTTGCTCAACCTCCAAGTTGAGACTTGCTGCCATGCCAAGGATTACTCTAATGGATGTCATCTTCACAACCGGAGAAAAGATCTCATCATAGTCAATGCCTTTTCTCTACCCGAATCCTTTTACAACTAGCTTGGCCTTGTACCTTGGATGTGATGTGTGCTCTTCTTGCTTGATTCTGTAGACCCACTTGTTCTTCAAAATTTTCTTGCCCTTGGGCAACTTCACCAACTCATAAGTATGATTCTTATGCAAGGAATCCATCTCTTCTTGCATAGCCTTTTTCCACTCCTTGTTGTGCTCATCTTCCATTTCATCTGCAAAGCATTCAGGTTCTGAACCGTCAGATAATAACACCACGTATTTATTTGAGGGATACCTGCTGGAAGGAATTTGACCCCTGTTGGATCTTCTGAGTGGAGCAACTGGTGGACTGTTTGGTGCTGGTGCTTCCTGCTGATCCGGATCATCAACTTCAGCATCATACTCTTGCTGCTGTTGGGGAGCATCTTCTTCACCTGCACCACCATGTACATCATCTTGTACATCTTCTGCATCTGCTTCAACTTGCACAGGAGCTGGAGCTGCAGAAACTGGGTCAGAATCAATCATGTCTTGCTGCTGCTGGGGAGGAACCTGCCCTTTTGTCTTCACAATATCCTCAATTGTTTGGTCTTCTACAAACACAACATCACGGCTTCTCACAACTTTCCTTGCTATAGGGTCAAACAGCTTGTAGCCAAACTCATCACCTCCATAACCAAGAAAGATGCATTGTCGTGTCTTCGAATCAAGCTTTGACCTTTCATCTTGAGGAATATGAACAAAGGCCTTGCACCTAAAAACTTTCAAGTGGTCATATGAGACGTCCTTGTCATACCAGACCCTGTTAGGAACATCTCCCTACAAAGGATAACTTGGTGAGAGATTAATAAGATAAACTGCAGTCATCAAAGCCTCACCCCAAAAGTGTTTACGTAGCCTTGCACTTGACAGCAAGCATCTAACTCTCTCAACAATTGTCCTGTTCATCCTCTCAGCAAGACCATTCAGCTGTGGTGTCTTCAAGGGAGTAAATTGATGCCTAATACCTTGCTGCTTGCAATATGCATCAAATGACCCAATGTACTCTCCTCCATTATCAGTGCAAATGCACTTGATCTTCTTCTCAGTTTCTGAAAGTGCTAGTGATCGACTAGAGGGGGGGGTGAATAAGCGATTTTTATGAGAGGCTTCGAAAACATGCAATGTCTTCGAAGAAAGCGGAAGCAGGATGAGAACTAGCAAAGCCTATCAATAAAATGAACAGATATGACAAGCATAGACATCATACATACAAGCATGCATTGAACATAAACACAAAAAGCATGAAGATAAATGAGTAAACAGATGAATGGCTTCAGGGAATATCTTCAAACACAAGCAAGCATGCAAAGGCTTCACAGTTCAAAACAGTAAGTAAGGAAGAGTAAGGATAGAACCAGGAGCTCGGGGAAGACAATGATTTGTTTGACCAGTTCCAACTACTGTGACAATTGTACGTCTGGTTAGGGAGGCTGAGATTGAACTCAGAAGACCGCGTCTTCACCTTATTCCCCTTGAGCTAAGGTCACTTAGACCTCGCCCAATCACTCTGGTAAGTCTTCAAGGTAGACTTCAAAACCTTCACAGACTTCGTTCACCGGCAATCCACAATGACTCTTGGATGCTCAGAATGCGACGCCTAACCGACTGGAAGATCACAGTCTTCAAGTGTAATAAGCCTTCAGTTCACTTAGAACAGAATGTCTTCAGTGATGCTCAATCACTTTGGGCTCTGGGTGTTTTTGGGTTTTGTCCTCGCAAGGTTTCTCTCTCAAAGGCTTCGAGGTGGGTTGCTCTCAAACGACAAAAGCCGTGCACTAACTCGGAGCAGCCACCAGTTTATGGTGGAGGAGGGTGGCTATTTATAGCCAGGGGGCAACCCGATGTGATATGTCCGAAATGACCCTTGGTCATTTAGGAACTGACACGTGTCCAACGGTCGGAATTTGAACCCACGCGGCAACTTTACTTGGGCTACAAGCAAAGCTGACTCAACCAACTCTGGAAGAGATTTTCTCTCGTTTGTCTTCGCTTGAAGACATAGGATTTTAGGTTGAGCATCACGTCAGTTTCTGACTTCGTTTACCTCAACCCCACTTGACAGTTCGATGGTTCCTATGACTCAAGAAATAAGAAAATGAAACTACGAAAAGACTATGTCTTCAAGCTTCATTGTCTTCGACGAATGTCTTCATGAACCAATATCTTCAGCACGAATGTCTTCGTGAATCACCATTGTCTTCAATGTCTTCATACATTTTTAGGGGTCATCTTCGATGGGTAAACCAAATCAATAGGGACTTCTACCTGTGTTCTCCTGTGAATCTCACAAACACATTAGTCCCACAACCAAGTTTGTCTTCAATACTCCAAAACCAACAAGGGGTGGCACTAGATGCACTTGCAATCTCCCCCCTTTTGGATGACAAACTGGTTGAAGTTTTCAACGGGGATAAAAATAGGTGAAGCTAAGGTACAGATGGTTTGGCTTCATGAAGTAGGAGGGGCTCCCCCTGAAGATGTGCATATAAGTAATTTTCCTTTGAATGCAAATGCACATGGCAGGTTCGACTTTGTGGAGATCTCCCTCTATTCATGAAGTCACAACATGTGCATACAAAATATATTGAAGATAATGACATGCACAATGAAATATGGGTGTCTGCAAAATGACTTCATGCGCATAATCTCAAGGTTAAGTAGCACACAAACAGTAGCAAAAACAACGAATGTAGCGGACGTCCATCAGGACTTAAGTTTTACAACCCAAAACCAAATGTTCAAGAACGAGAGTTGTAAACTTAGCAAAATATATCAAGCCTAGCCCAGTTTGCCCGCTTGAAGACTATCAACCCATATGCTTCTCCCCCTTTTTGTCAACAAGTGACCAAAAAGGTGTGAAGACATAGGGTGTCTACACGTCCCTTGGAGGCGACGAAGATGTTGGGGCAGCCGGGTCGATGTTGGAGTTGGGCGGTGCAGAGGGGCCTGATGCAGCGTCTTGGTGCAGTGAAGCCATTGGTGGAGAAGTAGCGTCATCTTCCTCATCAACAACCCGTGCGACGACAGTGGGCGCTGAAGAAGAGTAGTCGGAGTCTTCAAGAGATGGTGTAGCACGCCACTTCGCTGTAGCAGGAGGCTTGGAGTCGAATTTGAAGCCTTCCTTGAAGCCATCGGCAGCAAGGTCATCTTCAGAGCAAAGTAGTGTGAGACTCTTCCAAGCCTGGCGACTAGCTTCATGTGCAACAAACGCATTCTTGGTGGAAAGGTTTCGCACACTGTTGAGATCAGTCATGAGGCTCCTCATTTGCCTCTTGAGCCAGTCATGATGCTTGTCTTGCTTCTGATGAAGAGAAACAAGAAGCTCTCTGTCGGATAAGACTCGCGCTCGCTTTTGAGGTCTTGGAGGCACAGTGCTGGTGATGGCTTCAGTATTGGCTTCACGTGGCTGGCGAAACTGACCAGTGAGATGGCCAGCTGAAGTAGCACAGGGGATATGGATGGCTTCAACATGAGCAGCACCGCTGTGAGAGCTAGGAACTTCGACCAATGGGGTCTTGGCAACAACTGGATAGACGTCTTCAACAGGAGCAATCTCAGGCAAGAAAATGTGATGATTTCGGCTTGATGGTTGATATTGCACTGAGGAGCGAATCTTGATGAGGCGCATTATCCAGGGAGCATAAATCTTGAGGCCGAATAGGTCCATGCCAGATGCAGCTAATTGTCTGATGAAGAAGTCGTTGGTGTTGAATCTGATGCCATAGATGATGTTGTAAAGCATTGTCTTCATAGCACCTTCAACCTTGCTCGATGGGGAGTGCCCTTTGATAGGGCATAATGTATGCCTTAGAATATGATAGATAGTGCGAGGCAAGTACTGGAGCTCATTGACAAGAAACTCCTTGGGACAATCAGCTTCAACAGGCAGTGGCTTCATCATGGTGACCATCTGAGTCATGTTTGGCTCTGGCTTCTGAAAGATACTCTCCACAGCTCGATCATAGGCTTCACAGCCAGGTTCATAGATATCACCAGGAGCAGGTGTTGGAAATATGCCCTAGAGGCAATAATAAATTGGTTATTATTATATTTCCTTGTTCATGATAATCGTTTATTATCCATGCTATAATTGTATTGATTGGAAACTCAAATACATGTGTGGGTACATAGACAACACTGTGTCCCTAGTAAGCCTCTAGTTGACTAGCTCGTTGATCAAAGATGGTTAAGGTTTCCTAGCCATTGACATGAGATGTCATTTGATAACGGGATCACATCATTAGGAGAATGATGTGATGGACAAGACCCAAACTGTAAACGTAGCATTTGATCGTGTCAGTTTATTGCTATTGTTTTCTGCATGTCAAGTATCTGTTCCTTTGACCATGAGATCATGCAACTCACTGACACCGGAGGAATACCTTGTGTGTATCAAACGTCGCAACGTAACTGGGTGACTATAAAGGTGCTCTACAGGTATCTCCGAGGGTGTCTGTTGGGTTGGCATGGATCAAGACTGGGATTTGTTACTCCGTATGACGGAGAGGTATCTCAGGGCCCACTCGGTAATACAACATCACAATGAGCCTTGCAAGCAATGTGACTAAAGTGTTAGCCACGAGATCTTGTATTACGGAACGAGTAAAGAGACTTGCCGGTAACGAGATTGAACTAGGTATAGAGATACCGACGATCGAATCTCGGGCATGTAACATACCGAAGAACAAAGGGAACAGCATACGGGATTAACTGAATCCTTGACATAGAGGTTCGACCGATAAAGATCTTCGTAGAATATGTAGGAGCCAATATGGGCATCCAGGTCCCGCTATTGGTTATTGGCCGTAGAGGTGTCTCGGTCATGTCTACATAGTTCTCGAACCCGCAGGGTCTACACACTTAACGTTTGGTGACGATTAGTATAATTGAGTTATTATGTTGGTGACCGAAAGTTGTTCGGAGTCCCGGATAAGATCCCGGACATGACGAGGATCTCCGGAATAGTCCGGAGGTAAAGATTGATATATGTGATAATAGTGTTTTGATCTCCGGAAGGGTTCCGGAATTCACCGGAAGGGGTTCCGGATGTTTACCGAAGTGTTCGGGTGCAGCAACACTTTATATGAGCCAAAGGGATAAAGCCCACAAGGTATTGGAAAGTGCAAAAGTAGTTTTGCTGCCGCGTAAGCGGTACTACCGCTTGGTAAAGCGGTACTACCGCCCGAGCGGTACTACCGCTTGTGTGAAGCGGTACTACCGCCCAAGCGGTACTACCGCTTGTGTGAAGCGGTACTACCGCTTGTGCGCGGCTGTGCACGATTCGGCAGGGTCCGAATTGGACTCTTTTCCTGCAGGCCAAACCGACCTTGTGCGGGCAAAACCGACCCGGAGGAGGCTTTTACTCCAAGTTTAGACCCCAAGGCTCAACATATAAATAGAGGGGCAGGGCTAGCACACGGGACACATCAGGATTTCCCAAGCCGTGTGCCGGCAACCCTAGCCCTCTAGTTCCTCCGTCATAATCTCCGTAGTGCTTGGCGAAGCCCTGCAGAGATTGTTCCTCACCACCATCACCACGCCGTCGTGCTGCTGGAACTCAACCACTACTTCACCATCGCTCGCTGGATCGAGGAGGTGAAGGCGTCATCAAGCCGTACGTGTGTTGAACGCGGAGGTGCCGTCCGTTCGGCACTAGATCGGAAGGATCGTGATTGGATCGCGGGACGCTCGGCGATTTGGATCGCGAAGACGTTCGACTACATCAACCGCGTTTATTAACGCTTCCGCTTAGCGATCTACAAGGGTATGTAGATTCACTCTCCCTCTCGTAGATTCTCATCACCATGGATAGATCTTGCGTGTGCGTAGGAAAATTTTTGTTTCCCATGCAACGTTCCCCAACAGTGGCATCATGAGCTAGGTCTATGCGTAGATGAGATCTCGAGTAGAACACAAACGAGTTGTGGGCGTGGGTGTATACATATTGCTTGCCGTTACTAGTTGATACTTGATTCAGCGGCATTGTGAGATGAAGCGGCCCGGACCGACATTACGCGTACGCTTACGCGAGACTGGTTTCACCGCTGCGTGCACTTGTTGCATAAAGGTGACTGGCGGGTGTCTGTCTCTCTCACTTTAGTTGAATCGGTTCAATGAAGAGGGTTCTTTTAGAAGATCAAAAAGCAATCACTACACCACGTTGTGGTTTTGCGTAGGTAAGAACGGTTCTTGCAAACCCGTAGCAGCCACGTAAAATTTGCAACAACAATTAGAGGACGTCTAACTTGTTTTTGCAGGGTATGTTGTGATGTGATATGGCCAATTACATGATGAGATATATGTGATGTATGAGATGATCATGTTTTGTATAGAATATCACGACTTGCATGTCGATGAGTACGGCAACTGGCAGGAGCCATAGAGTTGTCTTTAATTATTGTATGACCTGCGTGTCAATCATTAAGCGCTATGTAATGCTTTACTTTATCGCTAAACGTTAGCTATAGTCGTGGAAGCAACAGTCGGCGCGACAACCTTATGGCGACACGTTGATGGAGATCAAGATGATGGAGATCATGGTGTCATGCCGGTGACGATGGAGATCATGCCGGTGCTTTGGAGATGGAGATCAAAAGCACAAGTTCATGGCCATATCATGTCACTTATGATTTGCATGTGATGTTAATCCTTTTATGCATCTTATTTTGCTTAGGACGACGGTAGCATTATAAGGTGATCCCTCACTTAAATTTCAAGATAAATTGTGTTCTCCCCAAGTGTGCACCGTTGCGAAAGTTCGTCGTTTCGAGACACGCCGTGATGATCGGGTGTGATAGACTCTACGTTCGCATACAACGGGTGTAAGCCATGTTACACGTGCGGAACACTCGGGTTAAACTTGACGAGCCTAGCATGTACAGACATGGCCTCGGAACACAAGAGACCGAAAGGTCGAACATGAGTCATATAGTAGATATGATCAACATGAAGATGTTCACCATTGAAACCACCTCAACTCACGTGATGATCGGACTTGAGTTGGTGGATTTGGATCATGTTACACTCGAATGATCGGAGGGATGTCAATTTGAGTGGGAGTTTTTAAGTAATATGATTAACTAAACTCATTATCTAAAGAACAATAGTCTAAGTTGTCTTTGCAATATTCATGTTGTAGATCATGGCTCGCGCAGTAGCACCCCTGAATTTTAATGCGTTCCTAGAGAAAGCTAAATTGAAAGATGATGGAAGTAACTTTGTGGACTGGGCCCGTAATCTAAGGATTATCCTTACGGCTTCCCAGAAGGCTTATGTCCTTGATGCACCGCTTGGTGATCCACCCGCTCCAGTTGAGTCTCTAGACGTTGTGAACGCCTGGCAGGCTCGTTCTGATGATTACTCAATAGTTCAATGTGCAATGTTGTATGGCTTAGAACCGGGACTTCAAAGACGTTTTGAACGTCATGGAGCATATGAGATGTTCCAGGAGTTGAAGTTTATCTTTCAGAAGAATGCCCGGATCGAGAGATATGAGATCTCCGATAAGTTCTATGCTTGCAAGATGGAGGAGAACGGGTCTATCAGTGATCACGTGCTCAGAATGTCTGGGTACTCCACCCGTCTGGCTGAGTTAGGGATGCCCCTTCCGCCAGAGGCTATCACTGACAGAGTTCTTCAATCATTGCCACCTAGCTACAAGAGCTTCGTGTTGAACTATAACATGCACGGGATGAACAAGTCAGTCGCCGAGCTGTTTGCGATGCTGAAAGCCGCTGAGTCTGAAATTCAGAAGGAGCATCAAGTGTTGATGGTCAATAAAACCACTAGTTTCAAGAAAAATGGCAAGGGTAAGAAGGGTAACTCCAAGCAGAGTGGCAAAGCAGTTGCTCCTCTCGTGAAGAAACCCAAGGCTGGACCCAAACCAGAAACTGTGTGTTTTCATTGCAAGGGAACTGGACACTGGAAGCGGAATTGCCCCAAGTATTTGGCTGACAAGAAGGCGGCCAACAACAAACAAGGTATATATGATATACATGTTATTGATGTGTACCTTACCAACTCTCGTTGTAGTGCCTGGGTATTTGATACCGGTGCGGTTGCTCATATTTGCAACTCAAAACAGGAACTGCGGAATAGACGGAGGCTGGCAAAGGACGAAGTGACGATGCGCGTGGGAAATGGTTCCAAGGTTGATGTGATCGCCGTTGGCACGCTCGCTCTTCGATTACCGTCGGGATTAGTGATGAACCTAAATAAGTGTTATTTGGTGCCTGCGTTAAGCATGAACATTATATCTGGATCTTGTTTATTGCGAGACGGTTACTCATTTAAATCAGAGAATAATGGTTGTTCTATTTATATGAGTAATATCTTTTATGGTCATGCACCCGATGTGAGGGGTTTATTCTTATTGAATCTCGATAGTAATGATACACATGTTCATAACATTGATGCCAAAAGATGTAGAATTGATAATGATAATACCACTTTCTTGTGGCACTGCCGTTTAGGTCATATTGGCGTAAAACGCATGAAGAAGCTCCATGCTGATGGACTTTTGGAGTCACTTGATTTTGAATCACTTGACACATGTGAGCCATGCCTCATGGGCAAGATGACTAAAACGCCGTTCTCTGGAATAATGGAACGGGCAAGTGACTTATTGGAAATCATACATACTGATGTGTGCGGTCCGATGAGTATTGAGGCGCGCGGTGGTTATCGTTACTTTCTCACCTTCACTGATGACTTAAGTAGATATGGGTATATTTACTTAATGAAACACAAGTCTGAAACATTTGAAAAGTTCAAACAATTTCAGAGTGAAGTTGAGAATCATCGTAACAAGAAGATTAAATTCCTACGATCTGATCGAGGAGGAGAATATCTGAGTTATGAGTTTGGCAGTCACTTAAGACAGTGTGGAATTGTTTCACAATTGACACCGCCTGGAACACCACAGCGTAATGGTGTGTCCGAACGTCGTAATCGAACTTTATTGGATATGGTGCGATCTATGATGTCTCTTGCCGATTTGCCACTATCGTTTTGGGGTTATGCATTAGAGACAGCTGCATTCACTTTAAATAGGGCACCATCGAAATCCGTTGAGACGACGCCATATGAACTTTGGTTTGACAAGAAGCCAAAGCTGTCGTTTCTTAAAGTTTGGGGATGTGATGCTTATGTCAAAAAGCTTCAGCCTGAAAAGCTGGAACCCAAAGCGGAGAAATGCGTCTTCATAGGATACCCAAAAGAGACAGTTGGGTATACCTTCTATCTCAGATCCGAAGGCAAAGTGTTTGTCGCTAAAAACGGAACATTTCTTGAGAAAGAGTTTCTCTCGAAAGAATTGAGTGGGAGGAAGATAGAACTTGATGAGGTTATTGAACCTTTACTTCAACCTAAAAGTAGCGCAACGCAGAAAGTTGTTTCTGTCGAGCCTACATTAGCTGAAGAGGAAGTTAATGATGATGATCATGAAGCTTTGGATCAAGTTGCTATCGAACCTCGTAGGTCGACAAGGACGCGTACTGCTCCTGAGTGGTACGGCAACCCTGTCTTAGAGGTCATGTTGTTAAACAACGATGAACCTACGAGCTATGGAGAAGCGATGATGGGCCCGGATTCCGAGAAGTGGTTAGAGGCCATGAAATCCGAGATGGGATCCATGTATGAAAACAAAGTATGGACTTTGGAAGTATTACCTGAAGGGCGTAAGGCCATTCAGAACAAATGGATCTTTAAGAGGAAGACGGACGCGGACGGTAATGTCACCGTCTATAAAGCTCGACTTGTGGCAAAGGGTTTTTCACAAGTTCAAGGAGTTGACTACGATGAGACCTTCTCACCCGTAGCGATGCTTAAATCCGTCAGAATCATGTTAGCAATAGCTGCCTTTTTCGATTATGAAATTTGGCAGATGGATGTCAAAACAGCGTTCCTTAACGGTTACCTTAAGGAAGAGTTGTATATGATGCAACCAGAAGGTTTTGTCGATCCAGAGAATGCTGACAAAGTTTGCAAACTCCAGCGATCCATTTATGGACTGGTGCAAGCATCTCGGAGTTGGAATCTTCGTTTTGATGAGGTGATCAAAGCGTTCGAGTTTATACAAGTTTACGGAGAAGCTTGTATTTACAAGAAAGTGAGTGGGAGCTCTATAGCGTTTCTAATATTATATGTGGATGACATATTGCTGATTGGAAACAATATAGAAATGCTGGAAAGTGTAAAGGAATATTTGAACAAGAGTTTTTCAATGAAGGACCTAGGAGAAGCTGCTTTCATATTAGGCATCAAGATCTATAGAGATAGATCAAGACGTTTAATAGGACTTTCACAAAGCACATACCTTGATAAGATTTTGAAGAAGTTCAAAATGGATCAGTCCAAGAAGGGGTTCTTGCCTGTTTTGCAAGGTGTGAAGTTGAGTAAGACTCAATGCCCAGTGACTGCAGAAGATAGAGAAAAGATGAGTGTCATCCCCTATGCTTCAGCCATAGGCTCTATCATGTATGCAATGCTGTGCACAAGACCCGATGTCAGCCTTGCCATAAGTATGGTCGGAAGGTTTCAAAGTGATCCAGGAATGGAACACTGGACGGCGGTCAAGAATATCCTGAAGTACCTGAAAAGGACTAAGGACATGTTTCTCGTTTATGGAGGTGATCAAGAGCTCGTCGTAAAGGGTTACGTCGATGCAAGCTTTGACACTGATCCGGATGACTCTAAGTCGCAAACCGGATACGTATTTATTCTTAATGGGGGTGCGGTTAGCTGGTGCAGTTCCAAGCAAAGCATGGTAGCAGATTCTACATGCGAAGCGGAGTACATCGCTGCCTCGGAGGCGGCGAAGGAAGGTGTCTGGATGAAGGAGTTCATGACAGATCTTGGAGTAGTGCCTAGTGCACTTAACCCAATGACTCTGTTTTGTGATAATACTGGTGCCATTGCTCTAGCCAAGGAACCAAGATTTCACAAGAGGACCAGACACATAAAACGACGTTTCAATTCCATCCGCGATTACATCAAGGAGGACGACATAAATATTTGCAAAGTACACACGGATCTAAATGTTGCAGATCCGATGACTAAACCTCTTCCAAGGGCTAAACATGAACAACACCAGAACTGCATGGGTGTTCGATTCATTACAATGTAAATCACATAGTGATGTGAACTAGATTATTGACTCTAGTGCAAGTGGGAGACTGTTGGAAATATGCCCTAGAGGCAATAATAAATTGGTTATTATTATATTTCCTTGTTCATGATAATCGTTTATTATCCATGCTATAATTGTATTGATTGGAAACTCAAATACATGTGTGGGTACATAGACAACACTGTGTCCCTAGTAAGCCTCTAGTTGACTAGCTCGTTGATCAAAGATGGTTAAGGTTTCCTAGCCATTGACATGAGATGTCATTTGATAACGGGATCACATCATTAGGAGAATGATGTGATGGACAAGACCCAAACTGTAAACGTAGCATTTGATCGTGTCAGTTTATTGCTATTGTTTTCTGCATGTCAAGTATCTGTTCCTTTGACCATGAGATCATGCAACTCACTGACACCGGAGGAATACCTTGTGTGTATCAAACGTCGCAACGTAACTGGGTGACTATAAAGGTGCTCTACAGGTATCTCCGAGGGTGTCTGTTGGGTTGGCATGGATCAAGACTGGGATTTGTTACTCCGTATGACGGAGAGGTATCTCAGGGCCCACTCGGTAATACAACATCACAATGAGCCTTGCAAGCAATGTGACTAAAGTGTTAGCCACGAGATCTTGTATTACGGAACGAGTAAAGAGACTTGCCGGTAACGAGATTGAACTAGGTATAGAGATACCGACGATCGAATCTCGGGCATGTAACATACCGAAGAACAAAGGGAACAGCATACGGGATTAACTGAATCCTTGACATAGAGGTTCGACCGATAAAGATCTTCGTAGAATATGTAGGAGCCAATATGGGCATCCAGGTCCCGCTATTGGTTATTGGCCGTAGAGGTGTCTCGGTCATGTCTACATAGTTCTCGAACCCGCAGGGTCTACACACTTAACGTTTGGTGACGATTAGTATAATTGAGTTATTATGTTGGTGACCGAAAGTTGTTCGGAGTCCCGGATAAGATCCCGGACATGACGAGGATCTCCGGAATAGTCCGGAGGTAAAGATTGATATATGTGATAATAGTGTTTTGATCTCCGGAAGGGTTCCGGAATTCACCGGAAGGGGTTCCGGATGTTTACCGAAGTGTTCGGGTGCAGCAACACTTTATATGAGCCAAAGGGATAAAGCCCACAAGGTATTGGAAAGTGCAAAAGTAGTTTTGCTGCCGCGTAAGCGGTACTACCGCTTGGTAAAGCGGTACTACCGCCCGAGTGGTACTACCGCTTGTGTGAAGCGGTACTACCGCCCAAGCGGTACTACCGCTTGTGTGAAGCGGTACTACCGCTTGTGCGCGGCTGTGCACGATTCGGCAGGGTCCGAATTGGACTCTTTTCCTGCAGGCCAAACCGACCTTGTGCGGGCAAAACCGACCCGGAGGAGGCTTTTACTCCAAGTTTAGACCCCAAGGCTCAACATATAAATAGAGGGGCAGGGCTAGCACACGGGACACATCAGGATTTCCCAAGCCGTGTGCCGGCAACCCTAGCCCTCTAGTTCCTCCGTCATAATCTCCGTAGTGCTTGGCGAAGCCCTGCAGAGATTGTTCCTCACCACCATCACCACGCCGTCGTGCTGCTGGAACTCAACCACTACTTCACCATCGCTCGCTGGATCGAGGAGGTGAAGGCGTCATCAAGCCGTACGTGTGTTGAACGCGGAGGTGCCGTCCGTTCGGCACTAGATCGGAAGGATCGTGATTGGATCGCGGGACGCTCGGCGATTTGGATCGCGAAGACGTTCGACTACATCAACCGCGTTTATTAACGCTTCCGCTTAGCGATCTACAAGGGTATGTAGATTCACTCTCCCTCTCGTAGATGCTCATCACCATGGATAGATCTTGCGTGTGCGTAGGAAAATTTTTGTTTCCCATGCAACGTTCCCCAACAGCAGGCAGGTTTGTGAGCTCTAGAAGATCTTGAGCAGAAGCTTCATGGTGTACATCACCTGTCATCCAGTGAAGGGTCCAAGTCTTGATATCCTTGTGGTATCCACAGATGTGGAGGGTGGCATAGAATTGCAGCAGGAGCTCTTCGTTCCAGTGCTCTTTGTCTGTCACAAATGGAAGCAGACCGACATCATGAAGACAATCAATGGCTTCATCCAGACATGGCAGATTAGTCATAGCGTCAAGGTTGAGGCGCTTGTGAGGATGAATCCTGTCTTGATTGTAGAGGACACTCATGTAATAGTTTCGTTGTTGATAGCTCCAGAACCTGTCAGAAGATATCCTCGACTTTGTGTATGGGTTCTCTGAGCGGTCAAAGAAGGTATTATCATTCCTGAAGCTAATGACACTGAAGGAGCAGTCGGTGGAAGCAGCTCCTCGAAGCCTTGGCAGCCTCTGCATTGGCTTCTGAACGAGAGGCCGGTTGTCAACATGGAATTCATATTGTGGGCCAGGTCTTGCTGGTGACGCAAGACGAGGCCAGTTGATAGGCACAAGTTCTCCAGTCCTGTTGTAGGCCATGACAGCAGTGGCGTCAGAGAGCACAATGGCTTCAGAGGTGGCAGGAGCTTCAGTAGTGGCATTCAGATTTCGTTCAATGGCTTGGACTTCAGACTCAGGGGCCACATTTGTATCAGCAGCAGTAGTGTCAGACACAGGAGGCTGCTCTTAAACGTCTTCAGCTATTGCAGCCGGTATAACTTCAGACTGTTGGGCTTCCTGCTCAGGTTGGGCTTCACCAGATACAGTCTGTACAGGATCAGCTTGCGTGTCGTCAGTCCGAGTGGTGTTGGTGGGTGGAACATCTCCTTGAATATCCTCTTGAGAAGAAGAGGCATCTTGATGCACGACCTCCTCAGAAATGCTGGACATCCGCGGGCCACGGCGAAGCCTTCGGAAGATGGGCGACGCCTTTGGAGAAGAATTGTCTTCAACCATGGCTTCAGGAGTATCTGGCAACATTGGCTCATCAGTGGTTGCAGCTTGAGGAGGAGGAGGGTGACCAATGCTGATCGATTCACTGTGCTCAGGAACGGGCGATGATACCACGTTCTCGGTGAGTTGAGGAAGGACTTCATCATCATCATTATTTTGCACATTGGCATCAGTACCAATGTCTTCAGCCGCGGTGGGATCAGCAGCTGGAATCGCTTCAGAAACGGGAACCTCTGTGGTAGCAGGTTCATGCACGATAACACGTCTCTCGCTATTTCCAGAGGCAGGGGGAGCAACAGATATCGATGTCACGAGCAGTGGCTCTTGAGAAGCAGATTGAGCAGTTGCTGCTTGTGCCTTGCGTGAAGCCTTTGAAGACTTCGTCTTCTGACGCTTTTGAGACGAAGGAGCAGCAGAGGCATCTGATTGCTTGCGCTTGCGAGCTTCGACTTCAGCTTGCTGTGTCTTCTTCTTCTCCGAAGCAACTGATGGAACGGATGGCTTCGAAGCAAGCATTGATGGTGGGAAGACAATCCGAGGATCATCTTGCCTTGGGGCCTCAGCAGCAGGGGTCTCGGGCTTCTTCTTCTTTTTCTTGATCAGCTTGGGATCAATGGCAGGGCGACCAAGTGCTTTTCTCTTCAAGCCCTCATTGTGAGCTTGCACTGTCTTCTTAGCATAGTGCTTGAGATGTTCTCTGGCACCTTTGGCATCATCACGAAGCTGTTGAAATTCCTCTTTCAGCTCGGCCATCATCTTCTTGTAGCCTTGAATTTCTGCGACGCTGAATTTTGACAAGTGCTTCTTGAATAGCCGCTTCTCATATTCAATCTTGTTTTTCTGTTCAAGCACTTTCTGGACAACCGCAAGTTCTTTGTTGATGAAGCCTTGGAACGTGACGCTGATGTCAATCGGAAGCTGCAAGTCGTCAATCGACAGAGACGGGTCGCGAAACCATTCATCAATGAAGTTGTTGAGAATATCATGGTCGAACAGAGGCAGGTTTTTGAAAATATCATCCTCTTCCTGCTTGTTCTTGATGAGGAGCTCAAGGGCATCATCATCAAACTCATCATCAAATAAATCAATAATGGCGTCGTCATCAGTCAACGTGGTTGTTGGTTTGGGGCCTCACCCAGCAGGTTTCTTTGTCTTCGGGATGTTCCGAGACACATCTTCAGACTGCACACTGGATTCAGGAGGTGCATCTTTCACAGGCTTCACTCTTGAAGTTGTTGGAGCAGCAGCAGACTTGGCAGATTGCCCCTCTTTGGCTTTGGAGCCCTTTGGCTTTCTTTGTGTCTTGGGGGAGGTAGGAGCAATGTCTTCATCATGGGCTTCTCCACGCGCATTAGCGGCAGCGGCATGAAGAGCGTTGATATGCTCAACATATGCTTAAAGACTATCCCATGGCCCAGTCAGATTGGGTTCTGCTTAACGGGAGCCATCGGGTCTTGGTTCTGCCGGACCGGGGTTGAAGTTCACACCAAACTCCTTCTTGTTGGCATTAGCTGAAGCTTTTGCAAACTGATAATTGGCTTCAAACAGATCATCGTCTCGACACCATCTGATGCTAGATGGGTCGGCATCTTCGGGCATCACACCTCTTACCATGCAAGGATAGAAGTTCTGGGCAATGGCGTCAGCCTTTGTCTTCGGAATAAGCTTCCGGTACACAATATCTGCCCATGGTGGCCTGACTGCATTCTTGTCAGCATACTCTTGTGTAACAAAATGATAACGAAACCATTGCTCTGCCCAGTAGCGGCGAATCCATTGCACACGAGATTTGCGTTCACCATAGGTTTCATCAGGATCAGATTTATACTGCTCATACAGATCTGGAGGGAGGTCAAGAGCAGTGTTGGCTCGTCGTTGCCTTCCTTCCTTCTTCGCAGATTTACCACTGGCCATTGGCTTCACAGGATTGATTGGCTTCACACGGCGGATCTGACAGGAGCTGGCTTCAGGAGAGTTGAGATGTAACTGCAGGAAGTCTGCAAATGAATTCAGACTATGAGAACCAAGTGACTTGCCCATGGACATGTACCTGTGACAGCATTAGAGATGCGAGGGAAGGAGGAGAGGTCATATGCATTCTCAGAAAATTTTGAATCCAACTCAGTTTGAAGACAATGACCTCACAGTGCGAAGACATTCACTTATAGAGAGATGTTGGTTCCAGATTTGTACGAATCCGAAGATAGGTACAAGTGAGGAATCGTCACTATGCAGTATAAGTGAAGTAACTTGGCAAGATATGAGATGCGTGAAACAGAAGATGAAGATTTGGAAGTGAAGAAAACAAGTTCTGAAGATATTCGATAAGATTTTGGATCAAATAGACGGTAAAAAGTAAGTTTTATTTACCGCACGAAGAACAGATCAACGAGGCGAAAGGAGGCTGATCAGTTCAATCCCCCACGCCCTAACTTGGCAATGGAGAACAGCTACGGCGGCGGCGGTGAGAAGATGCCCGCGGCCGGCATGAGTATGGCGTCGAAGAGGTCACGGCAGCTAAGCGCTTCTCCTCTGGCGACGATGAAGTTAGCGGTGGCGCTAGGGTTATGCGAGGGTGACGGCGACAGGGATGAAGAACATTAATGGAACCAGGGGCGAAGTATTTATAAGGTTTGGCCTGGTCTGGGGGATAAGACAGACATGCCCCTGGCGATACATATCCATGCGACGCGTGGCGCACATGTGCAGTTGTTGCGACCACGCCTTGACCCCACGACCAGCTGTTTTGGAGGCGGTCGTTCCGCCTTCTGCGGATGCAGGTAAATTAGATAGAGATGAAAGTCATTTTAAATTTTGTCTCAAAATCTTCGACTGACAAGGACACAGTGAAGACAATCGACATGTGTCAAATAGAATGCATATGATGATTTAGAGAGACTGGACGAGATAAGCACAGAAGGGGTAAGGGTCCGATCGCATTCACCTAGTTCAGAAACACAGGTTGAAGACATAGCTATAGGTGAATGCTATTGAGGACAAACTCATATATATATAGTATAGGCAATGAAGTCAAATAGAGTGCGATGAAAACACCATTTGAGAAGACAATCCAAATCAGGAAGATAATGCAATAGATGTGACGCCAAATGAAAGTCTTCAAGAAAGATTTGGTGGTGGCGTTACCCACCGTATAGGAAGTAGTAGACCCAGACACGGCGCACCATTATCGTGGCGCTCTGAAGTCAAAATCCATTTTAATATCTTCACACTCAGAGTGTATATCTTCATGAATTGAAGACATACGTTACTTCGTGTGTTGTGCACCAAAGTCGTCAATTATGCATAAGTGTTTGGATGAATGCCCTCTCACAGGACATTTGAGGATTCTAAGATATTTAGCTCACACCGCAACTTGCAAAACCTCTTCTCATCCAAAGGCTTCGTGAAGATATCTGCCAGCTGATCTTCAGTGTTGACGTAAATGATGTCAATGTCTTCTTTGAGCACATGATCACGAAAAAAGTGGTGCTAATCTCAATATGCTTCGTCTTGGAGTGTTGGACAGGATTGTGAGAAATCTTGATTGCACTCTCATTGTCACAGAATAGCGGAACCTTCTTCTTGTTGATGCCATAATCCTTGAGAGTTTACTTCATCCAGAGAATCTATGCACAACATGATCTAGCAGCAATGTATTCGGCTTCAGCAGTAGAGAGTGATACACAGTTCTGCTTCTTTGAAGACCAACATACAAGTGAATGTCCAAGAAAGTGACAAGTGCCTGATGTGGATTTTCTATCCACCCTGTCTCTAGCATAATCAGAATCAGAGTAGCCAACCAAATCAAACTCTGAGCCCTTTGGATATCATAATCCTAGTGTTGGGGTGTGAGCCAAATATCTAAGAATTCGCTTCACGGCAAGGTGATGCGATTCCTTTGGTGCCGCTTGAAATCAGGCACACATGCAAACACTAATCATTATATCTAGCCTAGATGCACATAAGTACAATAAAGAACCAATCATGGAGTGGTATACCTTTTGATCGAACTCTTTACCATTGTCGTCAGTACTCAGATGACCATTGGTTGGCATTGGCGTCTTGTAGCCCTTGTAATCTTGCATTTCAAACTTCTTCAGGCAATCTTTGAGATATTTCTCTTGTGATATGAAGATTCCATTTCTTTGTTGGCGAATTTGAAGACCAAGGAAGAATTTCAGCTCTCCCATCATGGACATTTGATATTGCTCTTGCATCATGTGACTGAACTCATCACTATATCGTTTGTCAGTGCAGACGAAGATCATGTCATCCACATAGATTTGGCATACAAACAGTTCACCATCATATGATTTGGTGAAGAGAGTGGGATCAAGTGAACCAGGTTTGAAGCCTTTGCTTTTCAGGAATTCCTTGAGTGTATCATACCAGACTCGTGGGGCTTGCTTGAGGCCATACAATGCCTTGTTGAGCCTATAGACCTTGTCGGGGTGCTTTGGATCTTCAAACCTAGGTGGTTGAGCAACATAGACTTCTTCTTCAATTTTGCCATTTAGAAAGGCACTCTTCACATCCATTTGATATAGAAGAATATCATGATGATTTGCATAAGCAAGAAGTATGCGGATAGCTTCAAATCTAGCCACAGGAGCAAAGGTTTCATCGAAGTCAATTCCTTCCACTTGTGTGTATCCTTGTGCGACTAGACGAGCTTTATTTCTGACAACTTGTCCATGTTCATCTTGCTTGTTGCGGTAGATCCATTTTGTTCCAATGATATTGTGCTTACGAGGGTCAGGACGCTTCACAAGTTCCCACACATTGTTCAGCTCAAATTGCTGAAGCTCTTCTTGCATAGCTTGAATCCATTCAGGTTCCATGAAGGCATCAGTGACTTTGGTGGGTTCATTGATGGAGATGAAAGCGAAGTGCCCACAAAAGTTTGCTAGCTGTGTGGCTCTTGAACGAGTTAGAGGACCAGGTGCGTTGATGTTGTCGATTATCTTCTCGATCTGAACTTCATTGGCCACGCGAGGATGTACAGGACGAAGACTTTGCTGTTGCTGAGCATTGTCTTCAAGCTTAGCATTATCTTCAGTCTGATCATTGTCTTCACGCTGGACTGGAGTAGGTATCACAACCTCTTCATCTCCGAGTTCCTCAGTGGGTATTATTTCTCCAGTACCCATTTGCTTGATGGATTCACTAGGAGGGGGTTCATCTATCACAGTTGGCAGGTGCTCTCTTTGCGAGCTGTTAGTCTCATCGAACCGCACATCTACAGTTTCAACCACTTTGTAGTGAAAGAGGTTGAAGACTCTGTAGGTGTGCGAATCCTTTCCGTAACCAAGCATAAAACCCTCATGTGCTTTCGGTGCAAATTTGGAAGTGTGATGTGGATCTCGTAGCCAACACCTGGCACCAAATACTTTGAAATAACTTACATTTGGCTTCTTACCAGTGATTAGTTCATAAGATGCCTTCTTGAAGAACTTGTGAAGATATACTCTGTTGATGATGTGGCATGCAGTACCAATGGCTTCGGGCCACCACTTGCGTGGTGTCTTGTATTCGTCAAGCATGGTGCGAGCCATCTCAATGAGAGTCCTATTCTTGCGCTCCACGACGCCATTCTGCTGAGGAGTGTATGGAGCTGATAACTCATGAGTGATGCCAAGAACGTCAAGATAGGTGTCGAGCCCAGTGTTCTTGAACTCGGTGCCATTGTCGCTCCTGATGTGCTTGATCTTGATGTCATAGTTGGTCATTGCACGGTTGGCGAACCGCCTGAAGACATCCTGCACTTCAGTCTTATACAGGATTATATGCACCCATGTATATCTAGAATAATCATCAACAATCACGAAGCCATATAGGTGTGCAGATGTAGTAAGAGTGGAGTAATGAGTAGGGCCGAATAAGTCCATGTGTAACAGCTCGAAGGGATGAGTGGTCGTCATGATTGTCTTCGAGGGGTGTTTCGCCCTAGTCATCTTCCCGGCTTCACATGCTCCACACAGGTGATCCTTCTTGAACTTGACGCCCTCGATCCCAATGATGTGCTTCTTCTTCACAAGGGTGTGCAAGTTCCTCATGCAAGCATGTCCTAGCCGTCGATGCCAAAGCCAGCATTCTGAAGCTTTTGCTAGAAGACATGTGGCCAACTGTGGTCCTGTGGAGAAATCTACCATGTACAAGTCACCTCTTCGATAACCTTCGAAGACTTGAGTTTTGTCAGAAGCCATTAGCACAAGACAGCGAAATTTGCCAAAGATGACAATCATATCAAGATCACAAAGCATTGAGATTGAAATGAGGTTGAATCCAAGGGATTCGACAAGCATCACTTTATCCATGTGCCGATCCTTTGAGATTGCAACCCTACCTAGACCCAATACCTTGCTTTTCCCAGTATCAGCAAAAGTAATGTGCTTTTGAGTAGATGGACGAAGTGTAGAGTCCATGAGTAAGCTTTGGTCACCAGTCATATGGTTGGTGCAGCCACTGTCCAGGATCCATTCAGTAGCTTTTGGAAGTGAACCCTACAGTAGAGTTAGTTGGATAGGCTTCACGATGACAATTTGTGAAGATAAAGCATGTGATTACAGATACTTCATGCAAGATTAGTTTCATGAAAGATATGGAAATGTAATCATCAAGAAATTATGTTGAGTCTTTTGTTCCATAGCATTTTGAGCATTTTAACTTGTGCCCCGCAAGTTTATTCAGGTCCCTAGCATTGTCGTTAGAACCCAATGCTTTTCGGCTGGAGACCTGACCCTGCAAGAGAGAGATCAGTTCTTCTTAACCACCCACATCTGAAGAGGTGGCTTAGAAGCAATAAGTCTAAGTGCAGCATCTGAGAACTTTGGCTTTGAATCCCTAGCAAATGGCTTCACGGGGGGGTTAGAGTACTCAAATGAATAGGCAGAGAAATTCTTTGTTTTGTGAACATAATGGTATGAGGAACGTCTCTCATATTCACGAGTCTGATCATTGTAACCCTGCAAAACATTGGCGTTAGGGCGATCATACGAAGACCTTTGTCTGTATGAAGACTTTGGTCCATATGAAGCTTTTGCTCTGGGGTTTGTCTTCTTCCCTGGTGGTGTCATGATGACATTCACGGGAAGCCTTTCCAGAAGACTTTTGGGAACCCAGATCTTCTTCATAGGGGAACCATTCTTGCAGTTAGTTCCAATAAACCTGGCAAACACTTCACCATTCTGGTTTTTGAATAGTTTATAGTTTGAGTCAAAGGACTCATCAATGATGATAGGGTTAGCACAGTTGTAACCAGATAAGGTGGATGGATCCACTGATGGCCCTTGTGCAGAAACCCAGGTAGTTTTGGGGTACTGCTCAGGCTTCCAGTAAGACCCATCAACATTGATTCTCCTCTCGAAGCCAATACCCTCTTTCCTAGGGTTTCTGTTCAGGATCTGTTTCTTGAGGACATCACAAAGAGTCTGATGCCCTTTGATACTCTTAAACATCCCTGTCTCAAGCAATGTCTTCAACCTAGCATTCTCATCAGTAATAGCAATGGCTTCCTCAAATGAGGGGTTAGTTGCCACAACAGTAGTTGAAGATATTGCAGTTTCAGAAACAGTAGAGCATTCAGGAGAAGAATTTGCGTTATCACGCTCAAGGCATTTCAAGCAAGGTGGCACAAATTCATCCTGAGCGGTACTGATCTGTTGAGCAAGTAGTGAATCATTTTCAGTCCGAAGATCATCATGAGACGCTCTCAGCTTCTCAAGCTCTTACTTCCTTTGAAGATATTCATAGGAGAGCTTCTCGTGATCAGATGAGAGGGTATCATGACGACTTAGGAGCTCTTCATACTTAACTTGAAGATTTTTTATGTCTTCAATTAAGGATTGACTTCGATTCATTTCCTCGTCCAACAGATCATCACTTTTGTCTAGCAATTTTTGAATCTTTTCCATAGCAGTTTGTTGCTCAGTTGCAATTTTAGCAAGTGTCTTATAGCTAGGTTTGGATTCACATTCAGAGTCATCTTCACTTGAGGTTTCAAAGTAGGCAGCGCCTGAGGTTACCTTAGCGCCTCTTGCCATGAAGCAGTAGGCAGGAGCAGGGTCGTCGTCCATAGTGTCGGTGACGTGACCATTGTCTTCAGTGTTGAATATGGACTTGGCGACGAACGCTGAAGCCAAAGCCAGGCTTGCCACGCCTGAGTCTGAATCCTCCTCTGATTCCTCCACTACCTCCTCAGTATCAGATTCCTCCTCTGAATCCATCTCCTTGCCAATAAATTCACGAGCTTTGCTAGAAGAACTTGATTTGCACGATGAAGACTTTGATTGTTTCTTCTTCTTCTTGTCGTCAGAGTCATAATCCTTGCTCTTCTTCTTCTTTGATTCCTTCTCCCATTGAGGACAATCAGCGATGTAGTGACCTGATCTCTTGCATTTGTGGCAAGTTCTCTTTTTGTGGTCACGAGTGGAAGCCTCATCTTTCTTGGAGTCATACTTTGAAGACTTTCCAAAACGGTTCTTCTTGGTGAACTTCTGGAACTTCTTCACAAGCATTGCGAGCTCTCTGCCAATGTCTTCAGCACTATCAGAACAGCAGTCAGAGTCTTCAGACGATGATACAGCTTTGCTTTCAAAGCACGCGATCGTCCATAGCTAGGACCATAGATATCTCTCTTCTCAGATAGCTGGAATTCATGTGTATTGAGCCTCTCAAGTATATCGGCAGGATCCAATTGCTTGAAGTCGGGGCGCTCTTGGATCATCAGTGATAGGGTGTCAAAGGAACTGTCCAGAGACCTCAGTAGCTTCTTCACAACTTCATGCTTGGTGATGTCAATGGCACCAAGAGCATGAAGCTCATTGGTGATATCAGTGAGACAATCGAAGGTGAGCTGGACATTTTCATTCTCGAGCCTTTTGAAGCGATTGAAGAGATTGCGAAGAACATCGATTCGGGAGTCCCGTTGTGATGAGACGCCCTCGTTGACCTTGGAAAGCCAGTCCCAGACAAGCTTCGCAGACTCCAAAGCACTCACACGTCCATACTGTCCTTTGGTCAGATGACCACAGATGATGTTCTTGGCGGTGGAGTCCAATTGTGCGAACGTCTTCACGTCAGTAGCGGTGACACCTTCACCGACCTTGGGGACGCCCATCCTGACGACATACCAGAGGTCGTTGTCAATGGATTCAAGATGCATGCGCATCTTATTCTTCCAGTAGGGATAGTCAGTGCCATCGAAGACGGGGCACGCAGCGGAAACCTTGATTATCCCTGCAGTCAACATAGCTAAAACTCCAGGTGGTTAAACCACACAGAACAAGGGAGCACCTTGCTCTGATACCAATTGAAAGTGCTAGTGATCGACTAGAGGGGGGTGAATAGGCGATTTTTATGAGAGGCTTCGAAAACATGCAATGTCTTCAAAGAAAGCGGAAGCAGGATGAGAACTAGCAAAGCCTATCAATAAAATGAACAGATATGACAAGCATAGACATCATACATACAAGCATGCATTGAACATAAACACAAGAAGCATGAAGATAAATGAGTAAACAGATGAATGGCTTCAGGGAATATCTTCAAACACAAGCAAGCATGCAAAGGCTTCACAGTTCAAAACGGTAAGTAAGGAAGAGTAAGGATAGAACCAGGAGCTCGGGGAAGACAATGATTTGTTTGACCAGTTCCAACTGTTGTGACAATTGTACATCTGGTTAGGGAGGCTAAGATTGAACTCAGAAGACCGCGTCTTCACCTTATTCCCCTTGAGCTAAGGTCACTTAGACCTCACCCAAATTGTACGTCTGGTAAGTCTTCAAGGTAGACTTCCAAACCTTCACAGACTTCGTTCACCGACAATCCACAATGACTCTTGGATGCTCAGAACGCGATGCCTAACCGACTGGAAGATCACAGTCTTCAAGTGTAATAAGCCTTCAGTTTACTTAGAACAGAATGTCTTCAGTGATGCTCAATCACTTTGGGCTCTGGGTGTTTTTGGGTTTTGTCCTCGCAAGGTTTCTCTCTCAAAGGCTTCGAGGTGGGTTGCTCTCAAACGACAAAAGCCGTGCACTAACTCGGAGCAGCCACCAATTTATGGTGGAGGGGGTGGCTATTTATAGCCAGGGGGCAACCCGATGTGATATGTCCGAAATGACCCTTGGTCATTTAGGAACTGACACGTGTCCAACGGTCGGAATTTGAACCCACGCGGCAACTTTACTTGGGCTACAAGCAAAGCTGACTCAACCAACTTTGGAAGAGATTTTCTCTCGTTTGTCTTCGCTTGAAGACATAGGATTTTAGGTTGAGCATCACGTCAGTTTCTGACTTCGTTTACCTCGACCCCACTTGACAGTTCGGTGGTTCCTATTACTCAAGAAATAAGAAAATGAAACTACGAAAAGACTATGTCTTCAAGCTTCATTGTCTTCGACGAATGTCTTCATGAACCAATATCTTCAGCACGAATGTCTTCATGAATCACCATTGTCTTCAATGTCTTCATACATTTTTAGGGGTCATCTTCGATGGGTAAACCGAATCAATAGGGACTTCTACCTGTGTTCTCCTGTGAATCTCACAAACACATTAGTCCCACAACCAAGTTTGTCTTCAATACTCCAAAACCAACAAGGGGTGGCACTAGATGCACTTACAGTTTCTCTCTCAACCGAGGCTTGGAATTGCTTGAATACACCTAGTACTTGATCTTTGGTCCTCAAAGTGAAGGCCCAAACTTTCCTGGAAAAGTCATCAATAAAAGTCACAAAGTACTTAGCACCACCAAGAGATCTTACCGACATTTTACAAACATCGGAATGTATCAAGTCCCGCTTCTCAGGCTTCTTGTGAGGAGGTAGAGTCTTGAAGGCAACTCTGTGTTGCTTCCCTGCTAGACAATCTGAACATTTCTTGATGTGAACTCCTTTCACACCTTTCAATAAATTTTTCTTCACTAGCACTGTCATCCCCTTCTCACTCATGTGCCCAAGTCTCTTGTGCCATAAAGCACAATGATCATCCTTCTCTAGTGCATTGACAGAAGCACTAAATAGCTTAGCATGAACATGATACAAAACTGAGACCATTTTACCTCTTGCAACAACCATGTTGCCTTTGGTGAGCTTGTACTGCCCTTTTCTAAAACTGCTCAAGTAATCATCTCCATCAAGCAAACCAACTGAGATAATATTGAGACGAAGTGCCTCAACATGCCTCACAGATTTGAGGACTAACCTTGTACCATTTGCGGTCTCCAAATGTACATCTCCTTTCCCAATGATGGCTGCCCTATCATTGTTCCCCATCTTCACAACACCAAAATCGCCTGATATATAGTTAGTGAAGAGCTCTCTGCGAGATGTAGCATGAATGGTAGCACCACTGTCCGGTATCCAAATCATCTCGTCACCATCCACAAGGTTGACGGTTTCATCAGAAACTACAGTGATCTTCTCCTCAACAGTGGAACCAAATCTGCCCTCATTTTCTTCATGCATAACAAGCATGATGTCCTCAGCTAATGCAGTAACTCGGTTGCCCTCTGCGTCACTATCACTGTCAGCTTGCTTCTGATCTTGCTTCTTCTTTTTCTTTTTGTCTTTCTTCCACTTGTCACATTGCCACTTAATGTGGCCCTTCTGATGGCAGTGATGGCACTCATAATCAGCATACTTGCCTCTTGATTTGCTCCTACCTCTTTCTGCCCCTTTACCTAGACCTCTGCTCTTGCTTCTCCCCCTGGACTGAGTGACTAGCACCTATGAATGTGAGGAAGAACTAGCTTCAGTCACTTTTCTGGACTCTTCATTTAGTACCCTGGTTTTCACAAGATTCCAAGTGACAACTCCATTAGGTGCTGAATTGCAAACCGTGACCTTAAAGGTCTCCCAGCTGTCCGATAATGAGCCTAGTAGCAGCAAAGCTCTCACTTCATCTTCAAATGTAATTCCCATTGAAGAAAGCTGATTTATAATGCCTTGGAATGTATTCACATGATCTGCAATTAGAATGCCCTCTTTGTACCTCAAACACATCAATTGTTTGATTAAGAACATCTTGTTTGTACCTTCTTTTCGGGCAAACAACTCTTCCAATTTCTGCCATAAGGTGTGTGCATGTGTCTCATCAATGATATGGTTCAAAACATTCTCATCGACCCATTGCCAAATGAACCCACAAGCTTGGCGATGAAGTACCTTCCACTGACCTTCCTCAATGCCCTCCGGCATCTCAGTGGAGAACACTGGTTTCCAGTATTCTTTAACATATAACAAGTCCTCCATCTTTCCCTTCCATGCTTGATAATTTGTACCATTCAAAGATATCATCCTACTGGTATTCACTTCCATCTTTCACCACAAGAAACTCAGCAATTAGCACAAGCTAACCAAGGCTCCGATACCACTTTGTTGGCGCTGGACAGCAACAATACGCTGCACAAATTCACCGACACGGTAAATATGCACACTACACAGCCCCCTCCACTTGTGATGAACTTTGAGGACAGCTTCAACCAACAAGTAAGCAGCGGAATAACACAAACAACATGCACATGTGACACAAGATTTAACGTGGAAAAACCTCCTCAACTTGAGGAGTAAAAAACCACGGCTGTGGACCGACCGGTCCACACAACTTCACTATGAGAATGATGAGTACAAAGTCTTCTCTAGAACCTCTAGAGAGATTTACAACACACTCTTCACGTTGCCAACTGGCAATAGCAACAACAACCACAAGAGGCAAGATTTCAGCAAAGCAGAGTACACACAGCTTCTGTCCCCTTCAGTGTTTTGTAAACTGCTCTTAAACCGCTGAACCAAACAGCACCAAATTTGGCAGACAAGTAGACACACGAGTTCCTGAGATCCCCTCAAAATTTCAGCTCAATCGGACACTGTTTGCCTACCCAAACTGTTCATCTCCCAAAACTACTCTGTTCCGAAACTGCAGCAGTCAGAGCTGACAAAACCACTCTCAAATCTAATGCTCCACTGGCAAAATCCTCAAACTAGCTACCCAGATCGAAGTACTCAAAGTAAGGAATGAGCTCACCAAGTTTGGTGCCTATCCAAGCACATTTGAGCCTCCAATCACCAGCTTGAACACTGTCTGGTCAGATGCAGCAAATCTGGACAAAACCTCCACTTCTTCTTCTTCCTCTCTCTCACAGGTTGTGTTTTCTCTTGTGTGCTATCTCTCACTCTCACGAATGGCAGCCACCACCAGCTGGGGTGGAGTGGCTAGGGTTTTCTTCTCTACTCCCTTCACCAGGAAGCACTCACAACCGTTGGATGCAACGAAGATCAACGGTTCATATGTGTTGGACTTGTGTGGGCTGCCAACACACCTCTATGTGGAGGGACTTAGCCCAACAAAGTACTGACCAAAACACCATCTGCTCATGCATGCGGCCGCCTGATGAATCGACGAGCCCATCCCGCATATTTACGCCACTCCATCGACTCGTCGTTCGTCACCTGTTTTTTTAGATGGTTCGTCATGTGCTTATCTTCGAATTCTTCGTGGGGAGCATCTAATCAAGGAGCGCTCCTTCGGAAGCCTCCCCAAGGGTCACCTGGGGTGAGCTGAGAGCGCGCCACTTGGCACGCTTTCAGCCGCCGCCACGTGTCGCGCTCTGGGCGCTCCCTCTGATTTTTGTTTTTATTTTTATTTTTCGCACGCGTTTTCGGATTTTTAGATGATTTTTTTGGGTTTTTTCGGCTTTTCGGTTTTCCCTTGGTTTTTCTTAGGTCATGGACAAAAAAATAATTGCGCGAAAAAACGTGTTTTTTTCCTTCCGCGAAATGCATGGATTTGCTTCCGCGAGAGACACGGTCGTGCCTCTCGAAAACGGGAAAAAACGCGTTTTTTCCTTTCACGAGAGGCACGGATTTGCTACCGCGAGAGGCACGGTCGTGCCTCTCGGAAACTGAAAAAAAAACGTGTTTTCTTTTTTTTCCGTAAGAGGCACGGTCGTGCCTCTCGGAAACGAAAAAAAAACGAGTTTTTTTTTCTTCCGCGAGAGGTACAGTCGTGCCTCCCGGAAACGGAAAAAAATGCGTTTTCTTTTTTTTCCTTTCACGAGAGGCACGGATTTGCTTTCGCGAGAAGCACGGATTTGCTCCCGCTGGAGGCATAGTCCCGCCTCTTGAAAACGTAAAAAAAAGTGCTTTCTGTTATTTTCCTTCCGCGAGAGGCACGGTCGTGCCTCTCGAAAACGAAAAAAGATGATTTCCTTTGGCGAGAGGCACGGATTTGCTCCCGCGAGAGGCACAGTCGTTTTTTTCCTTCCGCGGGAGCGTGCCTCCCAAAAACGGGAAAAAAACGCAGTTTTTTCCTTCCGCGAGATGCACAGATTTGCTTTCATGAGAAGCACGGTCGTGTAGGGATGAAAATGGCGTGGAAAGTTTCCGCTTTTTCGAAGGAAAAATGGAAATGGAGGGGAAATATGAAAACGGAAACGGAAATGGAAATAGAATTTTTTTTATGTGAAAACGGAAACAAAAACGGAACGATATTTTCCGGTGGAACAGACATGAAAACGGAACTTTCCGTATCCGTGAATATGTAATTTCCCCCCCGCAAAAAAAAAGAATATGTAATTTCCGTTTCTACTATAGGCCCATGGCTGCTTTGTAGCCCAATTACCAAACAACACACAATGACAATGAGCATAATTGATCATTTGAGGACCATCTTTTAGTACCACTCACGAACTCAACTAGACCCTATACGGGATTGTTCAGTACCACTACAATACTAGCCTATGTTGCTAACACAACCAAATTATTTTGTAGCCATGTTAACAATTCCTTAAATTTGTTTGTTTTTTGTGTGTATTTCTCTGTGATACAACGGGTTTTATGTTCCGGCCAACACACAATTTTGTTTCCGTGTTCGCTTTGTATTCGCTCCATGTCTGCTTTCGGTAGTATCCATTTCCGTATTCATTTCAGGGGTTTCTGTATTCGTTTCCCCTTCTGCAAATTAATATGAAAACAAATGTAGTAGCACTCAGTTTCATCCGTTTCCGCTCCGTTTTCATCCCTACGGTCGTGTCTCTCGGAAACGGGAAAAATGTGTTTTTTTTCATCCGCGAGAGGCACGGATTGGCTTCCGCGAGAGGCACAGTCGTGCCTCTCAGAAACGAAA
The DNA here is from genome assembly GCA_039707655.1 of Elymus sibiricus. Classification (NCBI taxonomy): domain Eukaryota; kingdom Viridiplantae; phylum Streptophyta; class Magnoliopsida; order Poales; family Poaceae; genus Elymus; species Elymus sibiricus. Next base: position 465,909,685 of record CM077666.1, on the reverse strand, counting down.
AAAAATACTTTTTTTTCCTTTGCGCGAGAGGCACAGATTTGCTTCCGTGAGAGGCACGACCTCAAAAACGAAAAAAAAACGCGTTTTTTTCTCTTCCGCGAGAGGCACAGTCGTGCCTCTCGGAACAAAAAAAAATGCGTTTTATTGTTTTCCACGAGAGGCACAGATTTACTTCTCGTGGGGGCACGTGTTTGCTTTCGCAAGAGGCACAGTCGTGCCTATTTCGGAAAGAAAAAAAGTGCTCCCGGTTTGGTTTTTTCGTCTGTTTTTTTTTTCATGAAAAAAAAGTTCGTCAAAACCTGTCAACATGGTCTAATTTTGAAGATCTCGACGCGAGAAATCCACGGTGAAAACGGTTCGAGATTTGGACGCACGATTAAGAGATAAAACGTTTTGACTAAAGGATCTATGAAAAATAGAAAAACTCGCAGGTTGCGACAATTGGCACGGTGGGTGTGATCTTTGCAAAGAGTGCTATTAAGTGATTTCGATTCTTCGCTCGTGGGAGAAAGTGCTAGCGTGGGCCGTGGACCGAGACGACAAACAAAGAAAGTCTAGGGGACAACGGTATCGGACCGAAACAGGCCTGGCCGTCCGCGAGTGCTATTTATTGCTTTAAGCGAGCCCGAATGGATCTCTCGCTGAAGGGTGTTAACTAATCGGGCCAGCCCATGTTCGCGCAGAAAAAGGAAAACAAAATGCGAGAAGTGGGATTTGATCCCTGGTCTCCTTCGGGAGATTCGGGAGAGCTATCGCTGTTAGCCACTCCTCCCAAGTCTTGCTCGTGATAACTATGAGACGCGTTTTGTAATTGACGCGAGTGAAGTCGGTTTTCCATTTCTTTTCCTTAGTTTTTTTTTCTGTTTTTTCGTTTTCTTTTTACTTCTCCACTTTTTGTTTAGTTTAGTTTTTTCCTTTTCCATTTTTTCGCTTTCTTTTGTATTTTTTCATCTCCGGGCTTTATTTTTTTGGTTTTTCTCAAATACTTGTTCAACATTTTTTTCAAATGCGTGTTCAACATTTTTCAAATACTTGTTCAACATTTTTTTCAAATGCGTGTTCAACATTTTTCAAATACTTGTTCAACATTTTTATATACATGATCAACATGATTTCAAATAATTGTCAACATTTTTTCAAATACTTCTTCAACATTTTTCAAATTTTGGTTCAACATCTTTCAAATACTTGTTCAACATTTTTATATACATGATCAACATTTTTTCAAATACTTGTCAACATTTTTTTCAAATACGTGTTCAACATTTTTCAAATACTTGTAACATTTTTTAAATACTTATTCAACATTTTTATATACATGATCAACGTTTTTTCAAATACTTGTACAATATTTTTTCAAATTCGTGTTCAACATTTTTTAAATACATGTTTAACATTTTTTAAATACTCGCTCAACATTTTTCAAATGTTTTTTGAAGAGTGTTTTTTGTAATATATATATTTAGTATATTTTAAAGTATAAGCAAAAGTACAAAAATAAAAGCAAAAAAGAAAACATAAAACGTATAAAAAAACTGAGAATGTGCCCTCCAGCGATCCTGGGCCGGCCCATGTACAGCTGCCTAGACGCAAGCCTTCCCCCAGGTCTCGCTGAATGCGAGGAAAAGACGCAGGAAATCCCTATTTGCCGCTCGCTGTGACAAGTTGTCGGGGCGACGCACAGGCAGATTAAAGATCGCACGGGATGGCCCGGCCCGTTAAAGGTTTGAGCGACTTACGGTTTTGGGAACCTTCTACGTGGTTCGCAGATGGTTTTTTCCGGTTTTGGAACTTTCTAGGAGGTTCCCAAGCCTTTTTTTCCTTGTTTTTCCTCTTTTTTTTCGTTTTTTTTTTCCAGTTTCTTTTTCTTTGTTTTCTCTCCTTTTTTTTTCTTTTTTCGGTTTTTTTCTTTCCTTTTTTTTTTATTTTCTTTCATTTCTCATTTTTTTTCGAGTTTATTTTTGCTTTTTCAAGAAATTCTCATAAATTTAAAAAATGTTTGAAATTTTGAAAAATAGTTCATTTTTCCAAAAAAAATGTTTCTGTTTTCATATTTTGTTCAGCAATTTCAAAAAAGTTTAGTATTCCAGATTTGTTCACTTATTTTCAGAAAATGTTCGAAATTTTAAACAAATTTAAAATATTCCAAAACAAATCATTTTTTGAAGTTTTCTTCGCAAATTCAAAAAATGTTCGCGAATTACAAAAAATGTTCCTGTTTTAAAATTTGTTCACAAATGCAAAAATGTTTAAGTTTTCAAATTTTGTTCGCAAATTCAAAAATGTTTGGGCAATTTCATAAAATGTTCGTGTTATTCAAAAAATGTTCATGTTTTCAAATTTTGTTCTCAAATTCAAAAATGTTCATGTTTTCATAATTTTTTTCACAAATTACAAAATGTATGGGGAATTCCATAAAATGTTTCGTTTCCCATTTTTGTTCCTGTTTTTCGGAAAATGTTCGCATTTTGAAAAATTTATTCGTAGTTTCGAAAAATGTACTTGTTTTCAATTTTGTTCCTTCTTTTTCAAAAAATGTTTGAGATTCCCAAAAAATGTTCGAGTCTTTACAAATATTTTTCGATTTTCAAAATTCTTTTACTTTTTGTGAAAAAGAAAAATTCTGTACGAAATTTCAAAAAAGATTAAATCTTTCGCTGCCTATAGTTTATATAAACTGAGCTGCCAGATTTAGACTACAAAATTTATGTATTACAGTGGGTAGGGGCGTGGTTCACTCACGTTAGATCGTGTGTTCGACCCTACTCACGCACACTTTTTTGGGAGCTGTTCTTTATGTTCTGCCGCTGCTCTTTGTTTCTTTAATGATCGCGCTGTTACATGTGCACGAAAGTAAGCGTGTTGCACTGGCTAACAACTTTAGCTTTCTTGCTGCAGGTCTCGGGTTCGATTCCCACCTGGGACGTAAATTTTTGTTCATTTTCATCGCGCGCAGCCACGAATGGGCCGGCCCAGATCAGCTGTCCCTGTGTTCCCTGTGCGAAACCCCAGCATCCTGACGCGTTCGACCTCCCACAGAAGCGTTCCCTGTGCGAAACCCCAGCATCCTGACGCGTTCGACCTCCCACAGAAGCGTTCCCTGTGCGAAACCCCAGCATCCTGACGCGTTCGACCTCCCACAGAAGCGCCCCTGGCCGAATTCACTAATTCCACTAATTGAGGAGTACTCCTTGCAAAGATCACCCACAGCTCCCCAGGTTGCGACAAGTGGCGCACTGCGAGTTTTCCCTTTTTTCGTAGATTTGTTCATTCAAAACGTTTTATCTCTTAAACCGTGCATTCAAATCTTGAACCGTTTTCACTATTGGATTCTCCGTGTCGAGATCTTCAAAACTAGATCCTATGTTGATAGGTTTTGAAGAACTTTTTTTTCACGAAAAATATCGGACGAAAAAATTGAACCGGGAGCACGTTTTTTCCCTTTCCGAAAGAGGCACGACTATGCCTCTCGCGGAAGCAAATCCGTGCCTCCACGAGAAGTAAACCTGTGCCTCTCGCGGAAGAAAGAAGAAAAGAAAACGCGTTTTTTTTCGTTTCCGAGAGGCACGGCCGTGCCTCTCGCGAAAGCAAATCCGTCCATCTCACGAAAGCAAAACCGTACCTCTCGCGGAAGGAAAAAAACGCATTTTTTTCGTTTCCGAGAGGCACGGCCGTGCCTCTCGCGGAACGAAAACCGTGCCTGTCGCGAAAAAAAAATCGGTTTCAGACTCGCGGAAGCAAAACCGTGCCTCTCGCGGAAGAAAAAAAATGCGTTTTTTTTCGTTTCCTAGAGGCACGGCTGTGCCTCTCGTAAAAGCAAAACCGTGCCTCTCGTGGAAGCAAAAAAAAACGCATTTTTTCCGTTTTCGAGAGGCACGGCCGTGCCTCCCGCGAAAGCAAAACCGTGCCTCTCATGAAAGAAAAAAAGGCATTTTTTTCCGTTTTCGAGAGGGACGGCCGTGCCTCTCGCGAAAACAAATCCGTGCCTCTCGCGAAAGTGAAAAATAAAAGAAAATGCTTCTTTTTTCCGGACTCTCGCGTAAGCAAATCCATGCCTCTCGCGGAAGCAAAATCGTGCCTCTCGCGGAAGGAAAGAAATGCATTTTTTTTCATTTCTGAGAGGCACGGCCGTGCTTCTCACGAAAGAAAACCGTGCCTCTCGCGTAAGCAAATCCGTGACTCTCTAGGAAGCAAAAAAACACGTTTTTTCACGCAAAGTTTTTTTTTCAATTTTTTTTTCGTCCAAAAGCTAAGAAAGACCAGTGAAAAACCAAAAAGCTAAAAAAACAGAAAAAAAAACCTTCTAAATACCGAAAAAGCATGCGGAAAAATAAAAAATAAACAAAATCCGGAGAGAGCCCCCAGAACGCGACACGTGGCGGCGGCTGAGAGCGCGCCAAGTGGCGCGCTCTCAGCCCACCCCAAATGATCGTTGGAAGGCTCCCGAAGGAGCGCTCGTTAATTAGTTGCTCTCGCCCCTGCCCGTCGGCCCGTCGGTAGCGCGCAGTACAACAACCTGGGAGCGGCTTCGACCGGGTGCAGCCCACCACTGTTTACCCATCAAAAACATAACGAAAATTCGTGTGCTGTGCCTATGGATGGATGTTTCTGGCCTTGTGTTGTACACTTGTATTCTTGCTGTAGCCAGTTTAAGTTTGGTTCTCTAAGGGTTGTAAATCGCCTGCTCTCAGAGTCGGGTCGTTGATTTTTTTATCACAGTACAAACGCAAGTGCACATATACACATACATACACTCACCCCTCTGAAGGCACGCATGCACACTATATCCCTATGAGGCTATGAGCACCTTCGAGATAGTAAGCCGACACAATATTTTGAGATTGACGAAGTCATCACAGGCACCTCATTGTCGACATGAACGTCTCCTTCCACTAACGAACATCACCGAAGAACTTGAAATTAATGTAGAAAAATGCGAGCACCAGTGCAAGTCTAGGACCAGAACCCTAGTGGATTGGTAGCACCACAAGCAATCTAATCATCTGAGCTACGCTCAGTTCGCGGGGCGGTGATTTTTAAGTCATGTTGTTTTGACTTTGTACTGGTCCGTATCTTTTTTTGACGATGTATTCTCTTCATACTTAATGAATACATATGCAACTCACATGTATGGTTTGCAAAATAACAAGGCCCTGCAAAACTTTGGCCTGCCCCATCAACCGAGCAGTTGGCCCTCTCTGTAGAAGGTTCTTTCTCGGCCTTAGATGGGATGGCGGGCTTTGGTATGATTCTCAGAGAAGTGACGGGAGCGTACTCTTTGTTGCATGGCGTCACATGTTCCATTGTAATGATGCGCTCGAGGCTAAACTCTAGGCGATCATGGAGGGTTTGTCGTTGGCGATTGAACACACTACCCGATGGCGGTTCAATCGGACTCTGCGACTGTGTTATCTACCTTAACTTCTGAAGCTTTGAACCGATCTGCTTATGGGCAGCTCGCTCTAGAGATCAAGAATCTGATGATAGGTAGGGAGCTTGTTCCTCTAGGTAGCAAAACAGAGTGCCATATCGACTAGCAAATTATGGCCAAACTGATTGTAGCACGGCATGTTGGCTACACAGAGTGTTAGAGTATATAGACATATTGCCTCCAAGCCTATTTGGTAGACTATGATTTGTAATCATCTCCTACCTTATCTCTAGAAGAGACTTATTGCCTCCAAGCCTTATACTTTATATAAACCGTCCGAGAGGCACAATACAACACGCACCGCATTACGTCAATTCTCTCATCTCTAATCCTCTTACACTTGTATTGCCGAGTTTTTGTCAGCTGAATGTAACTCTGAAACTTTTGAATGAAACTCCCTAATTATCCGCAAAATGAAAAGAAAAAAGAAGTCCGTCCACACACAACATACTGAATTTGGAATTGCTGCGACACTAGCTAGCTCCATATATCCGGCCTGCCTGCCTGCATGGTCCTGAACCTTTTTTTTCTTTTTCTTGCATGGTCCTGAACCTAATCCAGCATCAAGGACGGGCAGCTGGTCGATCCGTACGTAGTACTGGCGTACATATCCCTTTGATTAGTTGCACGGTTGTGGTCATGGGCGTACGGCACGTGTGCCTTTGATTTCCTGCCTCCCCCTCCCGTTACGTTACGTCGCGTTATCATTAGACTAGATGGTCCATGCACCCCCCCCCCCCCCCCCCCCCCCCACCCCATCCCCCGTGTGCATCAACGTCCATCAGACATATATACATCTCCGCACCGCACCTACGCACGCGCCCAGCTCCTTCGCGCGGAGGACGTGCAGATATTTCTCCATTGTTCCGGCACAAATGTTTTCTCCGGCCATTTAACTGATCACAATAAATGTGAACACAAAGTACGGTACCTGGCCTGATTGAAGGCCCATTCGAAATGTTCGCCCGCCAACTTTATTTTCCTGTACTACTGTCTGTCTGTGCACGTACTACTGATATCTATAAGTCGCCATTAATTTGCTTGTGTGGTAAGTTGAGTCAGTACGTGCATAGCACACACTGGTGGTACCCGGCAGAAGATAACTCGGCCATTTAGATTGTTCACGTACGCTTGCGGCAGATTAATTACCCATTCAATTCAGCTCAAGTACGTACGTCAACGTCATGTAACGCAGGGCCGTAACAACATTAAGGGCATGTTTGGTTTGCAGCCTAAGGTCGCCACACTTTTGCTAGCTACATGGTTCATATGTCGTCATAGGCTGAGTTTTTTGTCAAATCTTGCCACATTTCTAGTGGCTATTTTGTTCGCCACACGTTTTGTGGGCAGCACAAGTTAAACATAATTGTATGTATGAGTTGTGGCAAAGTTAGTCAGGAACCAAACATACCCTAATATTCATTTCTTGAGGCAGGTTCCTCGGAGCGTACAAATCGTCGCCCCTAGCTAATTGTGCTCCAAAATTAAGGAGCTCAGATGGTAAAGCGTACACAACACACTACTTGAGTACTATACACACAACACACTACTGTACTACACACAAGACACGACACACGTATGCATACATCCATCCAAGAGCGGTAGCTGCAATTATCAAGCGTGGCCCATAATCGGGAA